>JAGTXR010000010.1:3093867-3712640 GCA_022606575.1 Glossosoma conforme | reverse complement strand
TCAAACATCTATGTGGCATACCGATGGACCGCTTTTATACATTATATCCAAAACGACCGTAAGTAAAGTAAAATTAAGACATATATGTAAATTGAAAAATTGTGCACTGTGGCCGCACATAAATCCATCGACAACAAATAATTCTCGGTTACGGAAAAATACGCTTGTATTTATTATGTATTAAATTTTTCTTATTATATTATACATTATTAATTATATCTTACATAATAGTATAAATATATTAAGTTAATGTGTTGAATTAATTTTTCGTAAAACCTATAGTTCTAAAATCTATAGTTCGGTTCGAGACCCGAGTGGACTTACCAAATAAATAGACTGTTGGAAAGTAATAATATAAAAAATAAAAACAAGCTTGTGAATAAATGTTGACTGATTGAATAATAAAAAATAATAATATGCATACTATCGTTATACGATGGTAACAATGGTGTGAATACATCTTCTAACGCGTGTCCATTCAGGCAGAGAAATAGTCGAACTAGGCGGTGTAAAAGACCTGGGAAAAGGTTGGTTCCATGGCTCGTGGTTCGAATCCTGCTTCTGCCGATGTTTTTCTGAATTAATTGATGCGTATATTTTTTTTTTATGCATAATTGTATGTGTATATTGAATTACTAATTTCTTATAGTGTTTATCAATCTTTATTTATTGATCAATTGATGCGTGATGAATATTGATGAAAAACCTTATTTTAATTGGAATAAAGGGTTTGTACGAGTATATGAATATTCCTGTTCTGAATATGAGTATACGAGTATATCATGTTTTGTTTTCGTTTTTTTCCACCCTGAGGATATTTAGCTAATCGTTGTCAGGTTTCTCACTTTGAATTCCGAGAAGGTCGGTCCTCTTCTAATTGAGAAGTCAGAATTCATCTCACCGCGTTAATAAAGGATGCGATTTCATACTGTTATTGTGATTTATGTGTCTACGTTTCAGACAATGTCAAAAATATAATATCATCATCTTGTAAAAGACCAATTATGTGTTTTGTATTAATGTAATTTAAAATTACGATGATCTTATTTTGTGCTGACAGTACAAAATAATATTTGTAAATTAATTTATGTTTTACTTTGGCATTAAGATATATTTTATTACAAAGTGAAGAGACGTTTCTATGCACATTTTTAATATAACTGACCTGTCCTGGAATGTTATTCAGCAGTGTTTTCTAACTTGTGAAATCTGAATATATGTAAAAAAGAAAACAATTGAAAAAATTGAGTGTTTTTAATCCATGTCAAATGGAATCCAAAATCAAAATGCTGAGTTGATTTTATTGCTATTATTATCATAAAAAATACACATACCTTCATAAACACATATTTTTATTGAGCCTTTCCGAAATACTAAAAGTTATTTTCCATTTAAAAGGTTTTGTCTTCGAAACATTTTTCCTTACTACAACAGCTTTTTCTTCAGTCCCCCGATATCTCGCCGTATTGAAAGCCTATTGGGAGCATACATAAAATATACTCGGCAGAGCTTCAAGAGAGAGAGCTGAAATGGGACTAGGCGAGTACTATACCGAACAACATACTTTTATAGCTGTACTTTGTGAAAACCATATGTAGCGGATTTGAAATGATGATGATATTTTTCAAATGAGTGACGTAAAATTACTTTTTACCTTCATAACGCGTACTTGTTGAAAACGTTTATTGACCTGAGATCCTGTACTCTGTACCACAGGACTACCTCGTGGTATTAGCTTGCTCAGATCTAGTAGAGGTACGGCAGGTTCAAGGACACTCGGTGGCCTTGATTACTCACAGCCGGCGGCCATTCACCTGCCTATGATGTGAGCTGTGAACGTGCCTTAGCAATAATTTTGGCCATTCGAACAATTCATCTAAACCAGCTTCTCTCAAATATTGATCAATGAAAAAAATTGGACAAATAATGTTTACATTTAAGTTTTATACACATCTGCATCACTACGCGTCTCTTTTCAATCCAAATATTATATTAATTATTTTTATTAAAACAATTTTCCCTTTTAAATTATAGCAGTCATTTATCTTAGACAAATGTTCTTTTATAAAATAGATCTATATCTCAATTATAAAATTGAAAAATTGTAATGCGGGTAATCATTCTTTTAAAAATGCTTATATATAATTTAAAAATATATCTGACAAATTGATTCTGTATCCGTCTTACCTTTTAGTCTAAAATGTTGTTAGACCAAATTTGTCCCCTGAACACTAGCTACAGTAAGGCCCCGCTTAACGCGGGGGATACGTTCCACATTTACCTCATCTAAGCCGGTTTGTTTCGCTAATTCCACTATTTTTTCCACTATTTCATCCATACCGACAGAGTGTCCAATGTCTTCGCTCTTACTTAAATCTAGCTGCGCACAATTTCGGGGAATCCCCGGGTTGAAATAAAGAAGCGCTAAACCGAAACAGCGCTAAACAAGACAGCGTTATTGTATTTTTATTTAGCCTCTTAAAAATGGATTAAGCGTGAATGCTGGAAGCGTATATGTCTATAACATTATCGGATTAACACTTCACATGTAGCGCATTTCTTTTTCTCAGACTGTTTGTATTATTCTGTATAATATTCGTGTTAATGTTTAAAAAATGTAAATAATGACCAGACATTTACTTGATGAAAACACTTTTGTATTAACGAAATGTATGAAAAGCTGTAATTTTGTAAAATTGCCTAATTCAAATCATAACTTTGCCTGCGATACTCTGCTCAGATCATGTTTTAATAAAAATCATACTTGATTACCAAAGTTTAAGAGTCATTGGACTAATGTGTAGTTTTTGCTTGAATATTCACCAGTCTGCACAAGACTTTGTTGGTCTGGGGCTGATGTTTGAGTCGCTTGTGTTTATACAAGCAGACGCCTGACTCATGCTCCCAGCACCTGCTCCTGTGCTTGGAGTGGTCTCCACATCCACTGTGCGTGGTCTGGGGTATCCTGTTTATGGTAAGTGCTGATTGATCAATACGCCAGTATTGCCTAGCAACTCTTTCTTGACAAGCGTCGAGCTTGTGTACAAATGAATCAATGCATATCAAATTAATTTTTATTCCAAAATTATCCACTTCACGATAAGCTGTACGATCAATACCAGGGGTTTCTAAATTTTATAGTGCAAGCGTCTAAATCACGGGTCGTCAACCTGGTCCGTACCGCCCACTAGTGGTGGGCGGTGGGCGATTTTTGTAGATTTTCAAAACTCCTACATGCCTTCTAAAAAAAATTTCACCCATATACTGAATTGAATTACAGCGAGGTTGGTGGGAGGTAGAGAAATTTTACCATGAAAAATAGGCAAAAATGGGCGCTAGGCATAAAAAGGTTGACGACACCTGGTCTAAATAATTACTTTTAATGATTTCTATGCCCGCTACCTTAATTGAACATGTTATCACAAACTGCCGCGATATAGCTCAGTCACTTGACATGATTCTCGCCTAATCTTATGGCAGATCTGTCTCCCATGAGTACATTCTTTAGTACTACCCTCCTTTGAGTACATTTTATGTAAAGTTCCCAATGGCCTTCCAAGACTTCGCGAGTCCGAGGTCTTGAAGAAAAGGCTGCTGTAGTTAATGCTTGTTTCCTCCCACAGACATTAGGAAACTCTTCAAAAATCAGATTGAATAAAATTACAATCCCTTGGAATACAAGCATGCAGTCACTGCACATTACCAGCCGTTCCGGTTAAACGTCATAGAGTCCGTGGAGGAACAAGGTCATCTGTAGTTTTTTTTTTTTTTTTTTTTGGGGCCTTAGGCCCCCGGGCCGGTCGCCTTGTACCTGCGCTCCTTGGGAGCACTTACCAAGGCATTGTTTTCAGAGTACATTCTCGTTATACAAGTAACGGGTTTTGGTGAGCAACACCACACATGGGTGTAAAAGTTAGTAGTCATCTGTAGGTACTCTCATGTGTGTGTTTACAAATAAAATAAAATATTTCCTGTTGGCAGACCGCCTGATCGTCGTTCTTCTAAAATGCGTGCTCAACTAATGTTAACAATAGAAGCCGGAACCTCGCGGGTAAAAAAATGAAGTTTATTGAATTCTGCCTTATTTGACTACTGATTGTATTGACAATTACGGCATCCATTCAATGAGGTTCACCACCCCTGAACAATACGGTAATATTGTTCATTACCATTGACAGTAGGCATGAATAATACAATAATTACATAATTCATATTCCAAAATCATCCTGCTTATGATAAAATATGCTGATGAATGCGGCAGAATTACTTGACTTATTATTTTGCATTTATAATCAGAATGTACTTGAAAAATGCATAAAAACAATGTTATTGTATTTTATTCAAATTGTTTACGCACACCTGAATCTAATTTACAATAAATACTATAGTATAGGATATATATTATATCAATTGATCATAAAAATCAGCACGTGTACTGTAAAAATTTGTTAATGTCAATAAATCATCATTAGTTTATATATTTAAAGAAAATGAAAATATTCCTATTATTTTTTATTTTTATGTAAACACATACAGGAGAATACCGACAGATGGTGATAGTAATTCTAAAGTCTCATGTGTGGATTTCTATGACGCTAACCATGGTGCTAATGGCTAAGCGCTGCATGTGGAGTGTTGATCCGCCAACGTCATAGACTACAGCCCGAGATTCACGTATCATCCTTATTATTACAGGAATTTACTATGAATGGGCGGGCTTCACGGGTCGACTTTCGTCTACCATAAATTTCAATAGGCTATGAATGGCATTTTACGGGTGAGGGATCAAATTCACACAACCCGAGGGTATTTTAGAGCTCGGAAATCGATTATTATTTTTTTTTTTAACCTCCGTCGGGGATTGAAACCACGACCTTTGGCTTCCAAAGCAAAAGCGAAGAAATAGTTTTTTTTTACACTTCTTCAGCACACCCAGTCCTGAACCTTACTTTAAGTGTATTTCTTTTACACCAACGCTTTGGTGTTGCTCACTAAAGCCTGTTACTCATATAACGATAAAGTGCTATGAAAACGATTTTTTGATGAGTGCTCCCAAAAAGCGCAGGTACAAGGCGACTGGCCCTAGGGCCCAAAAAACGTCCTGAGATAAGTTGATCGCCTCCTTAAAAAATAATTTGATTGTCCATTTTATATAGTCTCTTTTTGAGAGCCCATCTTTTTTCAGGCTCTTCGTTTGCTCATGTCTATACGCCTACAACCTAAGGTATGTAAGCAACCTTGTCGTAAATATGCTTTGAGTGTAGTTTTAAGACTACTCAAAATTCGTTAGGGAATATAACATTATTTCAAATCATTAATTTAAAGTTGAGGATTTCCACCAATAATTATTGTGATCCAAACCTCCGCCGAATGATATCATTATTGCTGTATTTGATGAATAGTGGAGATCCATCGACCGGGTACGGTTCATGAACTTCATTTTTTGCACCAATTACGCCAAATAAGTTGGCTCGAGCAAAAAACATTGGTCCGCTGGATCCATTCACCTCGGTGACACGGCCTAGCGGGTAACGCGTTTGCTTATGAAGGGAGAGGATTCGGAAATGGATGAAAAACTGGCTTTTAATTTGTTAGTAAGTGATAACATTTTATTTATATAGATGCTTAGATACTTATATTTCACTTATATTGCTGATTGAAACCTTCCTAATCGTCTAATAACTCAATAATACATTTTACTTAAGATTTGTTTTTTCTCAATTGATTATTTTTGTTTTTATTTTTATTAATTTGTTTTCAATTTGAGAGTGTGAAGTGTAATCGGGAGAAGAAGATGTGAACATAATGGATGTGAGTCTTCTTCGGCGGATTCCGAACTTAAAGGAAAATAAATAACACTGAATATTGTCACGGGGCATTTAATTAAAGGTGAAGTTTAATTTACATTTGCACGATGTGAAATTTACGATATATATTGATTTAGTTAATTATATGCTTGTGTATATAATGCTTATGTTCAGTCAACACAAGACTTTAAAATTTAAGTAAACTTAGACAGTCCTGGAATTGATTTGAGAGCGAGTCGCGAAGTGGCGTCCGTAGCCTGGTAGCGAATCTGGCAGAGAAACGGCTGGAGTCTGAGAGTCCTGTTGGCGGTGGAACGTACTGAAAAAGGACTGATATATACCTGTATATATGTGATTCTCCTCTTCATATAGCGCCCGCTCACTTACACAAGGCAACGTCTGCTCGTGATTGGTCGATATCTATGGGACATATAATACAAACATAAATAGCAAGTCATAGATAGCATAAAGTGTAAAATTGATCAATCCACCACAAATTGTTTCCCGAACGTGTGTTTTGCATCCTTTATATTTCATCCGGATATTTTGTAATGTGTGGTCAAGCTCAACAGTGGTCGGGACCGACAGTGATTCTCTTGGACCGTTGTTCTTATCCGTGGAACACCCTCAAGGTAATTTCACAACCCATGTCATAGTTATAGTTTATTCTTGTATTTTCGCATTGCTTTCAAATATAAATAGACTAACCTCTAATGCTGTGGCGGATTTTTTAAAATATCCCATTAGTATCAAAAATATTTTTTTACAGGTTGCATGGGGAAGGCTTAAAAGTCGTTATATTAAACTTTATGCTTAATATTTTGTACAATATTTTTTAAATCTATGGAAAGTTTAATTTTACAATTATTCTCCTGTATATATGCGTTATTGTAAAAAAAACCGTCCGGGCCTGGTTTGCACGCCTCGTTAGCCGCTGAGAGGCCATTGTCAAGGGGCTTGCTCTCGACAACCCGGATGCCATCGCGGAAACTTCTGTTTCTCATCTTCGCACATCATCATTAGCCCATTACAAGTTTCTTGTGGTGTAATGAATAACGTATTGGACATGCATTACATCACGGGTCAGCAAACTCTATGCCATACTATTTTTTTCATCAATACATTTCTTGATTATATTATATTTAAGCAGTAAATTAAACCTACTGAACAAAGACATAATAATTGAATGACATCAAAAGTTTCAATTCCATACAATATCTGGCACACTTAGTCTTTAATTGGGTTGAGTCGCCCCTAGAACCAAAAAGTCCTGGTCTCGGAAGCTTAGTGCCTTTTAATCCGATATCCTTTAAAAATCTGGTTGATAAATTACACGAAATATGCCTCGGATCCTACAGTAGTCTCAGAAGCTTGCTCTTAAGATCGTGGGAAACAATATGTTTTCATTGATTTGACAAAGAGATATTTCATTTTTCTTATTTAGTAGTAATCGAGAGTGAGAAATATTTGAGTGTTTTTAACATCTTATTATTATTATTATTATATTAGTATTTGTATAGCGCTCTTTTATGACCGAATGATCATTCCAAAAGCGCTTTTTTGCCTCTCTGAGTAAAAAGGTGGGTCTTGAGTCTGCTTCTGAAGGATGCCTCCGCTTTAAGCTCTCTTATGCTTTCCGGTAGTGAGTTCCAGGCCATTGGTGCAGCGTAGCTGAAAGCCCGATTGCCAAAGACCGTGCTAGGACTACCTCCCGTCAGCTGCAGGGTTTCTATTTGCTCTAGCCGATCTGAGTGTCTCTCCACGCGCGCTTATTTCTGAAGGCTTGATAAGTTCTGTCAGATAGCCCCGTGCAGTTCCGTTGAGTGCCTTGTAAGCTAAGAGGCATAATTTATACTGGATTCTAGCCGAAACTCTCAACCAGTGCAGTCGGTGTAGTATTGGAGTAATGTGACAGAATTTGGGCGCGTTGTAGACTAGTCGTGCCGCTGCGTTTTGTAAAGACTGCAATCGATTTAATTGTTTGGCTGGCTGGCCTGCGTGCAGTGCGTTGCAGTAGTCCATTTTGGAGACTATAAACGCATTTACCAAACTCTTTGTAGCGTCTCTGGGTAAGCATCTTTTTACCGACCGTATCTGCCGCAGGTTTATCTTACGCTTAAAACAGTTTGGTTTCACTAGCGTTAAATTTTTCTGAATATTTTTATATTCACTAATTATCATTGCTTCCTTTTACTGATCATTCTTCAGATCTGGGCGAAATATTCATCAGTTTTTTTCAAATTTCGTACAGATAACTCGGACAAAATTGAGAATATAATGTTTTAGTTATGGTACTAAATTCGGAGTTACCCATTGCATTCAATATTAGTGTTGTGGAAAGCAATATTAGAAATCGTCGTAGCTATCAATTCTCTTTGAAGAATATTTTCCAGAAGTTGACCTAAAAAATGTGAATTTAAAGCATTTTTATGCATAATTAAGATTACGACTTATACAATGTAGAACTTTAACTTTCCCTTCTTTTGGCCGAAAATGTAAAAAAATACAACTCAGGTGGTAAAGAGTATTTTAGATGCAATTTTCTGACCTGATGTTGTTTCAGAACATAAGTGCTACGCATTGATACGAGAAAAGGGATTTTAAACAGTTTTTTTTCGTTCTCTGTAAAGTCCGCAGGGCATATGATTGTGATAATGGTTATTAGGAAGATTTGGTGCGTGACTGCCACCATTGTCTCCAGCAGTTACGGATGATCGATAAGATGAAAAATATGGTCCTAAAAACTAAGTAAATCTAAGATTTTCAATCAAAGATATTCATACTATAGAAAGTTTTCACAAAAAAATATATATAATTGTTGCACCTTCGTAGAAGTAGTATGTATGTTTATTGTACCGACGACTAAGCATCGTGGTACAAATTATAACCATATTTCATTCGAAGAATGTTTTCTTATCGTGGGTGAAATCTTAATGGCAATGTTTCAAAAAAAGCTACTGTTAAATATGTGGCTACGGTTTGAAAATTTTAAATATAAATCAAAGGTCTTCCGTCATATTCGTGTTATGATAAAATTTAATTTCCTAGCGCCAAGAATGTGTCATCGCTGTTTACTTATCAACATTATATCATTCGCCATCGAAACAGACTTAACGGTGATAGAAAAGGAAGATTGATAATGCCAAGATATATATTTAATACACTCGCAAATCCGTAAATTGTTACCATAATTTAAAATAAAAAATATTTTTCAGCATTCATTTCGCCATCCTTTTCAAATATGAAATACGAGTAGATAATTTTTAATACTCGTATACAAAAAAAACTTATTACCTCGTTGTAGCTTGGATACCGTTATGCGCTGTTTATATACTTGCTGGAATACGGTGGTGTCGACTTCAATGAAAACTTTGTCAGGTCTCTACGTGTATAAACATACCTATGTATGATACTAGATAGATTATCTAAGAATGGCAATAAGAAAATATGTAAGGAAGTAAGAAGGGCAGGATGCACCAAATTTACTTTCTCTATTCCAAATTCACGAAAATATGTTTTCTTTTATCTGTGGGGAACAAATTTGCGAAACGATCGTTTTTGATATTTGTTTTAAAAAAGTGTCTTGCATAAAACGAATCATCTGGCAACCCTGCAACTATGTAGAGTTTGTGTAATACCTACGTCATATATTGAAAAATAAAGTGCAGAAGTTTTCAGAAATGTAAGCTGATAGATAATATCAATTTTCACTTTCTATAAACTCCTCGCTTAATGGTTCACCGAAACAATTCAATTATGTACTTTATATAATATAACGCTCGCTTGAGAGTAAGCTCTCTTATTACTCTATTATTATTATACTCTGGCTGCGCGTATCGTGTTCAGCTAAAACCATTCAGTCTATTTATGTTCTAAAATCCATTATAAATACCAAAATAGACTGCCTGTGCAATGCAGAGTCTTCAATAGAATTGCAACGAATTCATTGATTTCGATTTCGTCAACCAATATAAATTAATTCATCGAAAGTATTGATGTGATAGATTCAATTAATATCGTTTTCACTTTTTAGAACTTTATTCGATGGTAAACTTTCGATTTCAAGTTTATGAATCGGTAAAGATATTACATAATGATAAATGCAGTACGTTTTTTTAAATATCGTATTTTTTGAGCTATTCAAATGATGAAAACAGTAAAGTAGGTTCTGAAATACAATTAATAAATGAATTTCACCTCTACAAGTCAAGCATTATCATATGGCAACAGTAAATAAGATAACGTACGTAATTGACTTTCTTCTAGCCGAATAGCATAAATTTCACTTTCATCAAAATCGATATATACACAAGTGCCGCTTATACAGCACACGTATTATCTAATTTTCTTGTACAGTGAAGAATCTTGACATATTACCAATGCAGCAGTATTATGTTTTTCGAAAACAGTTGCCGACTCAGAATATTAGGGGTATTATAGTATGACTTTGATAATAAAAAAAAACTATGAAACGAATATCGCAATCTTCCAGCCTACCGTCGGCTAAGACACAAAGATAGATCTGGCTGGGATATATCCTCACACATCCGGATGTCGCAGGAAAGCATAAATTATAGCTTACTTTTTTTATCGTCATTCTGGAAGGTCATAGAGAACTATACTCGTATATAGAATATACTCGACAGAGTTGCGGGAGGCATATCTAAGGCAAGGCTAATAACAAAGCATTCTGTTGCCAATTTGTGATAATTATATTCTTCAATTTGGCAGCAGATATGGAAAAGGAAGATGTCACAAGAATCTTATCCCAGCACAGTTCTTCATGCAACATGAAACAGCATTCAAACAAAAATGCTTCTTCACTTTGGAGTCACTGCACGCGGTGTTCAGTCTAATCTGAGTATCGATGCAGATTTTCGCTTAAAATAATTTCTGAAAGCACAACCGTAAGAAAGTAAAATCAGTCCATCTTCATGAACATTCTTATGACCATATTTGCTCTATATTTATAGCATATGGACACCGCAAATCGCCGTTCCACAGTTCTGTAAGCTTAGATTGTCTATGCCTTGTCCCAGAACAACTGTATCCTGAAGTTCCACATGGCAACGTATATGGTTGCATTGACTGCTGCTGTAGTACTAGAAAAATATTTGGGTGTTCAATAATCAGGGCTTTTAAAGGATATCGATTAATTAGCCCGATGCTCTTGAGGTAAGGACAATTATTTTCTCCTTAAGAGGTGGATCAACCCAACAGAAAGCATGTATAGAGCTAAATCTGATACATTACACATCGTTCAAAAGCCTGTTTTTGTTGTTGTTATATTTCGATGTCAATAAACACAGGAGCTTGTCGTCCAGTGCAGCCGCCCATCGATCCGCCCCAGCAGCTGGAGGCTGGGAGGGCGGCGTGTTGTTGCGGCGGTATCCAGGTCACGTGCGCCACTGGGTCACCGCCCACCTCGCGCCCGCCCACCACAAGGGTGGTGCACCCAAATGGTTCTGACAAAAGTAGCGCTGTTTAGCTGAATTGCGACATTAATTTGAGTAGCAATTGCGAGAGTTGTTACGCTCAACAATCGCACGAGCAGTTTTGTATTCTATAAATTAAACTATGAATAGCTTTATGTGTCCTTGTAAGTTGTGGGACAATTAAGCTATTGAAATATACATCGTATTATAGTGATAAAAATAGGTTGTAGACGAAAAGATAGGCACGAGTTGCGTTGTGCAAAATATGTGTCGTATGTATGAATGAATGTCTGGTATGATGACGTTGGCAGATCAACATTTCACAAGTGAAAAATAGTGATTCTAGTAGTATTATATTTTCATGATAGCGCTTACATTAAAATTATTCGTAATCTACTTCAATGTTTATGTTTGATTTCTTATTACGTTATACATGGACGCAGGTGCAAAGCAGCCATATTATTCGCGATGGTTTTTACTAGAAGTGATACATCAAAATATAGTATATTCGTATATATTTTTTGGTGGGGTAAGAATATATTTCAATATTCTTATATTTTATAAGCCACTGTTTATTTATCCATATTTTCAATTACTGATACACTTACAAATTCTCAGCAAACACCATCCTGTATGACATTAATTAACGTATTAAATATAATACGTTCTCGGCTCGATGATCGGTGGATATTGGCGATCTGTCAGCGTATGGTAAAGTTTGTGGCTCGAATCCCTGCGTCTGTTGTTTATTTTTCTCCGATTTATTGATAAAATATATTATGGTTTATTCTACTTTACCGATTTGTTCCGAAAATTGATGAGCACAAAATGACTCGTGTAAATCATGAAATTCAACTCATATTTGTGATCGTTTTATTATCATTACGTAAGATATGATTTCATTATATTTCAATAAAGTATCTACATATTCGTGTGTAGTTATTTATAGTTAGAATATTTAATTATAACTCTTTATATGAGCTTTAAAAATAATCTTAGCTTTTTATGCTTTCTAATGCCTCTATAAGAGATCAGGTAACCGTGGCGACAACGTCCTTTGTGAGCTGCAACTTTCCCGGAGGGGCGGGGAGGGAGTCTGGTTTAAAGGCTTGATGGGGGGGTGGTAGTGAAAGGGAACTTTCCCTCCGCTTCCCTCTCTCTTCTCTCCCCTCCCCACCCCGGCTCCTGCCCAGCAACTGGTGACGGGCGCGACCCACGCAACCTGGGGGCGGGGAGGGGAAGGGTATCGATTACTTTACAGCTTTTTTATTTGCAGAGCTTTTCCGGTTATTGTTGTTTTTTTTATTGCTTATCGCTTGTGGCGTGATGTGATCCAAATGAAACCTTTAAATAAAATATATGCTCAATATAAAAATAAAGCACGCATGACATTCTAAAGAGGTTTGATTTTTTATTAATGATTTTATTATTATTAGCCTTGTAACTTACACAGGAGGACATTGAGATGAATTTAGTCGACTTACACGTTGTAAGTTAAGCAAAATTGGAGGCAACGTGTACAATGTACGTGTTTATTTTAGTTAGGCTGAGCCGTTTGTTAAGACAACCTTATCATCTAATTTCCCTAAAAATTTTGATCAACATAAACCACATGTGTTTTGGGATACTACAGTATCGTCTCTACAAGTCATCGGGCTCTCGACCTGTAGGCCGTAGGAAAACATATGCTATGATCCTAGATGTAAATAGGACTTGATACCTGTATATGGGACAAAGCATGGCCAATGAGAGCTAATGCTGTGTGACGATAATTTTTAGCGCCCATATATCCAGATATGAAGTAGATGTGGGAAGCAATAGTTGACTAGTGGTTATAAATCAAAGCTACCTATTGTTTTATCTCACTAGTCGTCTTAAAAACAGTCCCCTACGGATTCAATATTTTTTCATTTATTAAGCTGTGTTGTGTCATTACTAATTACCTGTCAGCTTAGTTCCCTAATGTTGTTTTTGTGGTATCCATATGTAATATTTAAAATAGGTATAGCAGATAATGCTAGTGTGTTCTTAAAGGTTCAATCGGAATACCATAATTGATGCTTGTGAAGGGTTTTTAAATACAATCTTTATATCGGGAAAAACATTTCAATAACGCATGTATATGTTGTCTGAGTATATCAACATTTTAATATATTTTACTTGATTTAACCTTTTTCCTATTTGTAACATTTTCTATTTGCAGAGTTGTTATAATATTTTCATTACTCTAGCAATCCTTCACTGGAGGGCTTTTACATTAATTTCGTGACCTGCTCACGTGTGGAAGTTTAATTGTTTGCAAAGCTGAGGTTTTCTCTTTATTTTTTTTTTCGTTGCAGCGATGCCCCCATATGAGTGCTTTTAAATTTAAATTATCATCTGCATTCCGCTGAAACGTTTTAACACAGCGACTGAACACAGTCGTAAATTAAAAGGGGTTTCATATTTCAAATGCGGCGATTCGACTAAAATGTTTTTATCGTGACAACGTTACATTAAAGTATGAGAGCTTGGAATAAATTTTACGAACGTTTATACGAGTATTTTTTTATTTTTTGTTATTTGTAACAGATATATGTATTATGTACTCGTTTATATCCGCTATCCTAACTGGAGCATATAGTCGTCACGAATTACCGCCTTCTCTGTCAGCTGATATGGTACTCGCTTCGTCCCATGTTAGCTCTGCCTTCTGGAGTAACCTAGTTATTTTGTAATTTATTAAGTCATCTTCTAAAAGACGATGTACATTTTGTTTTGCTCCACCTGATATAATAAACGATCTATGTTTTTATATTTCTATCATGCTTTTGGTGAATTTCTTGAGGATTCATATATTTATGTTTGTAGTTTTACAGTTTTACACAAAAATAATTTTGTTAATATATTTATTATCTCAAAACAGGACGTTGAAGCCAAATTATTTCTAGAAACATAATTTGCAACAAATTATTTATAATTTTGGAAATATTCCGAAGATCGATTTTAAATATTAAATATTTTTCAAATAACAAGTTAAGGATTAAAAATTCCTAAATAATCTTACCAAAAGGAAATATTCGAACAGCATCATATGGGATTGTCTCGTGCCCAGTGCAACATTACAGGAGTTTCTCTAAATAAGAATCTTCTACGTATGATTTTTCCTATCTTCAAAATAATGACGGAGTCATGGCGTAGTTGGTAGTGATGACCTGCAATGATTGTTATTTCTATGGACTTTCACCAGTCTTTTTTTCTTCTTTCAATTGAGAAAAAGTATCGGGGCATCAGAGGCTCGTGCCTTATGGGGGGTGTGAGGGGAGCGGGGGGCGCGAATCTGGGGCTGTAGGTCGCCCGGGCGCAGCGCCGCCCAGGGGCGACCGAAATCTGAAAACCCAACCCGCCCCTGCCCGCCAAGACCTAATAACACCACCATCCGGTGCCTCCCCGCCAAATACAGGAGGAGAGTGAAGATCACTTGATGATGCTGTCTTGTAGTTGCCGGTTAAGAACTAAAGAATTTTACCAGCCAGTCGCACCACAGATAAACTCTATGCTGTTTGAATGACTGGGCCTAAAAAAGTATACAACAGCCAAAAATGTATAAATAATTCAATTGAAAAAAATACGGCGGAGTACTGCGTTTTATGGTTAATTTATCGACCAAGAACTGTCATTTTCCAAAATTTCTTCCTTCATGCCACCGGTAAGTCTGTAATGCTCTTCCAGTATCTGTGTTTTTTTATAACCTGTATATGTTTAATCTTCCCAATCCACACACAAACATAAAACACGTTTTTCGCATGCAGCGTCCAGTCGCCTTGACTGAATGTCAGTGCCCACTGGTCTCGACTCGTTGTTCTCTCCTTAAAGCGCTTTCATAAAAAAAACTGTCATGATTTTCGTTTTCTCAGGGTTGTTAGTCTGCGTTTCCATAAAATATATGGACGAAAAGAATTGTAAAATATGAAATACAAGCGAAAAAAACGGTTTTAAAAAAAAAAATTGATCGGTTTCAAAAACAAAATTATGATTCCGTAATATAAAAAAATTGAAATGATATGTTAAGTATATTAGATTTTCGCGTGACAATATTAGTCTCCAACCAACCGGTGGTATCAATAGGCGGAAAGTAAGGCATCTGCGGGTTATTCCTTAGTGGGCGGCAGCGACTGTCTCCAGGCAAGAAAAACGAACATAATTACTCGGTAAAAAATACACTTAAAAGTTTGAGAAGCTGCCGTAAAGTGTTTGAGAGGAATTTATCTTGCTTTTTATGTGGAAAAGAGTCTTCTCACTTTGAAAAAAAAAACTATTTTTATCTCGCACTTTTAAGACCCCCGAATGTTTTAAGCGAAAAGCTTAGTTTGGGCAATTTCCAACGAAATAACTGTCAGGACCTTGGGTTTTCTTTCTATATTGTTTTTCTGAGCTAACTCGTTAGGTTCGTATCACCAGTATTAAAAAGTTTTTCTCTCATTCGTCATCTGTCGTCGTTTTCTGCCACTAATTCTCTGAAATATGTATCAGCTGAAAAAATTATACTCAATGTTAACTTAACTAGATGGCCTGTTTAAATTACACCATTATTTTAACAGGAACTCCAATTATAAATGAGGTTACTTTCTTTTGAAAAGACATTCCATCTATGGATTCTTAAACACATGTTATTTAAGAGATGTTTATGGAGGATTGATCCGCCAAATTCTTCATACTCGTATTATACACATTTTTTTTCAACATGATCATTGACTATTTTACTAAATAAAATTTATTTACTAGAATCCGGAGTTACATAAAAATTTAAATATAATTCACTGAAATTAGGTATATCATTGAAAGTAAATATACATGAAACATTAAACAATATAATAAATATCAGTGAAAACTCATTGATAGACTTACTGTGAATAGGCGGTATTCAGGAAACGAATTTCTCCTACTTCCTAGATTGATTAATACACGAGTATAATACTCATGTTCATGTTTTGTTTTAATGGTAAAGATATTATATTGTTCTAAAAACCATCCGATTGTATTTTCTATTTTAAAACAATTGTATAAGGCCGTTAATAAAATGAATAAAAAATATTTTGTTTGAAAATTCATTTTAGACTTACTGTTTATAGGCGGTATGTGCCTTTTATATTCTCGTAACGTGCATTACGATCGATCATATAAATGGCATAAGTTGTAATCCGCTGATTCAGACATTAGCCAATATGCATTACAAAAAAAAAATATTTTCACGCATGTTTTTGCATTCGTTTATGTGCCTTTATATTCTAACGTGCAAAATCATTAAATATAACATATTCATTAAATATGCGTATTCTCACGCTATATATAATTAAAATTGTTCGTGCATTGTATAATGTATTATGAATAATGTAATTAATGACGAATTCACGAATACAGCATATGGAGTCATTATGACGCAAGACCACGTGCATTCATATGCAATTCAACCGTCGCAGGTTGGCTTGTTCTGTTGACGACTGTTCCCACTTGGCACACGGCTGATGGAAGTACTCCTGATGATGTCTCTATTTTAATGTTAATACTTACTTGTACATAATTCTTACCCCTCGTTCGGTCACATTTAACTTAAAGAGAGAGAGGTCTGCGTGGCTTCTTTGGATTTCAGTCTCTTATCAAACAAAAATAGCCTGATATGGAGCAAATGTTTTTCTTCAATTTCAGGCTTCTGCATTTTCTTACAGCGGCAAAAAATAAAAATAAATGTCTAATTAGAAACAGTACTAACAGAGCTTTAAAATAATACCAACGACGACCGTTGACAACTGACACAAAGTGACGCAAAAATGTAATGCTCATTTCTTTCCGAAATATCTAATATGTATATTGATTTTAAAGCTTTTCGATGCTTTAGTAAACAGTGTTTTTTAACCTTATTAAATCCTCGGACCATTGATAATTCGAAAAATATTTCGCAGACGGCGTCAATTTAGAATGCTCCATGGAGCACTAATTAAGAACCACTGTTTATATATGTTTGCTATATATTTTGATATTTATATACTTTTGTTAATGAATACTAATTGTATTATATATGTATTTATTTTTCTTTTTCAATATCCGCTTCCTTAATTAGAGCACAATGTCGCCACAAATTAGTGCCGCACTTGTGTCAGTTGTCGTTTTCCTTGCCTTAACATATTTTTACCTAAGTACATAAAATAAATATTTTCCTACGGATTCTAGGACAAAAGCATATCCCTGGGAGCATATCTTTACTGGCTAAGCTTCTATCTCACTTCCAAAAAACTCTTACTTAAAAAAATATTCAGGTAGCGAATATATTTTGTCAACAAAATTGACAAAGTATTATAGTTAAAAAATCAAATTATTGATTTTTTTAATGGATGTAAAAAAAGTTTTGCTGCCACAAGGTCCGCATGCCTAATGGGGTCGAATTGCTTGTCTTATGTCTTTTGATGCAGTGTAAAGAAACAATATTTTAAGACGAGGAACGAGCCAACACCGCTCTTGGAAACATTATAATGCAGGGGCACGTCCATCGATGTAGATTCACCAGCGGTTCAAGTTTTCTTAATGAGGAGCAAAGGTAGGTGACGTTAAGCGCTCACATTGAATTACGTGGTCTGACTCTGATACAGATTATTCATTTAAATGTTAGTGCCCTCACGTATGACCTCCGGTCCCTGTAACATATATTAAAGCCGCCTTTAGGGCTGAAAGGGTGTTCTAACAAGCATAACTGGCACTATGAAATCCATCCAATTAAAGATTTTCGTTATAATAAAACTAATATTATATTCAGTGCCACACGTATTTACGCAAATGTTCTCTAAAAGAACAACACTATTGGATCATAATTGTGTACATAAGTCATATTATGCTCATAAAACGACAATTATTGATTATTACGTCAGATTATTACGTAATAAGTACCATATAAATTTATAATACAACATTAAAAATCTTAATTATCCATAAGGAAGGTCGACTTCAAATAATCGGAAATGAGGAGGTTTATGAATCATACGTATACACTCAATATTTGTCTGATGTGAAGAATCAAAAGTATCATCACGGAATCCTTCTAAGGAAGTGTCATAGTTTTTCCTTTTTTTCTGCAAGTAAGTTGAAAAAAACCGAATCTGAAGTAAGAGGGTGAATCATATTATATTATTTAGGCATGTAAAAGTGAGTGGGAACAAATTATGATGCTGACAAAATAGGGTAAGATTTTAATATCATTACATTTTATATGAGTACTTTCATTAATAGAAACAGTAAAACTCCAAGATTTTCCTTAAAATCACACTTAAATGTGTAACATTACTTTTAATTTTATTTTTAGGTTTTTGTTCAGACATGCACGTCTTTTACTTTACGTACTTTTTACTAAGCATACTTCGTATGCTTAGTAAAAAGCTTACTGCATGTTCAAGAAAAAAGTCACAAAATACACAGAATACAGAAGAATATTGATATGCAAAAGTATACGAGTATAAAAAATATTTTATTTTAAACTTAGATAATTGTTGTATGAGTGTTGAATTATACGTAATATGTTCAAGGCAAGTGGGTAACTGTACCGGTAATGAGTAATGATGCACGTGGCCCACACCTACCCGGGGTAATGATCAAGCCTGCGCTTTTGTCGGCAGTTTTTGCGTCGATGGAAGCGGCTTAGAAGCCTTGAGGAATCTGTAATTAAAGTTTCGCCCCCCGGAGCCCTAATGACTGTTTTCCGTGCGGAATGGGGTCACCCAGCAAGGCTTGATAAGACATTTAATGGTACATACTTAATCTGCCACTAACTATTATTGTGGACATACTTCTCAGACAGATTCCTTTAAGACTTTCACTACCGTAAAGACATTTAGTTTAATTTCAATTCTAAAGCATATTAAACTTCAATAAGACAGATATTGAAAATGGATCTGATTTATACGTTTTTCTTAATTTTTGTTAAAATATTATTATGCAATCTTGAACTATATGTATTTTTGTTTATTAATGTACGTTTTTTATACTTTTACAGGTGCTTATATAATATATTTTATTTGCTGAATAACGTACTCGTACACGTAATGTATTTTCATTGTTAATTTCTTCATATCATGAAATTTTCTGAACTTAGCGGGTGTGGTTTATATGTAGACCACGTTTTATTTTTATTGTGTGTCGTCGATTCGACGACATACAAATAAAAATATTTTTTATTTGATGCTATTTAAACTTTATCAATTTCTTTTCTTTATAATTACCCCCAATTGGTGTTAATTTGATCCCTCACCCGTAAAATGTCAGTCACAGTATATAAAAAAATGATAGAAGACGAAATTGTCCTGTGAACACCATCCATCAACAGCGAGTCCCTGTAAAAATGTATATTGTGTGAATGCCGGGACGTTGTCTGTGACGATGGCGGATCAACACTCCACATGCAGCGCTTAGCCAGACTAAAAAAAGAGTAAGCGTCGTATAATAGAATCCACAGATCCAGAGATTTATCAATTACCGTCTGTCAATATTCTCTTGTATGTGTTTTTATGAAAAAAACCTAAACAATAACTACGTAAATATATCGTAATATATAACACAAAATTTATAGTTAAATAATAATTTAATACAATAGAGTAATCGTCTGAAATATACGCCTACTTTGCTTTAATAAAAAAGCGGTTTATGAAAAATCGTTGATGTTGACCACCTGTTCATCCCTCGCGGACGATTCCACCCAACTGATTGTGTCCCGCGCGGCCGCCAGGTGCGATGGTCACCGGGATTGGGGTCACCGGGGTCGTAAGCAGCTATGTCCCATGTACCAGCATTTGGGTTAATAAAGGCTTACAGCTTAAAGCAAATAAGCCACTCACTTGCGCCTGCATTATGTACGTAGGTGACCCGCCAGTTGATTTTTTTTATAAAACTCCCGTTACCCGATTTCAAGTAGCCAACAAACATCATCAGGACTGTAACTTTTAAGTAAATTTATAATAGGGACTATAACAGTTCGACACTACCTTGTGTAAAGATTTATATGTTTCATTGTTTATTAAGTGAAATTCTATTATTATGCGCTTTGTGAGAAATAACTAATAAATATTTTTTATTCGGCATCGGCCGGATGGGGACTGTCGGGCACAGTAACATGTAGCGCCCCAAAGATTGGCGCGGCTAAATCAGAAACTAAAGTTGACAGTTTAACCAACATGATATGTAGCAACTGTCAAAACAAACGCCGTGTATTATATATAAAATTAAGACTAACATAATTAGATGTGCATGTCAGGCGAGCGAACAAAAATAAGAGACAAAAGATCGTTTATCGAGGCTTTTCGACATCAGCCTAAAAGAGCTATATCAAGCTGAAATCAATAGTATAGAATAGGAAACAATAAATTGATCACAATTTCTTTGAATCTTTGTTTATTACTTATACATCATTATAGCTTATAACGTTAGAATATGAAGTATATTTAGCCATTGGATTAATAAATGGCTGGATTGATTTAAATACTCAAATAATTATAAACCACTAAAATTTTTTTTTTTTTTTATATATATTGATACGTTTGTAAGCTAACACTGATATATTACAGTCAACCCTCCTATAGCGTAAGATCTTGATAGATTTTTCCTATAGCGAATGCTGTGGTTTTTCATAAAGCGGTCCCTCAGTGGTGTGCATATTAGATAGATCCCTCTAATTAAGCAAATAATCCAGCCCTTGGGAGAGTCGGGTTAGTTATTTCATTTTACTGAAACGCTAAAGAAGGATATATTATTTAGTTTTATTGTACGGGTATATCGACCTGGTGATGTTACCGTTCAATCTTTTTAGGCTTTTCTCGCCTTGTAACAGCAGTACAACGTAAAAGAAGTAAAACATCTTGATGAAGCTATCTCTCTCTCATTTTGTTATCGATTTGAGTGTGGCTTTCACCTGAAACGGCTTGTTTGTAGGTAATATTTTTTACGGCTAAACTAACCTGGAGATATTTGGGTTTGGTTTCTTGCACTTTCTTGCTCCTTTGTCTTTCGGCCCCTCGGCCAGGTCAGGCGGCGCACGTGGCGTATTTGGGTCACCCTATACAGTACGTACTTCACGGCGAACACCGACACAGCGCACCAGCTCGCGCCCTATATTCGCGCGGGACCGGCCAACGATATCTATCTACGGTCTGTAGAACAGGCCAACGAATCCATATAAAATAAAATAAATGTAAAAAAAAAAATATCCACCATCATCACCATACCATGTGCGCTGCCATAAATGGAGCATGTGGTTATCAGTCTCCATGGTTATCGCTTCATCCCGTATCACCTTTGCCTCCTAAAACTCAGCACATCAGATTCTGTGTATATTTCCTGACGATATTCCAGGACGGCAAAAGCTCGCAGGCTTCTGGAAAATGCAGATGTAATTTATGCTCTTCCGATGCATCTGAAGCACATCCTCCAGCTAGGTCTTCGTCTCAAGAATCGGTCAAGACCGACTGTAAAAATATACAAATTTAGTTAAACACGCTGCCTCCACTTTTGCGATTGTTTCGTCAGAAACAGATGGCCGTCCGGAACGCTCCTCATCATGGACGTCAGTACGCCCGTTCTTGAACTCTCCACCATTTGCGCACGTGTTGTACGCTCGTACACTTGTCTCCATAGATTTCGCATAGCTGGGAATGGATTTCTACCGCCGCAATGTTTTTTGCAGACAGGAAACGGATCATCGAGCGCAGCTCACAACTGGCGGGCAAAGCGAGGGGGAGATTTATCACGTACGGCTGCCAAGCCAATACTGAGCTCCGCAGGCAGCTCGCTAGGGAATGGATTTGGAGTGGGGGAACCAAGGTACCCAACAGAATCGCGGTATCCACCATGACAGCGCTTTTCAGGACTGCAGCGCCATGGGAAACTTATTTTACGGATAACCCTCGTAAATTAGACCGCTAGTTCACGTTCACTGAACTTTGTAGTACTTTGCTATTATGTATTCGATTAGATGTTCAGTTTTTAACCATTTTAAATCTTTTTTTATACTCAAATGATTAACAGTAATGTTCTAAGTAACTAATCAAAGCATTAGTTACTACCTTTAAATTAATTGTCTGTGTCTAATTGTTGATTTTTGTGAATTACAAACTAATCGTGATTATAGTAATGCGCAGTACGGCGACATATAAGCATGCTGCACGTGGGTTGTGTTGCATCGTATGTCACGACTGCTCATGTTATTATTTTCGATAGTGATCCCAGAGTTGCTGTCTTGTCAAGATAACGGCACAAGCAGCAGGACTGGCTTAAACAGCAATGTGACATTTCCGCGAGAACTCGTGAGGAGCAATAGTAAACAAAGCGACATGCGCTCTCAAGTCATGCTGGTCATTTTATTATATTCTTATTGTTTGCATTCATAATCTACACTCATCTATATAGTATATGATATCTACACAGACTTATGTAAGATGGTAGATTATTTATCTTTTGTCTTAATCTTCTACCTTTGTCTTAGATTAGTGATCCATCATTTAATCACATTGCATTTCGTTTCTGTTTGTACTGATATCAGCTTGATATAGCCCTTGCAGGATGGTGCCGAAAACCTCGATATGCGATCGTTCGTCTCTTTTTGTTCGCTCGTCTGACATGTTTGTATCGCCATATTGGTTTTTTGCGATCACGGGTGTGTCATTAGTATTGTACATGGCTGTCTGTCAGCGGTGCACTATTAGTTCTCTAAATCGCCACTGGATGAATTTCGGCGCTGGGTGTCACCGACCACGGGCGCCCGGTGGCCATTAATCCGACGTTCGAGTTTCACCGAATAAGTAAAGCAAATGTGTTGTATTTTAGAGTCCTACGAAAGTATATTATATATTTTCAATGTTTTGAGCATTCACTTTGAGATCCATAATAAATTATAAATATTTATTTATTTATTTACCTTGTTTTCACATGGATCACGTAACAAAAGTTCTCTATTAGGAGACTGCAGTTTCGACTAACTCGTAGTCTTTCTCAATCCTTCTCTAGTTAAGAGATAACTGAGCTGCGTTGTACTTGTAAGTGGTGTAACACATTTTTGTAGGGGAGGGGTGGGGGTGTGTCTAACATGAAAGGAGAGGGAGGTAGGTAGTGTTGCAAGGATGAAGGAAGAGATAAATACATAAAAGTGGTTTAGGTATAAATTTATTTTTATTTTTTATTTTTAATATTATTCTTATATATCGTATATTATTTACTAGAGAAGGATTGAGAAAGACTACGAGTTAGTCGAAACTGCAGTCTCCTAATAGAGAACTTTTGTTACGTGATCCATGTGAAAACAAGGTAAATAAATAAATAAATATTTATAGTATATTATATGTTTATAAAAGAAATGTGTGTTTTGTGCTTTTCGGTTAAATTTTTCCGTGCATATAATAAGCATAAAATACATTAACAGAAGAATTATAATGGTGTATGGAATAACGATTATTTTTCTATGGGGTTTTATAAGGCTGGCCTCTTGCGAAAAGCCATTGAAGTCGCATAATGGTTTATGTAAACAGGTGACTGGCTTTAAAAAAGGACTTCTTTTACTTTGTGAACAATGGATACAGTAAGGGAAGACGCGGCAAACTTCCACTATACATTCTAAGAAGAGAAAAAAGTGGATATGTTGTGGGAAATGTTTTAAAGATGCCTCAGGAGTGCATAAATTACACCTGCAATGTCTTCAGATTTCCGGGCTTTCGCTGTCTTTAAGCGCTATCAGAAACAATATTTTCCAACTAAACCTTACTTCACTATATTTTTACGCGTAAAGTAAACTAGAAATAATAGTTGATCAAAGTATGTATGCTTTCCTTTGTATCGAATTTCTGTTTTCTCTACTGTTGTCCTTCAGCATTGCTGGCAGGTAGGAGGATCTGATAGAAAGATGGCGATGGACACATACAGTTATTTGTGCGATGGCCATGTCGTCCACGACATGTTATGATTTTATCAAACAAAGAGGTTAGCATAACAACCAGCAAGCAAAGGAATACACTCGTGAATGAGTCAATATAATTTCCGCTAGATGACAAAGAACTTCGTGACTGGTTTATTATTATTCTAAACCGACATTTATTTTGTTACTTTTGTCTAGCAACGAGTATAGCAGATGTGAAGAGATGATAAAATAATAATATATTATCGATTATCTCTGCTTAAAAGGAATTTTCATTTATAGTATATCTGGGTGATTATATTTTAAGGGATTCATAATAATAGCATAATATATCACAACAATTGCACAGTTAGAATAGCCACATACGAGTGTTGAAAAATGCTTTATTCATTGGTATATGCATTTAGAATTTTGCTTAGTAATTTTTAAGACGAAATTCGAAGTCTTCCATAGAATACGCGCTATAGTTTAAAAAAATAATGAAAAATATGCTTCGATATTCATTTTAAAAGATCACAACAATATTCATTTTAGCAAAATGTTGATTGAATTTAACTTGGGTCTAAATACGATTATGTAAGACTATAGTGTTAAAAGAATATGATTTTATATAAACAAGTAAAGGGTTTTGTTCTTCCAGTGGTGTCTTCAGACGTTAAGCTATGCGAAAATTACGAGTGCTAAATACAGACTTAGACTCTATTTATACTCCCAGCTAGAACTGGAGTATAGTCGAATCCTTGTAGATATTGTATACATATGTACTTCATTATATTTGTTACTTTAAATGAACGATATTTTTTGTTGTACTAATAGTTTTGTAATTTCTATTTGTTTTCAGGTGAGACCAGCGACGTCTGAAATAAAATCACCTCAATGAGAGATGTTCAAGAAGACTCCTTTACAATGAGGTATTGGTGAAACTTTACAATAATGCACGGGTGTGAGAAACATAATTTTATTAATGCGTGGATTACAAATAACTCACTTTTAACAAATAACATGAAATTAAAAAAATAATAATATTTAATAAGAAGTGTTAATAGTATTAAAAATATAATTTTCACGTATTTTTGATAAATTCTAATAATTATTCCTAATGAAAGCAAAAACATTAAGGCACTAGAAACTCACCTAATCACATATTGATATTACTTAAATATACATATACTAAACATAAAATTCTTTTTTCAACGCGTCAATCCAAGCACAAAAATAACGGCAGAAGCGGGATGCGAACCGCGGACCTTGGAAACCCAACTATGCCCAGGTATTCATACCGCTCGGCGAATCGCGCCATTGCTATGCCCAGACTGAATTGCGATGAAACTAGTATTTATATCATTGTTATTATCGTACGACAGATGTCGCCATAGTATATATTCAAAGTATGTATATTTTTATTATTATTCTATCAGTCTTCATTTATTCACAAGCTTAATATTATTACTTTCCGGCAGTCTATTTATTCTAGTAAGTACCACTCGGGTCTCGAACCAAATACCTATAACATATTGATATTTACAATATTTTATATTATATAATAATACCAGTATAAATGTGTTATTTGTATGGCCTAGAATTTTTTTGGGGTGTATGTATGTTTTCCTCTTTAATTCTTTACCCCATTGACCGATAAATTACAGCACGCGAATATGATAAACTTATTAATATTGGAAATCGTGTGGACAATGTATATATTTTTTGCTCATTATGAAGCTTGAAAAATATGGTTGTTTCTTTTAAATGTTAATTTACTTGGAAAAATTTACTATACCTTGTTCTATTTATGCATATTTTAAATTTATTCGATACTATTTAAAAGTAAAATATAAACTGTTAAATTAGTATTTTTATTTTAAAATATACATTTTTTTAAATTTTGAAACCTTCCAAATTAATATTAAAGATATTAATTTACTTATTTTACTATCATATATAAATCGTTTTCAATATCTGATGTCTGTTCAATAAAACAGTGGTCTTCAACTCGTTGTCATTTATGTTACATTGTTAAATTTTTTCCGATCTGTAAAAGCTTTTAATCTATACCTGCTACAGGATTCTAGAAATTTATACTGCTGCGACCTGTAAAAATAATGTGAATGATTCTCGTTTTACTCTTCAGTATATTTGCAGTAAATTTTGTACAAAAAAAATCTGTTTTATGCTAAAACCGTCAGTTCGCGAAATATTTTGGCCATTGTCGCTGACGCTAAAAGGTTGAAGGACACTGCAATAAAACATGCACACTTAGATAAGCTATCTGCCTTTGTTTCGACCGAGTAGTTGAAATTTACAGTCACTTTACACCCTAATAGCCTCTAGTAAGTGCTCAGAAATTAGCGAAACATTATTTTCTCGGAATACACCAAAATCTGGGTTCTATCGCTATCGCTGGAGTGTTGCCAAGAAACATCCATTATCACAGCTGACTGGGCTTTAGGGAGATTAGTGATTTTGCTATTTTTCTAATTCCTTGTAACATATCCATTAATTTAACGCTACAATACATCTTCACTATTGTTAAAAAAAAACTCGTACATATTATATTCCCGTATAGTTATTTTTCTTTAATTCCTATTGTTAATAATATATTATGCAAATACATTACATAATACGTAATCCCGTATGTTTTTACTATGGCAAAAAATACACAGTAATTTAATAATCCACATGTGATTCATCGATCCCCATGACAATGGCCATTATTTGGAATATAAAAGTTATTTTATTGATTATTTTAACGGTTAGAAAGTAGTAACATTCACTTTTTATAGATACGAGTATATCTTTATATCGGCTTACGTAAAATGGGTTACACACTTAGCAAATGCTTCGTTTCATATATTGCTAGATAAAATCGATTATGTTTTAGTAGAGCTAATAAACTGCCTTATCTTTCCGATACTTATGAAATCCTTTGTTATTTTTGAAGTACCCAATGATAAAAATAACACTATCATGCACTCCAAAACCACAGATAAGACACATTATTAGAAAACATTGGGAAAGCCTGAAAAACAAAATATTATTGGAAACCAATGAAAAATCGTACATTAAAAAAACTTGGACCCAGCATATTTGGACCGTTTTTAGAGACCTTTTTAGCTGTAAAATCCGTGGCTTTAGCCTGGGATAAAGAATGAGGGACGCATTTATATATCTTAACTTACTTGAGTTCGTCTTGCGTTTGGAGATCGGAAGGCCGTAGGTTCCTAGGGTTTCTATGAGCTTGTTTGTCTATCCTCATCAATGTCAAATTTGCTAAATAGTTATACGAGAATTATCAAAAACCCTCCCTACAGCCCGTGACTACCATATCTTTCCTGACACGAAGAAACATCTAGCTGGAAAGCATTTCGGCGAAGAGCTGAAAGAAGCGGTTCTCAGGTATCTGCGTGTCTTGGCGGCCGATTTTTTTGACTCGGGCATTCAAAAGCTCGTATACCGTATGCAAAAATGCATTGACCTCAGTGGCGATATAGTGGCATATGTAGAAAAATAGGTAAAAGTCTGAACTTTCCAAAAATGTACGCATTCATGGAATTAAACATGTTTTACACTGTGAAAAATCGCTGGGAAACTTAATTTACGTATAACCCTCTTAGTAAACCAAAATTATGATGTAATTTTTCCTATTTTTATATAATAATACGAAGAAAAGAACATAGATGAATCGTGACTTATGAGATTAGAAAATGTACGACAGGAAATCATAAAATAAAAGATGTCATGTTTCACAATTACATTTTCTAAATCTAAAATTTCCTGGAAGACAACATTTTCACACGAAAAACTTATTTTCGACAAATTTTCCTCGTCGTAATTGGCATTACTGTTACCATCTCTCACTGTCACTGCGAATCAGATCACATAATATGGGGAGTGATGTTTTAATCCTTTATGAATGCAAGTTAATACTCTGGGATTATGTCATAATCCCTTTTTATGAGTAATACAGGAAAACGCTGCACTGGTGTGAAAAGTCATAATACACCTACACACTCGTACACAAGCAGAATAGAATGCAACGATCATTCATTTTAATTGATTATCAATAAAAACACATACAACAATGTTATCTTTACAGTTTAAATATATAATATTATTTCCTTTGTCGTCAGTTTATTTCACTATCAATATATATTTGTCTGCCGCGCATTATTCGCGTTTCCTTCATATTGAAGTTCTTCTACTTCGTGTCAGCGTCGTCAAATTATTTCTGCCCAGTATCTGGCAACATCGATAGTCCGTGTGTTGCCTAGCATTAGGTCTTGAGGTGTGCAGCTTGTTGGGCACATGGAGCAGGATCTTCGGTGTGAGGCAGTCTGCAGGTCTCCGCAGTCGCACAATAATGGCTCTCCCTACCGAAAAATTCCCCACCGCTCAAGGTTGTCCTTTGTTCTACCAACTCTAGTTCTTAATCTGTTCAGGGATTTCCAGGTCCGCCAGTCAAGGTTTTTGCCAGTTGGGAGGCCTTCCTTTGGAGTAATGAAATCCTCATGCGACTTGTTGCCAGAGCTGGAGTCTCTCATTTTCAGGGCCGGATGTGAGAGGTTGTGTGGATCTCAGAAAGCTGCTTCACGACTTCGGTCTTGGTGTTGAATTTATCTGATTATACAAGCAGTGGGACGGTTGGTTGATTGGTTGAACAATAAATGAATGATAGAGAGAGAAGTGGAAGGAAGGGTAGAAGAGCCAGTTGAGCCATCTGTGCATTGACAGGTTGAACAGAGCGATTTAACTGGAAAGATGTTAAGAATAACTCAATACTTTGCTCATGCAGCATTGAACCATCTTCAGAATCAAGCTTTTCGTTTATATGTTACATTTTTTACGAAATCTTATTTAGGTTACGAAATAATTTACCTTGTGTTTATTTATTGTTAGTCTGGATTGAGGAAGATGCATCGAAACTGTTTAAGCAGAATCTTTTGAATATAGGTTAACGCTAAATGTTTATGAACCTATAATCTTAAACGGTATCTTCTCGTAAATATTAACGTTACGTTTACTTTTAGTGAACAAATATTATTTTTACCTACATTTATATTATCTTGCATGGTCGGTCTGATTTTATGACCTAGTGAAAATAATATAGTATCGCTTTATCTTTATGTTTTATAAATAAGGAAATGTGTGACAGATATTGAAAAATAGGTGTGATTTGGTATTTGACTAAGTATTTACATTTTGTGCAATATATATATTTCAGAATAAGATTCACCGAATTTAAAAAAAATGTTGGAAAATTGTTGACTTCCAATTTTTTTTTTATGTAAAGTCAGACATACAGGACAGTATTGACATATGTTGATAGTGATTCTGAAGTTTCCATCTGTGGAATCTATGACGCTTACCAATCTACATCCGCCAACATCATAGACTACAGCCCGTCATTCACGCATCATCCTTATTATTACAGGAATTTACTATGAATGGGTGTTCTTCACGAGGTGACTTTCGTCTTTCACCAATTTTGATTAATAGGCTATGACTGGCATTTATGGGTGAGGGATCAAATTTAAACTAACTGGGGGTATTTTAGAGCTCAGAAACTGATTGAAAATATTTTTTTTTTATCTCCATCGGGGATCAAACCCATGACCTTTGGCTTTCCAAGCAGATGCTTTAAATACTTAGCCGTACCCGCTGGCAAAATGAGAAACGCTGTTTTCTTAAATTTCTTATCAAAAATTGAAATTCACATTTGGAAATTATCAACACAATACGAGTAGTATCTTAAATTTAACGTTTCAACTAAAGTATTATCCGTGTGGGATGAACTCGTGACAGACAAACAAACATATAGTTTGTACTTTATGTTTTATATTTTGAATATTTTTGTATATCTTATTATAGTGGAGCGTAGTACGGGTATAATAAATTGAGCACGTAGGTCGAGGTACATGAAGTAAAGTATTATTGTTTCTCTGAATGCGACCGTCTAATAATCGTAAACTATATGTTTGATGTAATATTTTCAGAAGGTAAAACTCCGTCGGCCTGTAGAGGGAGATGCCATAATTTTTCACTTTCAATACACTTCAGGACTTTCGCTCGACCGGAGGTCTAGTTTCTCAAATGAAAGTAAAACTTTGTCCCTGGCGACTACTGAGGCTCAGCAGAACGTTCACTGTACTGCCAACTACATAATGTTAATATAAATACTAATAAATAGACGATAGTATTACACGTTTCAACAGTGCTTTGTTACTTTCCCCATATATTTTTATATTCAAAATAATTGGCGTATGTGTATTGATATCAGCTCGATATACACTTTGCAGGCTGGTGCTGAAAACCTCGATGTACAATCTTTCGTCTCATATTTTTGTTCGCTCGTCGGACACGCATGTGTTTGCACGCCATATTGTTTGTTTAGTTATGTAGATCGCCACTAATAATTGCGGCCTCCCACTACGACCGCTCAGCGGCCAGTCGACAGTTGAGCTCCGACCGCAACCAGTAGTGAGTTGTGATCCGGCCTTGGCCTGAAAGCATACGCTCCGCCTCGGACCAATAGTTTGTCAATTTTTAACTTGAATATTTGTCAATGTGCTTCTAAAAAAGTCTTTGTGTGGCTCATCTGCTCCTCATCCCTCCACCACGCAAAGTAGTTTTTTATTAAGTAATTGGGATGTTAATATATTTACATATAAAAATGGTTAAATTATCTTTAATAAATAACTGAAAAACAAATTGCAAATAGGAAAAATAATTGCTGAAAATATTATAAATATTTTTTTAATAATCATAATATTATTTTGTAATACTATATTATAGACGTGCTTCACGCTACGCAATACAAGTATGGATGTGAATATTGTATTTATTATAATGCTATCTTTCCATAACATGAATAAAGAGTATTACGAGTATTACTAAAGAGTGCAAAGCAGAGGTGACCTTTTGAAGCATCAACAATAATTTGTATATAAATAATAATATAATATATATATTGCATGCTCCGCATATCAGACACACTTTATTGCGCTTTACTTTTTATGTATTCATTTATTATATACTAACTAAATAAGGAAAATAAATACAATTTAAATTCAACTATAAAATATTAATGTAGAAAAATCTGTGTTTAGTAATTTTTCATGAGAGTGTTGAGATCTACTTAGAACTCATCATATCGAAATATAAAACCCAGCATATCTGGACATTTAATTTTAAAGTTTTGTAAACGTAATCGCATACAGGAGTGCACAACCGGTCAGTAGAATCTTTGTCTCTTAGAAAAAGCGGCTGAATGCTGCATTCAGAAATAATGTTTTGATTTTGGGAGATTGAGTTTGAATAATTTATTGAAGAAGATATCTTGAAGAAGGAAATACATATGGGTACTGCATTCCCAAACACTTGGAAAGGAATTTCGAAAATTTGTTGGTCTTGTTCGACGTACATTAACTGTATATGGATGTTTAGTAAGTGCAGTACCGGCTTTAGACCCTTCGGCGCCCTAGGGCACATTCTGACGCCCCATATTGTTTATATTTAAAACTTTATAAGAAAGACTGGTTGCCCTCGCCGCCCTTAGCTTATGCGACGCCCTGGGGCACAAACCCACTACGCCACCCCCTAAAACCGGCAATAAGTGCGATGAGTCTTTCTTTTGTGACTGGGTGCAGGAGGGATTAATGACCTGACTTCAGAAGAGCCTTGGTAATAACGGTAGAAAAGACTTAAAGGATTCGACGTTAGACATAAGTGTGTCATTATTAAAATTCTAGAAGGTATTTGAGACTCCAGCCTAAATATGACTGCTGTATTTGAGGAAAATTTTTCCTTGGAAAAATACTGTCGTGCTCTATGATAAAGTGCACGTAGTTTTTTTTTAATCGAGACCAGTTTGAGACATAATCGACTGAAAATATTATAATTTATCTGAGATTGATACCCTAAGGATGTTGGTTTCGACAATAAATGATTAAATAAACCTAAAATATTTTCTGATACTGGCTGTAATATATTTAACTACTACAGTGCCTCTTCAAGTCAATGTTCACGACTTGTCCATAAGACTAGCTTATGCGATATAATCGTATGAGCAATAAAATTAAATGGCACTACATCGTAAAATTGTTATTACTTCACTTAAATAATGAAGATTATTTTATTTCATATTTCATTACTACAGAATTTGTGTTTATAATTTTATGTATATCAATTTCATTAGATATGCTAGATGTACACAAATTGATTCCTTATTCACTCTTTAGAATAGTTCTCAATTTGTTTGCATGGATTGGATACGTATTTATTATTTAAATGTGAAATGCTGTCCATGATGTCACTTTATTGATTATTGCGAAATTGCTTGAAGTCGCAAAGGAAATGATCATAATCTGATTTAGTCAATAATATACATTATTTTTCAATTAAGAACTTAAAGAAGCATGATTATCCCGAAAGAGGACCTAGCCCCTGGACACGACCAGGGTGGAATATATGGAGATCGTTTAACAGACATCGGACCGGAGTATGCAAGACGAGGACACAAATGAAAGCCGTTTTACAGCGGACCGACTGAATGTGACTGCGGCGTGGAGCAGACCCTGTCACACCTTCTGGAGTGTGCGCTGTGTCCGAGTAGCTGTACCCACGAAAACCTGATGATGGCCGGGAGTAACGTCATCGACGTTGCCCATTTCTGGGCAGACAGGATCTGACCCTGTGGTTTCCGACACAATTATATATATCCCTTAACATTATGTATCAGGCGGGTCAGCTCGATAAGTCGATCATATTCGATAACTTATGCGTAAGTAACTGGGGCTTGATATATTGAAGGATTCAAATGATGCAGTGATTAGCCTGATCATTCTAATGGCAAAATATCTAGCGATATAGAACAAAACATATACGAGTGTATTGATCATACGTACCATGTACTCTTTTTTATCGTCGCTATGTCCGCTCCCATAAATGGAGCATACGGTCGTCACGAGTCACTGCCATCAAGCATTCTCAGCCGCCATGGTCCTTTCCTCATCCCATATCAGCTCTGTCTCCCGCTACACCGAGTACTTTAAATGTAAACGACGTCCTTCCAAGACGGCGCTTACCGGCGCGTACCGGCTTGAAAAAAGGTTTATTTCTTCTTTAATTTTTGTACCATTTATATAATCTTAACAACTGAAATATTAAACGTACAGTATTATTAACAATGTTTTGTATAGTTTATGTTACATTTAATGTAGTATAATAGTTACATTCAATTATTAATTCAATTTTCATGAAGAGCTTTTTGATAAACTTTTCACTTTCGGGGTTATCTAAAGAAGCAGCTGTTTCTTAAGATTTATAAATGAAAACTCTTTTTCAATATCGGAGACTAAATTTTAATTTATTTATCGTATAACTTTTTTTTATCGATATCGCACGATACAAATCATCTGTGACCCTATTATGTCATTTGCTCGTGATTATGATGATCGATAAACATATTTGTTATAATGATACATTTATCTTTGTAAACACGATTCTGATATTGTTAGTAGTATCTTACTTTATCAGGATGATGAAGGAAGTCTCGATTTTATTAGAGAGCCAACGAAATGAAAATAAGTGTTTTTTTTTGCATTTAATAAATCGTGTTCTGTAATACTCGTGTTTCCTAAGATTTAGTTATAAATTTCATGATACGTGATTTTATTGTGACTAAAATGTGATTGAGTTGTATTCAGCAATCAAATGAAATGCCTTCCATACGGTAAATAAAAATAATCTCTTTAAAAATTATTTATCTTTGAGTTTTACCAACAATTTGATCCATAGTTGTCGTGTATTTTTGTACTTCTTTACGTTAACTAGTTATTTTTATTTATTTAAGTATTTCTGGATTAAACCGCCCCTTAGGATTAAATGGTCCAGGGCTTGGGAGCGTCGGGTTAATCATCAAATCTCCTTCAAAATTCTGATTAACAAATCGCCCAAAATATTTCTTAAATTTTTATTTTCGGCCGTGTCATTAGGTTCCCGGGATCCTGCCCTGGATGTCTTCGTGAACCATATATGTATTATACATTATGTTCCCATGTGTACTTTCGGATGCAGAGATGTCTGCATGGACAATGGAAACTGACAGTGCTGAATGGCGGCAAATTGTGGTGACCACATATGGAATGGAAAAATATTATATTTTTAAATGTTTGTTCTTGTCCTAAATGAGTAATATTATCTAGGTGCGTGTGTGTTTTAACTTCTGTCTTTTATATATGCGTAAATATTATTACGATGTATCGCTTTATGCAGAGTAAATCAATTATTGCCACACGAAGTGTGCTGCATAGTCTGCAGGCCATTGGAAGACCAGGCTTCTTACAGAGTTCTTTGTTCTCTGTGCACAAACACACGGCTTCAGTTCAAGTCAGATAAAATCGCACGCAGATGCCTGCGGGGTAATAACTGCAAACTAGTTAATTTGATACTTCCTGGTAGATTGTACATATTTTTTAAAGTTTTTTTTTATTACTTTGCATTTATATTTCAAACGTCGATTTATTAAGACTGCACCAATTTAATATCAGTTATGTGTCGATTAAGCTTAACAAAAATGGTTTGCTAATATCTTAATACTTAGAAATCTTAATATCACTAAAAATATAGTATACTGGATACCTAGTTAGTTTATTTTCTAATGTTTGTACCATTTGTTGTAATGCTGACATAAACTGCGTCGCAGGCACATTAAGTATGTTACTATTGAAATTATCATCATTTCAATGTATGTTTCCCTAACTGGGACATATGATCGTCACGATCTTCCGCTATGAAGCCGCTATGGTCCATGCATTATCCTATGTCAGCTCCTTCTCCTGAAGTTGTGGCAAATACTTTTTATGTATGCTTCTTCTAAGACAACGAGCTCTAGTCTGGGGCTTTTAAAATAAACAGCTTTATTTAATGCTCTCCTGCGACATCCGAAGTACATAGACGAACCAGTTACACCTTTTTGTCTTGGCTGACTGTAGTATGTAAGGCTGTCTTGTCCGCTCCGCCAGTTATTCTTCGCTCAGTCAAAGAAAAAAAGTCAAACTCTGTTGTCTCGAATATTCTACGCAGGCATCTATTTCCCAAATACATTTTAAGGTCGCATTGCCTTTTGGTGAAATGCCGTGATTCACAGCACAGTACAGTCGATACTTTTTTTTGGTTGCGTTAACATATCTTTTTTAAATTTCTAATATTTTATGATAATAGTGTTTTTTTTAATTTTATCATCTGTCAAAACTTAGTAGTGGTATGATGAGTAGGCCATCTGGCAAAACCGAGTAGGATACAGTCAGAGCGTGTGTTCATGTTTGAAGTTTCCAGCTCAGGTCTATTGCCCCATTCGCTGTTGGTCACGATAGCGATATTTGTGCCGCGTTATCGTCTCTTCCACCTCCAGCAGCCTGGCCTACAGCAGGCCTGGTCGCCTGTCCGCCTCTCCAGAGGTTCTCTCTCTCTCTGCTCTGTTTGCACCATACCCCATTTTTTGTCCAACAACTCGTGATAGTCAACAGTCAACTATCACAGCTGGCTGTATCTGCTCTTTGCACGATAGTATAAAGCTTGCATTAAGTGTGTCAACTCACCAGATAGCGGAACTGTATCCATGCTTGCACTATCTATTATAGCCTGTTAAACAACTACCAATGTTCTTTGTCTAGAATTTATAGTAATTTTATAAACGTTTTTATTATAAATTAACGCATTCATTATTATTTGTGTTTTATATTCTTGTAGCATTCTTTTCTACAGCTCAGAAATCTCTTTATTTAATTCAATTGAAATAATCATATCGTTTTATAGATGTTGTTCATAAGTACTTTTGAAATACATACATTTTCATAGGTTGTCACGGCTAGATTTTGAATTTTGATTTTGTATAGAGCGTGTGTGGCAAATTTTTCATTCTCTCCGATATTTCGACCGCCGTTTCAGGTGTCGTTTTCAACCCTGAAGATGATTCCTGCAACGGAGGATCAAAGAGCGGAGAAAATGAGAAATTCGTTACAAACGGCTCAACGCAAAAGTCACAATTCCATTTTTAAACTTTTTTATGTGTGACCTGAATGTGGAGTAGATGATACGAATATTTCAGGCTGCCTTTTACAAAATTATTAAAAGCCAAATAAATAACTAACGGTAGAAATACGATTTCTAAAATATATTTCAGATATTTTCATCGTAGTATTTAGCATTTTGTTTAATGTGCTTGATAATACGAGCATCTTGACATCTTGAAAGTCATTTAATTTAATGTTCTCTCATAGTTTGTGTGATAACAAATATGTCGTTAAATTACACTTGATCGATTACGTAGTTCATTGCTGTCAACAACTTTGTACTTTAAGCTTGTAAAGCTTCATGGGCGAGTCACCTTACTGCTTGCTATGAGCACTTCCCCGAAAGTTTAGAGACTTCGTGCATTTCGCATTGTGTACTCACTTTGTTATGGCGCCAGACAGCAACGCTGCAGTCTGTTTGGTTTCCAGAGTAAACGACGTTTTCCTATTTGTCATAGTAAACATTTAATATTTGTTCATTCGCTGCAATCTGGTCGGTCTGCTGGTATAATAACATCGTCTGCATTTAACCCATCAAATTTACATTTTGCATCTTTTATTGACTCTCCCTCCTCTTGATACTAAATAATAAAGTTAAAAATTTATTATGCAGTCTAGACTTGTAATTTTCATAATAACAGTACATTCTTGGTTTTGAGTAGTATCATAATTATTTTTATGTGACACTTGTTAAGACACCATGAGAACATGAAGTGCATATGCAGTGTAATAATAATACTTAGCGATATTGCTTTACTTCCTAGTAAGATAATTCAAGACTAAGGAAAGTGTCACTAATATCCTTGTTCGAACATTCATTACTTCTCTCTTCAATAAGTCAGGTTTACAGGACAGTTATTACTAACAATGGCAGTCCCGTATCATCATTGGAATTCTCCTCTTTTTGAGTTTTCCTTGCCTCTTTTGGAAATTAATGTAATATCATACATAGTTGGCAAAAGTATCACCATATATATGTATACTGTGATATAAAACTCTCATATTTTTTAAATTAAATTAAAAAAAAGAGATAGTGAAATCCCATTGAAGCTATATCACTGTCAGGAAGAGTGGTCCATAGAAAAACCAACTCAATCCCGACCACATTCGAGTGAGGTCGCTGTTACACTGAGCGCTTTAACGGGACTACCGCGGCTTATAAAGGGAGGGGATTCTCGAGCATCGTGCGTTTATTGGCTAGCTTTTATCGAACCGTCCATCGTATATAACGAAGTTGGATGTTAACACTTTACGGTCGGCTTGTATCAACTATCTATTTTTATTTAAACAGTAAGCATAAAAATATCCCATTTATCCTTGATGAATAATAATAACAACAAATTACCGCCGAGTTTTAATGCCAGGTCATTGTACGAGTGTGTTTTGGTCTTCCCGTATTAAAGGTGGACTATCCATCTGATGTGCCGGTGTTGTCTCTACATGTTGTTAGTCTTCGCCTTTGTATGCGTTTGTATTTTAAAAGACGTTGTTTGCGTTCGTGATTTGGCCGCTGTCCAGACTATTTGCATCCCGGGCGGGAATTTTCACCGTTCGAGGGAATCGTGTACTCTTGGACCACTCACACTGAGGGGCGCTGACTCCACATTCGGGATAAACACGTCAAGGCAATGATTCCTCGGACAGTTTCCAGCACACTGAAAAAAGCTTCCAGTACATGAGTACATACCGGGGCTTTGACTCTAGTGCAAGAATAAAACGCAATTTCCCTTCAGATTTTCAGAAGATTAAAGAAATGGTAGTACATCTGATAAACGATAGAACCTTAATGTCTAATTTCTGGTATATGGAACACAACCGTTCAGGCGGTTCACTTTTTTTAATCGCAACTATTATGGACACTGCTCTTCTAAACTATTACAATTGATCCCCATGCACTTATTAAGTTTTGAGGAATGACAACAGAATAAATCGTATATGTATAATCTGCTTTTAAAAATTGACACTAGCTAATAGTTTTTGTTTTTGAAAAATATATCCAAGTTACCATTTAGCATTCGTGAATTTTTTTTAGTTAATTTTACTGTATGTGATTTCGTGATACGTTAATTAAGAAAATTGTGAAAGTACGTTTCGATATACATTTCTGACAGTATATGATGCCAAAATTTTAATGTAGTAACTAAATTTTGGTATATCGGAAAATGAAAAAAATATACTTAAATAATAATTATTATATAAAATATATAAGCTGGGAGTATTGTTTGCTAAACTGACATTATTCACTAGCAATGCTTTGGCCGTGTAAACAGAAAACTATCTTGCTATGTCCTTATTTTTTAATGAAAATCTGTAAATAAAACTCGTACATAAATCAAATTACAAATGTTTGATGTCGCATCATAAAAATAAAATTAGAAGCAGTTCTTCGAACTGCTGCAGATCCATCGCCTTCACAAAAAATGGACACACTTAATTATTTTATGCGCAATTCTTCAATGTTGACATTGTTCCAAATATTTGAAAAGAGATGCTTGTTATTTGTTTCGTTTTACGGAAAATTCGTGTTAATATCCTTTAAATGTATTGGATAGATTTTTTTCTTTTTTAACGGTCTTTTATTTACACATTTATTTATATGATAGGAAAATATGATCATACGCAAGTAATCACATACAGTAGGCGCCTCTTTTTGATATACATTGCCACTTCGTAGAGAAATACTGTAACTTTAAGCTCAGTTGACACTTTTTATCTCTATCGCTGTTGAGAACAGTGACATTTTTTTCGAGCAAATAAAAATAAGATTTTCTTACTGAAAATGTTTGTATCTGAAAGCATCAAGTTGATATTAAAAATATAAGTACTTATGGTTTCATGATATGCTCTTTTGAATCCACTTTAAAGACCGGTGAGATTATTCCCGAGAGCTCTCTGATGCAGACTCGCCTCTTTGAACTGTCCGGCTTCATCCCGGTGCACTCGCAAGTGCCTTTGTTTTGCCTGCAAGTTTACATTGTAACATTTAAGCTTGAATGGATCATCTCAATGCCTTGCGATGGTTTATTGATACATCAAGTACTAAGTCTAGACGGGGGTCAATTGCCTGGAGTGTATCTACCGCCTTTATGATTCGCTTTTACGATCGCGGACGAACCTCATGTTATTATACCTACGTGTTCAATAAATAATGAAGTCGGCAAAGTTGGCGAAAAATGCAATATTATTTTGTGTAGAAAGCGGTGCTTATAATATTTATTTATACCTACTATTATAAGATTCATCAATTCTTGACGGTTGATGCTCTTGCGTTTAAATAAAACAACCGATCGTTCAAGCATTTGAAGTTATTTTCTGTACTTATTTCGTAGACGCCAGGCTATGAAACTTTTATTTGATCACGACCTTATCGCAATACTTAGATATCTTAGCTAGACAGAGAATAGGTATATCATTGCTAGTTTTGTTTATAGAAAATATATTATTTTAGGTGATACGTCAAAAGACGTTTTTGCTTTCGAAATAAAATGCTTTTTGACTTCCAAACCTCAACACCATCAGCCAGTGCTGACCTTACTTAAAAAATCTTAGGTTTTGATTTCGAGTCAAATCTAAGTATAAATATATTAATCAGTCAATAAATGCACCGCATTTACACGTTTTAGTTAATAACTTGACTTTGGTGTAACCTTCTGTTCTATTTTTTTAAAACTTGTTTTCACATTAAATCCACAACCTAACCTAACCAATACAAAACTAATCGAAACTTTGATGTGAATATGGCTTCCATAGCTTTTGTTGTTTCCCAAATCAAGGATGAAAGAACAACAACAAACGCACTATTATTTAAATACGAGTATGTATAGATAAGCAACTTTGTATTACTGCTTTTTTATTTTAAATAATCTTACTTAATAATGAGATAAAATTAATATCTTGTCGATATTTATCAGGCGGAGAACGATCTTCGATAAAATGTTTATAATTTATTATTTAATTAAAAACTTTTTTATGCGGTGGATGAATGTCCCACATTTCCCGCTCGTATCTCCGTAAATCCGTCACCGGCACGTTGGTGACCCTGGTTAAAGTGCCTCCGTAAATCCCCGAGGAACTAATTTTCCCGTTAATTTGTGAACGCGCTGAAAATTCTGTCGCCGTAAATCCCCGCCCGTGTGACATTCGCGATGTTATTCCGCATGTGGGACGTGTAAACAAACAGACGATTTTGAGACGCAAATACAATGGCGTTAATCCTTAAACAATATTTTAATTTGCAGCATTGTTTTAATAAGCCAGGAAGGATCTTAATAATGCATCTTTACTCAGTGCAGATAAAGAAAGGTTGTTGTCTGATATCTCTGTGTCTTGTCTTTGTACGACTTCAGCCTTCTTTGTTCTTTTTCTTCTGATAAAATATAACAATGCAATAGGACATTTTCACGTTGCTTATTGCGAATTTTTAATATATACGAATAGGCTTGCACTTTTTTTTTTGATTCAGGCAATAACGGGCACGTGGCTTATTAAACGATTTTCAGATAAATATTTTTGCCTGTAAGAAGTACTAGCTCTCAAATTCAATGTAACTAGTTACAATAATATATGTGATATTATTATTTACACTGAAATCTAATTTTATTTCTTTGTACTTTGTTGTTATTTGAAACGTGTATTAAACGTTGTATTAACATTAAAAAAAAAAACAAATTTCATTTACGATTTGATTGACTACTTGAAAAGTCTTCTATAATTTATTTTAATTTATTTGTGTATATATAAAATTAAGGTTATCAACTGACAACACTTGGTGAAACTGCATAATTGTAATTTTAAATTAATTTTAATGAAAAAATTAACAAATTAAAAATATTTACTTTTGATTCACATTTATTTTAAGCGATTACATGTTTCGGCCTCCCTGGATATTATTGACGATGGTCTCCAGAGAGGCCGAAACATGTAATCGCTTAAAATAAATGTGAATCAAAACTAAATCATTTAAATTTGTTAATTTTGTAATTAAAATTAATTAATAAAGATTATTGACGATGGTCTCCAGGGAGGCCGAAACATGTAATCGCTTAAAATAAATGTGAATCATAACTAAATATTATTAATTTGTTAATTTTTAAATGAAAATTTATTTAAAATTATAATTGTGTATATATTACACATAATTGTTATTATTATGTTTAATTACTAAGAAAACACGCTCCTGGTTGCGCGTTGAATCAAAATTTTAAATAAAATATCAACATCATGCTGGTAATCATTGTGTATAGCTTATAGTACGTATCTATTTTAAAACCATTTCAAAATATATATTTTTTGTTTATATGACAGCTGTCCAGCTTTTTAATCAATATGTACTGGTATTGACAGTAAAAAAAGCTCGGATATTTCAGATGTTATAAAATTAAATATGATGAAATATTATAAAATGTATATACATAATTAATATTTTATTGGTTGTTTATGAATTGTGAATATACCCTAATGTCTCACTAGCGGTTTTCAGGTCATAATAACATAAATAGAGATAAAATAAGTTTATCTAATACAATAAAACATTGTTATAGCATTGTCTATTAAAGGATCACAGAGTGTGTGTCTTGTTAACGTTAGGATTAAAAATATCGCATTATTAAAGCAATAACGTGAGCTTTTTGTGTTAATCTACAAAAACATTAATTAAGGATTATGTTCTACTCGAAATGTAATTATGTATCTTCTAACAGGTCAATATTTTACTCACTCCATTATTATAAATTATAGTTTTTTTTTTCGTATATATAGATACTAAATTACTTATTACGATTTTTTTTAAACATTATATACTCGGAGAATACAGAAACTTTAAGTAAAACTTTGTATAAAACCACCGAGTTTTAATTATTTATACTATATTATATTTATTATTTTTATTATTTTATATTTCAAATAATTACTTTCCCATGTCAATCATTTATAATTGAAGGCATTTATTTGCCATTTCGTTTCTTTCAACTTCTAGTAATAAAATATATATTTTTTTGGAATTTTTAACTTTCACTTTAAAATCATAGTGAATATTTACTATTGAACGATTAAAGTGCACAAACATATGGTTTTATATTTATAAACTATAGTTACTTAACCTGTTCGTATCGGTACCCGACATATGCCGTATAATTTGTATGTGAAAGGGTTAACATGATTTACGAGTATATTTAAACAAGCTAAAATAACATAATATATTATATATGAAATTTACATCAATCATTTAAAATGTATCACCTTTTCACACGTTGTATATTGATAAATTATAATTAGTTTACAAGTGTTATCTTACTACATAAATACATTTATCAAATTACACAAAACAATATTTTGACTTTTGAAATTTCGCGTCAATTGACAACTCTAAAACCGATCTTTCTACCCCAAGATACTTCGATGGACATAATACACGTCTCTCTAATCTTCAGCTTTCTTCTCCTGGGAAATACGGTTGAAAGCAATTACGCGATTAAACCGTTTAAAGTTTGTGTCCTTGCCTTGCAGCCTGACTCGTCAATATTGTAGTAACAAATTAAGTAGATGATATAAAATTTATCTAGAAAAATGACACTCATGTTCTTTTTATTGACAGTAGTCAAGTAGCCGCTACATATTACTGCTCCATTGTGAGCAATTGTGAGTTTTATCAGTTAGCTGCCGCATCTCGCTTGGAAGAAGCATTGAGCCGACGGTTGAACTCATCTCAGGTCATTCACAATACTAACCTCAACTACAATGTGACATCTAGCAACTTATAATCTCATCGCTGTTGATTTAATGATTCAAAATGCGAGGTTTTCTCTTTGCTTTTTATTCATTTGGATCACAATGTGTGGGTTGCAAATGTATATTAAAATTCAGTATAAAATATATCACATGTTTACTATTCAAAATGAATGGCAAAGTAAACACTGAAATATGAATACCATTGAAATTATTTTATGTAATACTCGAAAATAATTCGTAGGGGAAAACATATTGACAAAATATTTATGATTATCTGTTGGTATTTATAATTAACACCGATTTCATCAAAATATTTTTGAGATGCTTAGTTTTTATCTCGCGTCTCAGGTATTGAATGATATTATTTTAAAGACGACAGTAAAAATACTTATTCTTATCAGATTATTTTCGGTGTAACACGAAAAACAACTCGATTCACAATATGTTAAGGCGAAATAACGTTTTAAAATTGTTCCTGGTTTGCGAAACATTTCAAAATGTACCAGATAATTGATACATTTTGGTTTAATAATAACAATTTCCTACTAAACAGAGCACTTCTGTACGGAAGCACTAATTTGTGCTTCTCACCCAGTTATGCGATTGCTCTGCCACTTGCACAGATAATCAGAGCGTGGAAGCAACTGGTTAGAACAAAAAAAAAACATCGGGTATAAGTGTATTCAATTATTATTATTGCATTTTTGGTTAGCCACGAAATCGCCATACATGTAATATGGTAATAAGTAATAACCAAAGTAACATAGCGCTTGCATCATACCAGAAATTCCATAATTTTAGTAATTCTACACTCACTTTGGAAGCTATCAATTTAAAACACAAATTAAGATTAAATAATCATAAAATCATATGATAATTGTATTCAGATGGATTATCATCATTGACTTTGAAGCTAAATGACATTTCTATATTATATTTAGTCTTTCATAAATGAAAAGCATCGCATCCTGTCGTGGGCTTCCGCATGGGTAACTAAGCGTGCAAACGAGACCAAACATGTACTGATAGGTTTCAAATCTTCCGTGGTCTTTCATAAATCTTAGTGGTCCACTGATCAGTAGAAATTGACGATATCTTTCATCGATGACCCAGAAGAACGTTGATAACTTTAATGGTGTTTCTATCTCACTATACTTTTTTGAGCCAAATGGCACCTGTTGCTGTCATTTAATGACAAGTTATACATAATTTATTATTAACGTGATGCTTATTTTTGTAATATTATTAATTAAGCCTTTGATTGTATTTATATGTACAAAAGAGAGAACATGAAACTAAAGAAGGTTTGGATCATATAGTAGATTTTAGGATGATCTACCAGGAAATGTACAAATGATTTTTGTTAACCAGATGAGGACAATGAAAAATAATATTTATTGACATTATTCTCAAAGAGATACAGATTAAGATAAATATTTTATACGCCAGAAAACATTGATGCTGGAAGAGGATTCCTAATGTTGAAGAAAATAATAACGACTTCACGTCAACCAAAGACTTTTTCAGAAGCACTTTGAGATATATTTAATTAAAACGAAAAAACTTTCGGTTTGCTCGAGGAATGACGTGTTGTTAACGCCTCGAGCAGACACAGACTGACGGCTAGCGACCGAGCGCTTTTAGTCAGTGACACCCAGCTCCGTAATTCATCCAGTGGCGATCCACAGAATTACACCTGTCAAACAAGCAATATGTCGACACATACATGTCCGACGAGCGAACAAAAATATATAGACGAATAATCGTATATCGAGGTTATCGGCACCAGCTTGTAAGGGCAATATCAAGCTGATATCAAATGTAATTAAAAAAAAAAACAATTTTTCGTTGTCCTATATCAATCATTGCCGGTGTTTAATAACAATACCCTTAGAATAGTTGATGTTATTTGATGTCCATTATCTTCCTTTTGTTTTTAAAATATTAAGATAATCGATGTTATCTATGATATCACATTTGTGATGGATTGAAACGATAAATAATAATTGTTGATACATTGATAACGGATGATGATAACCTATATTACGATGTTTCCTTGTTATTATTTGATGCACGTTCTGTTTACTATTATCGTTCTAATTTGTTCAACAAATTCGCAATGTATACAGCATCGACCGTATTATACAAAATCAAATATCGACTCATAAAGGAGGGCTTACTATTTATTAGAAATACCTACTTTATGAAAAAAATATGTTCGTAGTGTATACTTTTGGTAATGGCTATTAGACACTTACACAAACTTGTTGTTGAAATAAGAACCGATATTTTTTCATTCGTTATATTTTTCCAATAAAATTGTGATATGTATATAATATACACATGTTTTCTGCGTGTAGCTACATACTTTATTTCTTTTTGTTGAAGATTGAGTATTTATAAAGGTTAGTCAGAAGAAAATTAATTTTTGATTTTGGTTCAATTAAATGAACTTCGTCATTTTTTAATTTTTTTTTATTTCGACAATTATTAATGTATATCCTTATTAATGTAATTAAATTAAATATATATATATTTAATCTTTTTTTAAATTTTATTTTTGCAAACTTACACTAAATATGAATAAGCAAAAACGTCTTTCTTTAGCCTCGTCATTTCCCATCATCTGGGGTCGGCTCTCCTTGTACACATTCGCCATGTCTGTCTGTCCTGCGTTGCATGGCGTCAAACCCAGAGTTTCCAGATCCTTGTTTACAGTTGCAGTCCAGTTTGCCTGTGGTCTTCCAGGTCTTCTTCTCAGCGTGGGTATATTAAGGGCTCTCTTCACCATGTAGTCCTCATCTCTCCGTGTTACATGCCCATACCATCTTAGGCGGTTTTCCCTTATCTTTTCAGGTACGAGGCCACCCGAAATGAACTCTGTCCACTCTAGTCACACCGCCCGCCGAATAAGCAAAAACGTCACTTACCTTAAATATATTATTAATACTTCACCTTATTTAATCATGAATCACACCGAACACTGTTTATTCACTTGATGTAATACCGCGGTTTCTCCTGCAATGGAAGTTTCGTGAGTTCTCCACGAGTATAACATACTGGATAAAATATTATTTATATATTTATTTCGTAAAACAATTAATGAAAAGTAATTTATGTTATTATTTATTTAATGAAAAGAGTATGTATGTATCGGTGGGGTTTGAACCAACTTTGTATATTATTGATTGTATCCAACCATAATATTTGTAACATGATATATTTGAAATGGATGTGAACGTTAAAATAATAAACAACGTCACAAACCTTAATTATGGATTATGATTTCCCTATAAAATGCATATGTTACAAATATGTTATTATAAGGCCGTTTCTCGAACAAGTCATAGATTATATTTTCCGTAGCATATATTTACATTTAATCTCCTGGTTTCTTCGCGATGGTTCGTCCGATGCATCGGTCTGATATCTGGTTTGCAACGGATCGTGAGCCCAGAATAGTTTCTCCTTTGCCCAATAATTATACATCTGGAGCTGGTCAACGATCTGCGTGCACTAGAATCCATAAACAAACATTTGCAATGTGTAAGGAGTTGCGAAAGTTTTAGAAACTGCGATGCGCTAGTGCTTATGCACACAACACTCACGATATTTAAAATGTATGATGATAGTTGTAACCTGCAAATGCTTCAACGAACTTATGTTTATCTATTCTTCTTTAGCGTGGCCATTTTCCATCATCTCGGGTCGTCTCTCCTTGTGAACATTCGCCATGTCTGTCCTGCGTTGCATTCTCGGTCAAACCCAGAGTTTTTAGATCCTTGTTTATAGTTGCAGTCCAGGTCGCCTGTGGTCTTCCAGGTCTTCTTCTCAGCGGGGGTATGTTGAGGGCTCTCTTCACCATGTGGTCCTCATCTCTCCGTGTCACATACCCATACCATCTTAGGCGGTTTTCCCTTATCTTTTCAGGTATGGGGGCCACCCGAAATGAACCCCGAATATGCTCATTTCGAGCTCTGTCCACTCTAGTCACACCGCCCGCCCACCTCAACATCTTCATCTCTGCCACATGAATCCTATCCAAGTCACGTTTCAGCGAGGTCCAACACTCCGATCCGTAGACCATAGCTGGCCTTACAGAAGTTTTGAGATTTTACCTTTGGTCCTAACTGGAATCTTGCTGTCACACAAAACCCCAGAGAGAGACCTCCATTTCAGCCATCCTGTGTTTATTCTATGCTCCACGTCGGATTCAGTTTTGGCGTCTAAGGATATCACCAATTTATGTTTATCTATTGTTTAGTTAAATCGCTAGGAAGTCTCATTCTACTTTAGATTGTCCAAATAAATGTTAGTAGTTCAGGAAACTCTCCAAGGTGACAGTAATACTTGAATAATACTATTGTATAAGACGTTGAAAAACTAAGCAATAAGACATTTAAAACGACTTACATTTACAGTGGATCACTTAAAAAAAATATGGTTGTATATGATGTACCAAATCAGTATTTTACTGATAAACATAATATTATGATAGTTACGACACAATTAATAGTAATTATCTAATTATACTGGTCAATTCTCTTCCTATAAAGATAATTTTTTCCGCCTTTTGCTTTTAAAACCAATCTGCATTGGATTTTCGTGAGTTGCCTAGGCACTGTATAGTGTGCATTTCATTTTATTTATCGTTGGCATTCTCCTGCGTGTCTTTACATGAAATAGTCACTTTTTAATAGAGGCTGTTGCGTTACTAGAGCCATTACATTGCGGTAGCTTCTGAGGTAATAGTCGCTTAGTGCAATTATCCCTTGGCGGGCCATTACCACGCCGCGGTCCGGTGCATCATTAGCTGCTCCTCAAGAAGCAGGTCTTCCTTCCTTGCTCTGCTTCACAGCTCGATGGACTTGGCTGCTCTCCAAGGCCACGAGTCAGTCAAGAGCGATGATTATGATGAATAATGCTGTCGCCATGCGAGATAAACGTGATGGAATATGTCTCATATCACGCACGCAGTTCTTATATGAGCAGTCAGTGTTACCACATATTAATTGGGTTGGAGCTAAAAAACATAGTTATTACGAGTACATTGTACGAGAGAATTAAAAGAATTGATAAATATTATGAATCAAGCGTACATTTGAGACAATTTATTTAATTTTCTGATTGGTGATAGGTACAGTATACGTACTGGTTAAGGATCCATATTCGGTCAACGAATTCACATAACTTTATAATGTTGGTTGACTTTAATCTGAGGGATTATAAATATGCAAAAATTATTACGTGTCGAACAAAGAATATACGTCTATGAATATTTATGTTTTTTTTCTTACACACTGCAAACATAATATGTTTGTAAATTAATTTTAAAAATAAAAAGTTTGAAAAATGAGAACGAATTTATCATTTGGAAAATAAACTTTATTTAGTGATATTAAACTTTATCGTTCCCCAGACGTACTATATCAATCATTATAATACGCTAAGCTCACAAGTTACTAGTTCTGATGATGACCATGTAGAAATGTAATCGCGAATATGAGTTAAATTGCCGGCGGGTATAGCTCAATGGTTAAAGTGTTTGCTTTGAAAGCCAAAGGTTGTGGGTTCGATCCCGGACGGAGATTAAAAAAAGAAGATTCGTAATCGATTTCTGAGCTCTAAAATATTAATTCGGTTGGTTTGAATTTGATCCCTCACCCGTAAAATGACAGTCATAGCCTATTAATTAAAAATTGGTGGTAGACGAAAGTCGTCCCTTGAAGACCACCCATTGAAGATCCACCAATACATAGTAAATTCCTGTAATAATAAGGATGATACGTGAATCTCGGGCTGTAGTCTATGACGTTGACGGATCAACACTCCACATACAGCGCTTAGCCATACGCGCCATGGTAAGCGTTATAGAATTCCACAGATGAGATTTCATAATCACTATCACCATCTGTCGGTATTCTCCTGCATGTGTTTACATAAAAAAAATGTTGGATTTTAATATTTCCTAAAGGGCAAATTGCGCAATAACAAAAAATCCTTCCATTTCTGTTCCATTCTGGAGCATATTGTCGCCTTATATTTCCGCCACATAGTTCTGTCGGTTGCCATTGTCCATGCCTCGTCTATCGACACTCGAAAATCCACCTGTGAATATATTTGGGCCCAACAACCTCCAAAACAGAATCCCCGGGAAGAGGCGGCAGCTCTATTATGTATGGCACATTTCGGCTGATTTGCTAATTGGATATTTTAAGAAGGTTAGAGATCAACCCGGTGCTCTTGAGCTTGGATTATTGGGTCCATAGAGCGACTTAACCCGATCAAAGACGCAGGGTTAGAGAAAGGCGGCGATCCATCCATGTTTATGCCTGCGTCTAATGTTGCTTAACTTCAGTGATCTAAGGAGACACGCGCTTACGATGTGCTGTCATTGACGCTAGACTAAAATATTCAAGTATGTTGTTAAATATATAATATAAATTCAATTTTTTTTTTATCTTGTTTTCTTTACTAGATTTTTAATTATGAAGCATAAATCAGAACTGTAATATGTCATGCTTAGACTATACAGATCGTATTTTGATAAGAAAGCTTTATAAATTATTGGAACATAATCCTTAGTTTTAAGGGCTCATAATAGGATTTAAAGAGCTGACAGTCTGACACCTTAACTACCCGGTTTAATAAATGACGGGTTTATTGACCGATTATTTCTTCAAGCACATTTTTTTGATGAAAAAAAGTCTTATTAAGTTGTGACCCCGAAATGTGCCATTTCGACATCACAAGAAAGATTAAGATAAAAGAAGGCAAGCGAACAAAGATAACAGAAGCAAATATACGGGCGCAAACAAACAGTAAAGATGGTACCACACAGATATGGCTGCTGCACTAGAGTGCGCTGGAAAGCATTATTTGGAGTCTGCTTCAATGCACTTGGTTGACTATAGGCTGGCGCACTTATAAAACATACACTTGTTCAACACTAGTGAGTTTTGTCTCTCTTGCTCTTGCAGTTTTCGCATACGTTTGTCTCGTTTTCTATCGTTTTCAGCTCATCTAAATTTATACTTATCTTTATAATTATGCTGCTCTGCTGCATTTGTGCGTATCAACTTGCATCATTTATTATAACCAAAGTGTAGGGAGACTAACGTCATATATAATTGCTTTAGTTTGATTCGCTAATTGTTTTTGTATTTCATATTATTGTAGTATGTATGTACTTTCTCGTAACGCATTAATTGCTGGATTATGTGGTATGGCTTACATATGAATATAATAAGTCTGGAATCAATAAATGTTTATCCGTCGCGTTTAAAATATATAATCGTGAGTTAACACGAAGAAAGGTAAATCATTTTTCCACATAAAAGTGTTTCTCGTAGCCAAACAAAGAAAAATTGAGCATTACCGTGCAGTTTGCAATAAATATTTTGAGTCAACACCTTTGCTGACGTGACTGCGGGAATGATCGCCAAGGGAAGTCAACAGTTGAAATAATTCGACTATAAAAATCTCGTATTACTCTCCTGGGAACTCGGAAAAGGAGGCAAAGAAGAAAAGGATGTCGAGGAAAGAGTCACAAAATTCAGGTTGATCGTCCCGCCGCTCTCTCGTTATTTATATTTCAAATGTGGGCGCTTTAAGGACATTGACTTGATTTACTATTTTTCAAATTACTGAAATTTTATCATGCACGGTGGAGCTCAGAGTGCAGAGTGGACTTGGAACGTTAAAAGGGCAACTAACAACATTTCCGAATGCATTTGCTTTCCAATACGTTATAGGAAAGCACGATTTAAATTTATATATTTATATCACACCATACACACACCTACTTACTCACACCTTACATTATATAAATCGTCAATTTCTCACTAATTCACTTGAAAATGACATCTTGACGAAGCCGAAACATTTCACATAAAAATGAATTGTGGAATAATCTAAATGTTCATTTGTTTCGTTGATACAAAAGTATGGTGTAAGTTTATATTGACTTTACGCTTCAGTTACGTAATGTATGTAATTAGCTTTTAAAAATATTATTAAATGAATTAATCAATACATTAACTTGTGACTACTAAGTAATAATGTTTTTTTCCATTTTTTTTGTAGATTGTATTTTCACGAGCAACGCTATATAGGTATATTGTTCTTGGGTTATTGATATTTATAAAGCTTAGAAATAGATCAAAAACATGTTGGGATCGGAAAATCGGAGCTCGAACCCACGACCATTCGTATAGTAAGTTAACGCTTTTCCACTAAGCCATACCCGCGCGGCTTACACAGCTGCATATGTTTACAAAAAACAACAACGTTTGGGCGGGCGCTGACCTGGTGGAGACGCCCACCACCACCCACCGCCCACTGCCCATCGCCGAGAGGAAACGCGAAAGGGAAAATTGCCTTTGTTGGATGTTTCCCTAACTGCGCAGTTCTTCCGTGCAGACAGCAGACAGCAACCCAGACGCCGAGGGGCATAACGCGAGGTGTCACTGACTCTGCACACTGGAATATGCCGCCTTTGTATGAAAATAATACTCCCCAGTCTGGAAACGGAATTGCTGCAAAAAGTGTATTCCATGCATTGCTACTCGTATCATTATTATTTTTTGTATTTTTATCTCATTACCAACAAACATGATTTATTTTGGAATTAAAGCGAGGTGTCACTGACTGTATTAATCCACAAGAGTCTGGAAACGGAATTGCTTCAAAAATGTGTATACCGTGCATTAACTATCATTATTTTTCTTATATTTTTATCCCATTACTAACAAACATTATTTGATTTCAAATGGCATACAACAAAACTTTTCTCAGACACTAAGAACTGACTGAATTTCAGTATTTTGTAGATTCCCGGTGCGCTTTCTGTAAGGATTTTATTGTCTCCCACTTATCATTTGTAAATAAACATATAAAATAGTTCATCAATTGAGATAGATAAATTATTCTTGGGTGTGTGAAAGAAAAACTCCGATTTTGATTTGAATTAATTTTTATTTAGGGGTCAAACTATATGCAGTCGTATTATTCTATAGCTCATAGTAAAATATTTAAGTTTCTTAGATCCAGTATGGAACTAAGACCTTTTAGATACATTCGAAAATACATATACTATGAAAAAAAAACTTAATTCACGAAATATTACACGCTGATGATCGCATCTCGTGTTACTTATTACTTTACAATAATAGGATATTATCAGTATTTTTTTGATTAAGTAAATACAAATACAGTGTATGAAATATTTGCATGAGCATAAAATATAAAATATGGTTTTTGTTTTTATTATTTGTGTCATTCACCTTTAGAATGAATAAATTACTTAATGTTTTTTATTATTCGTTGCCTAGTGTTGGAGCTTTAATAAAGTTCACCCCATAGCGTGCCCTAACGGTCTTTGACACATTAATATTATCGATTATTTTCCTAATCTATGTAACTGCAGTATTTAATGTTTGCATTTTTAAAATAATATTAATTTATTTTATTATTGATTAAAAGAATATCGAATGAAAATGTTTGGAATAGCAATGTTTATTATAGGGATATAAATAATTTAGTTAACCGACTGAACACTTTTCTTCCATAGATTGGAAATTAGACGGTAGGGTTCCATCGCTTATCATACTCACTACACATTCTTTTTATACTGGAGACTAATGTGATTTTTTTGTTATAAAAACATTTCAATATTTTCTTTACATACTAAAGTTATTTCGGGTCGTTTAAATGAGAAATAAATATAAAAATATTCTGAAATATCAGTGTAAGAGTATTTCATTGAACCTCTGTTTTCCTTGTCGCTGCAATAATATTATGCATGGTATTATCACAATAAGAAAATTGTATGGTGTCGGTTCGCCGACCTCCGCCGAGGCAAAATGCCGCGAAGGGGGAAATTTCCGAGTTCCCCTTTTCAGGAATTTTCATCCACTTGCAATGTGTTTAGCATGAATCGCAAATGTTCCGTTCACCTCTCCAGACACGCCATGAAAGGAAAATAAATGTGATATTTTTTACGCAGGATTTATCAATTGGAAGTCTCTCGTTTGCTTTTCGTTGAATAATGTTTTGTGCAAGTTATATTTAATTTCTTCACAATAGAAAATCTTAAAAGTATCTTTAAAAAACATAAATAAAGAAATTTTATTGTCAATGTATTTTCTGTTGATACTTTTGGTACTCGTAGTTATTATAATATTTATTACGTACTAAATTATTACTTTATAATTACAATATTACATTGTTGTTCATTTTCGAGTAAAAATTGCCTTCTACGAGTACATATTTATGTTTCATGAAATGTTTTTTTAAGTATTGAATTTAATAACAGATTGTTAGTAAATAGTTATAAATAAATTTAATTCAACTTCTGAAAGAACTATAAATAATTTCGTTTTATTTTTTGTTGAATAAAATAATGATATAACTTTATGGTATATTTTACTGTGTATTTGATCATAATATTCGTAATTGACATTTATTTTATTTACTGAACCAAATAAAATAATATTCTGACACATTAAATAATTGCATTACAAAAAAAAAAAATTTCAAATCTGTTGTCAATTATTTTATTGAATAAATTATTTTTATAATTCATATACCTTATGTATACATTTTCCATAACTGCCTAATTCAATTTATATGCTGAAAATACAAAATTTCAAAGATTTTCTTGGAGTTAAAATTTAAAAAAAAATGGAACATTTATAAAACATTTTGAATCTTCAAGAGAAAAGTTTTAATTAAAAATGTATTGCTTTTTGTAGCGCATTAAAGAATTGTTCACATAAAGGTGCAACGGCCGTCACTATTATTTGCTCCGCCTCTAAATGCCGAGGCGAGGACAAACCTGTCTGAATTATTTAATCATTTAATTTTTCAGTTTCTTAAAACAAAATGTAAAAAACAGTAACAATGTCATCAGAAGAGTTTAATTAAACTAGAAGTTTCTTATGAAGCTCCAGTAAAAGTATTATAAAAATTGATAATAAACAAAAATATACAGTTTTTAGATGATAAGTAAACCTGCAAATCTGTACAATATGATTGGGCAGTTAATCCTGTGAAGTATGTGTTTACAACATTAAGCATACTATTCAAATATAAATCACTGCTGTGTCTAATTAATAAAATTTAAATTATTTTATTAAACTTCATCATCGCAATTGTCTTTTTAAGGCATTTACGCACTGTCGTGTATCACATTATTGTGTTAACATTTTAAGCTAGTGTGGACGAAAGAAAATGTTGCAACGCCGCGTATCAAATGAGATACAAAAGTCCGGGTCGGACCTAATACGGGGATATCATTTGACACACAAAGATGCATTTTTCATTAAATAGTAACACAATACCCAATTGTGTGTACTTGTCTTTACTACTTGTACGGGACTGTTTCGCGAAATGATTTTTCATTACCCACCTTCGAAGTTTGAGCCTCACATCAGCTGGTGTTACTTGTACAGTATCTTGTAGATATTTCAGGCATAACTTATAAATTAAATATTAAGTTTCATCGGGAACAAACTATACAGTCGATTGCCTTCACCGCTTGATAACTCAGCGATGTGGATGATTTAGGACTATTTGGAGTAGTTCTTGGATCTCATTAGTGTTCTTTTCCTTTTGTTGTTGCCATGGTCTTGTGTTAGCCGTGGTATGTTAGGGAGTGGGCGGGGAACTCCCTGTATCGATCTCCCCATCGGTCTAGACGTGTTTTATGCGAGTTTGGGCGGCGCCCGCTGAAGGGAGGGGGAACTGTGATGGGCAGCTGACAGATGCCATGTTGAGAGGCAGGTACAATTGCAGCAGAACAACTTTCAAAGGCTTAAACACTGTAAACATATGTTTTGTATTTAATGAAATAGCTTAGATGAAATACAATAGCATTACACTAAATATATTAAGGTGTATATTTATGCGTCAACATTCAATTGATACACCCACACAAATCTCCAGAAATCATAATGTTATCTGAATTTTAGTTTATCAACTAATTAGAAAAAAATATACGGCAGACGCTAGGATTAGAACCACGAACCTTTGTCACCATGTTCGTTTCATTAGCCGTCGCTAGCCGCTCGACTATTTGCACCGCCAGTCGATAATGTACTGACATCAGCATGATGTAGCCCTTGCTGGCTGGTACCGAAAACCTCGATATACTATCTTTCGTCTCTTATTTCTGGTCGTGGGCGAGAGCCCATACCAAGCGCGGAGATCAGTTATCTGTTGACGACCGAGAAGGTCGCATTACGGCCGGAGGCATGTCGTTCCGCCTGGCCGGAAGCTTGTAAAACTTGTCGTAAATATAAGTCAATATGCTTCTTAAAAAGTCTGTGTTTTCAATCTGCTCCTCATCCTGCCTCACGCGACGGAGTAAGACCTTTTTGAAAGAAAGGAGAATGTTAGTACCTTTCGTTTGTCAGCGATGGTCCATGGCTATTTGCTTCACACACTGAGTCATGAAATTAACTTAATTTATAAATATTAAAATATTGAAATATACTCAAACAATCCATCAAAAACAATTTAATTCATATATATTTGTAAATATACGGTATATCCTACCTATTCATGTTTTCACTATCAGACGGATTCTTCTTCGTAGTATCAATCCGGTGGATTGGTTTGCAGCAACAGAATCTTGCATCTCGATCTCCATTCCTCTCGGTCCTCCGCAACCCTTTTCAGCTCAGCATAAGCACTACAATTCATGTCCTCGAATACTTGCTGCAAATACTCCCGTTTAAGGCGCCCTCTACAGTTTCTACCCTCAACCATCCCCTTTACAATATCGTGAAGAAGACCATCGTGGCGCATGATGTGGCCGATCCATCGGGCTCGCCTCTCTGAGATGGTTCTTATTAGTGGCCTATCTTCCTTGACGATTATCAGACGGATTAAATAACATTAATGAACTTATTGAACTTACTCGTGAAACATGAAAGCTCTCAAATAATATCGCATGCATATCAATACCCGCTTACAAAAAGTTAGTAACGATCTTGGCTATAATACTAAACGTATATAAAAGCTTTTGGCTTTCTTCTGATATTTTCTGAATTATAAAAAAAAAACAATGAATAGTGATTTTCAGAATTGAATAAAAGTGGAGGACGTTAGCATTCCCCTTTTACGTGTCGCGAAACAATTTTGGCTTCGCGTCAACATATTAGAGAAGTGAATGTACCGTTTTCAAACTGAGCTGCTGGAAATAACGTATTGTCATTGTTTAGTTTGCAATATTGTTCAGCGTGTGAACATAAAGCTCTACTATTTGATGTCATTTTTCTTTGTCACTTTTCATTTTCATTAACCGTTCCCCTGCAAATGGAATATGTCGTCTCTTATATGACCCCTGCGTTAAAGATGTTGTCATAAAATAAATCGTTCACTCAAGCTCTCTCCACTGTATAACACTCGAGTTTACGAAATACGTATTTTTTACAATAAAACATTATTTTTCGCATTTTAAAAATAAATAACATGTCAGTTGAATATATGTAATCAGTTAAACTTAAAGATCAATATTTTTATTATTATTTTGTTTAGTATTATTCATATTGACATCCCCTGTCGTTAAAAAGAACGACAGGTCGCGGGTTCGTCACGTGGCCGCGTGGAGGAAGGATGCAGGAGCAGATTAAAAACACAAAGAACTTGTTTTGGAAGTATTTATATTAAATAAATATTTCCAAACCAAATTTCCTTGTCTGACCGGTATGGCATTTCGCCGGCCAGACGAGAGTTAACTGTCAACTCGCGGAACACTGTGACATGCCGTGCCGCCAATAATCGCGGCAAAATAGCAACTTAAAGACGACAGTTGCACCAACATGAAATGGAGCAACTGTCAAAACAAATAAAGTGGCGTATACAAACGCCGTGTAATATTATATAATTAAAACTAACATTATTGGTGTGCATGTCAGGCGACCGCACAAAAATAAGAGACAAAAGATCGTTTTTCGAGGCCTTACGGCATCAGCCTAAAAGAACTATATCACGCTGATATAAATATATATCAACATCGTCGTTCTATCCATTTTTTTAAATACATATATTAAATGTATATATACTTGATACCTCGATTTAATGACCACTGATTATTCATTTGCTGGAATATCGTTCTCACGCTGAGAACTGATGAAGCTTTCATGAAGGCGAAACTGCGGTATTCCATCAAATGAATAAACAGTGTTCAGTGTTATCTTTTTTAAGACAAGTTAAGAAGTATTTTAGTATTTAATATTTTAAATACATGTCAAAGTGAATTCTGAAAATATAAATAACATGTTACATACTTCATCTCAAGTCAGCTTAATAGTATATTTATTAATACATACTGAATATCTATTTTTTAAGAAGAAAATCTGAATATTTCAGAAATATATTGTAAACATTGTATTGTTTTTTTTTCTTTTGTTAAATATATGATATTTCAATATCACGTCGTGCCAAATTTTTTCGCGTCCCAAGATTCATATTTTCCGAAAATTGATTAAATTTTACTGAATAAATCCGATAGCTTACTTTTTAGACGGCGCGATGAAGAGTGCAACGGTCCTATCTACTGGCTCATCTCGGGGCGGAGGAAAGGATGTAATTTTAAATTCCTTTCGAGACCAAGTTTTAAATTTCGTGTCTCGGGACCAGATTTAATAAAACCGATATCCCAGAGTCTCGACACATTTTTTGATTATTCAGCTTTGATTAAAAAAAAAAAATTGACGATTCTCACAGAGTGCAATCAAAAATTACTTTTTACAAACACAATCAAATTCTAAATAACTTCTTAGGTTGTCACGGCCAGATTTGTTATTGTGGCTTTTGGGCTTAGCCGTGTGTGGCGAACTTCCTTCAACCAATATTTCGACCGCCATTGCAGGGGTCTTATTCAGAATTTATTATTTATTTAGTTTTGAGTTGGTTTATTCAGATTATATATTTTTTATGAGCGTTATTGATACGCTCTACGAAATATTGGTTGAAATAAGTTCACCACACACGGCTAAACCCAAAAGCCACAATAACAATCAAATTCTATTGACTATTTTTTGTTGTTGTAATTTTTTATCATTGTGTTTATAAAAATATTAATATTTTCATTTCTGTGAAAACTACAACTGTACCATCACAATTATTTATTAAAGTTAAAAAAATATTTATATCAAAGCATAGGTTATCAAACTTATTTTCAACAATGCCCACTTTGAGATTTTTTTTTTTCTAAAGCCCCATTTGTTTTACATAATATCTGTCTATATTTTTTTAACTTGCCCATGTCCATAGCATCGCCCTCTTAATTTACTCTGGGTCTTATTCTGCACCCTGAATGTTTTAAACGCTCACAATGTGCCGTTATCGCTCATGTTGAGAACCTAAATTGTAGATCATTGTTTTTTTGCGAAGAAAAACCAATTCGTTAGTGCTAGATTTTTCTATTATATACAATATTTTTTCCCCGTTTATAAAAAGGTTGAAATCATATATGAAATGAATAATATTCTGGGGTATTTTGTCTTTAAATTATAATTCGTTCTAATGCGGATATTTTGTTTAGATGAGTGGAGTGTCTGTGTAGATCGTGGTCCATTTGATTGACCTCAATATCCAGCTCTGTTATGAAAGCGAGTCCGGTCACTCGATATCAATATGTCTGCTTATGCAACCGTGATCCGCGCGGTTGTCCGGTATGGCCACTTGCTTATAGAGAGGTTTAGTGTTTTCCGTGAACATTACAACTAAATCACTATGATGTTTTTTCTGTGAACGCTGCTTTGGAGCATTCCACACCGCAATTTGCCGCCAGAAACGCTTTTTAAGCCAGTTATTAATTGCTGTTCCGTGAGAGTACCATCGAATACATAATATAATGCATATATCTTAGTCCTCAATAGTCCAGGACAGTGCCGGTTTTAGGGGGTGGCGCAGTGGGTCGGATGCCCAGGGCGCCGAATGAACTAAGGGCGCTAAGAGCGATCTTAGCTCCTACAGTGAATGTTTTCTGAAGATTTCGCCTCCCACCCTAAAAACCCAGAGGGCGCCAGATTTTTTTTTGGCCCAGGGTGCCATAAGATCTACAGCTGCCACTGGTCCAGGATAACTTAAAATGTTTCATATACACGTACTTTCATTTTATTTTATTGCATTTATTATTCGTTGAGACACCATTTACGACAATATGGTCCAGGTCTCGAAAGTTTTATGTTAATCATCAGAACTTCTAAGTAAACCCGATAAACTAACGCCAAAACGTGCGTCAGATGCTACAGCTGCCTAGCTTTTGTTGGTTAGATGAAATGAATACAATAAAACTCTTTAAATATTGTCGTTACCTTGTGTAGTGGTGGTGTAATTAATATAGTTACGGAATTATTTATTTGTGTAGCAGAAATGGAGTGCACATATCATCAAAATGATGGATTGCCGAAGCTTAGTTAACCTATATGCTTAAGTTGTTTTTTTATATCAAGTAATAACCAATTAGTAAAATAAGTAATAACCATAAACCCGGCGTCATTACTTCGATAAGTTTTTTTTTCTGTTGAACCTAGTCAAACCACACTTTCGCGATTAAAATACAAGTTGTTGATAAGCGTAAGAAAGTATGTTTGCATATATTTAAATTATATAAACGAAATTGGCTTTAAAAAACATAATTTAAATATAATAAATCTTTTCTATAATAAAGGTTTTCAAAATGGAAATATTCCATAAAAATGAACTCAAATTTAACGACATCCTAGTGGTGTTAATCGATGTCAGATCATACTCGTATTTATCCATATATATATATATATATATATATATAATATTCGCTTATTCTTACCTTGCTTGCAAATGACAACATCTTGTAATATTTTAAAATACAATACATTATGCATAATCAATTATGTTGTAGTATATTTAACGCTGCATATATTAATAGTAAATAAATGCGCAAATATTGGATGCCGTCAAACCGGTACTGAAAAATTAAGACGACATCATTAAATAACTCTCGTAATATTAATATTATATATACAGGTTAAGTTGTTTGCGTTTGAAATAATTTATTTTGTGCAATATTCTATATTGTTATAATTGATAGTTTGATTAACTCTGTTTATTTGCAAGTTAGTCGTTATGAGTTATGGTAGCAGCTATCTCGCCCCAGCACTTCCACGATAGCCCAGTAACCTTTGATCTCAAATTGTCTTAATTGAAGTAATGTGAAGCAACACATGGAAATGAAAATAACAAGAGATTTCAAGTATCAATGTTGTCGATTTGAATTATTGCAAAATTGCACTCACAGTTATTGGATTACATTAGACATTTCATAAACAATAAATAATTATTTAATAACACCATGAATAGACGCTGTAAAAACCTATCGGATTGCATACGCAAATTAATGGACTATTACATTGTAAAACTTATAAGGTGATAGACATTATGAACATTATATGATTACTTTTATATATATTTTTGAAAATTATAAGAGGAAAAATTGTCTTCACTTTCTATTTATGTATTAATTATTTTCAAACATAATACTTTGAAAGTTTGTCTTGAACATAATAGAGTGGATGGCGTGCACTCTGAGCCTCTCATACAAGTCTCCCACCTATTTATGTGAGAAAATGTGTCCCTATTATCATTTATATGATTACATATCTAACATTGTGAAATAGACGGGTTGTTTTATATAAAGTCAATTTGATTGTTACCGGAGATGACTCCAGAATGTACGTGCATTTGCTGCATATTCGGAGAATATATATTGTTAATTTCACATATTCATTACGAGGGTAATCCCAGAAGTAGTGATAAAGAAGTCTTTTGTGTTCTAAAAATACAATTATTTATATATTTTGTGGGTTGACATTTTATCTACTTTTCTATGGTCAACATAATCGGCAATTTGATTTGTATTATATATGCCAGTTGTAGAATCTCTTCCCCGAAACCAGCTCCTCGCCATGTTCTTAAGATAGCGTTGAACCTCATCTTTCACTTTATCGTCTGCGCCTAATCGCCTTCTGTTTTAAATGGTGTAATACTCGTATCACCTGTATTTGTCGTGATTTTCACTGTCATATATTTTGCTTATTTATATCAAATCTACTCATTGTGTGAATTTTGCTACATCAGTAATGCGTTTCTCGTTTTTTGTCTTAAATAATGATTTCAGATTAATACGACAATGTCTCAGTGCTGGGATAAAATGGCGGAGAATGAAATTCCGCCGACAAAGAAACTCGTATTTTTCAATAAATAATTTTCATCTCGAGTAAAATGCAATCAATGGTTATGAGAGAATGGAATTGCATTTTATTTGAAATGTAAAAACAAAACTACAAACAGTATGATAGGTATTATTAAAATTGTTTAGTTTCGATTTTCATTATTTAATTGAAATATTCCATTTTACTTTGTATTTAGCACAGATTTTAATGCCTCCTTTAAATAGTTCTGACTTAGATTGTGACCATTTAATAATAGGAATTGTTATTCTTCTTTCTCAACTGCTCATCATCTGGAGCATATGGTCGACTCAAATGCCTCCATAAATTACGTCCTCCCTTCATTCCACGTCAGTTCTTAATTACAAAGCTCTGTCCTTCAGATCTGCCGTGTTGTGTTCTATGATAAATTATAGTGTGAAGTATTTTAATAAGCATGTTGTTAAATTATGTGAATAAATTAATGTTGGTATCAATAAATGATTTATTTAATAATTTAAAATTTTGATTCATTTTAAATACTTATGTTATGCATTATTTTGTAATGCTTCACAACTCCATGAAAATTTTCTAAATTCTTTCAAAACCTATATTTTAATTGAAATCTGTATTCAGAAGATTCGTTAAAAATGTAAGAGCATCGTGTGTAAGTGTAATGGACAGTTAGATTGGCGCATTTCTTATTCCGTTAGATAAATTCACTGTGCGCTCCACGGATGCACTCGGAGTTCTATATTTGATGGAAAATTCAGGGCAGGGATGGATGCGTTGTCGTATTTTATTATTTACGTCTGAAATTTATTATTTTAGTTACTAAAAATTATGAGGACGTAAGTAAAGAATGGCGTTCAAATTAAGAAATCTTCCGAACTCAAAACTACTTGTCTAGTACTGAGGTTTCATTAGACTTAAGACCAAAGCAGTTATTTTCGGATTGAATTAAAATAAATTTAAGTGTTAATCATCATCATGTCATGTCCATTTCGTTAAATGAAGCATATGTTGTTACGAACTGCTACTATAAAGCTAAGTTCTACCTCCCTGAGCTCCGAAAAGTACTTTCTATGTATACTTTCCGACGGCCTTCCAGGATGGTGCAACTGGGATATCAAAGAAAATATAGTTATAGTTTATGCTATCCCGCAGCGCAATTGCGACCAAGTACATGCCCAAGCCAGGTCCACTTTCGTCTCTTGGCCGACTATAGTGTGTAAGCACTCTATGACGCTCAGCCAGGGAGGCTGGTCGCTGCACGCGGGAAACGTGTGTTGTGTTTGTGTGTGGGCTGGGGAGATTGCAGGTGTATCTTTATCTGTTTCTTGAAGAGAACCAGATTGTAAGAAGGAGGAAACACAGACGCTGGAAGAGCATTCCATAGCTTACCGGTGGCATTAAGGAAGGAACTTTGGAAACTGCCAGTTCTTGGTCGACGCACATTAACCGTGTAAGACGAGTTTGTCGGTTGTGGGTGGTATATAGTTGACGTATAATTTCGAGTGTTTTATATATTTATATCAAAAAATGTAATACACATATAAATTATATGTGTGGAGCACTGTTCTTGTCCGGACCTGTCCTTTTAAATAATGCATTGAATCCCGAGTACTGCAAGGAGCGTCGTTACACTCTTATGTTGCTTGCATGAAGTGCTGAGACTGATCCATACATACATTTTCATTTCATGCATCCTCAGTGAGCGCGTCTCGCTCGCGACTGCAGATTGATGGAATATAAATCATCATTATTTCCCAGCCATGTCGCAAGGCTGCTGTTAAGTGTCAACCGTCGACCGAAAGAACTCTCGCTTTTCTTTAACGCTTCCCCGTAACTCGTATGAACATGAGAACGAATAAATACACTGTCGCATGGTTTCACTACAAAGGTTGATATAACTCAATGCGACTGACAGTAATAATGACAATGTCAGGTGAACATGAGTAGTTCACGTAAGTAGTCTTATTTAATTAATAATGTTTATAGTTTTGATCCTCTATTTCTTTAATCTTGCTTCACATAAGATGCCGTCGGGTTTTCTTGTGGACATGCGACATCACTGTGCGATAAATAAATTTATCTTTGATTGAAGATCCTCTCTGACACTTCCTTTAAAAATATTGATTATGTCCCACCATGGTAAGTAGACTCTGATACCATTGTTCTGGAGGTGGAGCAGGCCATGTGTTTGGCCGGATATTCCAAATTTATATATTTATAACACTATTTTTAATCTTATTTTTGTTTTTGTTTGTATATTGTGATTCGTTATCGACGCTTAAGTGGAAAATACATTGATAAAAAATATAATTAATGAATTGCACAGTGTGCACTTTTAGTGCATCATTTCTATAGATATCGTTCTTATTTGGGTGAAAAAACAAGTCGTGCTTATGATGGTTATTGCACATGCACTCTTTTTTTTATGTAAACACATACAGGAAAATACCGACAGATGGTGATAGTAATTCTGAAGTCTCATCTGTAGAATTATATGAAGCTTGCCATGCTTGTTGCATATGGCTAGCTGCTTGTGTAGTGTTGATGCGCCAACGTCATAGACGGGGATTACAGCCTGGGATTCACGCATCATCTTTTATTACAGGAATTTACTATGAATGGGTGGTCTTCACGGGACGACTTTCGTCTACCACCAATTTTGATTTATAGGCTATGACTGGCATTATAGGGGTGAAGGATCAAATTCACACCAACCGGAGGTATTTTGAAGCTCAGAAATAGTTTTTTTAATTGTAATCTCCGTCTGGGATCGAACCCACGACCTTTGACTTGCAAAGCAAACACTTTGACCATTGAGCTATACTCTCCGGCGAGTCTTGCAGCATCTCCGATGCTTGTCTGAGCTCCCTGGTGCAGCTGCTCATTAGCGGCTGGCGGGATATCAGGCGAGAGTGTTACAGCAACTGATGCACCGTGTGATTACTGCCGAGTGCTGACCCAATAGTCTGCTAACTTAAAACCAGCATTTGCATACTCACTCAGGTTGTTGAACCCGCGACTTTAAATTCAAGCAAAAGATAAAATATTTCTTAAAATGCTTATTATACATCAATACAGCATCTAATGTTGGATTATATTTCATTGGTTTATATTTTCGTCGAGGATTTAAGGCGTGGCAAATATAGTACATCTCCGCAAGTGTATTGGACAAGGAAAGGGTATTTTAAAGAATTTTATGCATTTTTACGAATTTGATCAAGAAATCTTTTTATTTATAGAAAATGCATTAATTTTTCAATGCACCTATAAATGTGGGAGTTGTGCACTCAAGTGCACGGAAATTTCACCAAATTAGTAATAATACATAGTGAGGATTCTTCTTCGTAGTATCAATCCGGTGGATTGGTTTGCAGCAATAGAATCTTGCATCTCGATCTCCATTCCTCTCGGTCCTCCGCAACCTTCTTCAGCTCAGCATAAAAGTTACAATTCATGTCCTCGAACACTTGCTGCAAAAACTCCCGTCTAGGGCGCCCTCTACAGTTTCTACCCTCAACCATCCCCTCCACAATGTCGTGAAGAAGACCATCGTGGCGCATGATGTGACCGATCCATCGGGTTCGCCTCTCTAAGATGGTTCTTATTAGGTGCCTTGGATATCTTCCTTGATTATCCTGAGAACCTCATTGTTCGTGACGTGGTCTCTCCAGGAAATTCCGAGAATTCTTCTGTATGACCACATCTCAAAGGCCTCTAGCCTTTTTTTATCACTTTCATATAAGCACTAATGAAGATTATAATTTAGATGATGAAAAAAATAGATTAAAGCCAATAGAGCTCAAAGATTAATCGATTGAAAATGACATTTACGCCCCATTATCGAATATAACAATCTGTTTCAACGTGCATTATAAACATATTCCACGGCCCATAATTATTTCGAAACTGCTCGCTGAATAAATTAATTTACGTCCACGTGTTAGAGTGTATCCCTTGGAGAGCTGACCCACTTTCGCAATATTATTCACGGCCCAAACGGACCATTAATATCTTTTCTGAAAGCCACAATTCCGATGGATGCTGGATGATTGTTTGCCTTTCTGTTCGCTTCCTCGTCTGTTGCGCTTTTCTTGTAATTTCCGGACAGAGGACAATTTTTCACATTTCCGGTTCGAACCGCTTTTTAACTATTACATTATGTGCCGAGTACTTGCTAAGTGCGCCGCTGTTTTTCATGACAAACATTCAGCGATTGCGTGGAATATTGTTGTTTCTATAAATATGCAATCTTTAAAAGCATGACTGATATTTTTTTTTATAATCATCATAAGAAATTACGATAGCACTGATGATTGCTATGATAAGCTTGGAATACATTATTTACCTTCACGTGATCTTCGCTTTTCAAGGAGAGCAGTGTACAATAAAACAGGGCCACGCACACTAGATGACCTAAAGATACGAATTCAGGACGTTATTAAAGGACTCCCATCTCACGACAAAACTGTAATTACGTTGAATCTACGTGTTTTGTTTTATTTTACCGATTAATATACACGCTCGTAGCCATCCATTGTTTTTTTATCCCAGTTGATACTTGTGGAGCTTCGAGCACTCAATTTAGTACAACGGCAATGGCGCTCCTAAATGGCCTACCAGCACACCTCGATCCTTTTCTTACATCCTTTTCCTCTTTTGTGGATGGTATTGTTCTCCTGGATCTCTGTCATCCTTGACACGTGTCATTTTCTTCTTCTTTTATGTTTTTTTCCTCTTTTGTATATATTGTATGTTTATGTATGCTCTACGTTTCTTATTATTTATTATTCTATGTACCTTGAAACTCCATTAAATTGTGTTACGCTATTCATTGTATGTCGGCTTTTATATTATAATCTAAATAAAAAATATACAAAATATGAAGTCACTTTTGTATACCCGACGCCAACTATAAACAAAAAACGTTAATGAAAACATCCATTGTTGTTTCGTTGCATCATTCCTTTTATTGATATTTAGCGCATCATTTCATAATATTATTATCTAAAAGTAAATCACTTAACATTTCAAAATGTTAAATATCATATGCTCCATTGCACACTCATTTTTTTTTCACAAGTCCCAATTTAAATCAGAGATGGATCAGTCAAGTATTTATTTGAATTTAAAGTAAATTAAATGAGAGTAAATAATTAAGATTTAAATGTTCAACATTTTTCAGATGTAATATGCTATCAAGCTGAGTTACATGGTTATTGATTCGTCACAACGTACTAAAGTTTTTTTTTTTCAAAATTGTGATGTACTTGTATGCAATATATGTACTTACAATATTTATTGAGTTTAGGCTGTTGGTGTGTCTTTGGTCTTTCAAAACTTAACGAAAACGTAGCAAAAAAATGTATGGTTCGTTGAATTGAGCCGCCCCTTAGGATTAAACGATGTTATATTCAGGAGCGTCGAGCTAGTAATTTGATCTCCTTAACAAAACGTATTAAAAATCACCCAAATACGTCTTAACACTATCCAGTCCGCGCGTTACGCAATTAAACTTACGCTGGAGACCTACTGTTTTTTTAAAGAATTGCTAAATCTATCGTCATGTGTTCAAATATAATTAAATATGACCCTCACTGAAAAGCTTTGAGATCTTTGAAATATGGTCGAAAGTAAAAACAACACGCATGTTGTGTGATCGGTCACTAACGTTTGAAATAACATCATATGCTGTGTATAGTCGGCCACTAAGCGTTGGCGGAACGATCACACACATGTTGTGTGTGATCGGCAGGCAACATTCGGCCTGGTGATTACACACATATTGTGTAATCGGACTGGATAGTGTTAATAATACACCTGCTGTCTCTTTGAATCGGGGACCATGTATATTCACTAGAGATCCTTCGATTGTTGTGGTGTCTTGGGACAAGGCATAGACAATGGCAGCTAAAAGATGTGTATGACGGAAATTTGTGGGTGAGGAATGAGGACTGGAATGAATATTCTACAAAAAAAATAGACGAGAGCTGATGCAATTCTGAAACATTCGTGTAGCAGTGGATCGATGTAATGCCTGATAATGATAATAAAACGACTTAAATAAATATATATGCGGTTTTGTAGTGACCGACAAACAGTTGCGAGATTGTGTTATCATAAGTGTGTGTTTATAATTGTGGTGATATTTTAGCCGAGCAATCTGTGCAAACAATTAACAAAGAAAGACTTGTTTCTATAATATATAATTATTATTATTGTGTTATCTGTTTGATTGTTTATCTAATGTTACAAAATTCAAGTTATATAAATTGCAAAACATTGATATTGCGCCGCCGAACCGTCTGACATTGTTAGATACAAATCTCAGCATTTTCTTTGTGCCTTATCACTGACTGAACGAATCTAAAAACTCTAAAATATCATTCTCGATGTATTCTAAAAGCTTGTTCAAATATTTATTTTCATCATCAATCATGAATTTCGGATTTTGATGTAAATTGAACTTAAATATCAACTATTCTATTCGGCCAAAAACCTGTTGGTCAAATATGCGTTGGTCAATCAGCTTTTGGTCTAAAGTCTAGTATTTCAAATAGGTAAATAAAACGGTGATATCTTTCAATTAATTTATTAAAAGTATACAAAAAATATAATACTGTGTTTGTATACACATAATATGCTTCAAATTATTTCTACATACGATATTCATTGTAATAACTTCTTAGGTTTTCACGGCCAGATTTGATATTGTGGCTTATAGGTTGAGCCATGTGTGGAGAACTTCCTTCAACCAATATTTCGACCGCCATTGCTTCTTCACGATTGAAAATTTATTTAGTTTTGAGTTGGTTTATTCAGATTATATATTTTTTTATTTATGATTTTCATTATGATTAAAATTAATATAGCACTATCATGCACTGTAAACTCTAAATATCTCCCTAAATATACTAATTTTAATAAAATATACTTGTAAGTGTCTTACATTTGTAGTGATATTTACAACCATAGAACCCTTGATTATTTTTAATTTAACGTCTTCTATATGTACAGGTATAACCGTGTTCGTATCCATCCATTATTTTTAATTCTAGTCGCTACCTGTGGAGTTTTTAGTACTCAATTCAGTTTGATTGCGATGTTGCTTCTAAATGTGCCACCAGCACAACTTGATCATTTTTTCACATCCTTCTTCTCTCTTCTCGATAGCATTATTTATTATTATTATATTAGTATTTGTATAGCGCTCTTTTATGACCGAATGATCATTCCAAAAGCGCTTCTTTGCTTCTCTAAATAAAAAGGTGGGTCTTTAGTCTGCTTCTGAAGGATGCCTCCGCTTTAAGCTCTCTTATGCTTTCCGGTAGCGAGTTCCAGGCCATTGGTGCCGCGTAGCTGAAAGCCCGATTGCCAAAGACCGTGCTAGGAGCATTGGTTTTTTGGATCTCAGCGATCTTTATTTGACAAATGTTTTTTTTTCATTATTTTCATTGCTTACTTTATGTGCCATCATTTTGTATTTTATCTCATTTTTCACGCTTGGTATGTTATATCATTTTTATCAGCTATAATGTTTTTTTATTGGATTCTTTTCTGTAAAAAAAAAATCACCCTCGGAAGTACATATATAGATTTTCTCATCATCGGCCTGTATCTGCTAGTATCCCACCACTCTAACTGAGGCCCAGTTTCCGCGTTCAGTTCTGGTTTTCCAGTGAATTTAATTTCCGCGTTTATTTCCATCCAGGCCCCTTCTTCGGCTCTCCTTCCATTTCTCTGGAATTAGAAGCAATCAGTTTCGCCATACTCTCGTCCACCAACAAGGAACCGCCTTCGACTCAATTCGTAAGGAACACCAGCTGTGTGCGAGTGATGCAACTTTCAGCATATTGAAACTCCTTAGAATTAGAGCATCTATTTTTAAAAGTTTCTGATATCACTCCAAGCTGTACCATGTGTCTTTTAACAGCCATATGTCTTTCGACTTTGATACATTGTATCAAAGAAACTGTTTCTGTGAAAATAATGTTTAAACCCAAAAATAAGTCTTCTTCGAACTGAATGATTGCTCCGATGAGCCAGAAAAATCTGAAGATACTGGTGTTTTTGTAGATTCAGACGTAAAAAGACTAAGCAGAGGTCACTTAAATAATTATTTGTGTTTACATAATATGCATTACATTCATTACAAATTATGTAATAAGTAAAATAACAAATAAATTGTGAACACCTTTCAAATATACTTAACTGGGTGCTCATATATTGTAATATTTTACATGGATAAATTAATTATTTGATTGATTTTAAGTATATTTTAAAACTGAAAGTATTTTTAAAGAAAAAAGGGCTTAGTGTGGCGATAAAGATTTAATAAATACATTAAATTTATAGAATATGGTACTTTAATACACAATGAACAGGTAACACTTCAACAAAATAACAATGTCGTCTTCCTGTCTCACATTAAGGGGCGTTCGTTATTCCTTCTATAAACTCATTAGCAAAGGATGGGCTTCTGACTCCTGGGTAAACGAATGGATGAGACCCAATTGAACTGAGGAACTGCGTGAACGTGCGAGACGTGAAGATACTTCAAAACATGTCTACTGGGAGACTTTTACTTGACACTTAATGAAGGATACTATATACACTTTAAAACACAGACTCTATTAATTTATATCGTTCAAGTTGTTTTAACTTTAAAATACAACTATACTCGTATGTATTGAGAAACATACAAAAAAAAACAACTTTATGTCCAGTGGTCTGAACGGTACACCTACTTCCATACCTTAATTTTTTATGAAATCCAAATTTATTTTCAAAGCGTTTGCTATTTCCAAAAATGAGTCTTGGTATTCTTGGTAGCTTAGTTGACAAGCATAGTATCCAATCCATACTGTGTTTTGCCTTGATTCAAATGATAAAGTTGAGCTTTAATTAATATTTTTATTTATGATGGATTTAGTCGTATTCGTATGCATAATAAGTTTGTTGAATTAAATCATATTTATAATTCAAGGCACCTTAAACATGCTTCCATCGTTATAGAAAGATATAACCTAAGAACTCTAAATCATCAAATATACTAAAAACCTAAATCAGCGGAACGAACTTCAAGAATGGTTACTTCTTGCTCGGTGTTGGTTAATACTAATTCGGTTTTAGTGCACTTTTATAGTTGAAATGTCCCGCTTCTTGGAGTAGCTTTTACTTCCTCGAGCCATGAAGGCGACCAACGGAGATGAATCCATCGGCTAATTCCAGAGAGGAGCAGGAAGTGGATAATGAGGTGATGGATGAAGACAAATTAGGATCCATATATTATATAATGTATCGTTTCCTCGTGTTGCGTTAATACAAAAAATAAGTATGCAATAAAAATATGCACCTGAATATTTTTGATTTACGAGTATATTTATAACTATTTATTTCAAAACTTTATAAAATATTTTAAATCGATCAATATTTTTTTTATTATGCCATTATAATATTTAAGAATTAATTCTCAAATGGAGAAGAAAACATAATTTCCGAATTGCTATTTGCGGAAATTCTGATTCGCCATATTTGAATTAATATTGAAGTCAAATATACACCTAATTAATTTCTTTATTTTTTGTTTATGATATTCTTTCACAGGCAGTATAGAAAGCACGACGCATATTGTTAAACAATTTTATTAATTGATTTATTAATTATACACGCGTATGTGCTGAGCCAATATTGTCGTCAGTACAAGTCGCATGTATTTATAAACGTAACAATATTTTATCGCTTGATATAAATATTATTGTTTGACACATTCGCGGAATGTTATCAATATGCCACCGCTTATTTTCCCAAACAAACCAACTGCGGCTAAGGCAAACAACGGCCACACAATAGCGGGGAAAACAAAACATCTCAATCACACAACACTCATGTGCCCTAAACTCCTTCACACTTGCCATTAAAAAAATAACTAATTATTGTTTAAAGCTACAGTATGCTGGCTGGCTTTTCTTCAAGATCCCTGATATCTCCTGAATTAATCAACAATTCCAATATATTCAATATAATCATCGTCTTCTCTAGGAAAGATACTGCTGATTGAGACACAATATGGCAACGTTGCTTTAAATTCAGATTACCAATCATAGGATTTTTTTTTCTTTTCAATGTTTTCAGCATTCACTTTGAGATCCATTATAAATTATAAATATTTATTTATTCACCTTGTTTTTACATGGATCACGTAAAATAAGTTATCTGTATAGGAGACTGCAGTTTCGACTAACTTGTAGCCTTTCTCAATCCATCACTTATTAAGAGATAACTCATCTACATTTTAACTCAGTTATCTCTTAACAAGTGATGGATTGAGAAAGGCAAAAGGCTCGAAACTGCAGTCTCCTATATAGATAACTTATCTTACGTAATCCATGTAAAAACAAGGTAAATAAATAAATATTTATAATCATAGGAACATTGTCACTGAAAAGTTGAAGAAAGAATACCAATATAGTAATCTTGTTGGAAATGCAACTAAACATGCGGTCTCCAACCATTGGGGAACCCCCCTGAATTATCTTCTGAGAATTGAGAGTCTCTCATTTTTTTTACTTACAATCTGTCTACAGTTTATTTCAACGCCTCCTAATTATCTAGGAGTTTTACTGCCCCCCCCCCCCTGAAAGTCTCAAACGTTTATTATGGGGCACCTACATGTTGAGAGCCTAGAATCTACACATATAAAATGATCGAATTATTGAAATCCTTTATCCTTATCATGAAGAAGAGATGAAGAATAACAGTTAAGACCAAATTATACTGAAAAATACTCGTTGCATAGTCCAAAGTCATTTCGATGTTATTTGTTTTAAATAATATAGTCAAAGGAGTACTTAGTATTGTGATGAAAATACAAAATGATAAAACGAGTTTTAATTCGGTCACGTCGCAAACTTTGACCCGTGATATCATTGTCGTTATCTGCCGATACATCGCAAAGCCAAATAAACAATCGTGATTGTAAGAAATCGCTTCTGTGCTGGGTTAATTAATATTTTTTATTGTCAAATAGAATATTTATGTACGAACGAGTCTTGTAATATTCTTATCAAACAAGTTACGACATTTCATACCACTGGTCAACGAAAAGCGGTAGTTGTTTTAACTCTGTTCTTCGTGCAACGGAAAAAGAAAATTGGTAGCTCGATTCTCGTTAGATCACCGAAGTTAGGTAACGTTGGACTCGGACTTAAACTTGAATTGGTCATCGTCTGTTGACCTAAAACTGCGTGTCGCTAGTCGAGTTGACCCGCTCCTTAGACCAAATGGTCCAGACCTAAGGGGGTTGGGTTGATCATCCGATTTGACAAACTAACAAATCACCCAAAAATATGACTACAGCGGCATCCTATTTTCAAGTCCTCGTTTTTATTTGATATATAGACCAACATTGCAGGGGTCATAATCAGGGTGAGATGTGTTTGATCAAACGATTAAAATAAATGGCACTAAACGTGTTAAATAACAACACGTTTTGTATGACACTGATTACAGTCTACGTTCATGACACAATAAGATGCTAGCCACATAAGTTAATGACTATATAATTGGAAATATTGTTAATTTGTATAGTAATTAACTTATATTATAGAAGTGGTTAAATTTGATAGGTCTACTTGTTCATTTTTTAATGTAAACGCACTGACGACATCAGTAGAATAGCGGGAGTGGCCTGGATGCGGAAGACGGAGGATCGAATATGATGGAGACTCATGCTGGAGGCCTACGTTCAACAGTGAACGGACACAGGCTGATGATGATGATGAAACACACCGGAGAATATTGACAGATGGTGATGCAAAAATCAATGCATTGAGGAAAGCACCCAAAGGAATTTGAAAAAGAGGATATACGATGTTTTTTGAAATCTTTTGTTGGGAAATGCAAAAGGAATTAATTTTGAATGTTCAGAGCAGCAGCGGATATGGTAACAGTAAAATACAGTCAATCTTCCTATACCGTTTTCATAAGATCGGGTGATTAATTAACCCAATGCTCCCGAATCCTAGACCATTTGGTCCTTAGAGGCGGTTTAAACCAAAATAACAACATATAAGTAACCGTTATATGAAACATCTGTTTTTTTATAGTTAGTAAACGTTTTTTTAATGCTGTAAATAAGGTAAACGTTCGTTTTGTTTGACTTATAAAAAAAACTGTTAATTAAGTATTTAATCAACATATTTTTAATATACATATATATTTTATTCGATTTGAGCTATTTCATATGGTATGATTGTTAATTATTATCATATTTTTTAAGATTATCCAATGGGTAGTGTTGTGAAGAATGACACCTGCTATATGTTACAAAGACTAAAGAATATCGAATAAGAGTAATATAATGGAAAATACTGAGTTTTTAATGTTGTAAAAAAAGTAAACGTTTGTTGTGTTTGATTTAAAAAATAAATAAATTTAAACTGTCAGTATTACGTACTTTTTATGAGATATAAAGTTTTTTTATTTTTTACACGAAAAATATTATTTTCATTACATTTGAGCTACATATATTAAATGGTGTGATTGTTAATCATTCAAATCATATTTATTGAGCTTATTCAATAGTGTGTTGAAAAAAATGCTCACGATAGAAGAAACAGTACAAAGAGATTCGATATATATCTAATATGTTATGATATAACTACCACCGTTGGCGACAGCCCACGGGCAACTGGCGAAGAAGTGGCAAAGCCATCTGAGTACCTATCTACCAACAACATTTCCCCCTCCACTCCCCGCTACTGCAGCTGCGCGGCCTCCAGCCTGACAGTCACTGCACGCCCGCGCCGCGATCAGCTGGTCTCACACAAACAGCACAGTGCTCCGCGAGTCGCCACGGGGCGAGCATCGGAGCAGCGTTCCTAATACGTTTGTTGACATACAAAAAAAAATAACAAACATTTCCTACACTCCCGAAAACTTGCATAGACCTTAAACGAAAAACTGAAAAAGATAACTGTTGAAAAATCTTACACGTACGTGAAAATATAAACAAAAACTGTTGTGATGAATCGAATTATGTTTTTTTAATGTTATTTTAAAAAAAAATAGCAAGATTCAGTCTTCAAAAGTGTATCGCAATAATACTCGTACGTGATGGAGTGTGTTTTGTTCTGTTATGAACGATTTATAAAGTAGATATTCTACTTTGCGTCGTATTTCTAGTTTTGTTTATTTATTTTTTTGATACGACTCTAATCAGTGTTGATTTTTGATAGTTTTTTTATTTATTGATATTTCTTGAAGTTGTTCGCTTGTGATTATTTGTTGTATCACCTGCGTTAGTGGCCGTGGCGGTAACGGACCGCTCTTCTTGTCCGTTTTCCTCAGTGAAGTGAGTTCATCGAACCTGTTTTCGCCTTTTCGGATCTCCTTTGTCTAAAGTTAGTGCACGTTTTTCTTTGTATCTAAATTAAATCTATTTTATTTCATTCACATCTCTTAGGCATGCAATACGTAATTATAATCATTGCATTGAATGGAAGTATAATATTAACAGTCTGATTGAATTATTTTACAGAAAAAGTTTTCTACCGTAAGTACGAATGTAATACACTTTTTTTATATATATCTCGATGTCAAGATATTGCATTTCTTATTGTTACGGTTTTATATGACATACACATTTTTATAGTATTTATTTTTTTATTTTAAAATAATTTTATGAATAATACATATCGTAGCATTACTTCTGCATCAATGAATATGCCAATAACCTAAAAGTCACGACAAAACTAACGTACCATCGCTAAAAAATATTTTTTTCGCAACATTTATAATGTTGTAATTTTGTTTGATTGTAGTTTTAAAATAACTGTTGTGAATGCCTCGTGAGAAGGTAAAATGCCTATAGTGTAATACAAAATATTTTTTGTTAAATTATAACGATGCAGTTTCACAATGAAAATTTAATAACTATAACTTTATAAAACTCTCAGAATAACAATCTAACTTTTTTTCAGATTGTGAAATGAATTGATTTTATCTTAACACTAGGTCTACTTATTTTGACATTGTTATTAACCGTGTTTGTTCGCGTATCAGAAGGTAGAGAAGCTTCTGCGTGAATAATGATAAATTTAACTTCGATAGTAATTATAAATGGGATGTTAAAAATCTGATCAAAACATCGAAAAATGTGTATATCGAATCATACAGCTTAAGTTGTATTATATGATCAAAATTTCTACTTTTTTCACCTTTTTTTTTCTGGCATACTTCAGAGTTCAGACGTATCTGTTTTTTATTCACCAGATTAATTTAATAGCCTGTCGTTAATCTAGTTATAAGAGAAAATGTTTATCCCAAGTAAATAATTAGGTGAAAAAATATTTATTGAACTCTTGGGGCTTAAATAATGGTTCTTTAAGTGTGTTTATTTAACTTTGATACTTTCGAATACAAAATATTTTCAAAATACGTTTATTTAAATCATCATTCGGCATATTATAGTCCAGCCTTATATAAATATATTTTTTAAATGTTAAATATTTTAGAATCACTCAAGATATTCGTAGTTTATGTTACATCAAAAAAAAAGTAATTTTAATAAATGCCCTCTACATAATATATACATGTAATAAATAATCATTACTTTAACTATTTGTCGATAAGTGCAGGAAACCATACTAGTGCACTGTTTTAATAATTATACTGCATACGCTGTTGAAATGAATTGATAAGTGTATTCATAAATGTACGATTACATAAATTAATTACGCTGAAAATATTAAACTCGATATATTTAAAAATATTTGTTATGTACATAGCAATAACCCAATTGAGTGTTTTTGTCGTTGTGTTGTAACAATGTAACTGATTTGTTTTTGCTCGAACTGTCAAGATAATAATGCTATCGCCGTTTCCCATTTTCTGGGGAATCATTGGGAAACTGGGTCTTTCACAACTTTTTTCGACTTGCTTAAAATATTAAAGTCCTCGTAATTTTTCCTTTTCCTCCATTTACTTTGTTTACATATATATTTTCTTTTCAACTTTCCAAAAGGTAACCAAGTAAATTTTTGGCACATTGAAAATTGATTTTATATTTCTAATAATGAATGAAAATGTTTTATTGGTATACAATTCGAGTATGTTATAGTATTACATTACTTTTTTTACTCATAAATATTGATTATCTATTTTTTTAATTTTCAATACTCATGTTTTTCTTAATTGCTGTGCATTATATATAATACGGAAAGTAACGTCAGCTTATCAACCTCGGTTGGGCGAATGCACTATAAGTAACTATAATTATTATTTATCCTTAGTTATGTTGATATTTAATTTTATGTGTCTTGTAAAACTTCAAGACAATAATTTATTTTATTGTTAATGCGTCGAATTGAACGATAAGAGGACAATTTCAATAATTTATTATATTACCCTACAAAAATAAATAAACTTAGTAATCACATGTTTTTTTGTAATAATTCATAATAATGTTCATAACATGAGTGTTGATAATACTAATGCTTACTATAATGTATTATTTTTTACATTTTGTGATGCGTTAAGACGTCAAAATACGGCAAGCGTATTAATATACCTTTACGTGCCCATGTTAAAATATATATGTATGTTGACATCAGCATGATTTAGCCCTTGCTGGCATTTTACCGAAAACCTCGATATACAATCTTTCGTTTCTTATTTCTGTTCGCTTGTCATACATTTATGTGTCGTCATATTGGCATTTTGGACAAGTTCGCTCACGGGTGTGTTAGTTATATACATCGCCACTCGGGCGCTGGGCGAGTCTCGGCGCCGACGAGCGCGCGTAGCCAGTGGTGTCCCGCCCGTTTTTGAAAGAGAGGAGGATGTTAATATATATATATAAATAAAAAATATTTATCATCGTAATCGTCTGACCTAAAAAGACGTTTACTTGTCCATTATTCGTTTATAAATACAACAAACATTTATTTTTCGTCGGATAATGTTTGTTTTGCTGCTGAAAACAAAATATTTGCTCACTGTTTTTGTCACGTTTGGCATATCAAATGTCTGATTTTCACTATTCGTCCGTTATTTGATGATGTTTCCTCTATGTCTAATATAATATTTCGCAAGTTGTGCTTGTCGTTTCTCCAATTCTCCATTAAAAACATTGTGAAATTGTTTTGATTTCGCACAAAACGCTCCTCGTATTATTTTAATTCAGAAAAAATGACGATCACTGCAGTTCAGAGTGTCTGTGCTCAATTGCTAATAGAATAAATATTACAGATTTTTAGCGAAAAAATATGTTATTCCTATACAACAACAAAAAATAGCCGTACATCGTATGTGAACTGACATATATCGGTTATTTTGACATCTCTATCTCGACAATGAATACTTTAATTTGATAATGATTACCTTTTTTGTCATAATTTGTTCTTTTAACATATGAAAAGCTTTTTATTATTTATACGATGTTCTTCTTCGTAGTATCAATCCGGTGTATTGGTTTGCAGCAACAAAATCTTGCATCTCGATCTCCACTATTCTCAATCCTCTGTAACCCTCTGTAGCTCAGCATAAGAGCTACAACTCATGTCCTCGAACACTTGCTGCAAATACCCTCAACCATCCCTTCCACAATGTCGTGAAGTAGACCATCGTGGCGCATGATGTGACCGATCCATCGGGCTCGCCTCTCTGAGATGGTTCTTACTAGGTGCCTATCTTCCTTGATTATACTGAGAACCTCATTGTTCGTGACGTGGTCTCTCCAGAAAATTCCGAGAATTCTTCTGTATGACCATATCTCAAAGGCCTCTAGTCTTTTTTTATCACTTTCAGATAAGCACCATGTCTCACAGCCGTACATCAAGATACATTATTCGATGTTAGTCGTTCTAATTTTCAACCCCCTTCTAGAGTATATTATGTCACTATGTATTAATTGACAAAGCTCAATATTATGTCTTTGCTACTCTGATTTATAACTCTTCAATTAATGATGTATATAAACAAATAAGAAAAAAATAGTAAGCATCACAATATGTATATTATAATATCATACTTTGTAAAAATTAGTAAATGAATTTTAAAACAAAACACGGAAAGCTAAGATTTTCATGACTTACGTATAAAAAGTAAAGCGTAGTATTAGGAAGCTATAAATAAGATACATACAATCAAAATATATGTTTTTTTATGAATGAATCGCCGCCGTCGGAATTTTTATTGTCTTCGCTTCTAAATCTGAGACATTTCGTTAATAAAACCAATAGTTAGAAATGTTTTCCTCAGCGACACATAATGATTCGATGGAATATCCCAGCGCCGAGAGTATTTTCGTTCAGTCGTCTCTGTTCTTGGGATTATTGGCTTATGTCTGGGGGTTTACTGTTATTATCGGCTTTGTGAGGAATATGATTTATTTTAATAAAGATAAAAGAAGATAAGTCGAGTTGGTGGGTTATTAATTTAAAATGAAAACGTTTTTATTTCAGCCTCCGTAAGTATTTGTTCTTTTGTCAAGATGTTGCAGATGTAGATTGTAGATACTTTACTTACATTATGCTTACGTTAGAGTGAAATAATTAAAACTATCATCATCATCAGCCTGTGTCCGTCCACTGTTGAACGTAGGCCTCCCGCATGAGTCTCCATCCTCTTCGATCCTCCGCCTTCCGCATCCAGGTCACTCCCGCTATTCTTCTTATATCGTCAGTCCATCTTGTAAGGGGTCGGCCAATGCTTCGTTTGCCAGTTCTTGGGCGCCATTCCAATACTTTTCTTCCCCATCGACCGTCGTCTCTTCGACAGATATGTCCTGCCCATTGCCACTTGATACTTGAGTTCTTCTGCGTATTTCCTCGTTTCGGATTCTATCTTTTAGTGACACTCCGAGCATGGATCTCTCCATAGCACGCTGTGTGACTTTTATTTTATGGGTAAGACTTGCTGTCAGATTCCACGTCTCTGCGCCATAAGTTAATACAGGGAGGATGCATTGGTTAAACGCCTTAGTTTTAAGGCATTGCGGAATTTTCGCTTTAAAAATGTACTTTAGTTTTCCAAATGCTGCCCATCCCAGTTGTATGCGCCTGTCGATTTCTTTTGAGAAGTTATTTCGCCCTAGTTGTATTACTTGTCCCAGATAGGTATAGTCGTTTACAACCCCTATTTCTGTTCCTCCAATGGAAATAGGATCGAAGGTCTGTGAAATATGACTATTAATCATGACTTTTGTTTTATCCATGTTCATTTTTTATTTTATTATTATTACATTAAAATTATATGATTCTTCAAATGTTACATTAATAAATGACGTTTTTAATAGAAAGTAGAAACTGGAAGATTTGTTGCTTTATGTATAAATTGAAAATGAGGTCCTGAAATACGATCACAGCGTGGTTCAACTGATAATTATAATATTGTAGAAAAACTGAATGTTTCATCGAATTATCTGAGAGGTCATATTATATTACTAGTGTTACCAGTTAACATAAAAGGTTAGGTATTTAAAATTCGTAAGAAATACATTATTAAGCTGAAAATTTAATGTACTTTTTTGCTAAATATTTATTATATACCTGGCATACGAAGGAATCTGAAACACCTATTACTACGCGCCTTACACGAGACGTTACATAGTTTAAGGATATAAAATAACGCAATATAATTATAATCTATGTGAATTTACATATACAGTAATATAATTACTTTACACTGAGAAATATAGGAGTATATGCAGTTTTAATCCACGCCTAGTAACGATTACATTATAATTTTGTTTAACAGAGCTTTTTGATCGAATCCATTCTATGTTCCATGATTATTTAGTTTTGATAGCACTTTAAATGAGCGTTTGTAAATAAGGAACGTTTTCCTGTTTATATGTGACAATAAAACATTAAAATCGTTTTGCCATCTTTGGTGCGTAATAAAACCAACAGTTTGGTAATGAGATAATGACACATTGTTCATCGATTGTATGGTCCGGTGCTATTATTGCCTGTGCATACTAATCCTCAAATGATAAGCAAACTGGCAAGCACAAACTGCTGTTAACAATGTTGAACCAAGCAGTCTGCACGAGGATACACAATATTTGAATGTCAAGTCGAACCCAAAACTGACCGATGTCTTAATCAACTATACATAGTATGCTGATCCAACAACAAGCTAACCCCTGAGAATAATTTACTCATCGATGTGTTTAAATAGGCAATATATAATGTGATTTTTTTTTTAATTGTTACATCTATTTGTCAATATATTGCAAGACAAGTAAATACGAGTAGTAACTATACTCAATAAAATATAATAAGATCCTTGAGTATTTACCTTAATAATTAGTACAAATTATAATGTATGCCCATTAAACCTTTCGCATCGGCTGTCGGCATATGCCCTCATAAGATTCGTCGAACGTTGACATCGGTTGACGTGATATATCGTTTTGCTACTTTCAAGAATAGTTTTTTATGCATCATCTGATAGCTAAAGGATACAAGAACCAATGTGATAAATGAAAATAGACCAGATAAGTACATTTATGCTTTAAATACAAGTTTTATAATTGACAGTATAATTTGTATTGAAATCGAGCCGTAATGAAAGGGTTTAATGATACTTTCAGTGATTTTACATATGTTAACTTTAACATAAGCCTGGATTCTAATAAAAATAATTTGTTTGATGAAATAGTTTTTTTTTATATATAACACGTTGAACTTATAACGATAATTTATGACTATTATAACTATTTAAAAAAATCAAAACAAAAATCTTCAATTTCAAAATCTTGTCGAAAAAATGACTTGAACAATAACGTTCGATAGAGGCGTCGATTCCATTAAGTAAAATGTTCGTTTGCATTTTTATTTGATACGAGACGCTCGCCATAAGTTTTTAAAATACAAATTGCTTATACTAAATAGTACATATTTAAGTAAGATAAATATTTCTTTATTATACAAAGGTACACTGCATTTCATTGTTTTATTTGTCGTTAATATTACTCAAGGCGAATGAAAGCTTCTAGAAGATTAACAATTCATGCTCTCCGCATTATTCTGAATAATATATTTTGTATAGATAATAATCGCTATATTTGCCGTATGGATTAATTCTTTTGTCCTCGCTTCCATTGTCCCTAATTGCGGTCAGTCACGGCACGCCATGCAAATACAGGCGAGAATTTAAGGGAAATTTACTTGAATCTCGGTTCTATTATTGATAGGGGTTGCTCATAAACCCCTGACCTACCATAATATATTTGTGATTGACTCATCGTTATTTGCAGTATATATATATATATATTTTGTATCCTTATTACATTATATACATTTATTTCAGGATGATGAAAACCCAATGCTTTAATAACTAGCAACTTTAGTATCTGAGGCTTGCTTGAATGTTTAATAAACAGCTTTTTAAAGTAGATCGAGTGATTAGAATGTCATTTCCATTTTTAATGTCACAGATTAAAAAAATGGATAAGTTAACTTAATAATATTTTTAAAACATTTTTTAACGTACCTGATAATATCGTAGATTAAAAATTAAAATGTATTTTGAAGCCTATAAATAAAGAAAATATTGGATTTTCATAATGAGTCCACGTAAGAAGTGATGGTGCATTATTAACGCCGGTCAGTAGTCTTTGTGCTCTTAAAAATGGCAAACAACACAGTATACAAATGTGATTTCTCCATCGCCGTCTGTTGGTGTTTTCATAAAAAAATAAGTAATATTATAAAAAGCCGTCATTCCACTGAATTACGATGACCTATTTATTTAATCGCGTTCTATTCTCCTGACTTTTTTGTCGGTAAATGCTCGGAGGTAAATGCGGGACGGTGTTTGTTCTCTTTTTTGGTTCAGGCTTCTTTATAAGGCATTTTTTTTAACTCAAATTATATATATTATTCCAATTTTTTCGATCGATATTTCTTGGTGGAATTCGATAATATCAGATATAAATAAAAAAAATAGAATTTATTCCACAATATATTTTTTTGACGACATGTTTCAGCCAGGTCGAATGGCCATTTTCAATTCAATTAGTAATGAGCAAAGAGCTTTATATAGAGCCTACACACACATTACTAATTGACTTGAAAATGGCCAATCGACCTGGCTGAAACATGTCGTCATAAAAACATACTGTGGAATAAATTATATATATATACAAATATATATTAATTTTTTAAAATCACCTATGATCATTACCAGAAAGCTATGAGTATAGCCCACATTTGTCTTGAGTGTCACTACATTTATTTGTTCAATTTACATCTCTTACCGGACGACATTATATACTTTTAAAATATTGAAGTTTGTACCTGAAAAATAATTTGAATTATATTTTTATGTATGTATATTTAATTAATTCTGAGTATCGAAGTGAACACCTTTTCAGCGAAACTTCCTAAGCATCATTATACGAGTATTTTGCTAATTGTTGGAATAGAGCCGGTGAATTCCGGTGAAATATTGCTTTTACTGTGTGCGTGGGGTTTGTTGGCTGATTTGTGGGTTGCGGGACCTTAAACTATCACAACATTATGTTTGTCGTTGCCTCATCGTTATTTCCATCAATATGAATCATAGATTTCTACTGCATGGTATTTAACAAGACTGGGACGTCGCCCTTGCGCTGCTATGTCGCCTGATCACAGACAATAATAAAAATACAACCCGATTTTGATATGTAGTTATAGAAAAATTCCTTGATATTGCATACAAAGTTAATTATTATTACCATCAATAAAAATATGTCATTATAAAATGTATTTCTCATTTCATTACTTGTATTTCTAGGAATATTTCAATTCCCAGATTAATTACATTAGGCACTTGCTACCTGGACACATTTACTGAAAAAAAAAAACTGGTTTTACCATTAACCATATGCATTATATACCATTAACAACAAAGAGTTAATGGTTGTCCTGCTGTTTTCACTTAACCGTTGAAATTCTCTTTCAATAGTAAAACATATTTAAATCTTAAATAAAGTTGCTTTGATAAATTTATATACAATTTTATCAATGCAATTTTACTAGAAACATTAATGTCAAAATACATTACTTAGATTCTACGAATAATTAAATGATTTAATTAGTCGATTCGGATCATCTTAAATATAGCAGTAGTGGGACTTTTATTATTTCTCAGCTATTGATAAAATATTAGATTGATCTTTTAATTAATCCTTGACATGGGATAACAGGAAACGACCGTTCTTTATTGTTTCTCCCGAGTATGTTTTTCTCTTTGGTAATCATACGGCTTTCCTGGAAGCAGAACTTTCAGCATGAAAACAATTCACTAAGTGGCGACGATCACCTTTAACTGCTTCTGTGAGCGCCGTGATGTTTGTGTGCGAATACTAATTTGGGGACTAATGGTTTGCCTAAACGCCTGGCCCGCGTTTCATCGACCGATATTACCACGAATCTAATGTATCAATATGCTGTGGCTTCTCGGAGGAAGTGAGCTATATATTGGTTATAATGTCTTCAATTATAACCCATTATATTGATTATTGAAAAGCGAATTATACGTAGTATTAAGAGTTTTAAAAATAATAATACCTGCAGAGGGTCTTGGTCTTACTAGGACTCTATGACTGTCAATCCGGACACAGCTGGACGCTGCATGTTGGAATGATTTGTAGTTGTTTGCTGCTTGAAGAGATTTAGATTGTGTATGATTAGAAACTTTGAAACAGTGAGAGTATTCCAAAACTTGCCTGTGGTGATAAAGATGAAGCTGAAAAAGCTGTTCCTCCTGAGTACATATACGTCAACCGTATAGGAATGTTATAGGTTCTACAGAATATGCTAAGAATAATGATGCCTCAATAATAGCAAAATTTACTATCTTAATTTATATAAATGTGGGTATGCAATTGCTATCAGCCGATAATAGAACGAATTTTAAATATAAAATAAATATTCTGTGGATTTTCTTCCATTTTCAGGATAGAAAAGTGTAGCAATGCACTGTTAGTTTATTTTCAAAGGTATCCGCAGTGAATTGGTGGTTTTCATAATATGAGTTTTGTCAAGCACCAATCAAAATGGCAAACAAACCGAAAACAATATCTATGAAATCTGAGATAATAAGCTAAGAAGTTCTTAAATCACATTTGATCAATATAATGTTTTTCAGATGCTTGTATTTGGAATTTAATATGACATTTATCGGGAAGTGGTTAAATGCGGACTTAAGCTAAAAATTTTTTTTCTGTATATTACATGTTTTCGAGAATTAAGTGTCAGGCAAACTCGTGGAGTATTCTCTGTTCTAGTCATGAAAAACACAGGGGTCACCTTATCTGGTCAACGAAGTGTCAATAGCAATTATTATCAGCGGTCAGTACACCTTATAATATAAACACTGAGTTATTATTACTTTACTGGCAAATAAGTAGGAAAATCAATAATTATAATACCCTTATATAAGTGATAAAAGAACTTCTAAACCACTGCTAAAAATAATTGTTTCTTACTATTGGGATTTTAATCATGAGGCAGAAAATTCTGAAATACTTTTTTTTTTCAAAGTGTGCTTGTTCACAGAAATTTGTTTTAATGAAATCATAATTTCAAATTTTATAATAATTTATTATTGTGTTTGATATCAGTATTCAATCTGTCAAAAAGTAATTCAATACATTGTTATTACAAGGTTTTTCTATTATTACTCTTAATATTTCCATCGGGTATCTCAGATTTTACTTTATTATTGGTGTTAGTGCTGACTGGAAAATAGATCGCCCAGTGTTCAATGGCGAAGCCCGTAGTAACAGGATATTTTTTCAAAACAAACATTAGTGATAACACAAACACGATAAAATACTTACTTCGTGCTTAATTTGAATTTTAACTTGCTCGGCTATTGCCCACATATAAGTTGCTAACTGACTTAATCCATTTCATAATTTTTTGCGCTCTAGTCTTTGTTTCACACAATGCAGCGATTGCTAGAATTTAGTGTCCTAAGTTCTGTGTAGTCCAGACTGACCGCAAAAAAACAGAATTTTTAATCGATTTCCGTAAATTATAATCGCAGGCTTCTACTCTTCAAGGAAGAACTTTATTTTAAATACCGATGCCGAAGAATTGGGTTGTTGTTTTTAAAGGAAACATAAACCACAACCTGTAGGTAGTTCTGCAGAAAAAAGTACGATATAAATCATACACGTGATGTTTTACCTACAGTTGTTTCACTATTATATTATTTTTAAGCCATACAGTTTTTCTTCCTGCAAAATAATCTTGTTTTGATCAAAAACAACTTCAATTCTGTACTCTCCCCCTTATTCATACAATATAAAGCTCTGCTACTTATTTTTTTCGTTTCAAACGAAATGCTACAATGTAAGAATAGCGTTTACCTTAAATAGATGAAACAACACGTGTCAGTCGATAAAAAACGTCGGTTAATGTATATATATGTGTTGAAAATTTGCGGGAATACAATTTCGTTGGTTTTCACGGAATTTCAGATTTGGAATTCTGGATTTTCGGTTAAGATGACCACATTGAAATTTTGGTCTCAGTTTCATGAGAAAAGATTATTGTACGTTTTTTTTTAATTAATTGGAATTTTTAAACCACTGGTCTTAAAAGTGGACTACATTACAAATGTTTTGTGGTCTCAAAAATATAAAAAAAACTTCTGCGATATACTCGTATAATCCACTTATAATATGATTTCCTGCCTTCTGACAGTTCTTTTGTGTGCTTAGATAAAAGCTGAGTAGTCAAATAAAGAGTTAAAAAGTGTTTTGGTCGATCTTCACATGTTGTTTGTTTTTATTTTACGGTTACCTCAGTGAAGGCATACGATAACGCAACGAATATTTAAAATTATAAACATGTATAGTCTACATGGGTCAATAATTGTATTTTCCAGTTTTTTGTATTGCACTCGAGCAAGCGATTCTCTTGGTCTTAGGGATGCAGTGGTGCTTGTTACCATATCATCTTTTTCCAGTTTGCGGGGCCGCAAATGCTGGGCTAACCGGTTGAACTGACCGGTTACTGCTTGCCGGTCTTGCATATGAACTTACCTACCATAATGTTGTGTGGCAGAGTGCCCGCTAAGGAGTCCACGGAGGCGCCATGTGTGCGCTTGTCCCGTTACCGAGGAGTTACCTACGGCCGTGGTAAACTCCACTTGACCACAACACAACGTTAGATTCATTCCATGCACTTGTACTTTTAAAAGACTTTCTTCGTTTACGTTTTTAACTAATTTTGTTCGTTCTTTTCATATGTATCACATTGAGTCTTCTTCTTTAGCCTTGCCATTTCCCATCACCTGGGGTCGGCTCTCCTTGTGCACATTCGCCATGTCCTGCGTTGCATTCTCGGTCAAACCCAGAGTTTTCAGATCCTTGTTTACAGTTGCAGTCCAGGTTGCCTGTCGTCTTCCAGGTCTTCTTCTCAGCGTGGGTATGTTGAGGGCTCTCTTCACCATGTGGTCCTCATCTCTCCGTGTCACATGCCCATACCATATTAGGCGGTTTTCCCTTATCTTTTCAGGTATGGAGGCCACCCGAAATCCCGAATATGCTCATTTCGAACTCTGTCCTCTCTAGTCACACCGCATGTATCACATTGAGTATCTTTCAAAATGTACTTTCTCGTATAATTCATTAGTAAATACGTATAGTGTTAACTGGTAAAATCAAATAATAATAATGAAACTTTTATGTTATTCCCACATTTGTTCCGTTTCTGGAACAATTAGTCACCACAAATTTCCACCGCTCAGTTCTGACAGTTTCTACTGTTCATACTTCGTCCCAAGACATCTCTGCTCTAGGAGGGCCCTACTTGGGAACATATACGGTTCTCGACAACCTCAAGGGTATAAGCCCAGTGACTTCAAGAGACGGCAACAGTAGTGTCCGAGGCATAGTTTGGGTCATATTTTAATCCTAAGGAGATCATCATCATCATCAGCCTGTGTCCGTCCACTGTTGAACGTAGGCCTCCCGTATGAGTCTCCATCCTCTTCCATCCTCCGCCTTCCGCATCCAGGTCACTCCCGCTATTCTTCTTATATCGTCAGTCCATCTTGTAGGGGGGTCGGCCAATGCTTCGTTTGCCAGTTCTTGGGCGCCATTCCAGTACTTTTCTTTCCCATCGACCGTCGTCTCTTCGACAGATATGTCCTGCCCATTGCCACTTAAGTGTACCTATTCGTTGGGTAGCATCCACTACTTGAGGAATCCTAAGGTGATTGGTTGATTACTCAGACGCTCCTAAGTCTTTCACCATTTGGCCTTTAGGAGCGGCTCAACCTGACCAATGACACGCGGTTAGCGACAGGCGGTGACCCATCCAAGTTTTGTTCGCGCCCAATGTTGCTTAACTTTGGTAATCTAACAAACTGCACTTACGATGTGAGTTTGTTAGTTTTGTTCTTTTATTATTATTCGATTAAAATTTAATCACAATTTTTTTAGAATATTAAAAAAAGGGCTTTACCTTTCCATTATATTGTAACAATGAACCTAAAATATTATATCAGACTGAAACCATTACAACTCTAGCCGTCATGTTTGCTGGGCAACTACGGTAACTTGTAAAAAAAATGTAAACAAAAATCGGCAAACTTTTTGCACTATATTAGAGTCGTCTTGGGAAATTACAGGATTCGGTGCAATGTACTCATTTAGAAATATTGACAGGCGAAACACACTATAATTTACCTTTATTTAAAATTTGCTGATTTGCGCTCAAAAAGCAATTGTAATTTTCGTAATTTTAAGTATTGAACATATAACAAAACGTTTATTAGATTGTTCAAAATTGAAATGTTGCTTTCTTCGTTAAAAAATCTTCCACGTTTGATAGAATCGTGCATAATTATTTCCATCTTTTGACTACTATACTGATCGTGATTTCTGTAAAATGCCTTTTTTCTTATTTAATTGTGTTAAATCGTAAAGGTACAAAATAAATAACAAGAAGCGTAATGTCTTCATATGGAATCCATTCAGACAGGTTGACGACCTTTCTTCTTGCGGGAATCATACGTTCACCTGATGTCATACGGGCAGTGACTTATAACATAATTATAGCCAATGCTATAAGAGAACTATTTTTTCAATATGAGACGGACATACTGTTATGATTATGTTATTTACTAGCTGCAGAAAGCTTCGTAATGTCATCAGTCCTTGGTAATATTGCACTATTTCTTACGACCGTTATTTGATGTGTATTTGTGCTATAAAAATATGCAGTTTTAATCTAATACCGACCGAAATTTCGACACCCAGTTCGAGACTGAACATCGAGTACGTTTTGTGTACTTTTGTCCAAGAATTGGAAGGAAAGACAATTAATTATCTGAATCAGTGTCCCCCTTAAACTAATATTATTGTTTTTTTTTATTTACGTATATTTTTTGTATCTACGATAAATGAGAAATTTAAATTGTGTAAAAAAATCAATATCGTTCAAATATTACCTTCTCTTCAATGAATTAAGTATATTTTTTTCCGTTTTATTTGTTCACCCCGTTATCTTTATTCTTAACAAACAAAAAATGCAGTATTGTATTCTTAATATATCGTGTTGAAAAATCCTTAATCTTACCTTTATATTGTCTACGTCACAGGTCGTCAACCTGGTCCGTACCGCCCACTAGTGGGGAATACGGGCTTCCGTGGTGGGCGGTGGGCGATTTTTGTAGATTTTCAAGTCTTGTACATTCCTTCTAGATTTTTTTCCACCCATATACTGAATTGAAATATAATGAGGTTGGTGGGCGGTAGGGAAATTTTACCATGAAAAATAGGCAAAAGTGGGCGCTAGTCACAAAAAGGTTGACGACCCCTGTTCTACGTGAACGTATGTGGATATGGTGTACAAGTGACAATTTAATAATATACTTCACAAATTACATGAGGCGTCGTTATTTTATTTTGAATTAGTAACATTTCGTACTATATGTTGAATTTGATTATTTAACATGAAATTAATGACTCAATAATAAGAAAATTTACATTTTATAAAAACAAAATTTTCTAAAATATTTTTAAAAATACGTTTCTTTCTTAAATTTAATCGATAAGTTTATTTTATGCATTGCGGGTCATCGGTTGGTAATCACTGCGGCTAGACAGTGTTGCCTTAGAACCCCTCAACAAAGCTCGGTCGTCATCCCTTGATTGAGAACAGTAAAGAAACTAATTTCCATTGAGCTTGAGGTGCTCGACAGGTGTATTGATCAGCTTTGATTTATCGCTGGGTCTTCATTAATTTAATTTAATATTTTTGGGGTCCCCGACACGATACTTTCATTGTAATTTAAATGAACATATAACAGACACTCATGAAATATTATTACAGGCAAACGATATCGTTATTATTTTATAAACATTTAGTTATTGGATTAATAAGTTCTTCGTGTTTAATGATTTTGTGAATTTTGTATATTCTCTGAAATCGGTAAAATATGTTACTTAGGACTTGTAAGATACAACCTAACATAACGAAACTTGTCCCAAACTTAAGTAACATTTTTTGCATGCGGATTCTTATATTAACACTTTTCGTGCATGTCTTAACACTTGTTCGGATTATTAAACTTAACCGTTGACAATGTATACAAAATTATTACTTTTTTCTGATTAATAATTGAAATAAAATCAAGGAAACAAAGAGACTATTATTAGAGAAATATTTTGTTTCCAATATAGAAATGAACAGCCTTGCTGGAATTTTCTCTGCATTAGCTTAGCAGGTTGACAGTTTTTACAGCGAGCTGGCGGAATTGTCCAAAACGCCTGAAAGAGCAGTACATCTTACAGTATTGTAAGATTGGACTATGAACTTTCTTAACAAATTTTCTAATTGTTGCTGAATCTGTATCGATGGGTTATTACATTATAGACCTGTATTTTGGAAGCGCCTGAACATGGAGGCTGGCAGCTCCGTGGCGCCCATATGCTCCAGTTAGAAGGGAGTAGACATGGGTATGATGATATTTAAAGCATATTATTTTTAAAAGTATATTTTTGACGGTTATTTCTAAAGACATAACGTTTTATACAATAAAAGGCTACATGTGTTGAGTGCAAGGCTATGCAGCTGACTTCCGTGGTGCTTTTCATTCCAGGATTATTGTAATATAGATCGAGAGAGTTTATCTTGAATGGTGTTTGTTGTTGTTGCAGGATTGTCGCGGGGGGCGGGCTGGTAGCGGGCGGATGGTGGGCGGGCCGGGCGGCGGGCGGCGCGCGGCGCATGTGGCAGGCGGGCGGCGCGGCGGCGTGCTGCCTGTACGGCCTGGCGCGCGGCCGGCGCCGGGGACCCAGCACCACGGTGGTCGCAGGTGAGACTTGTGACTTAGCTCTGAACACCTCTAATCACCATTTGGATCGATGATTTTCCGCATCCAGGAAAAGAACTTTTGTATTCCCTCCTCAATACACATTTCGCCGCTTCCCGTAAAAAGGAAAGAACAGCTTCTTGAACTTCCTCGTCATTCGCTAATATTCGCCTTCTCAATTCTTTTTCGAGGCCTGGTAATATATAGATGTCACTAGGGGCGGCGTCTTTAATGTAAAGTGGGTGACAAATCAACTTCCACCCAAATTGCTTCCACTTGTGTACTTCGTACATTTTTGGGATCCATCTGGGTGACATCTTTCGGTACTGCAGGTTATTGATCAAAATAGAGTTAATCGTGTCTGTTACACATACACTCTAGTTTTTCAACCAGTTTCGAGTGGGACCATTTGGACCGTATAGGCTTTGCTGTACAATTTCTTCCGAATGTGACGGCCTGCCGCTGCACTTCTCACTTTGAATGCTTAGACAGCCAGTCGAAAATTATCTGCACCATTTCCATACATTTTCTCGTCCATGCTTTTTACATTTATTATACTTCTTGCAAATGGCAATAAATTTATATTAGAGCCACTTACTTTGCATAAAAAACTTGGCCGGAGCAACAATCAGGACGTCCATCGAGAATGGCTGCTACGCCGACACCGAGCTTGCTAGCTAGGTCCTATTAAGTGCGGTGGCGTAGGGACCTTGGAAACCTTACTTTTCATATGCGCCAAGTATATCCACTGTCTTTTGATATGATAATTATAATAATGGGGTATGTTTTGTGGTTGACAGTTGAAGCGGTCGCTTTGGGCGCGGTTGCAGGCGGCGCAGGCGGCGGGCGCGGCACCATGGTGAAGACTTTCCAGGCCTATCTCCCGCCCTGCCACCGCACCTACTCCTGCATCCACTGCCGCGCCCACCTGGCCAGCCACGATGAGCTAATCTCCAAGGTAGGACATCTCAACGAGTTATACCCTTATACCTGAATAATGCATCGTCCATACTAAAATACTTTCAATCATTTTTTAATCGATCGGATTCCTTACATGCAGGTACAATTTTATATTTAATGACCATCTGTCGCCCAAGATGCGCCATCAACGATTTTGTGCGAGTCTTCTCTTCTTCTATTGTACTCTCTCTAGATAGTAATTCGAATATGGTAAAGTTAAATATATAAAGGGTTTTAGTTGGTCTATTACACCATAGCGCAGTTATCTATTCTTTAACCATGTAAAAACATATAACGCCACACGTGAAGACTTCAATTCACTATGATTCAGGTAAAGAAATTCTTTCCGATTTTGATGATAAAAATATCGTAATCGAACCTTTTCACGTACGTTTTTCCTCTTAATTGTTAACGACCGTGTCTTTTTATGATTGACTAGATCATTCTGTAATAATTTTAGAATATCATGTTTATATTTATTACTCTACTATTAAACGAGATTTCGTTACTATTGGCTTTCAGCCGTTAAATTTTTTATACACCCATATTGATGCTCCATTTAAAACTCTTTATACGAATATCTCTGCGACAGACTAGACAGGTTCTAGACAGGTTCTAGACATGTGCAATATAATTTGTTTACGCCTTTTGCGATATAAATTAATACAGCAGCTATTGGGTTTGTATACCATGCATTGAGTAAATGAAAAATAATGTTTGTGAGTGCATCGAGCGTCATATCAGATATGCACTTCTGCAGTACGCTGACTTCAAAATCTTGCAGGGAAACCAAGAGTTAAAAAATATATTCAATTGCATTTTAAATTTATAATTTATTTTATCAGGATCCTCTGGAGTTATGACAGCTAGCCTTCTTGTACGAGTAGATTTTACGTCTCCATTTTCGATCATTCCATGACGAAGAATATTTGATGTACAGTTTTTGACCTTATGTTTGTAACTGATTCTTAGAATATTTTTTTAGACTATCTTTCATGTACTTGTCCTAACAATGATCTTTTTTTAAATCTTAACAATCTGAGTTTTCTCTTCGTTTTTGAATTTTGTTTACAGGCTTTTTTTGGTAATGGATTTGTCAGGTGACTTGTACGTTATGTCCGCGACGTCACAAGAACAAAACATATTATTTTGGTCCGTTATTGTTCCGTCGTGGTCGTCCATCCACGTTAGATCACACACTGTGAAGGATGATTCAACGCCAGTCTAATGGACTCGACAAAGACATTTTGTCACCGACTGTTGTTGAATGTTGATTGTTGATACACTCGAGACGTTTCCATACGGCGCGAAAAGTTGAAGTTTCTATTAATACAGACTCGAAGGTCAGCAGATTTTCAGCCAGTGCCAGTTACGTGGATAATTTCCATACAAACAAGACGGCGTATAAATAACTGCCTTCAGAATGGGCCTAATTGGTTAACGCGCGATTCATTTTATTATTTATATACATGACCTGAGAATGACTGTTTGCAAATTTTTAACATTATGAATCAATAATACGACATTTTTAATAGTGTGATTAGTTAAATTATAAGAATTATCATTCAGTGAAAGTAAGTACATTAGGATGACATCTCATGGTGAAAGAGCTGACAAGATAGCCTTCCGTAATATAGTGGGTCAAGAGACGAAGATTTACCTGGTTTGCGCATATAATGAATACAGCAGGAAATCATTATTAACAGCTGCCTTTTCTTCAAGTCCCCGGTCTCACGCCGTCCTAGTAAGCCGTCGAGAGCTAAACATACAATGCAACGGAAGGCAGAGCTGACAGGGGATGAGGCGAGGACAATGCCGGCTGATAGGGCTGTGTGGCGTCAGTAAGGAAATAAACACGTTATGTGTGTGAAGTTGTGAAATTGACCAGTGGTCAGCGTCGAGTGCAATGGACAGGACATGGGTATACGCGTCTATTTCATTAACTTATATATTTTTAAGTCGGTATGGTGATTTATATATATATTTTTTTAAATAAACTTTTCAGTACGAGTATTAATCATGGAAGCATATTAATAGCATATGAGAAAGCTCCTTTTGTCGAATACTACGACGAAAGTGCCGATGATAACGAATTGATTTCTCGCATCAAGAGTGTTTATTGTTTTGTTTTCTTCAGGGCGTGTGTTGTAGACGCGTATGTAATAATATTGCGTTGCTTGTGGTGATTTATCTCTTGTTTGGGTAACGTCCTCCTCTTATCTGTCGCTGTTATCGCACTTTACTTTCCCACCCTGGACCGGCGACTATCTTCATCGGAGAAGATTCACAGGTGACCAGAGGTGGACTAGAGCGGAAACATCTGGGGCGTATCGATATCGTGTTGAAATTAAATCAATACATAATTATGGAGACGAATGAGCCTTGTATGAATAACTATAAGTATTAAACTTTTTGTGACGAAATGTATTGTAAAATCACCAAAAATTCAACGAGAATGAATTTTAGGTTTTCGTAATTAAACAGTTTAAATTGATACTTGTGGACGATTGTAGTTACCTGACTATGGCAGTAAAATGTTCTTATATGTATGCGGAACGAAATCAATGAAAATATTGTAAATTTAATGAAATATAGACGAGGTAATTAATATATAAACAATCTTAAACTGAATGGAATTATAAAATTCGAACGTGTTCAGCGTCTTGCAAGGGGCTACCCACATGTGTAGTCTGAAACTACTGTATATATTTCTTTGATGTATCAGTTATATAATGTTCGCTTTCACAAAAATATATTGCCTTTCTTAACTCTTTATTTGTAATTGTAAATTGCTTAAGTACAATGAGTCTTGTCGTTGATTTAACTCTACCTGGTGGTTTTTGAACTTTCAACATGTTTGTCTTCACTTGCGTACAAACGCCAATGGTTCTGGAGTATCGTCCAACGCTTCCGGCAACGATACATTACGGCCTGGCCGCTAAGACGTGAAGTGCTAGCGGACTGTTGTTGGAATACAATGCTGTATACACGAGGGCTATTATTTCTGTTCGCGACCACCACTTTAGGGTAACCCATCGGAAACGCTCGGCCAGCTTGAGGGCTAACAGCGATTCTAGCGCTATAATATGGATAATTTGTGCTGTGAATATATTTACTTACAAACTGTGCCCGGATGGTGTGATGTAATATATATAAAAATCCCTAACATGAAAGAATCGACGAAGATTGCGGTGGCAGATGCCATTAGATGAGCAATTGCAAGTGATGGGATCATACATTTTATGAAAAGAACGAATTATGATTTTATCAATCATAAAGATATAATGCAATATATGAGAATTGAGTAGTCAATTGTATTGGAAATGGGTGAATCGTATTATCATCATCATTGAGCTTTGATGCGTATTTTAACTTATATACTATTACATGCGTAAATTGGCTTAGGCCAATATATAATAAGCCTAGGCTTAGTTTCTCTATCGTAATCCAGGATTACGGGCTTTTTAATCTACGCTTCTGTCAGAAAATGTATCTTAAATATTTTTGCACGATACTCGCATTATAAAGTATATCTATTTATTATTTACCTACTTTTCACAACATGTGCAAAAATTTCGCGTGCATCTAAATTGTGATTAAGTATAACATTAAAATAAGTTATTCATGATTACAAAATTTACTTATTTATGTCGGATATATGTTTTATGCCGTGATTACCCACATACTCATGCTGAAAAACAAGCATCATACTTTATAATTTAAGAATCTAGTCGTATCGCGCCTTTAGTAAGTTAAGTTTCTTAAATTTGGTAAGTTATATAATAATTATTAGAAAAACAAATAAGCTTTCGGGCGAGAAGAAGTTGGCAGTTGAGATATTGGTGTTCATGGCGTCTGTTACCGGCGTCAATATTTGACAGATTTCAGAAGACGAAAAATACTCGCTCGTCTCTTAACAGATATGAATTCAGGGAATAAATCACATAGATTCAAAACCTCTTTTTTTTAATACTAAAGTTAATATCAATATACTCATACTTATCGGGTATCAGTTATCGCTTCGTGCCTCAGTTGCCTTCAATGCCCATTGAATATTTAATGAGTAAATCATTCAAATAAAAAACATATACATTAAAAAAACCGTGGATTGATTTTCCACGAGGATTGCACGTTGGTTAATAGTATCCTCCAAAGATGCAAAATGTCTCCAGTGTGGCAGATTTTTGTTTATGATTTTAAGAATAATTGTTATTTAATATTCAGTGATAATTCATGATTATTATTAAATACCTGGAAAACATGGCAGCCATAATTAGCGCTATAAAGTCACCTGCCATGGTCTTCCACTCCTTCCAAGTCAATACATACTGTATTCCGTAGCTCGGTGAAGTATACTATAGCCACGAGTATGTATTTTTTTCCGTCGTTATTCCTGGACGGCAAGAACCAGTTAAAAATATACGTTATTTTCTTCCTCGAAATTTAGCAACCTCATCTGTAATTTATGAATATTTATTAACTTTTTCTTTTATATCAGGGGTCGTTAACCTTTTATGCCTAGCGCTCACTTTTGCCTATTTTTCATGGTAAAATTTCCCTACGTTGACGACCCTTGTTCTATATTGTCCTAATCCGCCTCTGTGCGTGTTAAGAATTTTTCCGACACACTGCTTCACACAAAATAGAAGATTTTAATAAATAAAATTTGACATGAGAAAATTAAAAACAAAAAAAAAACTACCAAGTTTTACACTTCTTGAGTAGTTAGTTATACCGCTCTATACGCGATCTTCCCACACAAACATTCTAAACACGTGATGTGATGTTTTTTTCGCTATGTATTTACTCGTATTATTTATTCTGCCCGTTATGCTCACCTGTGAGATAACGGATGATTGTGCTGACGAGCAGGTGACTTTGGGTACAATTCACTGACATCACTAATGCATGTACTCCTGACTGACATCTATGATATTGTTGCTCTTATAATATAATATAATGGATAAGACGTCTCCACATTTCAAATATTATATAATATGAAATATACTATATTCATTCTTAACGTGTTATTTATTATTATTTTCCATTAGTTTTCTTTTTGATTAATGATGATGACCTTTATATCTTTGTAAGTATGTCTTTAAAAAGTTCAGCGGAAATATGACCTAACACAAAACAAAAAAGGTAAAGACCCCGGTCAAAAATATTGTGTTTTTCCCAATTGTTTTTTTTTTCTTATTGTGCGAGTTGTCAAACCGCCAAATCAGAGATTTTTAACATATTGTAAGTAGCAGAGAGCGTTTGTGGTTTACAAGGTAAGTTCGCTTTGCAACAATATAATTATGGATTAAATTACGTATTGGGAAAATTTTAATAAAATGGTAATGACACTGCTTTAATGATAACACGTAGATGTAAAAATTAAATAAATTTGTCTAATCAATTTATTTAAGATGATATTTTAATATGTAGGATATTGCTGTTACTGACGGGATTTAGATTTCATTGATGATATGGAAATAATTTGAGGTAAAATAAACCTCTAAATAAAGCATTCTCATGTGTACAAGATTCCTTTCTATTAAGTATAATAATACTCAAGACTTGTGGCTTTTGTCAGGCAATATTTCTAGCAGAGTGGTTTGTGTGTTTGACTGTACGTCAAATTAAATTCGTAATCGGTCCGTCGAATCCGAGGCGAGTTGAGAAATTCACATAACAAAATTATAATAGTATTTTAAATGGTATCGCTAGGAAAAAAACTCGAGAACTCAGCCGAGTGGATGAAGGCCGATATGAAAACTATATAATATGCTGAATTCTTCTTGAATATCTCGAAATTACCATAGTAATATGTTACTATACACAAACATTCGTGGAAAACTGGGTATATGGCTGAAAACGCGTCGGTATTTTACCGACGTGGAATTACTGCTGCTATGTAAAGCGTAGATTTGTTCAGTGCTAAAATTTACCGTCAACTTGGAATTCCAAAATAGTTCGTAGGTCTTGTCGATTTAAGCGTTAAATGTCATTTCACGGAGGTAACCAGATATAATGCATATGTTGTGCATTCTCTTCGCTTCATATATCAAATTGAAAATATAAAACAATATCCAATTATACTGGTAATTATGGTCTATTTTCAGAAATTTATTTATTTTTAAATGTTCTATAAAATATTCTATATTTTTATGTATTTTTTAAGAATGATAAAATTTTGATTAAGTAAATATTCGTGGGCTTAGTTTTTATAATACTACTCTATCACGAGTATCTTTTTAAGTAGTTTACATAAATTTCTTGACCGTTAGTTTGCTAATAATTTGGCACTACTTAAATAACGTGGAAAAAAAAGATTTTTCTCTACCTATATCTGGAAAATCTACCTCAAATTACTGCCACTCAGTTCTATTAGTTGCCACTGTCCATGGTTCGTCCCAAAACATCTCTGCACCTGAAGGTCCACCTGGGAACATGTATGGTTCCCGACGACTTCCGAGGAATTAAAGAGACGAGGCATAATTTTGGGTATTTGTTTATTGATCTTTTAATGATATCGGATGATTAGCACGATGCCCCCGAAGCCTTTTTAATAATACATTCGATTTAAAAAATCTTGAAAGAATTATTTTTACACCAGCGGTTGTATCAATCCTCTTTCTCCATACTATGAAATCTTATTCTTAACTATATGTTGACAATTGACAGTAATTTCAGTTGTTAAAATTCATTTCTAAATTCACTCTTCCACCGACTCCGGGAACCGAATTGAAAGTTTCGTAAATAGCTCACTGGCGTGTTACATTGTCCCCCAGAGATCACAAGGCTTCACCGAGCAGTGCACTCGAAGCGATATGCATTACCCTGTATGCAGTCTGAAGCAAGAAGCGTTGCCCCCGCTTCGGTCGTAAAACAAGTCGCAAACTCTGAACCTATTCATGCTCTCCTTGCACATACTATTATTACATACGATTACCTTATTCTACATCGCAATTTCATCACCATACGAAATTTACTCCTGGATCCTAATGATGAAATGTTTTGATATTATTATAATCTGTTTATGAATAATTATGACATTTGCTCAATGCAAGTACATGCACATTTATTTTTCAACGCACAGTAATATATTCTTGCCGGCGGGTATAGCTCGTAGACGAATGTCGTCCCGTGGAGACCACCCATTCATAGTAAATTCCTGTAATAATTAAGGATGATGCGTGAATCTCGGACTGTAGTCTATGAAGTTGGCGAATCAACACATATGTAGCATGGTAAGCGTCATATAATTCCACAGATGAGACTTCAGAATTACTATCACCATCTGTCGGTATTCTCCTGTATGTGTTTTCATTAGATTTTAAGTTAAGGTTTATACAGTGTTTTTATTTATTAAATGAATGTCTGATATTTTTATGAATATCAATAATACAATTATTATAAATACATTACAATCTGACAGCGCAATTCATATTTTTCAATAATCATGTTAAAACGATAAATATTCGTTTCTTACGTTATACAGGTACATTGAGATAAACGTCAACAATGTGATTTACATTGGTATTAATGCAACTTTTATAATCAGTTAGTTTTTATCACATCTATTAAGTTTTTAAAAATCTGAATTATGTAATAACTCTTGAAGTTCTTTTTTGAAATATTTTATTTCTCAATTCGTGCGTCTATGAAATAAGTTTACGCAGACTTTGTGAAGCTTGATAATTTATCGGATTTTGATTCAGTGACTCAATTTAAAAGGGTGTAACAGTGGATCACACAGAATGGGTTTTGCATTTTTCGCCTGAAGTAATTTGATTTGGCTCTGAATTGCGTCGTATTGAAGAGCAACGACCTCGAAGAAAGGTCCTGGCCAAGGTCACAAACTGCACGGCTCGGCACTCTCACTCACACACACACAACTTGTGTTGTTTTGATATTTTTATTTATTGTAGCACTATATTTTAAGGCGTAGTATATGCAAATTTAAATGTATTAAACTAAGTAATTTTTTAGAGTGTTGCATCATTGATGTTTTTTATTATAGAGTTTCATATCATAACATACGAGTATTATAATTTACAGGTTGATAACGATTAAATCTACTTCAATGGCTTTCAAGCAGGTTTTTAATGTTAACACATACAGAAGAATACCAACATATGTTTATAATGATGTAGAAGTTTCACCTGTGGATTCTACGACGCTTGCCATGCTACACATTGCTAAGCGCTGCATGTGGAGTGTCGATGATCAAAGCCTAGATCATCCTATACATAGGGTTTATTATATTTAATATAATTTGATCCTTATTTTACAATATCCGTTCCATATATGGGGCATATGGTGACCACAAATTGCCGCCACTCGGTTAGGTATGTTGCCACTATCCGTGGCTCTTACCCAAACTCCAGTCTCCTCCACTTAGGATTTTTTAAAAGAAAATCGTATGATTAGCCTGACACATCCGAAGCCTGGACTAAAGACAGGCTCAAACCGTCAGTCGACACGTGGTTACCAACACGCGGTGACCCATCCAAGTTTTGGTAAGCTCCCAATGTTACTTAACTTCGAGAATCTAAAGAGAACCGCGATTATAATATTCTATTATAATTTTGGTTCTGTAAAAAAATGTGTTTTTTTATTATAATATTTTTCTGTTTGTATTACACAGCGTCTGTTTTATTATCTGCCGCTTGATCATCGCATCACACTTGCCCGCGTAAACTGCTGAAGGAAATGACTTGGAAACTTGCTCGGGTCAGTTTCAGGAAGAAGGGCTCAACGAACTAGCTTTAATTTTCACCCCTGACCGGAGGCCGCCAGGTTTTCTCCACTTCATCAACCTTTAGAGGAAAAAGTGATCCCCCTATTGGCGGTATTGATTGGATTTTGAAGGCAATGTATTGTTACCGTATGATTCACAAAGCATAGATAAGAGATGTTTAACAAAACGTACTTCAAATAATTTTGAGACAAGTGTACAATGTCTTAGGTTTATTCGATAACGTCATTATCACACTAATTATGTTTAATATACGAGGGTTAACCCACTCCAAATCCCTTTCCTAGTGAGCTGCGTGCGGAGCTCAGTCTTGGCTTGGCAGCCGTACGTGATGGATCTCTCCCTCGCTTCGCCCGCCAGGTGTGAGCTGCGCTCGGTGATCGTCTGTAAAAAATCAACACTACTTTCCTATAAATATATAAAACAGTTTCAATTATAGGCGAAATAATTTAGTACTTATTTTTATTTTCTTGTTATTTACATTGAGATCCATTTCAAACATTCATCATCAGCCTGTGTCCGTTCTCTGTTAAACGCAGGCCTCCCGCATAGTCTCCATCCTTCTCGATCCTCCGCCTACCGCATCCAGACTACTCCCGCTATTCATCTGATTCGGCAGTGCATTTAGCGGGGGTCGGCCGATCACTGAAGTACTTTTTAATCACGTTACGAGTATTTTACATTAATGCCCAGAAGTCTAGAGCTTTCATTCACGAGGCATTTTCTTCGAACCAATTATAACTACGTACAGCTTCTTTGAAAATAGTGCATTTATTGAATCTTTATCTCTTTAATAAATAATATTCGGATAAATGTCCTTAACAATTACATAAACATCATACAGCCTTTCCGCATGCAGCATCTAGCAGTCCCGATTGAGCGTCAAAAGCATCTTTGAAGGTTACGACCCACTCTTGATACTCTTTAAAATGCAGTAACTTAAAAAAAAACTTAGTTAAAGTCTATAAATGAAGGGACTTCGTTAATGAAGGGATCACTGTACACGTGTTGTTATTACCTGCCAAAGGTATCGCATGAAAGGTGTCCTTTGTGATTCGATTTTGTTTTGAAGTTTACGTTTTTCTCCTCCGCCGCGCAGAACATATTTAGTAATTTCAAAAGACTGTTTTCATGAAACGAGCTCACTTCGCCCGGGGACCTTTTTTCACAAAGATAACTAGATGTTTGGCTTGTCACACTGTTAACATGTTGATGGAGGATTTTGTGTGCTTTGAAAATAACCTCTATTTTATATTTTAATCGTCGGTGTCAGTGCCCTTTGTCAAAATTTATCTCTCAAAGACGCATTAAATATGATATCTTTATTGTATTTGACATTGAATCTTTTGATTATTCTGAATTGTGTATATTGTATTAATCATAGTTTATACTTAAAAATAGTGGAAAATTGGCCAGAATTTTCCGAATTTACATTGAAATATTTTTAATTTCCCTAACATTTTTGAAAAATATGTTTACTGTGAAGTTTTACATGTATGTGTATCAGTTTTTGAAATATTATATCTTCTAATTTAATTGCCTGGCTTTGACGTGTATTATTTTGATATTGCCATATCAGTTTCGATGTTAATAAATTGCAGAATCTCAAATAATTTTGTAGGTTTTCACGGCCAAATTTGGAATTGTGGCTTTTGGGTCTTCTCTATGATTTTTCTACGACCATTGCAGGGGTCATCTTCAGTCACAAAGCATCAACCTTGCAGGCGACCCCTGCATTGCCGGTCGAAATTTCGCAGAAAAGAAATTCGCCACACATGGATCAACCCAAAAGCCACCATTCCAAATTTGGCCGTTCGCCTGCTTAGATGTAATGCGTTATAATTATGTGATTACATGAATATGATATCTTTCAATTTGACTAACGGCCAAACGAAAGCTAAACATATTATGTATACAATCTATCATAATGAAACAAATATATCACGTATTCTAAAAAACTTGCGTAAATATAAAAAATAAATCCGGTATCTTGAATTAAGTGCAGTTCTCTAGAGTGATTAATAGTTGTTCGAAGCAGGACAAGAACCTCGGATCAGGATGCCTGGTGGCGATGAAGACTAACGAGTGCAGGGGTGGCGTGTCTCTGACGATGAACTGGCCTTATGCAACCCGTGGAGAGCTCGATACATAATCTGACAGCCGTGTGTGACTTATGACTTAACAACCCAAGTTACAATCATGTAAAGATTACTAAACTTCACCCATGCGCTCAATAAATCGCCCATTCAAACAAGAGATGATAATATATATGTACGTTCCACAACTTCTCAACAAATTGCCACCATACGATACTGTCAATTGCTGTTATCCATGCTTTGTCCCAATACATCTATGCACTTGAAGGTCCACCTGGGAACATATATAAAATCCCATACGACCAACAAGGCAGGACCCCAAAGACATGGAAAAGATGGCATTATTTGGATGATTTGTTAATCAGAATTTTTAAGGAGATCCGATGATTATCCAAATCATCCCGTAGCCTGCAACTTATAGTCCGAGAAAGCTTAATTAACTACACACGTTAAAAACTGGCGGTAACCCATTAATGCATTGGTACGCGTTAAATGTTGCTTAACTTTAGTGTTCTAAAAAGAATCATTGTTACAATGTGTTATTGTCGTTGGTCATATATATCTTCCAAGTCGAACGGATATAAAGTAAAATGAAACGTATATTATTGGATACAAGACAGTGATGAATAATCTTTTAAAAACGTTATTCCTCTAGCAAAACTCAAAAAATAGTATAGTCAGGCTCACAATGTTTTTACTTATTCTGGTGGTAATCATTCAAAATCATCTGCATACCACCACAACTTTGTTTATCCTGGTGGTTTGCTACGAGTATATCTGCATTTTAATAAATCGATGAAACCATAATGTCATTCAGGACCTACTAGAGCTCCAGTATCTCAAAAACCATTGCACTAGCACAGTAAGGAACAGACGACGAAGGAAGCACGACTGCAATAAAGGTCGGGGTTATAAAATGGTTTGCTGCCGTTTTATGGCACTTCAGTTTCGCCTTTCACCCTCCATCAGCGCCATGTTGTCACTATACATACTATCTGCTTTATAAATATGTGTTTTTTAAAGCCATAAAGCATGCACCCACTTCTCAATGCTGCGTTTTTCTTCAGGAAAAGTATCCCACGCTACAAAGTCGTGACGGCCGCGTATTACTCAAGTGTCGCCGTAATCTCGCGGGCGGTTTGTACAGACCCATTTTTATTACCTCAGCCTGAAATGTGAACCTTTTTGCATTATGTTGCTACGTATACGAGTATATAATGCTTGCACCTACCCTATTGTTCCAAGTGGGACAAGGCATTATTATTGTTTATGTCTCGAGCTAATTGGGTTTGCATAATCGGCTCTCTGTGTGACGTAACATTATTAGTAATGTAAGAACTAAGAAGACTACTTACGAACGATTGGTGCATGACGGAGAAGCCATTATTAGCATTTTTCCCTGTCATTAGGTGCTGACACAACATTCTGTTAGATTTTCTGTTCAAATGATTACATATTGTATGTTTTCTGTTTGCTTCTTTTTGATTATGCGTATTGCATGACATACTCGAAACAATAATGAAGTAATATTGAATTTATGATTATCAAATCTGTCGTTATTGACATATTTGTGTTACTGTAATTGCCTACGTTTGACAAAATTCAATTCTAATAAAAGCATTGTCAATTCCGTGACTAAAGCTAACATATTTAAAAAGTTTAACCATGTATTAAAATTACTCTTTTATATTAACAATACTTTTATGGTAAAACAGACAACGTATTACAGGCCGGAGAAGGCAAACTTCGATATAAAAACCCACTCTGGGAGGCTTTTTCAACACATTTTGAAGTAGAGGCTCCTAGTGGAAGACCATCCATACGCTTCTCCGACATATTCGGAGGCGAGGCTATGATAGATCTATGTGACGGGCAGGGCCTCATAGCCGAGATGGTGGTGGATGAACCGAATTAGCAGTCAACGGCAGCTCTCTAGATTTCCAAGAAAGCTACTGCCTTTGCGTCAGGTGGCAAACGGCAGTAAAAAAAAACTGCAAAAAAATAAACATGATACACGAGAAGACCTGGAAGACCACAGGCAACCTGGACTGGATCTGTAGACAAGGATCTGAAAACTCTGGGTTTGACCGAAAATGCAAAGCGGGACAGACAGACATGGCGAATGTGTACAAGGAGAGCCGACCCCAGATGATGGGAAACGGCGAGACTAAAAATAAGAAGAAGACAACGTATTATTTGGGAAACATAACATAAAAAAAACACAATACATGTTGAGCTCTGCAAATTGTAAATCTTGCCGTAAAAACCCCTGATCAATTATTTAATAAAAGTAATTTTTAATTGTGTGTTCCGATTTTCGACAGAATTCGGATTACAACACGGCGTCCATTAGTTTACTTGCGCCGCCAAATATTGTGTAAACCGAAAACTTGATTATTTTTGAAGTGTCTAGTTTTTAACATTCCATTTGACTGCAACCTCTCGCGTTATTATCGTTGCGTTTCGCCATTAGTTCTTTTCGCGTTGTGTTGAGGCGTTTCGCAATTTTTCTTTTGTCACCGCGCGGATTCGACTCGGAATCTCTCGTATCAAAGTGAAACCTTCGCTCGGCGGTGATAACAATGTCGTATTATTTCACGCACTGATAAACACAACATTGTCTAATTTTTCATAATAACTCGTGGCCCGCCGTTATAATGTAAGCGAACAAATAATATTCACAGTATCTATATATTTATTTATTTTAAACAAACACCGCAAAAACGGTACTGACAAAGCAATAAACCATCGTAGATCTTAAGTTATTAATTTAACTGCTTTTTTTAAATAATTAATCAATATAATACGCCAAGTTCACAATGAGATTTGTAATAATTGTATATTTTACGATATGTACTCGTATTCCAGTTATATTTTTTGATATAATCGCTTCCAATAAAATATTGTACATTATATAAACAGCAAGAAAATTTAGCATGTTACATGACTTTTTGACTAAATAAATGATATTTATTAGAATCAGGGCTCAAATAAAATTTTTGAAGCAATCTATAAGTTATTTGGGAAAACATATGAAACATTAAAATATCTAATAAATAGCAATTATTTATGTAAATACTCAGGGATAATGCTACATTTCCTTATGGTATATTTGACAATATTACTTTCCTTCTTCTTCGTAGTATCAATCCGGTGGATTGGTTTGCAGCAACAGAATCTTGCATTTTGATCTCCATTTCTCTCGGTCCTCCGCAACCCTTTTCAGCTCAGCATAAGCGCTACAATTCATGTCCTCGAATACTTGCTGCAAATACTCCCGTCTAGGGCGCCCTCTACAGTTTCTACCCTCAACCATCCCCTCCACAATATCGTGAAGGAGACCATCGTGGCGCATGATGGGACCAATCCATCGGGCTCGCCTCTCTGAGATGGTTCTTATTAGTTGCCTATCTTCCTTGATTTATACATGAATACATAATATTGAAAGTATTTTTTTTTTAAATGTAACCTTTTTGATTTACACGTTATTGTCTACTAAATAGTTTCGATAGCACCTATATAAATTTAGCGTATAATAATCTAAACTAAAAAATTAACATTTAAAAAAAATCATGTCTGATCACAAAGTTATTGCATTTTATGAAAGCAAAATATTGAATTTCATTTTCTGTCACCTGGTAACTCCAAAAACCGAAAATCACTCCCATCAATAACAAATCAATCGAGGAGAGAGCATCATAAGAAAGTAGCTCATTTCGCTGTTTTTGTTTGTCATATCACATGTAAACTACTGTTACTATCATCACTACAGTCGGTTTGAAAGTATGTCGGTTGAATTTTTTCGAATTTTATTATTTAATTTTTTCCTCCTTACACTTACTCCTTACTATGGCTTGTCGCCAACTTCGCGCACAGGTTCGCGTGATTGTATTTTCTTATGTTTTCAATGAGCAACATTTTTCCCACTCCCGTTGCCCTCGCGTGCAGCTTTGATCCTTTACAATTACACCACGGTGCTGTTATCAGGGGCATGCGGTATTTATTTAAAAAAGCAATAAAATATTCTTAAATTATCAGTTTAAATTGTGCTCGATATGAACATCGGTGATTAATATTACGTATTAATTATATTGCACTAAAACATACATGTTTATTAGATAACATATTACACAGTAATAAAAACGTATTACAAAACTCAAAAAGTATTGTTGATAATATTTTTTGTCCCTTATGTGATTATAATATTCCAGAAGGAGCGTACTACCATAACTTAAAATGAAAGAAAATAGGTGTTTTATTAGGCTGAACATTACAGTATAATCTTCTTCAAAGTATCGATCCGGTGGATTGGTTTGCAGCAACAAAATCTTGCATCTCGATCTCCACTCTTCTCGATCCTCTGAAATTCTCTTTAGCTCAGCATAAGAGCTACAACTCATGTCCTCGGTATAATCATTGAGTTGTAATTTCTTTAATTTCTCGGTCTTCCAGACGTTGTGAGTCCGGAGGATTGAAGAAAAGGCCTCTGAAGTTTTATTTGTTTTATTCTTAAAGTAATTTACTCTGTTTCAACATAGATCACAGCGAGCAAACGTTATGCACACAAGTGAGATCACGTCTCAGTCATTAAATTATAAATAATTATTAAGCATCAATATTTGTAGATGTCTAAGAAAAATTCTTTCATATATGCGGCATCTAATTTTCGTACAACCAGCTGTTGCACGCGAGACAAAGGGCTGGAATCTACAATGCTCCCCACCACCACAGTGTTCCGGAGTAATCATTTGTTGCGAAGTTTTTTGTTGAATCTTTTGTGGTGTTCTGTTTTGCCTCCTAGCTGGGTGCGCCGGGAAGTTACCTCTAATCCGCCCTCGCGGGGTTGTTCCCCTTGGGGTTGTTGCACCGACTTCAGGCTGCATGTCACGACCGACTGGTGAGGGATGGAGGCTCATAGTTTTGTTTGCGGAAATGCTCTGAAACATCATGAATGAGAATCTCAATGAAAGTTTACAGTCATTCAATACATCGCATTATCTTCGTTACATTATTTATTACAAATAATGAAGAAATAATCAAATACAGTATGTTTCTCGTATTGTACAAGTGACAGCATTCTTATTTTATCAACGAAGTTAAGTAACATTGAACATATATATTGGATGATGGTCGCTTAGTATACTGCTTGTCGCTAGTTGCGTTAAGCCACCCGTAAATGACGAAATAGGCCAGAACTCCAAGGGGTCTGACTAATCATTCGATCTCTTTAAAAAGGCTGATTTTCAAACGACTCTTTTACTCTAGTTGCCTGTCGTTAAAAGTCGAATCCTGCTCTGAAAATCATGTATCACGTAGGCGCTGCTCCGGGTGCAGAGATGTCACGGAAAGCTGAAATTTATAATGGCAATATGCTATTGTTATTGAACGGATTTGGAAAAAAAAACGAACCTTCCGCTTGGTTCCAAATTCAAATCTAACTCAAAAATATCGGCTTTCCGTCTGGACGTGATTCCAAGAAGACGAAGAAGATGGTGTCTGTAGTGTGAGAAGTTCAGCAGACAGCCTCCTGCTCTCTTAATAATGCACCGAGGGTCACCGTCCTTGTATATTCAACTCACTCCTTGTTTTGATCAACAGGAAGAGGTGTATCTTCCTCCCTGGCGTATATTCAAATCTAACTCGGAAATATTAAACTTGGTCTTAAACCATAATTTTTTTTTTTATATCTTTAATGCGTATACGATTTGTATTTTTATGTTCATATTTGGTATACATAACGCTACTGTTGAGAGTTTAATTACTTTTGATTTAATTTAATAATAATGTATGTTGTACAATAAAAAACAATCATTAAAAAGTAATCAAGTGTAAAAGTACCACACTCCAAATATATAAATCTTTTAACATTATTATTATACTTGAGTACTTTGGTAATTATGCATAAAAATACCCGGCGATATGCTCCAGCCAGGAATCGGATATTGATGAAGACAATTGCATCCATTAAGTTTTTATTGCGGTTATATACCTTGTGCTGAAAGAGTTTTTATTTGTGAATGATCAATATCATTCCATTAAAAGCTTTACGATATCGGCCATTATTGCATTAACGATGATTGTTTTATTAATGGAAGTTTCGCGCTGGCACTTGAAAACCACCATTTTCAAATGCACTGCAATCCACCATAAACCTATAACAAAGGCAATAAAACATGAAACGATGCAGCAACCTACCGAATCGACTATTCCCGAAATCGCTAATTCATTTGCGATCAATATGATATAATTCAAATTTGCCTTTGTGACATTTTATATCAATTTCCTCCATCAACAATCCTGATGACATATTGAAAAAACTGTTTTATATGTACTCAAATATGACTGTTACGGATATTCTGAGACTTAAGCTGCTATCAGTCTTTACCAAAAGTTGAGTATTTCTAATTCAAAAAGTATAATAGTTATTACTAACAAAAGTATGTACCCGTATATATTTAGTAATTTTTCACTTTGACATTACATTCAAATAAATGTACATGCAAAATTACATTACGATTCACGAGAAAAATTTGAAGTAAATCACATGATTATTTGTATTATAAAAAGGTAAATATCTGTCTTTGTGTTACCTAAGTCTGTAATTTTGCTATAACTAGAGTTCACTGAAAATACTAATTATTCGATGATTGAAAAATTAACACGACTATTTGAATGCTATGGATATTTCAAACCACTCAGAATTAACAAGCATGATAATGACTACTCTGATTAAATTTATAAAACTAAAAAAACGCAATTGTTGAATGTTAGTCAACTGTATTTTATTTGACGGCCGAAAGGCGGCGAGACGCAGTAGGTGGCTGTTGCAAATTTAAGTTGGTAATTAGGTAATTAAACACGAATTAATCCGACCGTTGACCACTTGGTTGGTTCAAAGAACCCAACGGGAAGCAAATTTATGCAGACTTATGGATGATTCACTGCGAACTGTTAACAAAGACATCCAACCATGTAAATATATTAATTGCTAATGTACAGTTGCTGTTGTGATATGTTATTGTGTTGGTCGGCAGTGACTAGCAATTTAAGAAAAAGGCATCGTCTTAGTAGTTTAATCATTTTTGTAGAAAAAAAATGCATTCATCTCCCATTTGTTTTTGCATAATTATTGTATTAGTCTGAGCATAAATGTAGATTTATTTATTGAATTGTGGCTAGGCATTGCTAAGGTTCTAGGCAATATAAGAAAAATACAATACCTAAATATATGTATAAGTTTTTTCATTTATGTTGTCAATGAAATGCATTCATCTCCCATTTGTTTTTGCATAAGTAAGTGCATAATTATTGCATTAGTCTGAGCATATATATATTAAGTCGTTGAAGAGAGGCTAGACACTGCAAAGGTCCTAGACCTCGTCTGGTGTTGGCTACGGAAGGATTTGTTGCACAGACTGCATGATTCACTGCACACGGATGCAAGTCTGGGCGTGCGTTGCAACCATTGGCAGGTTGAAGACCTCCCCGACCATCATTTCGGGAGTGCAGCTGCAATATTGTTTGCTGCATCAAACAAAAATGGTAAGCGATACAGTCTTCTTCCCCTAGTATTAAGACACTGTTACAAGTGGCCGTATCGTACACCCTTTATGTTTTACGTTTTATGCCTTACACGAGTATATCGGATTTCCTCTAGAATTACAGAAGCTCATGGCTTATAGTGTCTTCATTTAATTAATGTTTGTACTTTATATATTGCGTTAAATGTCATCAAAGTAAGTAAAACACGATCATTTATTTGAATTAATTTGTATTTCAATATACGATATTGAATGAATTTAAATAATACGCAAAATAATATTATTGAGAGGAAAGCCATTGACCAACACATAATCTTACAGTTAAAAATACTTACTTTAAAGTAATATCCACCATGATCGTTTGTCAAGAAGTAATTCAAATAATAACTTTAAATTGAGATGACCGTGGCAACTGTCAGAACTTTATGACGGCAATTTGTGACGAGCAAATGCTTTAACTAGGGAGCGGATATGGAAAAAAAATCTTCAGCTCTGTGTTAAGTTTTGTATATTCGTAATACTTAATTCGCATTCTGCGCACGTACGCTAAACTTATACAATAGAAAGGTCATTATTTATGAACTCTTACCGTATTCTCGGCAAGTTCGGAAACAACTCATTTCGTAATAGCATTCCCAGTTGCCCCCAGACACTGGTGACTGCAAGGTTGTAGACCTCTCCTCACCTTGCGGCGGACTCCCGTCTGCTGAGGGTGGAGGCCAGTCCTCCCTGCTGCGGTCGTCCACCCCGCCGTCCTTCCTGGACGGAAGGAAGCGGACTAAACTTCCTCTGGAGAGCTTGTTTTGGTGGCTGCGACTGTCTGGTGTCTGGAGTCTGCAGTCTGGAAGCGATGCACTTCCAGCAAGATTAGGTACTTCTACTGATTTTGCAGGCGATATAACTCTGGAGCTTCATTATACATGTCGACCTTTATAAGTGAAAACTCGATCGAAAAAAGTAGACGCTGACTCTATTTAAAAACACTACCCAACTCCGAAATACCATTTATTCATATATTTATATATATAAATATATGTTTGAAGAAACAAAACATACATTTTGTATTAATATCACTAATAAAATAGATGGGTAGATTGTTAATATTAGATACTGATATAAAAAGAGTAAAAATAAGCCACGGCACTCGGTAACTCCTATTTATTGGAAAACATCGGAAAAAATAAAATTATCAACTTTTAACTACTAAATAATAATTGATACATATTGCGTTAGTATATTTTTAGGGTTTTTCGTTACCGTTTCGTTGCCAAAGTCACACACGTGATGTCTGGTATTTGATATTTATGCACGTTTAACAACCAATCTTAATAAATTAACAATTCTATTATTTTTTATTAAAAACGTGGTATTTACTAAATGGGTAACAATTTCTTACTTCGTTTTTATGTGTTAAGCACTATTTGGCCTCGCAGTGTCCCAAGCTCCCAATTGTATAAACTTACAAGTGATGTACATAAATAACAAAATGATTTCTAATCAATCAATATTTTAATTGGTTAATTGTGTAGACTGTAATTCTATTATAAATTTAATACTTCTGCATATCTCATATGTAAAACATCTTAACTTGTATTTATCTTAATGCCATATTTTTAACAAATTAATAGGGTACTCGTATCAGATATAATTTTACAACTCTTACTTTTTTTCATCTATCCCTTTGTGTTTTTCTAATATGTTGTTTAGTATTCTTAACATTAGATGTCAAAAGATTGAATTTTCCTGTTTGGTAATTGAACACTGTTCCTTTATTTAAATTTATAGGCGTTGCTTTGGAGAATGTGTATGAAAGTGATTACTTAGAGTCACCGGGCAAGTCAGAATGAATCTGACAATCGGATGCAATAATGAGGATGATTATGATTTCCTTCCGCGATGAACTGCGAGAGAGCTCATTGACCTGCGAAGCGACGGTCGTCTAACAGTATCCTTATCATTTATTATTTACTGCCAATTATTTTCCACAATTGATATCATCCTTACACAAGTGACATATTTTGACTTAAGACAAGCAGTTACTTAAAAAAAATATGACATCACAAGCTGAATAACTTCGTAGGTTTTCACTGCCAGATTTGATATTTTGGTTTTTAGGTTTAGCCGTGTGTGGTGAATTACTTTTTTCCAATATTTCAACCGCCTTTGCAGGGGTTTTCTTCAGGGTTGATGACTAAGTCATCTTAACTGAAGAAGACAAGACCCCTGCAATGGCGGCTGAAATATTCGAAAGGAGTTATTCGCCACACACGGCTAAACCCAAATGCCACAATATCAGCACAAGTTGACTTTGGATTATATTTAAAAAAGTGTTTCCTTCCTCGTACATCATTAATTCCACACATAATAAAAAGGTCATCCAACTAAATTTCAGTCATATGGGCATAGTCCATTAAAGAACTAAAACTGTATGCTGGTACTTTCGTGCTTGAAAAAACACTTTTATTGTTGTAGAAAATTGAACCATTTTCTAGATTAAAATAACTGTTTTTCAAGTAATATAATAAGCACATTTTAAGTTAATAAATCAAATCTATCATCTAATCAAAACAATAATAACTATTTTGTATTTTCAAATCTAATGGCAGTATTCATTGTCGATACATCACCTCCTAAAAAAATATTATTCAAGTAATTTGAATCAGTTTTCAGAAGCTTATGAATGAGTTTAGACTAGTATGTTTTTCATTTATGAATAATATGTATGTGTAGCGTACAGATATCTCGACTTACGCCATAATAAATAATTCTCAAGCAATCTTTCTTTGTGACAGAAATCTTGGGCACTTGTTTACAAAAATATATCCAATTGTCAGCTGGAATATTCAATGAACGAAATATGTTTCCTTTGAATTACGGATTCTCTTCATCTTCAACTTCTCCCATCGTCTCTATGTGTGCAAGTGCAGCCTGCAAATGGCCATCTCCATTGAAAGGCGGTCGCTATCAACTCGGTATAAAGCCGAGATTCGTGAAGTACCAAGTGCCCGTAATTGGTGTACTGGTGGCGGTCTCTTTGCTAATATGATGGTTCACTTGCAGTACTTCCCGCCGGAAAGTTTAAAGGATTGGGGGGAAATACTTGGAGATTAGATTTACTATTGCATTCAGAGTTAGTTGGTCTTTTGGTAGTGTAGAATCTAGACTTGCTACTCAAGATAGTTTTATGACTTACACCTTAAACTATTAGATATGCTTATTTTTGTAGCAAAAGTTTCAAGATTCAACCCCGTTGAAGCTTTTCTAATAAACGTATTGTTCTGTGAGAAGTATTCATCGTCTGCTTTGTATTATACCATTTTTTAATTGGTCTTCTTGGAAGTCGAGTGCCCATGAGTAGCTTGTCAAACTCTATGTCTACCTCACAATCTTCAAAACACCTTTATCCTCCAGTTCCACCTTTTTGATCTTCAATCAGGACATCTTCGACTTTGCAAGATTTTCTTATTTTTTATTTACATTTTGCGTCAGATTTTCAGTCCTGCAATGGATCGGAGAGTCTTCATCTCAATGTAAATAAAATAATTTAACAATATTTAGTTTTCTTAATATATTTTAACAAAGTATAATTATTTTCCATAATAAAGTGTGCATTTGTTATATATATTCTCATTAAATATTTTTATTTAAAACGTTTTAGACTTTATATATATTATTACTTCGTGTATTCTTATCGATTTTTCTGATTTATTGTTAATGTCATTGATTTTCACTTTGGACACTTGTACCAGTTGCCACTATAATGAAGGACTTTAATTTTATGAAAACCTCAATAAAGGTTCATTGAAAATGTATTGCTTTCAATTGCTAGGCCGGCATAATATCCATTAACATATAAAGTGCATCGATTTTATGCACGGGCCGTGCATCCTTGTTAGACTGACATCCATTATTGATCACCACTTTACAAAGTTAAAACTGCAATACTGAAACGCATATCAATTCATTTTAATTTAAAATACAATGGGTTTGAATATTTTAAACGATTATAATAACGTATAAAACAATAGATATTTACATTATATGTATACAATATTGCAAACCAGAAAGCATCAATTACAAATTCAATAAAAAAATACTAAAGCTACTTGAAATGTACGACGATATTTAAACAAAAACGGAACATCATAATCAATTTTGAATTCTGATTATTAATAGAAAATACACTTGATTTAAACGCAGAATTAATTATTAAATATTTATGTCTAATACACATATATTTCAATTTAACATATATTTTTTTAGTCACTTATGAAAATATTGATTCCTTTTTTTTTGTTATTTAAAATGGTAATTACATCTAAAAGTGATGTCAGTTTAATAAAAACATATTCCCCTATCTCCATTCCTGAGCTGGAAGTTTACGGTCGCATTTTTTTCATATCCGTTTCGTACCTATTCGTACATATGGTCACCACAAATTGCTTATCAGATATCTCTGCACCGGAGGTCCACCTGGGAACTTATATGGTTCCCGGCGACCTCTAATGCAGAACCCATACTACTTAAGCTGTAATATCTGAGGCATGCTCGTATATTTGGGTGATTTGAAGTAGGTCATATGATTATCCCGAAATTCCAGTGGCCTGGTCCATTTGATCTAAAGTAGTGGCTTAGCTTAACAAATACACGCGGCTTGCAACAGGCGGTGTTTCCCCTTTTACTCATCCTTGTTTTGGTGGTCTGCGTGCAATGTTGCTCAACTTCGGTTATATTACGAGAACCATTGTCGCTGGAAAAATAGGTGCTTCAAATTACCGTCACATATTTCTGTCTACTGCTATCATCCTTGCTTCGTCGCCGCTGAGTTCATATTATATATAGTTCCTGGAGGTTCTCTAAGATAAGATCCCAAAAGCATGAAGCTTACTCATACGCATTAAATATTTATACCCTTTCAATAAATTCGGCTTGTACAAACGTTTTTTTCCGTTGTGTTAGTGCACAGTCCGCGGTTAATTCATTTACCACCCGGGCATGTATTAGAGACGGCGAAAGAATACAATCTAATTGACCTTTTAAGTAGCGAGCATTAGTGATTAGTATCAGAGTAGCGGAACAATAGCAATGTTTTCGCTTGGCCTCTGCTAACCCCGCCATTGAGAATCACCGCACACTGCTTCCAGCGTTTATCCAGGCCAATTAGCGACATTAAACGGCAGATTAACTCGAGCCGACATAAATTCAAATGCCCAAAATTACCATTTTTCAGTGACACTTATACAAGTATATCGGTTTGCTTTTGATCGCAGGTTTAGCGTGTTCATTAAGCTTCCATCATTCTACGGTACTTTTGATGTACTCGTAGGTTATTTACCTTTTTTAATATACGAGTTCCTAATAATTCATTGAAAATCATCAACAAATGGAATGCATATGGTTTTACCTTTATCATTACCGACGTATTACAATATAAATTGAAATAGGCTTTTAATGTGATTTTTTTTTATTAATTTCTTAAGCTTTGGAAATTATCCAGCGACAATAGTACGTCGTTAGCGCCGACCTCGTTAGATCACCGAAGTTAAATAACACTGGGTGCGATCTAGAGTGACTCCGAGGTATTTTGTCTATCTATATTATCCACAATACATTATAAAATTGTTTATATAAAATCGTATAACGTGAGGTAACAATGAATGTGAAATAAAACGTCGCTCGTATATCTATTATGATTATAATTTACAGGTATGTACATAAAATTATCCCGTTTGTAATGTAATTTACCGTTAGGAATTACGTATCCGTAAAATGAACATGGACAGTTAATATATTTTAATAACTTATGTCTGTGCCTAAATATAATTTATAATCATTACCGTGGCGTAATTTATTGTCTACGCTCATTACACGCTCTTCGCATATTATTACATCAATTAAAATTTCGTCATCAATCTTTCTGGTGGAGTTCCTCGACCCTGACCGCTCTCGACTCCGCGATCATTCTGTTCAATATATCATTACGACTACCGCTCACTACCGCGCAGAAAACTAAAACGATTGTACATAATATGTAATCAACTTCAAATATATACGATACAAAAAATTACCCGATTATCATTACATTAAGCGAAGAAGCTTTTGGAATTGGTGCGTAAGGTTTGAACTCTAAGTATTATTAAATTTCTTCGAGGCTATTCGACCTTGCTAAAACAATAAAAAATTTAGAATAATTTAAAATATATATGTATATAATCGTGTCGGAAGCAACAGGTCAGATATATAGTAAAAGTAATAAATAAAACACTAATTTTATGATACTTTAATGATACCTTTTTATCTATTATGTCCAATGTCAGTAGTAGTTATTGTCTTGTCTAAAAAGTAAATGTACCATGTCTAGCAAGTTTTGTATTGAGATTATTTCTTATGAGATGCATTAACTCATCCCACGTGTATTTAAGCCGACCCACAAAAGCATCCTGTCAACATATACTCGTATATTGACCAGCCCGGTATAGACAACATTTTCAAACTTACTTTTTGTCGAAAAATTAACACCTCGTGTTGTTGTTTGGGCTTAGGCGTCTTTGAGAATCAAGTGATAAGAGCCTAGAGAGCTTTGGACTAATGTTGAGTAAAAAAAAACAAATATGCCTAGAGCAGCTTTGTCTTTAGGCCTCCAGAATCTCGTTCTGGAGAATTATGCACATTATACTCGTATATACACAGATAACTTGGGACAATGCAACAATAAATGAAAGTTGACAGTAATGTGCAGCAATAATTCGTAATGACCATATTTTTTTTTTTTTATGTAAACGCATGCAGGAGAGCACAACCGGTCAAGACCAGTGCACTCTATGACGCTCAGCCAGGGAGGCTGGACGCTGCATGCGGGAAACGTGTGTTGTGTTCGTGTTTGTGTGTGGGTTGGGGAGATTGCAAGTGTATATTTATCTGTTTCTTGAAGAGATCCAGATTGTAGGAAGGAGGAAACACAGACGCTGGAAGAGCATTCCATAGCTTACCGGTGGCATTAAGGAAGGAACTTTGGAAGCTGCCAGTTCTTGGTCGACATATATTAACCGTGTATGGATGTTCGGCAAGTGTAAGACGAGTTTGTCGGCTGTGAGTGGGTGCAGGAGGTATTAGTTCCTTAAGTTCCGAAGAGCAGCGACCGTGGTAATAACGGTAGAAAAGACTAAGAGAACCAACCTTACGTCTGTGTTCCATTGATTGTAGATTAGACGTAAGGGTGTCATTGCTTATCAAACGAATTGCTCTTCTTTGAACTGAGTCAATTAAGTTTAGAAGGTATTTTGGGGCTCCAATCCAAAGGTGACTGCCGTATTCAAGGATAGGTCGGATTTGTCCTTTATATAGAAGAAGAAGTTGTTTATCGTTGAAATACCGACGTGATCTATATAATACACCTAGTTTTTTGGAAGCGAGACCGGCTTTACACTTAATTGACTCGTAATATTTGACATTATTCGATATTGATTATCCAAGCATGTTGATGGAGCTTGCTTTCGGAAGAGAACAACCGTTATACCAATATATAACCAATATACGTATCTAGGAAGCTAATATGAAACAAGAAGTTTATTTTAAGTCTGTAATTGATAAATGTTATATAGGATGTAAATCCTGTTTGAAAATATATAACTTCAACATAATAATTATTATGATATTTACTGTTGCTAGATAATTGATATAATTACGTGTTGCGTGTACTACAATTATACTTTGCTCATAGTAAAATAACCAGCAATACCAATCACTTCAAAGAAGATGATTTATTGTCTATGGTTATGCCGACTAAAATAGCAATCTTCAATATTAATAAAACCTATTCGTATACATACATACACTTAAATAGCCTTTCCACAGTATCTTTTAATAATAAAAAATATTCATTCGCATCATTTTCACCTCCTGCAGTTAGTGGTATTTACAATTTTGATTTTTTCGAAGTGTGTGCTTAGAGGCCAATGCCCCGCTGGACTATTTGTTCAGTATGAAACACCTGGTGGCCCTATACTCCTGTGACTCCTCGACAGTGCGTGGGTTGGTTGAAGCAGCCCCATCAGCCTGTTGTGTTACAGCATGACGACGGAGGATGCGGCGCTAATTGGTGAAGCGAAGAGGTCAACTGCACGCTCCGCGGTGGTCGCTCTTCCCGAGCTGACGGACAACCAAAAATACAACAATACTCCCACTTCACGGATGTTATGAAATTCTACTCCACGCGACACTCGATGCATTATGTAATTCGAATTTATTAAAAATAATAAAACGTTCCTGTACTAATTTTATTCTACGAGGGATCGTTTAGTTTCTTCAAGCATTCATCTTCTCAGAGTACATACGAGTATGTATCGTTATATTTTACTATAAGCACGTACATGTCTGTATAAGTATGTTCGGGTATGAGTTTATTTTAATTTTTTTATCTTCGTCAAATGATGATTATATATTCGGTATGCGTGAACTTGCAGAACAGTTCAGGTTCATTGAATGCTGTATGTGCAATTATGGCATATTGAAAATGCATCAAAATTATAGCAATTACATATATTTACTTCTATCTGCTCTTAACAAAAACATCCTGAACAATATATCTCGGAGAATTTAACCTTATTCCTGACTATTTCAATAAATAAATTATAATTACTAATAAACATATAAAGGCTTAAATACTTAAAATCGCTGAAATGAGATACAAACTATTAATTATCTGGGATCAACATGTGAAACATTAAAAGTTCTCATAATTATCAATAACTTGGGTAAATATTCAGGTAGGGAATAGAAGGCGTGCCGTATTTTCTTGAGTATAGTTAATTAAAATCTCAGATCTGATATACCCAGAAATATTTTCTACAAAAAATTTCCGGACGTATGATTTTATTGCGATATGACTATCCGTTGCAGCGCGGCAATACCGATCGGGAAATGTCGTGGGGGTTTGTCTTTCCAACGCAGACAGTCGCCATTTAAAAAAAAAAGTATTTGTACAGGTCCGATCAATAAATCTATTTTTTCAATTTACATTATTTTGATAATGAACCACGTACGTATCTTATATCGACTGGAAAATTGGAGAAATACCGTCTCACCAGTGAGTGTTGCAAGTGTGTTTATCGAGCTATCGGTAAATAGTGTTTGTTTGTGATGATACATCGCGATGCAGCGCCGCCCAACGCTCACCGTGTGACGAAAGGTGCGACGTCAAAATATTCAAAGTGTATAAACTACGGAAAAGTAAATACAGAATGCAAATGACGATACAGCGACCGGCGATACAACAATAACACTTGGAATTTTAAATTTGAATGCGAGAGCACATAAAAATATTTACACAACGCGGGCCACCGCGGATGGAGCAGTTGGAGTGTAGCGGCAGCGGCTCTATAACGCGGGTTGGTCTGAATGACGAAAGTCAAATAGTACGAGTATTTATTACTCCAAATCTGTGATACTAACCAATGTTCTGCGGAGTAATTCACGTTATTCCAGGTATTCCGCGAAGCACTAGAGAGAAAATCAAAAAGTAAAGATAGATTTTTTTAGAAGGCTGTGCAGATACCGGTAATATGTCTGATTACGTTAAGAAGGCAGTTAAGTTACCTTTTAGTATTTCAACTGTCATTTTTCTTTAAAAACCACTAGTCAATAGACATCTCACATTACTTAAAAAAATATAGCTCGACCTTAATAATTGATGTTTATTTTAATTTTTAATGTTTCACGTGTCTGTCCCAAATAAATATACCTTATACCTGCTTTCAGGAATTTATTTGCGTATTTTAACTTTTATGTAAGGCCGGATTCTCTTAAATATCTTTTATTTAGTCTTAAAAAATCTTCGAACAAATCAAATTATATGAGAAGTGAAAATGTTCTCGATAAAATAAATAATAAAAATGGTAAAAAATATTAATGAATGGATGGATCTTCTCACATAATGCGTATTTTTTTTGCTCTTAAACTTAATTTGAACTACGAAGATTTCAAAACTAATAGGACTAACTATAAATTCAAAAGTTCCCCGTGACCGGCAAAAGGTTAGAAACCAATTTCATGAATTAATTTACGAGTATGTTTCATTTAGGACAAATATTGTGGATTCATATAAAATCAAGACTGTTTTGACTGTACCATTTTAAAGATTATTGTATTTATCATACATCACTCACGTTAATCATTTGAGCTACACCTCAAACATCACCTCTACTATTAAAATATTTAAGTTGTTGCATTATGCGGATAATATAAGTGTTTCGTGAATGACGATAATTGGGAAGCGCGGGTGTGATGTACGTGTGTGTGTGGCGGGGGTAAACGACATGTTCGACACTTGGATGGGCGGCTCACTCCCAACTGGGGCAGCCAGCCATGCAAGTGTGAACTGCTTACTATGCACTCTACTCTTATAGGACACTTGCTCCACTCTTTTTTTTTAATAAAAAAAATAATTCAGCACTACCATAGATGAATTTTTGCTCTCTGCAAAAAACAATCAAATGTGGCACGACTGTGAATCGAGGTATACGAGTACTATATTGTATTAAAAAAACCTTTAGTTTATCTTTTTTTTTCAGTTATAAATGATTCTTTGGTAAATGTTGACGTGGAATTCAACATCTTTATCATCATCATCATCAGCCTGTGTCCGTCCACTGTTGAACGTAGGCCTCCCGCATGAGTCTCTATCCTCTTCGATCCTCCGCCTTCCGCATCCAGGTCACTCCCGCTATTCTTCTTATGTCGTCAGTCCATCTTGCAGGGGTCGGCCAATGCTTCGTTTGCCAGTTCTTGGGCGCCATTCCAATACTTTTCTTCCCCATCGACCGTCATCTCTTCGACAGATATGTCCTGCCCATTGCCACTTGAGTGTGCCTATTCGTTGGGTAGCATCCACTACTTGAGTTCTTCTGCGTATTTCCTCGTTTCGGATTCTATCTTTTAGCGACACTCCGTGCATGGATCTCTCCATAGCACGCTGGGTGACTTTTATTTATTTTTATTACATCTTTATAAAACCTATTAAATTGAAATTGAATCACCCAATTAAGCAAAAAGTTTTGTCGCTTTCAAATTACTTATTGTAAACCATTTTTTTGTTAGGCTTAGCTTTAGAATATATTTTAATATTCTAATAACTTATAAACTACTGAAGTTCTATATCAATATCTAATACGTAACTTTATATAAAACGATTGTACAAAGTCCGTGGTTCGAATCCTTGCGTCTGTCGTTAATTTCTTTCTGATTAATTGTTGTGAGAAATGTCATATAAGTTGGTGTTAGCTGCAAATTTGTATAAGTGTATCACTTGTCAAATTATTTTACTTTCATACTATTATTAACGAAGTATTACATAAAATATTTACTATGTGTTATCAATAGTTATTATAGTGATCTATTTCGTCGAGAATAATATGCGTGTTAGTGAAGTGTTTATTGCACGCTGCTTGTACGTATATTGACCACCTGGGTTAACTCACCTCTCTCACCTACAAGTGTAAATACGCAGCAGACGGCTCTGAGATTTGCCGTGACAATTTCTGAATAATAATGCAGAACGATGACTTGTGTATACCTTACTTGGAATAAAACTAGACAATATTAATTCGGATAATTGTGCACTTTATACCTGCTTTTCTCATTGCCTGGCATAACAGTATAGTTTCGGATTATTGTGCACTCACCTTTATGCCTGAATCTCTATTTGCCTGGCACGACAACATCGCAGGATTTCGGATAATTGTGCACAAACTTTATGGTTGATTTTCCTTTACCTGGTACAATGTCATTGCAGGGTTTTGGATGATTGTGCAATGACCTTTATGACTGGTTCTCCCTGTGACTGCCATAACAGTATCGTACAGTTTCGGATAATTGTGCACTCACCTTTATGCCTGATTCTCTATTTGCCTGGCACAACAGCATTGCAGGGTTTCGGATAATTGTGCAGTGACCTTTATGACTGATTTACTCTCTGACTGGCATAACAGTATAGTTTCGGATAATTGTGTACTCACCTTAATGACAACTTCTCCCTTTGCCTTTCACGACAACATCGCAGGGTTTTAGATAATAGTGCATTCGCCATTGTGTCTGCTTTTCCAATCTGGATGTCTATGAAGCAGGCAGTTATTGGTGTCCGTTGCTATGTGCATACCGTTACTTTAAGACTTTATGTAACTTATATAAATTCACGCCAAGACGTTTTCTAATACTAAATGATGTATATTGTCTATAAGGTTTATTATTTAATAGTATGTATATCATCCTGTTCTGTAACACTATACAAAATTGTTATAACGTTTTGCTTTGTATATTAATGAAAAAATAATATCAAATTCAAACATAATATTTATTTTATGTATAAAGATATTATATGGTAATGGCGTCACTGGCTTGCATAATTAAGTGACCAACCGATGGCAGGTTTTATTGATTACATCTATATTTATAAAACACACACGGAACTGGTAAAGTATATAGTGTGTAGTAACGCACATTATATTACGTGAATATTTTAAAGGTCGGTATTTAGAAAGTAACGATTTCAGCGGCCGTCTTACATTTCAAGTTCACGGCGCTTCTATTTTCAGGTATGTTTTTTATGCTCTTTCTGTTTACTCGAGAGTCGTGGATCTCAACTCGGTCGCAAAATGATCGAATTGACTATTTTTATGGACACTCATTTTCTTATTTAACGCTTCTGTCACGAAGTTATCGCACATGTCGTATACCGTGCAATAAAAAGTAACCCGAAGAGAAGAGCGCCTAAAAAGGCACTTTTTAGCACTACATACGAGTATTTTTGGTAGTCAAAATCATCTCATCAGATAAACTGATAATTGCAACGCATAACAGGCGAGTCGATAGGTATTTAGCAATCATAATGTGAGATAGTCTTGACATTGTTTTTAATTGATGCAGCCAACGATCGTCGCCCGGTCGCTTTGACTACTGACGACCGATAAAGGTCTGCTTATATGAGTATTATGGATAATACATCTACAGACACAACATAAAGGACGTGTATGTGGCATGCGCGACATTTATTTAATTCACACATAAATCTCGTACGTTAATGCTAATCAAATTTAAACCTGTTAAAAACAAAACACGTTAAAATAAAAGCATATCCTTATATTTATTGTAGTTGTAGATATACTATTGCTTTATCTTAGGTAATGTACTCCAAGTCAGACCAAAGTAATCAGTTTTTTTTTATATAAAATCGCATGCAGGAGAGTACATTCAGTTGACACTAGTGATCTCTATGACGCTCAATCACTACGACTGGACGCTGCAATCGACAAAAACTGTGCTTACGTGTGGGTTTGGGAGATTGTAAATGTACTAGTATATTAATCTGTTTCTTATTGACTGTCAACATTGTATAATCTGAAGGAAGAGACACAGATACTGGAAGATATTCCAGTGCTATCAGGTGGCCATTACGAATGAATTTTGGAAACTGTCAGTTTTTGGTCGACATACGTAGGTCTTAATATAAACGATACACCGTAAAGCACAACTTTTTATAGAAAGAAATAAATTGCAACAGTTGGCTATATACTAACAAGTTTATGTTTTTTCCTGGTATTTATTAAATTTTTTCTACTGTAGTATACTATTGTCAAATTTTTTTTTATCTTGAAATGATAATGTGAAAATTAAACATTTTATTGATTGCATAATATCCATTTAAGGGTACGATGTTCAGTCTCATAGTTTGTTGTTTTATGGGTAGTTAGATAATGTTGTAGGCCACTATCCGCTTCCTTGTCCTCCTTTCTGCACCGCGCTGTCTCATCACAGCAGTCTGAGATATGGACGGATCTTAAAAGTTGCATAACGAGTGTTATTGCGGGCCGATGTTATGTTTTGTAATTGACCACGCGGCGGCGGGCGGCCTTGAGGGACGGCGCCGATCGCGGAAGTCTGCTCTAGGAACCTGGGATTGTAAACTGTAGAGACACACTTGTGAAGTATACCATGGTCCTCTTAGAAAAACGCTTAACTTCGATTGCTCCACTCTAGAAACCAGAACGTTGATTGCCAAATTATTTTTTAAATTGATAATTTACACGTCTTTAGTTTTGGTGTCCATCAACAGTCTAAAAAATACCATTTCTTCATATTTAGATTGATACCAAAGAGAAACCACGGCACTGGATGTCAAAATCGTATTTATTTAAAATTAAACAAAAACATCAATCTTACTTAACATTAATACGTAATACAGAATTGAAATACTTACGAAGTAACAATGTTTTTTTAGTAAAATGCCTGGTCATTTCACGGTCAGGAAGAGCGGTTCTGAAAAGGACCAACTGAATCCCGATTACTTTCGAGTGACGTCATCGCAAGAAAACTCACCACGATTCAAGGCCAACGCAGCAAACGCACGTGGAAAATACAGATGGCATGACTTTTCACCGCATCTCAAGCTGTTCATTGGCTCGTCGTTCGCGTAGCGCCACCTCGTTTGTTAAAATGTGTGGTACCACCTCAAAAAACACATGTGATAAGCTAGTCTTCTTCCTTTAATTATTTCTTAGTAATATCCAAATTTGTATTTCCATTAAACGTAAGTTAAATACTATTGAATGGACAAAGCAACATTATTTCTTGCCTTGTTTTAGCGTGGATCACACTGAGCACTGTTTATTCTCTTGCTGGGCTACCGCAGTGTTATGCATGTTAAATCAAGGTAGGAAATATTTATCTATATAATATTTGAAATGGATCTCAAAGTGAATGCTAAAAAATATAAATAACAGCATTATTTCAATCTGAATCGAATGAAATCGTTATTTCCACCAGCGAACCAGCGAGTCTCGCGGTTGGCTAACGCACCTCCGCAACCGGAGCTTGTAACTCGGTGGTTTCTCGCTGCGATCAATTTCGAATTGTAAAATGAATGATGACCTTCGCCGGGTAGCTTTGCTGGCCGCGGATCAATCACACCCAATAAACCCATTACGGTCATAATGGACATTATGAACATGGTGGCCACTCGCAGCTGGTGGCGCTTGACGGCCCTTGTTGCCAAACGATGTACGTCTAACGTATACGTATTCGCACGTACATTATCTATTTTCACTCAATGTTTTTTCAATGATTTATTGACAGTTTTTTTATCAATAAACAAATTGTATATTTTATATTATCAAGGATTGTACAGATTTGTTTACTCTAGCGAAATGCATAAATTATACTTAAAAAGTAATAAAATTCAAACGATTATTCGACAACTGAAACACGTACATATAACATAATCTTATAAAACATTTCTCTCATCAACAAATCGGAGAAATAAAAACGACAGATGCTGGGATTAGAACCACGAACATTTGCAACCTTAAGCAGTCTTAACAAAAATCGTCTTTAGAAAAGCACCTATAATAATAATTATAAAAATATTTTCGTTAATTTGCGTTCTTATTTTTTTTGGTGGGGGGAGACAAATTCGGAAAACGACCTGGCGGCAAATGTTCATACACGCCATTGACCATAGGTTACGTTACATTATATTTTTTATTGGTTTATATCATAGGTTCTTCCCTAGGACTCGAATTGATCGAATGATGAAAGACAAGAATTGATCCCAAGGTCATAATCATCCCTACTTTGCAAAATGAACACTTCTTCCATTCACTAATTAAACAAACCTTAATATTTCAGTCCAACAAAAGGTCTCCTTGGTACTTAAGTAAACGCTCTGGTTTTAATTTCATAATTGCTAATTACCATTTTTCTTTCTTTTCAGTCGTTTCAAGGCAGCCAGGGTCGGGCGTATCTCTTTAATTCTGTGTAAGTATTCTTAGTTACTATATAAATATTCATATTTTCTAATTTAATTATTTACAAGTACATTCTAGCACATTCAGATAATGTACTTGTTATGATATTCTTACAAGAATACCTCCCCAGTGATATGGTTTAAATGAAGGTTTTGTATTTCACCAAAGGACTCTTATTATTGTTTGTGTAAAAATACGCCGAAATTTATGAAGTACAAAAAAAGGAAGGTAAAATAGAGGAGGCATTTGACAATAGGTCTGGCTATATTTGAAATAGGAATAAATATGGTTGTACCTCAAATTACAGTGAATAAAATGATTAGAATAGTCTGTACAATTTGTGCAGCTAATTTCTTATATTTTATTCAACCTTTAATAAAACACAAAAAATAATTAAACTTTTATAAATCATGTTATTTTTACATAAAAAATAAATATACTTAAGATAAAATACCATCATCCGTAAATATTAACCTAAAAAAATATATTTATAAGATTTTTTAATGTTTCACATATTTGCCCTAAATAATTAATAGGTTTTACCTACTTTCAGTGATTTTAAATATTTTAACTTTTATATAATTCATGGTTTTAGTAAATATTATTTATTTTATTTAATATTCAGGGATCATGTTAAATTTTCTTTAGTTTACTATATACAGGAATATTGTTCCATATAGCTGTGTGTCTTTTATAACACTAAGTGTTGTTATTAAAACGAAACACACTTCGGAAAACTTTGTAATATGACAAGGGCAAAGAAACATAGCTATGTGTCATTAAATATGTACTTCTTAAATAGTTTAACAATCAAGCAATTAGGTGAAACTCAATAAAAATATGTTAATGATCTGAATAATAATAATAATTATTACATAAAACATTACGCAATTATAAATCAAGAATATATATAAAACAAAAAAGTAAAACTGAGAATACCTCAAATCTCACAATATGGACTTTAAATTAATTCATCTAATGATAAAGATTTAAATTAGGAAAAAATATTGTATTGTAAATAAGGTCTATCACTCGCTGTGATTTACAATTGTCAGGAAGAGCTGAAGATGAGCGAGCTCCGGGACTTTTTAAATGATTATATTATTATTGTAATTTTTATAAATTGTTCTATTATATCCTATTTCAGAATCGAATCAAATATTTATATTTGTAATGTTTCTGGAAGAATTAAATTGAATTGAATATAAAATGGAAAACATTGATTTAACACAGTGTTGTGTGATGTTGCAGGGTGAACGTGGGATGTGGGCCGGCGGAGGAGCGAGTGCTGCTGACGGGGCTGCACGCTGTTGCAGACATTTACTGCGAAAGCTGCAAAACTATGCTGGGCTGGAAATACGTAAATATTCATTTTATTCACATACGCCATTACCATTCTGACATTGGCGTAAGGAAATCGCCCTATCTATAAAAAGCTTCGATATCTGGAAAAAATAATTGATATTGTTAGTAATGTTATGTTTGTATGTTCTCATTCGGTTTTATTTAATGTATTGATTGGGGAAACAATTATTGTTTACCATGCACCAAGGAAAATCGTTTACTTTCCAACACAGTGATTCGTAACATTTTATGTGATGTGAAGCATTTGTGTTCTATAGTCAGTTTGCGGAGCACTAAAATCATCATGTATCTAATTTAAAAAATAAATAAATTGGACTACAAATCTCTCTTTAACCTTTTCATTACCGCTCGGTTTGAATACAAATCATACTGTCAATTATAAAACTAGTATTTAAAGCATAAATGTACTTTTCTGGTCTATTTTCATGTCACATTGTTTCTTGTATCCTTTAGCTATCTAGCATATAGATGATGCATAAAAAAGTATTCTAAGAAAGTAGCAAAACGATATATCACGTCAACTGTTGTCAACGGTCGGGGAATCTTATGACAGCATATGCCGACAACCGATGCGAAACGGTTAAAAATTCCAATTAAAAAATCATCAAAATATGCCTCTTATACTTCAGCTGCCATCTATCATCAAGTGCTCTGGATGTAGTCAGGAAGCATATACGTTACCACATGGAATTTTAGGTGTAGATATGTCTTGGAACAAGGCATGGACATTGGCAACTGTCAGAGATAAGTTGTGGTAATTTGTAGTGATCATATGGTCCACATAGAATAAATTTGTGGAAAAAAATCTACTCTAAAATAACCTAATGAAAATGAATGAACCAGATATTTCAAAGGCGTAATACTAATTTAGATTGAATGTTGATTTCAGGAGCACGCATTTGAATCCAGTCAGAAATACAAAGAAGGGAAGTTCATCATCGAGCTGGCGCACATGGTCAAGGAGAACGGCTGGGACTGAAGCGACCGTCACAGGAACATGAGTGAGGCCGGGGGACCCAACAGGCCACCCCCGCCCGGCCACTCTGCCTGGGCGCTGCGCTACAGCTGACCTAGAAACAACTCTTCCCCGAAGTGCATATCAGCATATCAACATCTGATCGATCTCCGAATTCGACATAATTAATTACGGCTGACGGGTCTTTGAACATAATGCAGTTCATTGAGAGGGACTCGTCATTCTGTGAAAAATGTTTTATTTGGTGGACGAACAGTTTAAGACTATGACGACGATGGCTTCCCGTCGGAGGTGGAAGTGGACTGTGCTAGTGTCAAAGATACTTTAATTGAAAGTTAATGTTATAATCAAAGTGCAATTAAAATATAAGGTGACTCTTATTCTCAAAATAAGTAATGACGTATTGAGAAGACGTTCGTACGCGATGAAGATTGATACGTCAAATAAAAATTAAAAATTAAAAACAAAATAAACTTTAATTGTGATATATTGTGATTTCTCGATGTTTACTTAAAACTGTCGAGTGTGATGGTAAAAATGTGATTAAAGAATGTTATATGTATCGCTTCTGAGGACTCGATATTTCTCATAATGCTTCTGTATTTACAACGGTAAAAAATATTATATAAAGTTACTTTCGATTATTAAGAATGCTTCATATCTAAGAGCTTATAATCCGCCATCTTGTCATAATTGTCTATTTTATCATTTGTGACTTCACGAGTAGAGTATGATGGCGAGCAGTTCTGTGCTCGGCAGGAATAATGTTGAAAACGCTTTGGACATGTACAAATAAATTGATAGTGTTTGAATTATAATATATATACGCAAAAGTCTGCCTCGACATTAGCATTCCCTTTATTCTTCAAAATCCCATCCCTAGCCAGATCCTCCATAAATATACATACCACAGTCCTGTCAGTTGCTATGATTCCCGCCCAGTTCTGAGTTATCAACTCTTCATTCTAAAGTATCGACGTGTATATTCTATGTAAAATTCTCGACGATCTTCCAAGACAATGAAATTCCTGGGCTTAAAAAATAGATAGCTATAGTGTGTGAGTCATATTTAAGTGTATCTTAATCGACTTTTTAAAGAAAATCGGGTAATTAGATCGATGCTCCCGAAGCCTGAATAATTTGTTCATGTGGTGCCCCAAAGGGCGGGATAATTCAATGGCATATGAGACTTATTATTAATTTATACGGTCCCCATTTAGAATCTCAAAAAAGTAGTATTTTTTATTCCACATTGTGATTTGACACTTACATGGCGTTCATCGCTCACACTAGTTGTCTTGTATAACAGAGCCTGATTATTTAATTGTTAAAGAAAGCTACTTTACATATCATGCTGAACAGTGATAGGTTTAAATTATGGCTCTTCATGTTCTGTTAACATTTGAGATGTATTTTTAAAATGTAATTGTCATCCAGCTACCTATTATAAAAACAAAAGTTACATTTTAAAACAATAAAGAACATCTTTTATGATTAGAAATTTCATTTGAAGTTGTCTATTGATTTGTTCTAATATCTTAAGTGATTCATTCCACTAGCATCTTTATTTTCTATTGATTAAATGTAATGTTGATCATAAAAATCAAAGTTCCCACCTGAAAGCCATGACATTTTACATACGTTTTTTTCCGATAAGCTTTTGTGACTTATTTATTAGTGGATAAAGAATTATAGAATTTTCCAAAGTGGCATAATGCAATAATTATGACATTTAAAATTACAAAAACAAAAATAATTAGAAATTTGTATTTTAGATAACAATTATTGTAGTTATCTGTTTTAGAATACTTTAATGCGTTTTTTTTTTAAACAGATATAGTATGACCTTATTAATTTAATAAATTAGGTTTTTTTTTAATTGGACTATCATCTACCTGTGCACCTTTTGATTACATATATTAAATAAAAAGTCAATTATTTAAATATATATCTGTATTTTCTTGTAAGATTTGTCAAGTGATTTGTCAAATTATGACGTATTGGTCAGGTATCTATTTTTGATTTAATTTGCCTACATCACCTGATGGTTAACAATCATAATTTAGTCATTATTGTATCATCAGATGGTGGTATACAAGCTCATGTCATTTGCCAAATATATTAAAAGTTTCACGTTTTGAAATAATTGATTTCGGGATTATAAAAGTTTTGCCGAAATTACTCACGTGAGAGCAGCTTTTGAATTTGATTGAGGGAAGCATATTTATAAAAATAATCTTCAATTCGGATAACTTTATATTATTTTTAAAACTAAGTGTTATGACTGAAATAAATTGTTTTTTTTTATTTTCCTTCAGACTTTTTACTCAACATGTTATTTTGTTTTGCAAAATAAATATTGTAATACCTCATTATTTTATGTATGAATCAACTTTTACTTTTGACTGCTGAAAGAAGCTGAAATAAATATTTGTTATATTATAAACTCAAAGTCATTTGACTACTCTTTTAAAAGCAGTACCATTTAAAAAAATCAATGTTCGTATTTGTCAAATAAATTAAATTGACCAAATATTTTGTCCTTTATTGTACTTATGACATTTAATTTGTTTTTTTTTTTTACTTTATTTCTTACCAGCGAAATGATGTCTCAGTTCCACACTTAAATCTAATTTTCTATAATAATTAATCACTGTTAATTAAAGTATAAATGCAATTTGAAAAATAACATTTACTTATTCATCATTTTGAAGATGAAAGTATATTAACTTATATTCATACTGCCCTTAAAATAACTGAAGTGTATTTGAAACATTTGAATTGCATCTACATGTAGAAGACGTAAGCAATTATATTGAAGTGTCATTGTAATGTGTGCAGCTGATGTCAATGTCAATGTCACTCGCTGAAACTAGTTTGTGTTCTATGTGTTTGCTAAAATAATGTTTTATTAAAGCATAATTATTTTAAGAATGTTTTCATATATCTCAAGAATGACTTTGTATATATAACTGGGTTTGGACCAATATGTGTGATAGGTAGTTAAATAATTCGACATTGTTGTAAAAACACATATATATTTATATTTTGTCGAAAGAATCATGGCTGCGTGTTTCCGAATTATCCGTGTATGTGAATGTGTGTGTCCCGTCGTCTTGCAGAACGGCTGAAGTGACATGTCACACTCGGTCGTCCTTACAAATGTATGAATTACAAGTGTGGAGGGCTTTGAAAATTATTTACAAAAAACGGCACTTCATAAATTGTATTCTATCGTAAGATACTTTAGAGGTAGATAGATATATTTTTACGAATCCCAACGAAATAATCATTATTTTCCAAATTATCCCGAGCAAAGCTTATACGGTGTCTTATTATGAAAGTAACATATGTATAATCAGTTTAAGAGGGAAAGGTGTGAGTTTGTTTGCTTAATGTTGAATCGTTAACAGTATTGTTAGGAAGGTTTACAATTTTTGTTTGTTTTTAATTAGGGCATTCGTTGATTGTCAGATGTGTGATGAGTGTTTACAGTAATTACCAAAAATATATAATACATCATCCGTAATCTCCAAGTCAAATTATCAGAATCGGTAATAAATAGTTTTACTTTGTCCTCGAATGCTTATTGTAATGGATGGCTTGATTTTAAGTAAACGATTTGCGGAAGATAATTTTTCAATCAATAAAATGAGGGAAAACGAATGCGCCGAATGCGATGATAGTGAGATGGAGATCATGGAATGAACAAGGATACTATCAACTTTTTGAATTATCTGTTGCTATAAGATGTAATCTTGTAAAAAATACCTCGGCTTGTAGACTATCAATATAATGAAGTCTAATTAGATTGTGATGAGTAAGATCTGTATTAATTGAATGTGTAAATTGTTTGGACTGGAGTGGAGGCAAGAGCGATGGAAGGCATCGAGTATCGTGACTAGCGATGCGTTGTTCTTCAGAGCGGTTAGATTGTTTCATTAGTGGTTTACATATAATATCGTGTATTATTATTGTCTGAACAAATTCGATAATGTGTAATTATAATTATAAGCTATTAAGTTTACGTGAATAACTATAATGTCTTTTTTTGATCATAGCTTTTCATTATAAATTTAAAATAAACGATGATCGTTAGCTGTTTTTCGTATTAGAATTCGGTAACACTGACTTTTTGAGTAAGTTAACAATTGATGTAATTGTGTGTACAATATGTCTTGTAAAGACAATATATATAACTTGCATTCATCCTAACATAAAGATAGAGAATGTAAGACGTATCTACATATATAATTATAGTTGTACGGTATATGCAAAACGTAATAATTTGTGTTTCTAAGGTTGGAATAGAATTTCGAATATTAGAAGGTTGGTAGATCTGCTCTTTACGACTTGGAAAGCAACTTAACTGAATATACTTATAATTTAATTTCAATATAAAGCTTATAAATATTTTTGAAATTATTTGAGCATACAGAAATCCTATTCTATTTTCATTTACCTTAAATTGAGACTATTCTTCAATGTTTTTTTTTATAATAAATCAAATTTTGTTGAGAAATATCAATATTTTTGTTGGCAGTATCAATTCAATGATATAAATCAAAGAAAAAACCTTAAAAAAATAGAATAGGATTTTCGTTATGGAGATTGTTAAAAAAATATGGCCCCTATCCATATGAGAGTTATAACTTCAAGACATTCCATCAGACTTGAGAATATCAAAAGTGCTTATTTGATAAATCACATTAAAATCATTTTTTTTTCAATTTTGCATAAAATTCACTTTTCGAAACTATGATTAAAGGGATCTAGATGCCGTAAATAAAACATCTCTTGAAGTTTCCTCTCCAGTGTTTGGCGGGCACGAGCTGACCCGAGATTGTGGGTATTGCGTTACTCGACTGATAGCTGCAGAGGCCTCGTATGTGTTTTTCAATAATTTGTATCCTATTTAGTCCTTATAATAATAATTATTATCGTAATAGTGGACAATTAACATAGCCTCATGTATAATTAACTAAGATTGTAACCTGTTATTCTATCAATATCGTATTGTGATCGCTGGTATTTAATGGTAAATAATTTTACTGCCACTAGAATAATGTTTTTGACAAATACGCCGCTAAAAATACTACTGATTTTCAAAAGAAACATTATTAATGTGTGATTCAATAAAAAGTATTTAGAGTATAAATAGACTGGTTAAAACACGCGCCTATCCACATTGTTCCCATCGTTTGATTACTGTTATATATTATACATGTTTCATTAAGGGATGCTTATCAAATACGTTATTTATCAACACGTGACTGATATCGAATGTATTTGTCATTTGAACATTAAATATATACAACCATTATAAATTTATAAATCAGTAATTTAAATCATTACAATGGTGTATTGGCAAGATAAAAACTCCTAAAAACCGGTGCTGGCTGCTGTAAACACAACACTGAAAACAACTCCCATTGTTTTTGCTTATGGTTTTCATGTTTTTCTGCATACCACACTACAGTAAATAATTACAAACCGGGTGTTTGTAATGATCTGTATAAAAAAACATCTCAGCAACGGTAACTGAGAGTGATATTATAATGTTTTTAAGACATCACATGTTATATTTAAAAAACAAAAATAATTTAATATTGTTGATATAAAATGTAATGTTATAGAGTGATCATTATGATATGTCAAATTCAATCAAGTTTTTGATCAGACGCTTTTGGTTTAGCCTCAAGAATATAAATGAATGATGAATTAGGTTATCGATTTATTTTGATGTCAATATGCAAATACATTTGATGTGTCTTCAATAATTATTCTAACAAAGTATTGTGTAATCGTAGATGTATAAACAATGTGTTATTGGACAACATACTGTAAGGTGTAATGAGAACAGTTGGATCACAGCTTAATATTATATTTTTGTATTTTCTTAGAAAACACAAGTTGTTGTGTCTCCCGGGCGGAAAGGAAGGATTCCACTGCCCCGCTGGGGACATTATTCATCAACATGATCTCTCATTATAGCAATTTCATATAACTAAGTATGTTAGGTTAGGTTATCTAACTTAGATATATTTTCAGCTCATGTAATTTGTTTATGTATGAGATAAATAAAAAGTAAACAAAATCAACAAACACTTTATTTATAATATTTTTTATGGCAACACATACAGAAGAATACCGCCAGATGCTACTACAAATATCTCATCTGTGATTCTATGATGCCTGCTATTTTTGGGAATGGCTTAATGATTTGTGTGGATGTATTATCTGCTAATTTCATTAAATTACAGACTGGTATCAAACAGCATCTGCAAATAACGGTGATTATTTGTTAATTAATCAATTCACATCTCAGATGTGAGAACTTTACACGGATTTTAAAGCTCAATGCAGATATATTAATCTATTGGAATTATTTAAAATTAGCTGAATATATTACTGACTTATAGTCTAATGGATTATGTTTTTAAAACATAGGTTATTACTGACATATTTGGTTATTTCCAAATACAAGTAGAATTTACATTTATAGATTAAAAAAAAAAAAAAAAAATGGTCGCTTATAAAAGGTTAAAGTGAAAGGTGGTGTTCACAGGACTTTTGTTTACCACCAATTTTGTCACTCAATTCGTGCATTTTTATGGGTGAGTGGTGTGTACAATACCAATCTGGAGATTTGTATGCACATAATTTTATTACACTTTAGATCTCAAAATAATGATAATTAAAAGTAATAAAAATAGAGAACAATTCAATATATGTATATAATTCTTTAAGGCAGAAAGGGATTGTAAGGGGGGAGGTCAATCAAGAAGGCTACAGACTCACATGGAAGTATATACTCCAAGAGACATAAATGATAGCATAAGGTAATTAATAAGTAGCCGTATTTGAAGATAAATATCATTAAATAATTGGGCAAGCAAATATCCACAAAACAGCATTCAAATCAGTCAAGCAAAGGGTCTTTAATTTTTTTTATGGATTTTGTCAACCATATATCTACTTTTTTTGGGACTGCTTGTCTCAAAATAACATAAATCTATGTGACATTTTTAAATTATCACCTCCCGTTTATTTATATCGGTCTTGAGGTGAGGGAATTTGACTTATTTTAGTAGGGACTATTGTATAGGGAAATGCACCTTTTTAAATTATAAAAATTAGACACCATAAATTATTTATATTTTAATTTAAATAATTATATTTTACACATTCGCACTAAAACAAATATCAGGTACAAAGTACTTTATTGCATAAAGTAATTTATAATTTCAATTAATAAAAAAACCTCCTGCAGAGAAAGGGCAATATTTCAGTATTACGTTTATATTTTTTCCCCGAAAGAAAATAAATTCATAAATACAGACAGCATAAGTTATACACCAACCTAATAACATTATCGCCTTACAAATGAAAAGAAGAAGAAGATTGGTTACTAACGTCAGTGTCATACTGTCATTTTATTGTACAAAGTTATAAAATGGAATTGCAAGACATACCATACAACAGATCTGAATATGTCGAAACGGTAAATATTCTCACTCATAAGCTGACTCAATTACAATTGTAATTAATTATTTATATATTGTGCAAATGTTGAGCTTTTAAAGTAAATCTATTCCGGTCGATGTTTCAGGCTTCTGGAAATAAAGTGAGCCGCCAGACAGTGCTGTGTGGCTCACAGAACATTGTGCTTCATGGGAAGGTTATTGTGCAGAGTGACGCCATCATACGCGGTGACTTGGCCAGCGTCAAGACGGGGCGCTTCTGCATCATCAGCAAAGGTGCCGTCATCAGGCCGCCCTTCAAGAAGTTCAGCAAAGGGTACACAACAATAACACTCTCCATTTTGTATATTATTATCGATAAATATTTATTCAATTCCGTGCGCAATATCTGAGACTCACAACTTTATTTAATCAAAATAGTGCTGTCGATTCAGCCCCAGTATCGTTCCCATTATTTTCTTTACGGTTGTGAAGCTTGGCATTTCACCAAAAGCCAACGCAGCCGTATAATGGGTTTCAAAAGCAAATGCCTGCATATAATACTGAGTGTATGATGATTTAACTTTTTGTTTATTGACGAGGTGTAGGAGTGGTTAAGGCAGATTTCCAAAATACAGTCTGTCAAGAGACGAAGGTGGACCTGCATATTTTTGAAAATGCACTTTTCGACACTTTATGACGACTGAGACCAAAAAATAACCTACTGATTATGACTAGTATTAGAAAATCCAAAATTAAATCTTTTTATTGGGTTAGGTTAGCTTGGATTCAATTAAAACAGCACGGCGAACATTTTATTCAAAATACTTTCACATTTAAAATTCGTCTGTACTGTCAAAAATGGCAGGGAAAATGTCATTTTTACTCAGGACCATTAACTATTAGTAATATCGTAGTTTTGATTGCGTAAAATAAAATAATATTACTCACAATGTTTTAAATCTTGATACACTGCAATGAAGTGAATTTTATGGTTTACTTGTGAAATTATGGCGTGATCCCTGAGATAGTAAAATAATTTTCTTTCAATATAAACTTGTAGGAACGTTTAGTAAATTTATGTACTATCAATATTTATGTTTTCTTTCTAATAAATTGAAATAGATTCTTCATCTGATTTCAATTCAATTTCTATGCTCCAATTTATAAAGATGAGTTAGAGTTATATATGTTTATTAGATTGTTTTGTCATTTTATGCTTCATTATAATACAAAATATATTTCACCATAAATCCATAATAAAAAAATTGTTCATTGTAAAATATTGCATTGATAAAAATTGTTTTCTTTTTCAGTGTTGCCTTCTTTCCCTTGCACATGGGTGACCATGTGTTCATTGGGGAAAATTCTGTTTTAAATGCTGCAGTTGTGGGCTCTTACATTTACATTGGCAAAAATGTAGTTATTGTAAGTTTATATATATATATTTTATATTTGTTAACTGTATTTTGTAAAATAAGTCTATTTTATTTGTTTTTTTGTAATGACTATTCTATGTGAAATTTCAAAATTTAAATTATGTTAAAGAATATTTCAAATATGAATTCCACAATTTACCCAATCAGATGACGAAACATTTTTAAGAGTGAGATTTTTGAGAAATCTTATTAAGGAATTTATACTCTACCTCAACTTCTATATATAACATTGAAATTCTGTATATGTTTTTATGTTTTCTAATTTTTGAGTTTATATTACTATATAATTACGTAAAAATATTAGTAGAATAAAAATATTTGTATTCAAAACAATCTATTCAAGTTTATATTCTTTCTCTTACGTTTTCAATACTGCATTTATTTTTAAAATCAAATTGTTTATTGTCAATCACAACTATACTGTAAATTTTATAGAATGACCTAATACCATCAAATATTTGTAAAAATACATAATTATTATAGTAATTTTATTAAAAATATTTCATTCAAGTTTTATTTTTTGAATTGTAGATATTTTGCTGAACATATGACAGTCCTAATACTTTGTGATGCACGCTTAAAGTATAATAATTAAATTAATTTGAATAATGTTGTTGCATTTTTAATAACATAAGAGTAAGAAGACACAAGTATTAATAAGACATCAGTTAATACTGATCACCAAAGCTTTACCTCCAAATCTCTTTATTTTGATTATATGGTATTAATATAGAAATATGACATCAAAAACTTTTATGTAGGATTTTTTATAGTTATATTTCTACAATTATAGGGAAGAAGATGTGTCTTAAAAGACTGCTGCATGATTGAGGACGGTGCGGTTTTACCGGCAGAGACGGTGGTCTCAAGCTTCACTCGATACGGGGGCTCGCCTGCCCGCCTCATCTCCGACCTTCCCGAGGTCACACAGGATCTCATGGTGGACTTCACCAAAAATTACTATCAGCATTTTGTGCCGGCCAAAGTTTAATAAATATTTATTATATCTGCTGATTCTTCATATACATGTGATATATATGTATTGAGTGGAAGAAGGAATATATTATAACATCATCAAGGTGCAGAAGACAATGATCATTGAAGACTCATCCATCAGTGCGTGTAATTTTTTTAATGATATGATATCCCTTCAATGACATACAATATTTATGAATGCGTGATAAGTGAGATATTTAAATATTTATGCTTTTCTATGGCCTGTGGTTGCCCTTGCTTAAGAATAATGATGTTTTACTTCGAGGGCGAAGGATGTTTCCTAATTCAAATATTTTTATATTACTTATATTGAAAATAGATTTATTGACCCATTTTTAAATTGATTATTTTCTTTATCATTATATTGGTATTTTTTACCGTTTATCTCAATAAAATTGCATGTACAAACATCATTCAAGTATTTTTGACTTGTATTATTATTTATTAACAATTGAAGGGTTAAATATACCTATTCTCATAGCATTTGCAATGTAAATTTGAAGTAAAAGTGTAGATTATATTTCAAGCTCATCAAAGTAAGTCAATGTTAATTTCAGTGGTCAATGCATTTTTAAACCCTTTACTGTTTCTAACTTTACAAGATAGTTAATCATTCCCGCCTAATCAGTGCCACATATATTTTTAATTATTAAAAAATAATCTTCATTCTTTTCAATTTTGCAAACGTAATAATTTAATGCTGAATTTTCTAGCTGTTATTTTATTGTTTAATTCAAACCCTAGGCATTTTCTTTGAAATTCACTGATAGCAAAATAACTAATTTTGGTAACACAAATAATAAGTATTTTAAAAACAATATATCAACATACATAAAATATAAATTCCAGAAAGATAGCTTAATGCGAGCTCTAGATGATCATTTTTATTGAACACAATTGCACGTGGAACTGTTCATGCGCTGTATATTTTATTGTGCAATATTACGGATCATCTAGCATTTGCCTTATAATTTAGAAAACATTATTTAATGTGCTTTGTATTATTTATAAACAAAATAAATTAAAATGTACTTCTTTTTGTAAGACAAAGCGTAATATGTTTTTTAATAAAATTAAATAACTACAAAAATAATGCATTTTATTTCTTTTAAATAGTATAGAATTTACAACAACATATAATTAGTAGTGATAACAATATTTATATACTACACAAAAAATAATAATTATATACCTCACATTCTTATTTCACGCATGGGAGACCCAATTCAGACACGAACTCCACGAATTTGTTTGGAAGAATAATTTTACTCGTCTGTTTGATGAGCATTGGGACCTTCTGTTAATTGTCTTTATTGCTTTGTTTTTTTTAGTACTTCATCATAAGTACCTATATTTGTATATTTTTCTATTTGTATTATATTATTTCAGGATCGTATTGAACAAAATTTATAATTTTTCTGAAAGAATAAATAAATAAATCGAATTGAATTGAATTGAATATTACAGTATGTAATGGATATTAATTTAATTCCCCATTATTTACTTACCTACCATAATGAATAATTTTAAATATTATTCTTACCTACGTAAACAGGTGACATTATATAACACAGATTCAAACAAATAAACTAATTTATTGGAACCAAATGTGACTCATCAACAATATTTAAGTAATAAGTACATCAAATTTTTTTTATTTTAGTGACCAGTGTGTGTTTGCGTTTTGATAAAATGTTCACAAAAAGGCATAAAAAGTGAAAAAAACCTTCTTTAAAGTAATATTGTTCCTTCCTGTAAGTGATCTTACCTGTATTGGATAAGGTATGTATTTGCTTACAAATAACTATCATTTTCTTTAAATGACAGAATTACTTTAATGAAATACATTCTATAACAAATTTTGGAATACATTAATTGCTTTTTACTTTGAAGTTATTCTGATGAAATGGAAAAATATTTAATATGGAATAAATATATTTTTTGTAAAGTAAACTTTGTTTACATAGTATTACAACTGACATGATGAAGTTCAGCATAATATTACTAAAATATAAAGTTCTTATAAAATATATACCAAAAAATGTTAAGCATATATGAACTAAATTCAGTTCAGACAATCAGCCTTAAATTGATCAGAATATTTGCATGTAAAAAGTCAATCGCATCTCCCTTTAAATACATCACCAAACATATTAAGGAAAAGGAAGGTTCAAAAATGAAAATCTTGAAATTAAAATAAGCATGGGGAGCATTTGAAAGTAAAAAAAAGGCCTTGAAAAGAGTTGAATAGTATAGTGAAACTTCTCATTTAAAAGATTATGAAGGTTTTTTTTAATAAGATAAATTTGAAATGCTTACAAATATGCGTGACATTCAATCTCAGTTACCATGTTGATTAATCGAAACAGGCGATCTCTATTGTAATAAATGAATTATTTTAAGTGAACAATGAATAAGTAAAAATAAGCACGGTAATGCTATGGGAATGTTACATGATCCTTTTGACAGTTGTAATATTTATTTTTAAAGAAATTGGAGAAGACATTTTGAACAATTTTCTAGATTTTTTCTTCTCATTGGAATTCAAAGTTTCATTTTAATTTCTTTTTAACCTTTCAGAGGGTGCGCTGTCATAAAATTTACGACAAATGTACCTCATCGCTTCTCTCACATTTATCACTTAGTCGCAAGCATCTTTTATATCATCAGCAATATTTAGATTTTAAAGTATTGTTTCGTTTTTAAGAAGTATTTAAGAAAGTATTTTTTTATTTTTTAAAGTACTGTTATTCATAATTTTTTATGACATATCAGCAATTCCTTATCATTTATATAAAGGAAACATCATTTACACGGTTAAAACTTGGCGACGATGACTTAAAATTTATGATGGGAAACTAGTCACCGTGCCCTTAATTGAATGGATTAAAATCAAATAATTTTTGGTGAGAATGAAAAAAGAAAACCATATAAAGCTACTTAATAATAATGTAATGCTAAAGATAACCACAGATAACTACTCTTAGTGAGATTATAATCACAATATTTTTTTATTGGAATATTCATATATGTAATTAATACCTAATAAGTAATAAGGTTGTAATCATAATTGAACTGTATAGTTTTGTTATAATCGTACACGACAGGTTATTGGTGGATTAAAAGGATTTAATAAACAATTGGATGTGGCAAACAACTGGAGAGATAAGATCACAATGAAATCAGTCTAATCTGCAGTCAAAATTGTCACATTAAATAAATCCATGTGGATTGTGAGGCATTCTGGTGTTATCTGGCGGCCTTGCCTTTGATGGAGCTTGTGTGCCGAACGGAAAATGAGTGAACAGCAAACTGAGGAGTGAATAGATATCAGAGATAATTAAGTCTGGCTCAGGAATCACAGAGTGGTAGTTAGTAAGACAAAATAAAAATTATAACGCCATTGATAAACTTCAAAATCATTTAAACAGAAAAGCATGTTCTTTTGGGTTAGTAATAGTATACTTACTCGTAACTTTAAACTTCACCTAGTTTTGTAGGTTTTGCGTGATATTTAATAACACACAAAGAAGAATGCCCCTAGAGAATTTTAGCTCTTCAGTGTACTCTGAGACGTTGAACCGGGTAAGCTAAACACTGTATATAGTGGATGGGTGTGTAGATCTTTTAAAAGTTTTTATTAGAGATTCAGATTGTATGAGAAAGGAAACATAAACGATAGGAGAAAATTTAAATCCCACATTTTTTGTCAAATGAGGAGCTTTATTATGATTTAACGGATGCCAACTACATGCAAATACCAAACCTTGGGTGGGTCACCACCTGTTTCTAACCGTTGAGCCGCTCCTTAGGACCAAATTCTTCAGGCCTCGGAGACGTCGGACTAATCATCCGATTTCCCTTAATGTCCGATTAACAGAACATCCGAAACATACCCAGGACACTTCAGCAAACAATTTAAATAACTTATTATGAAGAGTCAATTAACCAATCCACAAAGGTTTAACTAAACGGCCAATCCTCTGATAATGTTTTTATAAGATCGGATGATTAGCCTGATGCTCCCGAGGCATAGACCATTTAGTCCTAAGAGGCGTTTCTATCCCAAATAACAACACAGAAGGGTACGTTATATGAAAAATGGTCGCTAACAATAGAAGAATAATCTCCATTACAAATCAAAAGGAGCGTGCGTTATAGGAGAGTTGACTGTAATATGCAGTTAACCAAATTGAAAGTTCCATACATTTTTCAACGCAGTGCCGGTTTTAGAGGATGGCGAAGTGGGGCGGTGCCTCAGGGCGTCGAATGAACTGGGGGCGCCGAGAGCAACCTATTATGCTAAGTTTTTTTGAATAAAAAATAATATTCTTTTGTCCCATAAACCCAATACATACATGGTCACAATCTATAAATATTCTTTTTTATTTGCAATCAGAGTGCTGTTAATTATAGTCCGGCCCTGTTTTGTGTGGGCGTGTAGACCTCGTGAGGTCGGCGTGTGATTGTACTGAGAAGTGTGAACTCAAGACTCCAGGTTATGTGTCGGTGTAACAACAACTGTCATCGCCATTGCGCCTGATGCCGAGCAAACATGCCGACTTGTCTGAAGGGATAACGCTGCTTTAGGCCTGTTGTTAGTCGTTACCACTTCTTGTTTATTTAACAATTTGAGTAACGCGAGATTTAAGCTTTATACAGACATGGCTTATCTGTATCATATCCCTGTTTTCGTTCGCGAGTTGTGAGAACTATTTTTGTATTACTACATCAAGGCTTATCAATTGCAATTACCACATAATATTTTTAGTCTTATATATTTTTTATGATTATATCTTTTAATATTTCAAATTTCAATAAATCTATTGCATATACACTTAAAACGCACAAACAGAATTAGTCAAAATAACATATTTAGTGTTTCCTGTTTTAAATTCGTTAATGCGATACCTCAGCCTTTTTTATAAATGAACACATTAGAGTTCTACTTTAGACCAATATTTTGCATTACGTACTTTATTTACCTCACATTTGATCTCAATCCAAAGCTTCATTCCTTGGGTAAAAAAACGGATTAAATTTCCGGTTTTGTCATCCTAGAGGACGGTAGATACTTTACTTTCATATGAGAATCTAAATTGGAGATAAATCTAACTACTGATTAAAAGTTTCTGTCAACAGTTCAAGGTGGCGATATTTTATATTATTAAATTAGTAGAGGAAATAGTATTGATACCAATGTGTAAAAAACAGTTCCAGGAATAAAAAGGCTTTTTATTTATTTAATTTTACAGTAAACATTTTACAGTTCAAATACTTATACTAGCGTTACACTTGTATAATTCAATTTAAAAATATACTTTATTATTGAAATATGTAGGATTTGAATACTATATTTACGAGTACGAAAGGTGTGTGAGGTCCTTGTCTCGCTGAAAACATATATCATTTTAGTGTGGCGTGATTCATTTTATTCTAGATTCCGTGCTTTTGTGTCAATGAAACACATCATGCGATGGGGACAAACTTCTCGCATGTGCTAGCGCCCACGCGGAATATGACACGACAAATAATTTGCTCTAATCACATTCGTATTGTCTTTTATTATCTTCATCCGAATTTGAAATACACAATTCCGTGTTGACAATGGCCGCCGCGTGTCTCTCTGTATGTGCAATCATATATGTGGGCATTTTTAGTCACATAATCAATTTTCTTTAATGTGGACGGTCATAAAAGGGCATTGTTGCCCAACACAGGCGTCTGAAAACTTAAAGGGCGAGGGGGTATCGATGTTCTTGTACGAAAATGATGTCAATGTTACTTTTTTCTTTTATGAATATTGAACGAATTTTTCGAATATGATGGTCTCAATTTTACATTTTTTTTGATAAAAGTTTTGAAAAATTGATAGTAACACCAAACATTTCTTGGGGCTTAGGGAATATTTTTAAGCCGATAATCTATTAGTCTCCAAGAAATACTTATATCTTTCTAATAAGTACGGCAACCTACTTCTTTAGTTAATTAGGGGGAAAAAATGCAATATTTACTATTGCATTTAAATACGTAGCTTGTTATATCGACTTTGATCTAAAGACGTGTACATTTGAACTGAATAAGGTTAGTAATTATAAACCAACGGTGAACCGCAGGTGAAATAAAATTCATTTAAAGACATTATTTACAGCCATGAAAAGCCAAAGCTTTCTTTAAATCATTATATTCAGATTCAATACCTTAAAGATAACTAACGATTTTTCAGGCCGTCGATAGTATTAAATTGGCAAGTAATATTTTTTTCAGTATTTAACTCAAATTATGGCCAGTAAATGTTTTAGAAATGGTCAGTAATAAATGCATGAAAATGACAGTCAAAATGATAAATTGACAGTAGAGAAAAAAGGCAAAATATATAAATAATGAATGGTTATTAATAATAGGTAAGGTTAGGTTCCCATTATATTTATTTAAAAAAAACTCATCACTTAATTTAAATATCGACTTTTGTACATTAATTACTGGCAGTATTAAATATATCACTGAAATTTTTATTTTATAACTGACCACATTCGTACTGACACAATGGATGCTGGCAATTTATTTAATATACTGCTAGTCTATTTAACTCACTGACAATTCATTTAATTTTGCTACCAAGACCATGAATTAATTACTGAACAAATAAATACAGGCCTATGAAATTTACTATTTTAATAATACAATTTGTGATGTGTTTTACAAACTTTTAAATATTTTAAAATCCGTTATATATGATTATGTTATAATAAAATTATTTACTATTAATTTGTAATGAAATAATTTTCTTCAAAAAATATTCTAAAATATCTATATTATATCTATGTTACGCTTACCTTTTAAATATAGCCGCTTCTGTTGTCTGACTTGAATACATATTTAAAACAAAGTATATTTTTTGAAAACTTAGAAGTCATTAACGTAAGTAAATTATTCACTGTGCAGCATTCCTTCAGTGGTTACTTTTGTTAAGAGCTATCGAGTATCGGATTATTGATTTGAATACAGATAACAGTTACTCATTCATGTTTTTATTAGATTATATCCATTCTTTTTTTGCTTCGATAGAGGCGTACTTACTTACCTTTATAAATTTGTATTTAATGTCAGGGGATATAATTATAAACTATAAGTCACTGGAATACATTTTTTCTTATAGTCTTCATCAGAAAACGGGTTATTGATTTCTGCTATTAAAAATAATTGCAAAAATTGCATATACAAGCAGTGGGCAATAACAAATCATGCCTCCACAATAGTATCTTTATTATGCCGCGTGAACACATTTTTCTGTTTAAATAATTGTTGAATAAATCAGCTATTTTCTTACTTGCATCCACAGTTGAATTTCATTTAATTCAATGTCTTTAAAAGTTCAATGTTTTTATTTATTCTACTACATAAATGCGTCAACAAATACCCTTTTATTGATGTAATAAAAAAAAAATGTTATCCATTCTTCATTTAATACATGATATGATCCAATTTTTCATTATTGATTCATTGTAAGAACGCATATAACGCATAACCCTTATATTTGGCGGGTGTAAATTATTTTTATCACTACTAATACGAAGACAAAAAACAATTCTAATGCATAAAAATAAACTCAATGAAAATAATATAAGCTTGAATGATCAATTCGGGAAATCATCATCAGCCTGTATCCGTCCAACTGTTGAACGTAAGCCTCCCGCATAACTCTATCCTCTTCGATCCTCCGCCTTCCGCATCCAGGCCACTCTCGGTATTTTTCTTATTTCGTCAGTACATTTTGCAGGGGGTCGGCCAATGCTTCGTTTGACAGTTATTGGGCGCCGCTCCAATACTTTTCTTCCCCATCGACCGTCGTCTCTTCGACAGATATATGTCCTGCTCATTGTCACTTGAGTGTGCCTATTCGTTAGGTTGCCTCCACTACTTGAGTTCTTCTGCGGATATCCTCATTTCGGATTCAGGAAAAATTAAATCCTTTTTTCCGTATGCATCTGGTTTCCTCTCAAAATTATATTCTTATATGTTGGTATGTTTTAAGTTGTAGATATTAAAAAAAAATACAGTTATACATCTTAGGCTACTCGAAAAATACAATCGGGCCTCATGCAGCCCGCAGACCGTAGTTTGCCCAGCTCTGTATACATGTGGATGTTGCATCTTCATAGATACTCAAATTATTATTCAGATTGAACTAAAAATGTATCCTAACACCTTTAATACTGAATATTAAAAAAAATGTCATATGTCTAGGAAAGTTATGAGCTACGATGCATACTTCAATATTTACAGTGTAGAATTTAACAAATAGAAACATTTCAGGTGAAGCAGTAAATTATGTAATTAGATATCGGTTTTATTATAGTTAGATGTAACGCCTATGCTTGATTATCTTGCTAATAAATAATAGGTATTACATACTTTAATGATGACGTGTCTTATTTGGGTACATACTATTAATTTGAATGATAAATGTTTTTTTTTTGTAAATTTAAAAGTCAATTAATACAGTGGAAAGTATAGACGCATAAAGTGATCGTAACTCGAGATAATTTGATGGATCGGTATCAATGTTCCGAAGCAGGTATCTATCTACCTGTAAAATAATAATAGCATCGCTGCGGCTCCAGGTAAGCGACGATCGACTTATCTACGTGTCAATCAACCGAACCTGGTAAATCCGAACTCCCTCGATATCAAGGATAAAGTCCATCACCAATTTTAAACAATCTTGATCATCGGCAGATTGAATGCGTTGACTAATTAGCAATATTTATTTATAACAATGCCAATTTTGCATAGTTTGAGGAAAATTCTAAGTTGGCTGAGAGAGTTGTTCCAAAAGTATTAGTAGCTAAGTTCCAATAAATATCATTAAAATATTTCACGCGTTCGAAGGTCTTCAAGCAGTGTTGACGGATTGTATCTAATAAATAATAACAATAATGAGAGATAGAAAAACTTAGAAAATACTCGTAAATAATATTGTAGACATAATATAATACATTGTATTTTATTGTGTATTGTTTATTTAAATGTGTAATATTTTCAAGAAACAGATTACTAAATACTTTTAATCCCATCAATACATACAAGCACGCAACCACTAAATACTCTTTACACACGCAATGTCTAGCCGACCAGGTTCTGTGTCATAGAATCCGTGGATGAGCAAAGCCTTCTGTAGTTACTCTCCTTTAAGTGATGATATACAAAATGTGGAAAATTAAAACTTTAAAAATGTTTAGCCTCACAATTAAATACTTACATAATACAGGAAGCTTAATTTTTAACGTAAGTATGGATGTTGCGTGATCGTTCTTATGGAATTATTTATACGAGTGTGGGTGTTATTTTATCGTATGGGGATTAAATACAAACAAGACAGTTCATTGGCTGTAAATAAAAGTGCAAGCCGTGAATCTGCATACAGAATGTACGGAAGTTCTTGATCACAACAGTTTACATGTTTTTTGATACGTTCCGATTCTTCCGATTATTGCGAGCCGTGTTCACACCCAATTGCACGGTTCAATGTTTACGCACAATTACGCATCGGAGCGCTTAAAAACCTTGCTTTGAACTCTTCCTTCGTGCAGCTTTCTCTGGAAGCGCAACGCATAAAAAAATGTTCTTGAGCGAAATACGACTAACACGAAATTCCATTTCACGTTTTGATTCCGAGTAAAAATAAATTAAAATATTACAGTCAAGGTAAGCAGTTTTACAAACTCGTGGGCCCTGTGATGCCGGAATATAATTATTATTTTTGCTTTATTATGCGATCACAAGATGGAAGCTGTAATTTATGACGCGCGTAATAAGCGCGCTGGGGTTCTTGACAAAAGAGGCCTCATTTTTTCGCGAAAGTGGTCCGCGGTCATCGATATTCGGACTATCCTTGCGGGCAACGACTGACGATTTCGGTTTCCTTGACCGAGGTTCGCCGCATCACGACATGTCTGGTTGTCGCCATCCTCGGACGTCGGCATTCGCACGCTGAACACGCGATGGCAAGGTTTGGAGGTAACCGACCGAGCTGGGCCTTCATGAGGTCGACTTCTTGGATATATTGAGAATGAACCTCTGGTTTATTGTACTCGCTTAGTTCAATGAAAGACAGGCTTCCACCAAGTTAGGTCACATTGTCGTCAAGGCTTATCTGATAGCATCGTCTTAAGCGCTCAACACTAAAAAAATCCTCAAATCTTAACGCATTAAAATGAATAATTTTTGTTGAATAATATATTTAAAGTACGTGGTATGGATCTGCTTCGTATATACATATCCACTTTTAATTTGGAGCATATGACCACCACAAACCGCAGCCCACGCTTTGACTAGAGATTGAATATTTAATTTGGTCATGGAACTTTTTTGTTCAAATTCTGAGCAGCTTTGCAAAAACGCTTTAATATTTTGCATAGTACCAAAATACATAAAAAAAACTGTGTTTTTCTGTAAGGTCAACAGTTTAACTACATAACGGCAAGTTTCATTTTTTTCAAGGTGGAAACTGCATTTGATAAATTTGAAATATATATCAATTGCGGAGCATCTCAGTAAAGAACCACAGACTCTGGTCTGCTTATATCTTCCTCAGTGGGTTAAAAATATGCACACCACGAATCACCGCCATAAACTACAGTCAGCTGCCAGGGTCTTCGCCTTGTCCCGGGTCAGCTACGTATCACTTAACTGCGCCGAATGTATCATGCGTATCGATATCAATATATCAGCGAATTGTCATATTAAAAACATATTTTACATTGAATTAACTAAACACCTGTGAATTAAACCATTATTTAAATGTTATGTTAATTTATTTTATTTCGTGTTGATTGATATTTATCGGTAGTTAATGATAATGTTGTAATACACACATTACAAATTTATTAATAGTTTTGCAAGAGACTAGTCCACGAGTGTATCGGCCGCCGGCGCATAACTGTTGAGCCAAGGTTCGGGCAAAAAATCACAGCATCTTTCTTACGGGCAATTCAAGGTTAATTACGAGGAATGCGAATCACAGATGACCTAGAGTAGATAATGTTTTTTAAATAATGTATTCAAATAGACCGCGAAAGATGTCTGATAAGAATTAATTATATTTTTATAGTTTGATTCTCGAGCGAAGTGCCGGCAGAAATTATTCCACACCCGCTGACTTCCAATGGTGGAAACAGGTAAATTATTTTAATAGTAAATTTATTTTGCAAATATTTATGAATTCAACTTTTTTTCTTGAGGAAATAAATATTAGATATATACGCATGTTTTTATAAGCACTTAGGTAGTTTTCCACGCATGATGTTATTATTTAAAATATTGCAAAGTGTTATTATGTAAAATGTAATTATCATTTGGTTAAAAAAATATGTTTCATGAATGACTTACGAAAGTATAGAGAAAAAAACTATTTGTCGAGTTAAACAAGTAATAGTGTTGTAAAGATTTGCTGATTGCCGATAATCGTATCAATATTAAATTAAAAACAATGTGTTTCATTCATTTTTTTAAGATATCATTGTGAATACTATTTGATTCGTTGCTATGGGATAAAAATAATGTATCTTGTCAATATTTAAAACACAAAAATTAAAATAATATTTATAAACAATATTCATCAGAAGGCTAACTTCTTGCCAGAGATGCCTTAATAAGTAATTTATATTGTTAATTATTTTATGAAGGCATTAAAAATGTCAAGTACGAGTATTTGCGACGCCAAGTAGTCTTGGCAACACGAATATACTTCTTAAATTTATGAACTGCGCTTCTTAACATTGAGATATGAATTTTACATTGTATTTACTCGTTTATTTATACTTGCATATTTGTGATACCATAAGGATTATTTATATGCCACATAACATATTTACTAAATATACCTCAACCTTATTATTATACTGAACGACATTTTATGATAATTATGTGTTATTGTGTAGTTTTAATCCTTATGTATTGTTATAATTAGATTTAATAATATATTTTTTATGCAAGGAAATGCATTCCATGTCATTGGGCAATTTTTATTATCTTTTATTGAAGTCAGGTTTTTTTTATAAATGTGACAACTGAGGAATAGGACATAAGTTTATCACTCATATGTATTACAGTTTTAAAATGACAAAACAAGAACAAACGCAGAAGTGAAAAAACTAATATCCCGAAATAAAAATAATACTGATTTATTAGTATATACGAGTATATTTTAGGAATTGCAATTCACAGAAAACAATATTCTACTGCGGTTAAAACTTGATGGTCGCATTGAGATTTTAAATATTATTCGAGCTATACGCTGCAAAAGTTTGTTGTCTTACGATTTGGTAGATAAAACTTTATACCCAAGTATGACATGGAAATTAGCACACGATACTTTTTTTAAAACCAATGTTATTTCATAATTTTATTTCACCGAGTCCCTTTTCTTCTTTGCAGTTCCTTGAACTTCATTTAGTGTGTAATCGTGTATGTAATATTATTGCTTGTATGATTCTTGCAAAAACTTGATTGTTTCTTCGACAGCATTGTGTCAACAACAACAAAAAGTTATATTATTTATTATGCAGGTACGAATACACTTATCACGCAATATATGCAAAGGTAGGTATTACCGTATTGTTTTTGCGTACGTTTCTCTGAATGTGTCCTGCAGACAATTGGTGGCTCTGAATAACTGATCAACTTCCCGCCACGTAGGCGACAGACCTCCGCGAAACCCTGACGGTCACATGGAGGATGTCACCAGCTCACTAAACAAGTACAAGCCCACGGCTTTTCCATAACAACTTCCCTGATACATGAAAAGCAAAACAAATGTACTCATCACTTAATACGTGTGAACGTACGTACTTCTCTAGCGTCTTACAATGTTTCGCGGAACGTAATTTTGAAATGCCTTTAAGTAAACAATAAACATTTTTCTTATAGTTTGTTATTTCGGTTGTTGTCAATCTGCGAATCCTTGTATTTATAGTGTGATCCAAGTTAAGACAATGTACAAAATATATACTTAAATTCGTATCGTCATCTCATTTGTGTTCCATGCATTTTAACAAGGTACGTACTTCATTTTCTTCCTATTACGATAGAAATAGGTTAGTTCGCTAGAGAATCAATAGAAAAATATTTTTTTCTATCCTATTAATATTATTTTACTTCTCAACTGACGGTGGTTATCAGCCTCCAGTGCCGTCATTATTATGTGTAATAGCATCCCTAAGTGGATGAAATATGTCGAATAAGGACAAAGAGTATACTCCTGCTCCTTTTTTAATACCACAGGTAGGTTTTGAATTGCTCTGTTTAATATACGTGTTTCCTCCCATATACAATGTGAATATCTTAAAAAATAAATTAATAAACACTTGCAATTCCCTCAATACCTATACTCACGTAGCTACTACTCATCCTTCCCACTTGTAGCGCCCAGCTGACCCATTTGACCGTCATAGCGACTGTGGAGGAACGATATTCTTATCAAGTTTTCTCTTTTGTGTGTTTTTAAATATGTACACAAAAATAGAATATGTAGTTTTTTTTGCTTTTGTAAGATATATCATTGTAATTCTTCCAAACTCAATCAGCATACTTTCTTTTCTGCTTTCTTTTTATGTTGACGGCTTTCTTCTTTATCTATATATTTTCAAACATGGAGTCACTTGCCTCAAATATATATTAAGGTAGTAGTGTATAATATTGTTAGTAGGTTGGTGTAGCAGCTGGGTTGGGTTTGCTATAAATATTCCTTTTTAACCTTTGAACTTTATTTTTCCCTTTGTACTTTTCCTTTGAACATTTCAAACAACGCGCCGTGTTATATGCAATCCTATTTACAAATTAGGTGCCTATAATTTCGCAAATACAATGTATGAATTGAAAATGTATATATTTTCACGAGAACCATACTTATTACACGAATCAATTATTATAATTGACTAGTTTTATATTGAAATGCATACTATCAAAACAATTATTTTCATATATAAATATGATAAATGTGACGACGCTCGTGAGCTCTACTTGATCATGTGGTGTTTTTAATAGACAATACTTTAAAAAATCATAATAAAAACATCAATACTAGTTTATAATTGCTTATATCGATTATAAACTCATAAAATAGTACAAAATTGACTTCTTCCTGAAAATTTAGCTGAAATGACTCATCGGTAACGACGTGGGGCCCACTGGACGTCTGGTGCACGGAACATTTGTTGCATGGGACAACTGGTGCACTGGATGTCTCGCTAACCTAACTTAAGGATGTGACCAGAGATCGTAGAGTCCAGAGATCCATATGTCTCCTTAACGAAATGTTAGGTTAGGTTGGAGAGACATCCAGTGCGCCAGTTGTCCGGTGCGCCAAATGTTCCGTGCACCAGACGTCCAGTGCGCCCCACGTCCTTACCGATGAGTCGCTTAACAAATTCTCTGTGAATGGAATGCGGCGGAACCATAATATGTATTCCTTACTAGTTGTTATTATTACATATTTTGATAAACCCATTTTACTGTTTTTAATACTTAAATAAATCTTAATCATATGTTTGTATTAATTACAATAATACGGATATCATTAAAGTAATTGCAAAAAAATAAAATGAAATCACTGCCATCGTAATAAAAAAAATTACGTTACGTGACATTTGATAGATTTACCTGATGTTGGTACGTTTAAATTGTGATATCCGCTATAGACCAAAAGCTATTTAGAAAGGAATTTAAAGATCTTGCTGAAAGAAGTGCACAAGTGATAAATGTTAATAATTTATTTGCATTGTGTAGACCTCCATAAAAGCTGATGCTGGAACGAGTCTCATTAGCACGTACATTGTTAATGTATGTGAATATTGTTTCGTCTAATTATCCTCTAAACGTTCTAACATGATCGTGGTACATTCTTGATGACTCTTCAAACCATGACCTTGTGGCACTAAGATCAGACAATGAATGTTGAGTATCATATTGCAGCATCTTGAAAAGCATTATACTTACATTTTGCGGGACTTTCCTCTAAGTGTGTTTATAACTGTGCAAGGGATGGTGCACTGGTTTCTGATAATTCGGCGTACAGGTCACTGAGAACGATAGTCTGCAAAAGAAGATCGCTTTCCGCCTCTCAAACGCTGGAGCGCCTTGTACTTCCAAGCGCTATATCAGGGACTCACAGCTTTACTCGATCGCGTAAACTACAGCTGCCTTTTCTTCAGTAGAAGGCAGAACCGATATAGGTTGAGGCAAGGACCATGGTGGCTGATACAGAGATTTGTGACAACCATATCTTGCAGTTAGGGCAGCGGACATGATGATGATGCACCAACGCTATTACACTTCTAATAACGTTGATTGTCTTCGTAAAACGTTTGAATATCAGTTATCATAGGTAAACAAGTGCTACAATGTCTCCAACTGTACAAATGTAGCACAACATCACTTAAAAAAATGTCCAATTCTTGAAAAACCCTGATTATTGAACACTCAAATACTTCTCTGCTACTGCAGCTGCAGCCTATGGATTTTCGTGAGTTCTTGCCCTGGAGGCTCCCGGGCACCATCTATATACCCATTAGGACCTCCAGGATACAGGTGTTCTGGGACAAGGCATAAGTCAATCTGAGGTTACAGAACTGTGAAACGGCAATTTTCGGTGTCCATATACTCCAAATATGTAGCAAATATACAATAATTAAAAGAAAAAATAGCTATATATGGCTAGAAGAACTAAACATGCCTATATTATCACAAAAAACAGCAAGTAACCTTATGTAATATTTATCTTCATCTGCCAAAAGCCGCTAGAAAAAAATTAGTTGTATCCTGGAACGTCAAATCAAAAAAGGATTCCGAACTAACAATGAGCTGTAAAGCGATCTCGAAAAATAGATGACAGCAATAAGAATGGCCTTCAAAAGTTTAAGGAACATAATAGAGATATTAAAGATCAGCTTATGATATTAAGACGGTGATATCGCACCAGCAACAATTTAGGCAAAAATGACTCGGCACATAAGTCCGGCAGGCTTCGAATTTATTGATGAGATTAACGTTTGTCAAATACCAATGAGCTCATAACGTCAAATTTGATCTACATGTATTCGTCAAACTTGCTCTCTCATCGCGGTATCTTGATTGTGATAAATCTCGCACACAATTGCGACCGTATGACATGCGATACATTGTAGAGGCGGCGAGATTAGTAATTATGGATCTCGCTCATTGTCGAGGAGTTATATAAAGCATCGTAATTGAATTAGGTTTGTAATCCATCTGCAGTCTTAGGTAGTTTGTCTCATGCCGGTTGATTGCAACATGAATTAATACACATATCTTGAATAATAACTTTTATAACCATTATTGATGTCGGTGACAAAACAAATATTGTACGAGGGTTATCCGTAAAATAAGTTTCCCAGTGATTTTTCACAGTGTAAAACATGTTTAATTCCATGAAGGCGTTAATATTTGGAAAGTTCAGACTTGTACCTATTTTTCTACATAGTCGCCACTGAGGTCAATGCATTTTTGCACGTGGTATATGAGCTTTTGAATGCCCGAGTCAAAAAAATCTGCTGCTAAGCCACGCAGATACCTGAGAACCGCTTCTTCCAGCTCTTCTCTATCGCCGAAATACGTTCCACCCAGGTGTTTCTTCATCCCAGGAAAGAGATGGTAGTCACTTGGGGCTAAGTCCAGGCTGTAAGGTCGGTATTTGACAATACCCCATCCAAGTTTTGCGATGAGCTCGTTGGTGGCGTTAGCGGTGTGCAGTCGAGTGTTATCCTGATTGCAAACGCACCCCCTTGGACAGCAGACCCCTCCTCTTGTTTTTGCTGATATCAGGGATCATTTCGGAGAGCTTACGAACCGTCACTCTTCGATCTGAGAGCGTCGTTGCCTCCACTTTTGCGATTGCTTCGTCAGATTCAGATGGCCGTCCAGAACGCTCCTCATCATGGACGCCGGTACGCCCGTTCTTGAAATCTCTGCACCATTTGCGCACGTGTGGTACGCTCATACACTTGTCTCCATAAATTTCGCATATCTGGGAATGGATTTTTTTCGGCGCAATGTTTTTTGCAGACAGAAAACGGATCACTGAGTGCAGCTCACACCTGGTGAGCGAAGCGAGGGGGAGATTCATCACGTACGGCTGCTAAGCCAAGACTGAGCTCCGCGGGCAGCTCGCTAGGGAAAGGATTTGGACTCGGGGACACTACAGAATCGCGGGACACCATAACAGCGCTTTTTAGGACTATGGCGCCATGGGAACCTTATTTTACGGATAACCCTCGTATTAGTATTATATTAATAATTTTGAAATTATACACTCGTCTTCTTCTTTAAATATTGTGGTTGATAGATTATGAAAATTGGTTACACGTCATTGATTGACTTGTTTATTTTTTCATCTTCGTTTTTTCTTAAAATTTCATTGAATTTATTCCTGCTCTTATTTGATATTTTTAATGCCATCAACCTTATACTTAATTATTAAGAAGGGTTTGTAGCCATTAGGAAATATGTTTTTGCGTTTTCCTTTCCTCATTTCTTTCTCGGATAAGGTCGATTGCTTAGGTATAACAAAGAAACACATATTTATACAAAAAATAAACATAAGCACATTTATTAATCATATCAATTGGTCCGTTAAAATAAATATATTTGTTGGAATTCTTCGTCCATCAATATTGTAAATAAAATATTAAATAAACTTGATAATATATTTATTTAAATTTTTTCGTATACATTACGTACGAGTATATTAAAGTTTCAATTTGAGGGATGTTATACACAAGGTTATGTGACATTAAGGATTATTATCTTCAATATTAAAAGAAAATACAAATGATATGAATGCGTACATTTGGAATTATTTGATAACTTTTACTTTTACCAGTCATTTCAACACCCCACTTATTTCAACTGAAAATACCCTACGAGTATTTCGTTAAAAAATAAAATTAGCAACTTAATATTTCTTTTATTATTATTATTATCTTAATTATTATTATATAATATTAAGTTTTACTTCATATTGTTATATTTAATATTTCTTACCAATCCAGGTCCATTTTCAATGAGCAAGCTCTTCAACGACTGTCGATGTAATAGGTAAGGGAAGTACAAGAATTGGTAATCGCATAAGTTCACACAGATTTACTGAATTTACTGGATTAGTCCAAAACATGTACAATCTCTTAAACAAAAATGTTTTTCTTTTTGGTAACTTTCAATTAAAATTAACTTAACTTAAATTATAATTGTGCAGTTTCACCTAGTAATGTCAGTTAAGCTTAACGTTATGAATAATTTCTAACGTAGGAAACGTCCCAGTCTCTTGTTGTGGGATGACTTGTACTTTTGAAGATAAGACGACTATAACTTCAAGCCTTGTGATTGGCTGAAGTTGTGGGCGGAGAAGTGGGGCTTAAGCATGGCATGCTGCTATCACAACATCAGGGGATGCCGGCCACGTGCTCGCTGGCTTAAGCATCTTGACTTCCATGCATGTCACTATTGTGAGTGTTCTGATCATGCTCCTCGCAGTAGGTGAGATATAAGATAGACAGAGATTATTCGTCTTTGATAAGCGAATCATTGTCAAATTTTTCATACCTCTAATGTTTACGCAGAATGTTAGCTATAATTTTTTTATTTACGTCTTATATTGCCTTGAAACAGACAATACTTGGTTCTTCCTGATTGAGCTTCGTAGTTAACAGCTTAGCATTTTTCTGTAACAGAGTTAATATGAATACAAATCATCGATGCTATAGGTTTATGGATATGATTTGGTAATTTTTTTGCTATTTCATGACATAAATTGTTATTTTTCTTAGTGAAAATTAAGTATACTTTAAGAACAAAAGATTGGCAAAATTTTTTTAAAACGAATACATGTGTACATGTATGTGGCATCTTATAAGTTATAACATATGTAGAATATTTTACCTCGAATTTTAAACACAGATTCTCAAACATGTCTAAGTCAAGACAAATGTCGATATCCAACAATTTAAGACTTTAAAACATTTATTATTTACATTTGACTTCCCTAATAAACTGACTTTTTTATGGAATGTTAATTAAAAACTCCGTCCTGGAAGGTGTTCGAGAACTATGCGTAGAATGTAGTTGGCGGAGCTACGGGAGACAAAACGTACATGGTATGGGGGTGTTTTTTGGCGCCAGCTTGTAACGATCACAAGTTCCAATATGAGGAACGAAAATAATGGTGTGATTATTTGAAAAACATGACGGCATATCTTTATTTGGAAAGCCATTGTATATTTCTCTGCTTTTCCCAGAAACTTATCAAGATTTCATATATTTTGTAAAATATAACGAATTGACTTTTCGGAGATGATCTCTTTCACTTACAAGGTACTTAGTGACGACTGCCTTTCTAGATTGTCATATTAGTAATAGAAGTAACAGTACTGCTCGTACTTACAAATTATTTACATGTACGCACCGAATATATTTTGACACATCTACCTGCGTCTGTTGACAAATTTAGTCACTCTTGGTGATTTGATACTCGTCCGACATCGTGATATGACTTTTAAATCAAACAATAGTGAAAACCTACATTGATATTAAATAACTTCTTAGGTTTTCACGGCCAGATTTGATGTTGTGGCTTTTGGGTTGAGCCGCGTGTGGTGAACTTTTTTCAATCAATATTTCGATTATTATTCATCCTAAACGAGAGTGGGAGAAGCTCAAAGTTGCGTATAATAACTCATACCGCCAACTTATGCAACTCCCTAGATTTTGTAGCGCATCTGACATGTTTGTGGAGGGCGGAGTCCATTCATTTCCAGCATTATTGCGACACCGTGTTGCCGGCTTCTGGAGCAGGATAAGGAGGTCCAACAACATCATCATCCTGGCTGCTTCTGAATGGCTCAACTCCTCCCTGAGCCATCGATGGATGGAGATGGTGCACAAACCACCATGAAATACTATTTTATTTTATTTTAATTTTTATTTTATCCTCACAAAATTAAAACTTTGTTCAATGCTATGTATTTAAAAAATATGGCAGATTGGGTATTGCACAACCCACCCAATCCTGCTGGAATAAAAACTTTATTATTATTATTATTACTATTTCGACCACCATTGCAGGGGTCCTCTTCAGGATTGATAATTTATTTAGTTTTGAGTTGGTTTATTCAGATTATATATTTCTTTTATGAGCGTTATTGATTAATATCTCCATGGCAACTCAAGTTTCATTCCGAAGTATCGTTGGTATGTTTTTAAGACTACGGTAGGTATGTTCTCGAATTGTACATCGACGAACGTCATGTCGGACTGTGGTCGTCTTTGCTTGTCTGTACAGGTTTTAGAGTATGTGCTAGAGGTGGAAGCCATGCTGTTTTGAGAATCAAGCCGTCATCCCTGTTGATGTTGAAGGGATGTCTTTTGATTGCAATGGCTTCCCTTACTAGGCGTGCATATTTTCCTTGTATTCGAATAAACCAACTCAAAACTAAATAAATTATTAATCCTGAAGAAGACCCCTGCAATGGCGGTCGAAATATTGGTTGAAAAAAGTTCACCACACACGGCTCAACCCAAAAGCCACAACATCTACATTGCTATTGTTAGTAACAACACTATTTATTTCCAGTTGCAGTCATGACCAGTATTAAACCAAGTGATTCATACGAGTCATGACCTAACATTGCCGGTAGTGACTCTCTCATGACTCAAAAACGTAAAATCTGAACATTTAACGTTTATTTATGAAATGAGTGTTGGTAATATGATCTCGGACGCATGTTTACTAATTTTTTTTTATGTTCTTGGACTACTTTATTATCTAACTGTACTCATTGTTTGATATGTAGATATGGAATAATGACCATTTTAATTTAAAAATATAAATATGTATATATATATATATTTTAAATTAATGTATTGTTACTCTCAAAACGTAATAAATAAGAACAAGTCTATCCTCTTGGCTTCTTTGTGTTAAAAACGAATGTTATTATTTTGTATCTTATTCATTAAATTTAAGTATAATAATATCACTATTTTATTACAGTTGTAATGTTTTTTTCAGGATATTCATGAGTTCATAAAACATTTATTTATTTAAATTTTTAATGCGATATAATATTATTTATCCTTCTTCGGTCATTCACCGGGTACTTGGGTACATTGAACACTATTACGAGTAAGTACATTTTACCAAAGCCGTACATACATGTAAAACATTATTACATAAAAATGTTTGGCTACGAGAAACACATCAACAATTTTTTTTTTTAATTGGTAAAAATCATAATGATAAAATTTTAAAATCAGTTTAAATTAAATATTCTTATCAAGCATTCATTCTTTTAGATTTGAAATTTACTCGATAAATAAAGAAAAACTTAGATTTATTCACTCTTGAAAATTTCAGTTATTGGTGATTGCATTACACCGCTGTTTACAAAATAAAACTAATATTCTTATAATGTATTTAGAAATTTGTATGTTATTTACAGAGCTTCAATGTTGAGTGAATTTGATGTACAAAAAAGTTCACTACTGTTGAAAATTGTTTTTACACAAAATAGTTGATTATTTACTCATTTTTCTCAAAAATCTAAAAACAATTTGAAGACACAATACAGTATTTTCCTGCGTTCCATTGAAATGTAATATCTAAGCCCACTTTTGTAATGTAATAACATTCTAGAAGAATTATGTTGTAGAGATAATACTAGTATCGATTGATATATCTTGGCTTGATAATGTTTATGACAAGAAGAGCTTCACATATCGCAGCGTTGAAAGCCGAAAACTAGACGGACTTATGGTACGGCTGTGAACATAGAAGAGTTAAAATTTTTAAATACTTTCATTACAGAAGACTGATATAATAATAACCCTCAACATTAGAATAGTCTAAATGAAATGAAAAATGATCGCGCTAGTGTTGCCAGTAATAAAAATATACAATTATTGTTACGGATCTACAAAAATAAATGGAACAATTCATTGATATTTTGAAATTTTGAAATAATGTGATGTAATAATAAAAGACAATAAATATTTTGTCGCTTACTTGTAAATACGCTTCTTGTAAATACACAATTCAAGCTTTTTAAATTAAATTAACTCCTAAATACCTACCGTAAGATATTTATTTTAAGTGATTAGCACTGACAAACTCGCCGTGAGCTTAACGTATTTAAATCATTGATTCTTATAAAATAACACTGCACAGTAGGATGATAATTATTATTTTATCAACATTTGACATATTATTAATTAATTATGATTAGTTTTTTGAATTATTATAATTACTTAGATATTGTGACGTGTAATACATTGTATAATATCGATTAAATAATAATGATGTCGCAGTAACTTATAAATCATTTATAATTTAACAAGTTGTATTGGCCATTGGCAGCTTAAATATAATATTCAATGACAAACGACGCAAATAAAAGAATAATTCAATTTGATTGATTGTCCAAAATTAATCCACTAAATTATCCGTAATTCTCGTAACTCAGATTGTCTTTGAGATAACAGTCCTTTATCAAACATGTCCATTGTAAAATGGACTCGATACTTATATTTGGATTAACTTGATGTGTTTTTTTATGTTTCGTCAGTCTTAAAGTATCATAGAAAATTATTTATATGACACGTATCAATCAAAAAGATTGTAGACGCCTGATCGATGAGTGATAAATATTCTATCAAAATATGTTATGGCTGTATAACATGATTTATTGTTTTCTACCTTTTTTACACAATAAGTTTTAAATTTGTATTCGTTGAAGGTTTTTAGGGTCAATTTCATTTTATTTATTTGTTTTTTGATTTGTAATAAAATTGCTATATTATTCATAATAAAATGTCAGAGCTGAATTGTACATATAACGAGTAAATGCGATAAAAATTGACTATCCACTGTTAAGGGGTAAAGAGCGTTGACGTTTTTTTTTTTGGAAATGCGTTATTATGTAAATAATATTGTTCTTTTTTTTAAATGTGTTCCAATATCTATATATATAAAAGAAAGTCGGGTTATATTTGTTTTTATAACTCAAGAACGGCCTAACCGACTTGGCTGAAAATTGGTGGAAAGGTAGCTTAGAACCCAAAAACGTCCATGGGATACTCATAATTGATTTGATTAAGAAAAAATATTGAACATTTACGTAAACATGTTTTCATACAAGACTATTGTAACTTGACAGCTGTCAGTTGAAGAAAATGTTGCTATAGCCAACGCCATAACTAAAAATGACGCAAAAGTAGGTACCTACGTAAGGTACGGAATATTGTGAAACAAAAAAGAAAACAAAAGGCAGGAAAAAAAAGACAAAAACAAAATAAATATTAGTGAAAATATCAGTTTAATCTTTTATTTGTTAAAAATGTTATAACAAAAAGCAAATGGAAAGGCATCTTCTTATTATTTTAGTTTTTATAACTCAAGAACGACCTAACCGACTTGGCTGAAAATTAATATCATAGTTTTGATTCCGTCATGACATACATTTTACAGTGCTTGGTTTTGCTTTAGATTTCCAATAAATGACCAATTACACTGCTTATTACCAGGAAAATAACAGACTTAAAGATTAAGATGTTTCTTTAGAGAAAATTTGACAAATAACCGGCAAACGATTTAATATCATTTATCTTCACCCCTTTATAATTATGCTACAAATATGGATGTTAGCTGCACATACAAAATAGCAAATCTATTGTCTTAATTTCAGGTGAAGAAACTACCAAGAAGGTTAGCTCGCCGAATTATTACGCATATCGTTTGATTATTCGTCGAAATGCTGACAACTACTTGCTGAAGTTTCGTCGTTTACTGCAATAGAATTCAACCAGACCAAATATATGATATCATATGTACCGAAAAATTCAACTTAATAAAATCCAAAATCTGCTCATTTATTGCCTTTCGGGTGAAACAAAGTTCACCGGGTCAGCTAGTTTAAAATAAAAATTACTTTCGTATACAATGCTTTATTTTATCTGTGATTTATTTACACTATAGTTGTATGCCGTTTTGGTTATTACTTAATACTAAAATTGATTCTTTCAGAATATTCTAGAACAGTATATTACTTTCTTTTATTACGAATATGAAATGGAACATTCAAATGATTTAATTTTTGGTATAATTATATAATAGTACATAGTTGAATAAACTTACTATTACAAACTACTATATTTACTGCTATAACGCAACATGTTCAATGTTTTTTTTGTATTACGTCTGGGGGTTCAACAGGCTTAATAAAGAATCGACATTTATGCATTTTTTATGGATTATTATGCGAACATTAAAATATGCCATTTATTATATAAATAGTGAAGAAAAATTATCATTTTTCTATTTAACTGCATATACTCGTGATATATTTACTACAATCCAGGGTCATAAAAAAATGAAATACTTCAAACTTCTGAAAGTATGTATAAATCAATTACTTCTTCTTCGTAGTATCAATCCGGTGGATTGGTTTGCAGCAGCAGAATTTTGCATCTCGATCTCCACTCCTCTCGGTCCTCCGCAACCCTCTTCAGCTCAGCATTAGAGCTACAACTCATGTCCTCGAACACTTGCTTCAAATACTCCCGTCTAGGGCGCCTTCTAAAGATTCTACCCTCAACCGTCCCTTCCACAATGTCGCGAAGAAGGCCATCGTGGCGCATGATGTGACCGATCCATCGGGCTCGCCTCTTTGAGATGGTTCTTACTAGGTGCCTATTTTCCTTGATTATCCTGAGAACCTCATTGTTCGTGACGTGATCTCACCAGGAAATTCAGAGAATTCTTCTGTTACATATTTAGGTTAATCACTCAGGAATCGTGATATATTTTCTTGAGTATAGAAATAATAATTAAGTATGACAATTTTACTGTTTTTTCATGATACCTGAAAAATATCTTCTTTAATGATAAATATGCGATGTGCGCATTTGCGCACATCTAAAATTTAAAACATTTAAAACAAATATTTAGAATCTATTCCCAGATCTTATAAAGAACAACATTTAAATTATTCGATCGTAAAAAATCGCATCAAAATAAACCTTCAGTCATTTCTACATTTATTGTATAATAATAAATAAATAAAAACTTAATTAATTAATAAATAATAAATAAATAAATAAATAAAAGCTCAACTAATTTATAATTACATAACAACCTAAGATATGATAACAAAGTCGTTACTTTACATTTAATTATTTATTATAAAATACAATTGTTGTATTTTTTATCAGCCTCAAACTGTCAATAAATATTGGGAGAGGCTTAATGTTCGTTATTAAATGATTGGCTAGAAGAAATTATTACCATAACAACTGTTATTTGTAACTAGTCTGATTAAAAAAAATAATCCTTTATTTAATAAAATATTTAATTTAACAAACTTTGCCCAGGGCAGGCTATAAATTTTTATAATTACGGTAACTATTCATTCAATTCAATCAATTTCAAACATCACCCAACTCTTTTTCTTCTAGGGATGCTTTCTTTCCATTCGTTAGAGTCCTGGAGGAAAATTGCTGCTCTCAAACATTCATTCCTTCTTCTTCGCGGTGCAATTCACTACCCTGGGATTCTTGAATGTCTTAACTTCTATGTTCCAGATAAGTACACCCGTGTTCGTAGCCATCCATTGTTTTTGATCCCAGTTGATGCTTGTGGAGTTTCGAGCACTCAATTTAGTACAACGGCAATGGCGCTTCTAAATGGCCTACCTGCACACCTCGATCCTTTTCTTACATCCTTTTCCTCTTTTATCGACGGTATTGTTCTCCTAGATCTTTGTGATCTTTGACACGAGTCATCTTCTTCTTCTTTTATGTTATTTTTATTTTGTAATCTCTTTTCTATGTATTTTATATTTATGTGTACTCTTTGTTTCTTGGTATTTGTACATTGGAACTTCGGTAAATAATAAATGTTTCCTTTTACTTGTAGAGTTGATTTCGATAAAACAGTCAGAAAGTCTAATTTTACTTTTCGAATTTCCAATCTTCATTATTTGAGAGATCTTCACGAGGTAAGCCTGAGGCTTTCTAACTGGAAAGAGAATTGAATGAATTACACTTGTTTGTGTTTAATTATTTACTTATTTAATGAGTCGTTTAATTCTCTAAATTCGGCACTTATAAATTGTTTTATTTTCTTTTTATTTTAAAATTCACAAAATGATCACTCGACATCAATCAAAAATATCTACTCTATGATCATCTTCTGGCTAACGTCATCGTCGTGATGTTGGTTGCCCGTGAATAAAGAAAAACGTAAATGGCAAATTTACAAATCAAAATAAAAAATCAAAGGGTTCAAGGCTTTAGTATTTTGAATTGAGAAATAATATGAAAATAATATACATATATAAATATATAATATAATAAATAAGCTAACGAAATTAATATATACTCGTACGTATGAATTAATTTCGTTATCTTATCATTCATCACCATTACTAAACTATGATTGAGTAACCTAATATGTAAATTATATGATCCTTCTCACTGTGAATATGGTGAAACGATGTATGTAAAGGACAACACATCATAATCATCATCATCAGCCTGTATCCGTCCACTGTTGAACGTAAGCCTCCCGCATGAGTCTCCATCCTCTTCGATCCTCCACCTTCCGCATCCAGGTCACTCCCGCTATTCTTCTTATATCGTCAGTCCATCTTGCAGGGAATCGGCCAATGCTTCGCTTACCAGTTCTTGAGCGCCATTCCAATACTTTTCTTCCCCATCGACCGTCGTCTCTTCGACAGATATGCCCTGCCCATTGCCACTTGAGTGTGCATATTCGTTGGGAAGCAGCCACTACTTGAGTTCTTCTGCGTATTTCCTCGTTTCGGATTCTATATTTTAGCGACACTCCTCTCATGAATCTCTCCATAGCACGCTGGGTGACCTTTATTTTATGGGTAAGACTTGCTATCAGATTCCACGTCCCTGCGCCATAAGTTAATACAGGGAGGATGCATTGGTTAAACGCCTTAGTTTTAAGACATTACGACAAAAGACAATACAGCAAAGTTATGATATTTATTTTCACAATATTCACTGTATACTTGCACGCAGTTCCCACGACTACTAATAGGCATTTCACAGACCGTACTCACCATCCCAGTGGAACAATTTTGGTGCGTAAAGATGTCCAGTAAGATTATATCCATTGTACGAGGATAGCAAGTGCTGCGTGTAGATTGCAGCAATAACCACGAACTGGTACGAGGTTTCCATTGGTGTGCGACAAGGCTGCATACCAGAATCTTTTCTTTTTACTCTCATCTGAATTACATGTTATCATCATCATCTGAATGTCAATACCAACAGATCGAAGAGTGGTTGTAAATTATTGTCTTAATGTCTGCTTGCTGGAGTACGCTGATGACGTTGTCATAATAGAACACTCCGCTGCAAATCTACGGGACATTATCGACAGGTTATAAGCAAACTGTCTGCATCAGGACATGCGAATCAACGCAAAAAACACGCAGGTGCCATTGATATGCAAGCGCAGATCAGACTACTGACTGTTGAGAGTTTCATACATCTTATCACACAAGTCACTTAGAGCGATGGTCTGTACAAAGAGCTCGCTTTCTTACCTATAAAACTCTAGAGCGTACTTTTATTGCATTTTTTAAAATGTAATCGCATGCAGGTTGGCACACCCGGTCAAGACCAGTGCACTCTATGACGCTCAGCCAGGGAGGCTGGACGCTGCATGCGGGAAACGTGTGTTGTGTTCGTGTTTGTGTGTGGGTTGGGGAGATTGCAAGTGTATATTTATCTGTTTCTTGAAGATATCCAGATTGTAGGAAGGAGGAAACACAGACACTGGAAGAGCATTCCAAAGCTTACAGGTGGTATTAAAGAAGGAACTTCGGAAACTGTCGGTTCTTGGTCGACATACATTAACCGTGTTTGGATGTTCGGCAAGTGCAAGACGAGTTTGTCGGCTGTGAGTGGGTGCAGGAGGAATTAGTTCTTTAAGTTCCGAAGAGCAGCGACCGTGGTAATAACGGTAGAAAAGACTAAGAGAACCAATCTTACGCCTGTGTTCCATTGATTGCAGGTTAGTCGTAAGAGTGTCATTGCTTATCATACGAATTGCTCTTCTTTGAACTGAGTCAATTAAGTTTAGAAGGTATTTTGGGGCTCCAATCCAAAGGTGACTGCCGTATTCAAGGATAGGTCCGATTTGTTCTTTATATAGAAGAAGAAGTTGTTTATCGTTGAAATACCGACGTGATCTATATAATACACCTAGTTTTTTGGAAACGAGACCGGCTTTATACTTAATTTTATGCATGCCCCATATCTTTAACTCGCAGCTATACTCGATCAAAAAAATGTACCGCCATCCTTATATATGGCTGAGAATCTTGTGATCTCACTAAAAGCGAGGACCGTGCTTACCGTAGTTAGTAATAACCATATATTACGGTTAGTGAGGCAGATATGGAAGGATGATGACAATATTGATTGGCAGATTGTGCATAACTAACCGTAATGTTAATATAGCTAGGAAAATAAATGACTTTTGGTAAAAGATAATCTATTATTATTTAATACATCTATTAATTAAATAATTTATTTTGTACCTGCATTCCTGGAAAACTCATTTAATTCGTTATCAGCCTTAAAATAAACGCCTAAAATAATACATTTCATTTGAAGCCATAATATGATATTGTGGCTTTTGAGTTGAGCTGTGTGATGCATTCGATTGCATGATTCCATATCATCAACCCTGTGGATGACTCCTGCAATGACGGTCGAAATATCAGAAAATATAAGAAATTCGACAAACATGGATGAACCCAAAAGTCACAGTTCCAAATCTGGCCGTGAAAACCTACAAAATGATTTAATAATATAGTAGTCTCGCATTTGAATAATTGATACGACTCTCAAGGTGTTAAAATAAATGATACGGTCAAAACTCATATTCACAATTGATACCATCAACAGTAATTGTTGTGCCACTTGTTCTTCTACCTTTGTCGGGAATTATCACAAACATGGCGATCGGACAATGCACTTGTAAGTAAAAGCGCATCATGAGTTTTATCTCAGCAAGCGAGATGCGGGCTCGAGGCGGAAAATAACATTCCAATAGCGCTCGTGGGAATTCTAGAGAATTTTCTCGAACGGCCAGACGCTTGGATACTTCCCCTTTCTCGACCCCACCTGTTGGCCTCAGTGGCTACCTGCAACAGCACCGGCATCTGGCCACAAGTGCTCGCCACCCAATAATCCACGGCTCGCCACCTCAGTTGCGCTCGTAACGTCATACGACGTAGACGTTAGCACCGGTCGCTCTAATCTACGTGGAGCATCGCACGTGACAAACGACTTCAGCCAATCGCGACCCTCTTCAGATAACGCAAGAATAAAACCGCGGGAACACGAAGCATCCTCAGCCATTCGCTCAACCGCCGGAAGGCTCTTGCCTAAACAAGCGTTCAAAGAACAAATATACATGCATCTTAATCGATCATAGGATTCAATCCGACACAATAAACAAAAATGATACGACCCTAATCGATTTACGCGTCTTATAACAACGCGCAACAATAATATTCCAAATTCAAATTCAAAAAACAAAACAATCGCTTAAAATTTATATTCTTTTTTTTTGTTATTCAAATTCGCAATTTTTAATTTTCGTTTTTTACGGCTGTTCGGCGAATTAATTCGCGGTCGGGTACTCGCGTTTTTAAATTAATAATTGTGTAATTTAATTGCGGCCGCGAAAGTGGTACGGTTGCCGGAGCAGTAAACGGTTATTTTTGTTTTCTCCTGCATCAGAAATCTCGCCGGCTGTCAACATGGGGCAAGGAGAGGGACTCAAACAAGACGATGGGAAGAGTCCCAGCAAGGAGGCCATCGTGGACCTAGAGTGCCAGAAACCAAAAGGTAAGGTATTTCTTTTAATTATTTCTTTAATTGAACTACGGACAAAAAATCACAATTTAACTGACATACCAGAAATTAGTTAATTTTCCTTGTTGTTCGGCGGTTGAAGAAAAATTGATAGGTAGTGCGAAGCCGGAAATTAATATTTAGTGTACTGAAAACGTTAGTTGGCTCATTTTTAGTTGTTTTTAAATAAATAGCTAGAGTAGTATAATAACTGAAATATACGTATTTATATTATAACGTTGATAAGAGTTTTACGATGCACGCGAATATGGCATAATCCGCGCATTCAAAAATAATATATTTTTTACATATAAATGATGTTGTGGTTAAAAATATGTAATTAAAATTACACTTGGTGTTCTGTGAATATTTCTTAGAAATTATGGAATTTAATGTTTGTGATTGGCTTTCATTGTCTATGACATAAAAATAAAATCTATTAAAATACACTTGATCGTAAAGTTTATTGTTTCGATAACCTTTTGAACGTTAGGCTTTATAGTCGGGATCGTTAGGAGTATAATTGATTATATCCTCAACTCAGCAGCCATTTCTAATTTAGGCATGCCTTGTTTATCACGTTATCGTGTGTATTGTGGTGGCCATATGCTTCTATTAGAGAACAATTTACACACTTGTCATCCTGAAGGACAATCGACAACGATGAGTAGAAAGTATTCTCTGGAATTTTAGTATACGATGATTAGAGCAGTCTATTACAATACATACTCGTACTTAATTTAATTATGAAACTAGACACGTGACTCCATCGCAGGCTTTGTGGCCTAAATATAATTAGAATTATCTTAAATAAACATTTAATAAACATTATAGTATCATACTTTTTACTCAAATGCAACGATGACAGATGAAACACAACTAAGCAAGCAAAAAAATACTTGTTATTGTTTTAAATCTGATAGGTGTACCATCAGAGTGCTGAAGTTATCAGGCGCTAGAAAATGATTTTATTTTTATAAAAAAATTGAAAATTCGGATAGTCAATGACATTACATTCAAATTTTGGTGGTATATTATAATATACATATTTTTAACTTTTGCATTCTTGTAAATACTAATTTTCCAATGATATTAATTAAATCCATATCAAAATAGCGTAATATCATTATTTTTTAGCGATTTGCCTTTCCGAACTCATCGTTAGCGATATTAGATTATGCGTGAAAAAATTACACCATTTTCGATAAATTGTCATAAATATCTTCGGTGTTATAAATTTTTGCTTAGTGATATTTTTCTCACTCTCATTTTCTTTGGCATTTCACTTTCATTCGATGGACCGCAATGTTTTATTTAACATTATCGTAAGTCCGCAAAGGAACGTCATCTTCCTCAACAATAACATCGATTGAACGTACGGGCATGTAATATTTCAAGTCATTCAACTCGACTGTTCATTCTCCAGCTGCACTTGCAGGTACATCAGGCTCATATCTCGAAAGCCTAATAAAGGTACCTGCACAAATGCACCGTTCACATGTGCATCGGCCATAACACCAACACGTGATTTTGACGCTTCAAAACAAAAGTGAATGTCAAGTTTTCGAACGTTTTATCCAACTGTAATTAATATGTCCAATGAGTGATAGATCTCCTAGATCTCTTTAACTAGACAATAAATACTAGTATATTCAGTTGTCAATAGGTCAATTAAAGTAAAGGTGTGCTAAGTATTCAATGAAAAATATATCTAATACTTAAAATTAATCATTACATAGTATTTACTTATCGCTTTGATTGCATCATTTATTTGACTAGTAATTTCAGTCTTCCCGGTGGCAAAGTGTTTAATCATAAAAATCTATCAAAACATATTACAGTATGTGCGGTTATCAGTTAATAATTCATATTATTAACTGATTAAATCATCTATTTAACATCATTATTTTTATCAATTTCATATGTTTATTTAATAAGTGTGTGCAGCTTACTTTAACGGTCATTATAGTAATTATTGATTAGATTTTAAACCAGCTTATCTGTGCCACTTTTTACAAATATGCCTCGTGAATTTCAATTGCATTTACTTAAACCCCCGGACTCTCTTCTTAGACAGACTACGGAAACTATACATGTAATCTACTCGGCGGACCTTCGGATCCTTTATGGCGGCATCTTTTGTGAGACCTTGTGCTCCAGATCTTGAGCGGATATGAAAGAAGATTAGGAAGGTAATAAATGATGATTTAAATAATTGATGAAAAAATAATTTCATCATGCAATTGCGTAAGTCAAAAGTGAAACTTTGTCATAGACTAATCTGCGCACTTGCGAAGCGTGTACTGTGTAACTATGTAGCATAGAAATCAGTTGACGTTTACTTATTGTACTCAAACTCATATGTATTGAACTATACATCAACTAAATACATTTTATTTTAATGTATTAATTAAATATCAATAGCTATTGTTTGACAAGTGAACTTTCGCTTTCCATTGTTTGACAACTTGTGCGACAATCTATAATTTATTTCCCGGACTATATGTTAATAACAATTAATAAATAGACGAAAAATTTAATTTATTTAGACATATTTTTAATAATCCAAATGCAAAGAACAACGCAATCAACTGTTTCCTGAAGACTCCTAACGGGCACAAGTTTCTGAAAGATTTTTTAATACCAGTTAATATGATTTTAATAAATCAATTCGTTAAAAATTTGGTTTTATATAGCAGTATTGTATTATAACTGGGTGGGACAGTTTGTCAGATGTCAACTACATGGTGCGCACCTTTTAATATTCAATGGATTACATAATAATATTTCATATTCTGAAGACACAATATTGATGTGTCGATTATTTAACCGTAAATAATAAAAATATTTCAAAAATTGCGTTGATTACTATATAACTGATAAGTAATGTGATGAAAACATGTATCGTAATATTAATCTCGATAAAAAAATACTCACATTCAATAATAAAATTGTTGGTAAAACTATTTCATTTTCGTTGTCGACTTTTTCTGCCTATCTTTGTTGACATCGGTTAAGTACACGTGATGAGTATCACGATAATTTTTTTCCAAACCTCCTACTCTTATTCCCCGATTTCCCTAAAGAAGTGATATCTATTTAATTTTTCACAAAATACTTCAACACAAAATAGAGCCTACAAAAATAGAAAACCATAACTACGACTGTAAAGTTCAATCTGATATGAATTTTACTGGCTTTACATAATTATTTAACTACTTTGTATGGCATGAACAAAAATTAAGTCAAAAAAATATTATATCAATGTGTTTTTAACTAATACTTACCTTTGTTGATTTACTATATCTTAGGATATTACTCATTGCTCATAAGGTAGATATTAGCAATGGTTTTTATTTGGTATTCAGGGTGTATCTAAAATCAAAGCGAAAAGTGTTTTTTTAAATTTACTATATCTATCATCCGAAACGATTCTGCCGATTTAATTTATTGTAATTCATATTGAGCTATTGTTTTTTTTTTACTAAAATGTGCCATATTATATATATATATATATCAATATAACAAGTAGAAACAATCAAATGATTATTTACTTTTACTTGCATACCTACCCCGAATAAATACTACATTACACTTGGGGATCTGCCACGCTTAAAGTTTATTTATCTTTCAGTCATACAGGTGTTTAATTTGCTTGCAGATTGTATAATTTTATTACCACTCGTTTACCATCTTACCATTTATTATGATGAATATTGTACGGAGTCCGATAGGTATAATTAGTAATACAATTTAGACATGGGAACACTCGATACTACTTATTCAAGCTTAATTAAAGTAAACAATCATTTTAAACTAGTTTTTTTGATTTTTAGAAAAAGTAACGTAATCGAGACATTAAAAAACAATGCTATATTCAATCAAAACTTGTTAGTGCTATATGAAAGTTATTTATATGAACCTCGACACTGAAATTATGAACTGCGTTACATAGTCGATACATGAATGCTGAGCTGCAGTCTTATGACGTTTACACTGTTTACGGTTTACGGTTTATAATATTCCACGTGCACGTCTGCAAAATTTCGGGTCTTATGGAATTTATTCAGCTGAATCTATATCAATTGAAATGAGTCAGTGATTAGTTTTATTTTATTCTAAGTGGTTTTATCTAGCAAATAAATCTTGACGTTTATGATTATTATAGGCAAAAATCCCATATAATCCCATTGAGCAATCATAAACTTCATTCCGTAAAAGCCATAAACGAATATGCGACAAGTAATTTTCCTAAGAATTATAATACCCCTTCTTTGTAGACACTAAATCGCATTAAATAGTGCTAATCGCTTTATATTAATTATATCTTACGGTCGGTACATGAATGTACACTTAAGCATATTTTTTTTATGTATTTTGAATATTGCAAGTGCATAATTAAGTTATAACATATATTGATGCATAATCGTAATTTTTCAGTACAGCTATCGGTTTTTAATACCCAAAGGTTTTGTTTCAATTTGTGGCACCTGGTTGTTATCGGCATCTCGAAAAGTTAAAAATACCGAAGTAATTGTATCTAATTTAACTAAACCATCTATCAATACTAAACTTAACTAAAAATAAAAAACTGTTTTCTAGAACATTTCTTTGTTTTATAATCCCCTAATCTTGATATGATTATCTAGTCAATTATTTTATCTCGTCCCTTCTTATTATTATCATTGATCAACCTTCACTCATTCACGTTTTGTAAATTTTTAAAATGGTATTATTAATATTCTCTTATCAATAAAGGAAGGTAACATTGTGATATTATTTATATTTAAAGAATGACATTATTTATTCGTTATTGCGCCTTATTACTAGCGTAAGCCTTAAAAATACTTGTTTATATTATTACCATTATTGCCATGAAATATGCAGTTCTTCTTTTAAAAAAACTGCGTGTACACGAAGTAAAAACATATTTATCTTTTTTAGACGGAATCCATTATGTTTAACGTAACAATCATACGATTTATGACATTTTGTGTCAGCCACAGATCTAAAAGTAGTGACAATTTTGTGATTGCATTACATTTTTAAACGAGTATTCAGAGCACAATTGTAATATTGTCAATTGGCAAATATAATGCTAACAATTCTTTGCTGATGTCTAAAGATGATTTATTTTACCACAAATAGGTTAATTAGAAATACGAGAAGCTATACTTAGTAAGTAGGTTCGCTAAAAAATAAAAATAACTGAGACTTATGCTTACTACAAACAATTAAAATATATTTGACACCAAAAAATATTCATATTTTCAGAAGACTTTCCCATTATAAGATTAAAAAAACGCTATTTTCACGTTATATACGAGTATAAAGTAACAGGCATGTACATGTTTTTCAATATATAATACATACATATTTCAAAGTACATAACGAATGTATTATTTCGTCTTTCGGTTCAGCTGCATTACGTTGTTTAATCTGAACATTTGATTGTTAAAATTTACTTTACAATAAATGTAGAAATATCAAAAATATTTAAAAAACAATGCTTTAAAAAGTCTTCTTTATTTTATTTATATTTACTGTTTTTTACTATATTTTCTCGTATTTCGTGAAAAAATAGCACTCAATCAATAATTTAAAAAAAAATCACACCTCTTCAAAAAACAATACGTTGTGCTGTTTTTAAGTGATTTCCAAATAAGTAAGTCTAATATAAATATGCGTAGAACAAACATATTCTGTCAATATCTCTTTTGTAATCAAACTACCTGAGCTTACTTACGTACTACATACAATACTAACTACGCACTTATCTTTGGCATCGATCAATTAAGATTAATGAAATATAATAAAAGCATAATAGTTTGAATTGCCTTCTAATACGTATAGCTTATTATAATCTATGCTTAAGTGATTACAAAGCAATCGATGTGATTACTTTCTCACATACAATAATATACTTCTGTATTTGTCTTTAATCTGCTACATATATTATTACAATAAACACATGATTTTTGTACACTGTACAAATTAAAATAATAAAATAAAGGAACGTGTTCATATACTCGTATAATGTAACATTGAAAAGTATATTATTGTTAGATTTATATATTGTATGTATTATAAAATATATTTTCTTATCAATTTTATGTTTATTTGATGTAACTACAAACGGATTGGATTCTTTAAATTTCTAAGAAAATGTGATATCACTAAATCTTCCTAGTCCGAGTAATAAAATTGACTCGTTCAACTGAAAAATGTCTTGGGATGACAAAACCGGGATGTGCAAAAATTTACACAATTTATTCTTAAAATACACAATTGAGCAATCGTCAAATGGCGACACGACACTTTATTTCACTTATTTTAATGAACTTTTAGCACGAACCAAATTTAGAAGAATGTCTTGTTCTGGGATTAGAAAATTGCCTGTAATAGTCGAATACATTTAACTTTATTTTAGGCGGTTGTGGCATTATAAAATATTTGAAAATAGTATTCATTCATTTTTTTTCGAGTATGATATAAAATCATTATTTGGAAGAATCAAAAAATTTCACACGATCAATAATTTTCAAATACTAAACTAATTATCTTTGATTGAATTTTACATTTTTATTTCTCTGTTATAAAAATATGAAATTGATATACACTTATCAAAACGATCATATTGGTTCATTAATTTTATTTACATTCATAGAACTCACCTTGTAGAACTCAAAATGCACACTTCGTAAAGTTCTTTATCTATTATACTTGTATTTATATGCCACATTTTCTTGCGATTCTTCGTTCTGATATTGACACACACAGGGTTGATGACTTAGTCACACTTAGCCATCAACCCCGAAGAAGACCCCTGCAATAGCGATCGAAATATTGGAAAGGAGTAATTCGCCACACACGGCTAAACCCAAAAGCCACAATATCAAACCTGGCCGTGAAAACCTATGAAGTTATTCTTCGTTCTGTTGTAAGTCAACTCTGAATCCCAATGTTTCGCCGTACACATTCATTACAATATATGATTTACAGTCATCCCCAGAAGGGCAATCTCGAGGCTTTTAGAAAATATGGTCCGATCTCCTTAAAACAGATATGTCTTGTGCTGCCTTTTCATTGAGTCCCTTAATTTTCGTTGTGAAGAGCAATCTGAACTATGAATTTAATATACACAGCGATCCTTCGCGAGATCAAATGACTTCAGACGAGGAATGAACCATGGCAGTAGACAGAACTTTTTGATACCAATTTTTAGATAGCAGCTAGGGAGCCAATATGGAATTAAATGGTTGCTTATTGACACTTATTTTTTAAGTTAATTATTTTTGTTTTTAGTTTCTGTATAAACTTTTATGTGTTCGTTATCAGGTGTTATTGCAGTATTGTTATTAGTGATATTAACGTAGATTTCCAGTAGCTAAAAAGAGTAGAGTTGTTTCAAATACGAGGTAATTAAATCAACAAAAAGTAGAAACATCGCCCTTTTCGCTTCACATTCCATCCTCGTGTTGCATTATTATGCTACATTATATCTACAATGTTCTAGATTCTACTGTCTAAATTCTCTACCAGCATTTACAGATGAACGACAGTTCCAAATTAATCAAATTCTTCATATATTTTTAGTAAGTACTAAATTATCATACATTCCGAGAATTGATACCCTTCTTTTGATAATTGACGGTTTTAATTAAACGATTTTTCAAGCTGTCGTTTTTATCAAAAGTGGTGTTTACTCAGCACTACTCGCACATACCTTTTAACACAAATTAATCAATCTTGTTAGAGCAGTGGTTTTTAAACAATGTTCCGTGAAGCACATAATAGCTCTAAATTTCATTGTTCCAGCGCATTATTTACCTTTTTCCAATACCAAATTCGTTCTATGACAACTAAATACAAAAAGTTACAACCGCTCCGAGGCTACAGAAGGTCTTAGAATAACTGATCAGGAGAGTTTCCGGATATGTATTAATTTGTTTGATTTTTATGATTTACTTAAACGATTTTTTACTGAGACATTTTTTATCCAAAACAGATTTGTTTTACAATGGACAAAAAAAGTCTGCCAAGAATTCGTATCGCTTCGTTTTTTTAATGTTTTTTTTTACTCTTTCGATGCAAGATTCCTCAAGTTTGACGCACGAGGGTAGATGATTGTTTATCCGAGGAGTTACGCAAAAAAACGTGACCTTAGGCAGATTGAAGTGCGGCCACTTGATGGTCGATGGAAGTACCTGCTGTGAAGGTATCTGTACCATCTGAGCACCTACCTCAAACTCGAGATTGTTGGCCATTATTATAAGCAGTTTATTATCTATTCTATCTTATTTTGGTCCTCTATAACCAATATTTACAAAAAGAATAGAAAATATATGTATTTTGTCTGCTAGCAAAGCTGTCATTCACAAGAACTTCTCCCATCTAGCTGTCATTCTGGCTGTACTTAAAGTTTAATAGTTAAACTACGTTACAAAATAACTTAACTATCTTATTTTTTAAAAACTTAATGATATTTTTAAAGGACTTGACTCTAGTATCAGTAAAAATAATGTGGTAAGGTTGAGTCTAGGGTTGTAAAATAGCTGGTTTTCCACTAAACATTCCCATATTTTAGGTACAGTTAAAATTCAATACTAAGCGGACTTTAAAAAAAATCCTTAATTGTTTTATTGTAAATTTTTGAAGTAGACACCATAAATATATATTTGCTTGAAAAAAAAATTGGTGTCACAATTTGGTGGTTGAGTGGTTAATATTTTGAAAGCATAAATCATATTTTTAGAGGTAAATGTTTTTTAAGGTTTTTTTTTCAATTCTGATAACTTCCTCTCATAACATCGCTATAAGATTACTCCTGGTTGCTTTGCAAACTCCTGAGCTCTTTGTGTAGTGCTCCAGAGAGTAGAAATAATTTGGGACAAAGCAAGGAATATAGAAACTGACAGAAATGTGTGCCGAATATTTGTAACGACTATACAAAAAAAAATGTATTAAATAATTCATCAAACACTTATTTTTTTATTAAATTATATTAATCCTTTCATTTCAGTCATTTTTACCGCCTAAGTAGGATTTACTAAATGTAAGCACATTTTTATTTTTCATTAGATATCTATACATCATCAATATCAATAAGAGATCTTTTATTGGTTTCTTTTACGAAAGTTACCAAGACAAAATATGAATAATTTAAAAATATTATATTATGTACTGACATACAAGTACAAGCACCTACTTTAGATTAGTAGTCGTATGTTGTTGATGTATTTTTTATACTCACACAGACAACTATCTATAGAATCAGAATCCCCCCTGTCGTTATTCAGTACAAAAAATAGCGTTGGACAAATATGTATAACTATAAATTCATGTGATATGATCTGTCAAAAGAATAATAGAAATAGTTTTTTATGTCCTACAAATCAATTAAAGATTGAAAGAATAAACATGTACTTGCGGCTAATACATAATCTACGACTTTTACCCAAGAGCGAAAGGCGGATTATATTTACTGATCATTTATAAAGAAATAGTTATTAAAAATTGTGTTTCCCCTAATTTCTTTGTATCTACACCAATTTAATGTTCGAATAGGTTCAAAGGAAAACAGCGACATTTAAAGTACGCCAAATGTATAAGTTATAGAATATCAAAAAATGTACCAGTGAAAACATAACAAACATATTCTAATACTAACCAATAGTAATACTACTAGCAATTCATATTAGTAGCAACAAGAATTAATAGCTTTTTATACATAATTTGTATTGGTATAGTAGAGTACAGGTGTATTTAATGAAAAACGTAGTTATGCAATGAGTAAAACTTTTGAGATTTAGAGAATTTAGACACGCCGTTAGACAATTTTATGATAAAAAAGACGTTGCATATATTCCGTGGAATTGGTTACGGTTTGCGTTATGGTTTTCTGTAAAATACTCCATAATATTGGTAGCGTTTTTATTTTATGACAAAAATGAGTGAAAATCGGATTGTAACATAGCTGGCGCAATAATATATTATGTACAAGGACAAAGGCTTAAGATATTTTGTATTTGATTTTATTTGTTAAGTTAATAAGAATTTTTTTCGAAAGTAAATAGTAACAATTTACAATCCTAGGTGTTATTTAAAAATATAAAGTGTGATATACTTGCAGGTTGTAAGAATTTTATGACTTGTTTTCGTTATTTTTTTAAATACAAGTACATATTATAAAATTACCATACGCAAACATCATTTTTTTATATAAATTAAATAGTCAAATTCTATAAACATTAATATTTCTCATTTTCATTAAAGGGGGTTTGTACACTTAAGATTTCAAAATAAGTATTCAATGAATTTAAAGTGCCAACGGTAGATTCATTATACCAAAAATACACTGTTCTACAGACAATAAAAGAAAGGAGAATTGAAAACTGGAACACTCATCACTCTGCTAGGTGTATACATAATCTACTAATACCAAAATTTAACACACAACATGCAAAGAATGGTTACAAATACAACGGAATAGTGAATTTCAACAATCTTCCTCCGGAAATAAAAGCGATCAGTGACATGAAAATAATGAATAAAAGGGTAAAACGGTTCTTCAAAAATAAAAAATCAGATCTGACGTAATTGTACAAAAATGAGAAATAAATGATATATATATAATTTTTTTATTACATTATAATGTTACTATTATTAAAATGATACTAATGTATATGATTCAAGCTAGGTACTAAGTAGTAATTGTATGTATATGATCCAAGCACAATAAGTATAGAATTTATATAAATTGTATAAAATATTTATATTGTTAAAAAAGTATTGATTATATTAAGTTCATTACAATGTGTCTGGTGGAAATTGAGACTTACATGGGTCGAGGCTATTAAAGAATCGAAATATATATGTAAATGATGCTGAAATTGTCACTTCGACTATAAAAAATTTATAAATATGAATGATATTATTTTATATTCTAAAAAAAAAAAAAAAAAAATGTTATTATGTAAAAATGTAAAAAAATAATAATATAAATTAAGCAACACTTAAATCAAAGATGAATCCCACGCCACACACAAGATCTACCTTTAAGTGGCGTGGAATGCGAATTTCAAAAAAAAAAAAAAAAAAATGAATGTAATACTATCAAATTTTTTTTAAATGTATCCTATTATATTTGATTAAATAAAAAAAAAAAATCATCGTTCAATTCATTCCATCGTTTGTATAAATAGTATATAATACAAGATATTAACTATATACTTATATGAAAAGAATACATTTGAAAACTTATTTGAAAACTTATTAAATATTCTTCAAAGAGTTACAATATTTCAGGAAATAATTAAGAGGTCAGAATTTATAAGTTTTCAGTAAAAAAAAATATTACGTAATAAGCTTACGTTCGTTAGTTAAGTTAGGTTAGGGTAATTGGGTTAATATAAATGTATTAATATATTTAATATAACATATTTATAATTTTATTTTCTCTGATCATAAAATATTTATTCTTATCGGAAAAATACGAGCCGTTATTTTTCTTTTCTTTTCTTTTCAGTTTCAAAAAAATTGAATGGTTTTTTTATCAATGAAAAAAATGTATGTGCACGTCAAGTAAGCGCAAAAATATGTTGAATGATAAATAAATCAAGATATCGAAAACTTTAAGATGCATTTTAATTTTGATAACAGAACATGCTGATACAACTGTCTAATTGATTTGAGAAAAAGATTAAATGCATGCAAGAAGCACGTTACTTGTGAAACATTGTTATTATTTGTCGCAAGAAATGGGAGAATGTAAAAATAAAATAATTGTGTATCTATTTTCAGTATCTTACATTTATGTACTTTTTATATATTTCCTTCCGCATGTTTCTTAAAATATGCAATAATTAGTGTATAATGATAATACTGAACCATTTGCCCTTAACAGTATAATTATTTCCGATACAACTGTAATTAATTCTAGTGACGCCAAATATTTGTATGTATAGATATCACTTAACAACACTGAGGAAAATCTGTTTTTTTCTTTATATCATGTTTTTCTTTTCATTGTTGTATTATTTCCATAAGCCGGTGACTCAGACAATAATAATAAACTAAAGGTCAATAATATATGCTAAAATGATAGCAATATTTTTATTGTCATGGCGTGTTATGTCTGTGTTGTTCACAATGCTTCTAATATTGTTTTGGGATAGAAAACGCAATTGTCATATGTTTAATTACACCTTGGCATACGGTCAGTCTACATATATGCAATCTCGTAGTAACTTTTTTAACTTACGGTTTCCAAGCGTATTAACACATTTTTTCAGTCTGATAATAAAATACTGTTATAAATAGCATACAGCCGTGGAGGTAATAAGCATAACTTAGATACGAGGCATGCATTCAGTAAATACGTTTCGTCATTGTTGAAGTGCTAATAGTTCCGTAAAATCACGTCACAAATGCTGACGAATCAAAGAAAGTAACGATGAGCAAAACTTTTCAATGAAAGCCAGAATGAATCATATTTACCGAACTATTAATTTCCATAAGTGAAATTCAAAAATGACTAAAAGTGATTTAGTTAACTTTTGATTTAATTAACATTGGTTTAAGAGCATATTTTAATTTTAACTTATAACTGAGGCATTTAGCCAATGTATCCTCGTAGTATTAACTTATGACGCAGAGACTTGTTATCTAACAGCATGAGTTACCCGTAAAATAAAGGTCACCAAACGTGTAATAGAGCAATCCATGCTTGGTGTGTCTCTAAAATATAGAATCTAAAACGAGTATATCCGAAGAAAAACTCAAGTAGTGGAGGCTACCCAAAGAAAAGGCACAGTCAAGTGACAATGAGCAAGACATGTCTGTCGAAGAGACGACGATCGATGGGAAAAAAAGTGTTGGAGTAGCGTCCAAAAACTGTCAAATGGAGCATTGGCCGACCTCCTGCAAGATAGTCTGGCGTAGGCAAAGTAAAAAGATTGAAAAATAGGATATAAGGATAACAAAGAGATTAAGTATAAAATAATATACATATTATATTACTGAATATGCGAAAAAATTACTTTGGGCGAAGAAATTATTTAAATATACACTAGGTCCGCTACTCGCCAGTACCGAGATTTGTGTATTGCATAAAAAAGGAATCATTTTTACATAAACCACATTTCATTGTATGATTGTGTTTCCATGGATATTATCCAATCGTAAAATACGAGCATATTTTAGATCCTATACTCACTGAATAGTGTTATAAATCGGAAAAGTGTCAACAATACCGACGCCCGTTTGTTTTTCACGAGGAATGCGACAACGGCCATGATAGAACCATTGAACTTGTCCGATTGTTGTTTTGACAGGTGCGTGGCATTCATTTGTTTTGGAATATCTCTGGGGCCGAATTTCAAAAATGACACTATTCGGCCATTACTAATATTTAATACTATATTTTGGTATTTTTTAGAATATTTTTATTTACTCTCATTTAATTCGTAGGCTTGCTGTTAATGAATATAGCCTAGTCTACAATATGTTATATTTATCACATAATAAGAGTCTGCGAGTTGAATCGCGATCTTTTCTTCACGTTTTAAAAAATAGCCCACATGTATTGGACGAGCGATAATACGTTTTAATTTAAAACAGAAACCGAAATCAATTTCGATTTCTGTTGTGGTTTCGATTAAATCGAAATATATCTGACTTCGAAACCGAAAATTCATTTGATTTATATCCGCATGTAATAAGAAAACATGTCATACTCAAAACTAATGCACTATCCTATTAAAATTGTATTCATTTACAGCACAAATTATCGTCAATTTAATGACCGTATAATTACAGTAATATCAAAAATATAATTATAACAATGTAATAAAATTAATGTTGTATTTACTACTTTTACTTATTTCGGAAACACATAATAATCATATGAATCACTAGCGTATTATTTGCAAATTCAACCCTCCTAAGATATTTCTAGTATTTGCTAAATTATATAATTACGTGCGATATTGTAAACCGAGTCGTCCATTACCTGTTTATTCACTTTGGACGTCATGGCATTAAAATGACGGAGTATGTAAACAGTCGGTAACAGGCATTCAAAAAATTCACCTCCGGGGAACAATTTGGAAAGTGGATCACTCAAATTTGTGAATAACAAACCACTTACAGTCGAAACATCTAAGCGTGACTTGAGGAACGCCTCAGGCTGTGGCATAAGAGCTCCGATCTTGACCGTAAAAATGTAAACAATATTATTACGATTCGAAAATCTCATCAAAAACCGATGTGCTTGAATGATTTGTAAGTTCACAAAAATCAAAATATACAATAACAACTTGTAAAGCAATTTGGCAAGATTTGTTCAAAATTTTGACAAAATATTTGTGTTTTATTTTTCATCTAATAAAATTTAGATAGTGGTGATCCATTAAACGATCCTACGTTAATTAATTTCAATAATTAAAGCATTACGCGTAATTTAGAATATTTCAATGTATTTTACAGGTGAAAATCAATGATGTTGGTAGCAATTGTTAAGAAGAGTACATTCATATCATAGTTTCTTCGTAGCGACGAAGGGCGAACAACTGACGAATCAAAAGAAACCGAATTCACCCGAATCACACCGAGGTGTAACCATTAATACATTAACGTTTATGTAATAAAAATGTAAGACTCAGATATAAAGAAAATCTGACGAAATAGTATTCAAAACGAGTATTATGACATTCGTATATAATAAATATTTTTTATACATCTGTAGTATAAAAATAATTGAAACACCTAGAATTTAATATAAACTTATAATTAAAAACAAGAATAAAAAAATTAAAATTGCAATTAGGGATAGTATATATTTAGTCATGTCGCTCGTGTTACGGTACGTTGCCAAACGAATATAGACATATAACCCGAACAAGAATGTTTATTTTTTAATATGAATAGTTTTGTTAAATATGCGAATATTAATAGTTAAGCGTATGAAAAGGATATAACTTAATTAAGACAAATTTTCAAATTTTTATAGCGTCTTATGTTTTTGCTGTGACATTTGCTCCTCTCCTTAAATTCTTGTAGTAATCAATTGACCTGGACTTTCACTTTTTATTTTAACTGGGTATCATCTAAGCCCAGTTAAAATAAAAAAATCAAAAAGTTTTCCGGACAAACGTAAGATATTTAACTAAATAAATACAAGCATATTTCTAAGTACTTGTACTATACACAAACAAATATAAAATCTGTCATAAAAAAAATCATTTTTTCAAAAAAACAAATATAATAATTGTATGTTTTTTTGCAAGGCTGCAAAGTTCATTGGTTTAGCTATTTTTTGCAGGTAATTATTTGACCCTGGAAAATGTGATTATTCAACTTTTTATACCCGTGTTATGTTGAATGACTGTCAATTGGTTTTTGCCATTGAACCGGAATAATTATGCCATTATGATACCGTTGCCTTAATTATTCGTACAAAGGGTTAAATTATCGTACGTCTCTTTTTATATTTTAAATATTATCTAATTTAGCAAGCATACGATCAGAACGATCACTCAATAACTCTGTATAATAAATTAATTTTATCCTTACTATAGAAAGTGTAACAAGAAAACAAAGGACATCCAAAAAATATATAAAATGAAATTAATTTGTGCCCTTTTTATAGGTAAATAGTAATTAATTAAATTTTGATAAATTAATTAAATATTAAAATATACTTTATATTAATTATAGTAGGTTCTTATTGCATGATGTATTATTGAATGTCGATGATTATGCAATGTATAATATATCTAATTGTGTGTCTGTTTATACTAGTTTTTTGTATGGGTTTGATTTATTTTAAAACGTAATTATAAAGACATATGTTTGATACTATTTAAAACAAATAAAGCGTGATTTCGTTTAATTTTTAATAAGTAAAATAATCGAATATGATTTATGATTTCGTGTAGAAATGCGGATACACTTTTTGCTTTTGCCACTCTACTATAATCAATAACATACGAGTACGTACATATCCTGTTAAGTTATTGCAAGCGAAATAATAAGTATGCTTAAGAAATCATGGCAAAAAATAAAACTGTGATATCGTGGAAAGATTGCAAGGTCTCTGTTTCAATATCTGACATTTCATCAGCCGTACGAATCTAATGAAACTTAGAAATGCGGTCTGTAGGACAACCATAAAAAAATGTCACAAGTGTCATAATAATATAGATTCGCAGTTTTTATTAATGTTTTCATAACGGTCCGTGTGTTACAATAATGAACATGATCTATAAGCTATAAACTAGTTTACGAAATTATAAAAAAATATGTATTGGGTTAATAGAAACATAAGATGTCTATAGGTTCTATATTTATTTTCTTAATTTATTTAATCGAATACAAATATATATACTATTTTTTATTACATTAATTAACATACCACCTAATTGCTACTTTATTTAATTTTCTAATACAAGTAAGCACATAATACTCATCTCCAAATTTTAGATCGAAATGAAGATCGTGAAATTTTATTCAATTAATGGGTTGTAATTATTTATCAAACAGTCAGTAATTACTATTTAAAAAAGTAATTCAAAAATAATCATTAATCAGTAGAAAATTATCAATCGGCAGTAGAAAAATAATAAATTGGCAAGAGATAATTAATGAATGGTAATTAATAAAAGGTTAGGTTAGGTTTAAATTTTATGGTTTAATTATTCATTCATTGTACATAAATTTTTACTAATATTAAATATATTAGTGTTATTTTAATTTAATGACTGATCACATTCATACTAACACAGTGGATTTTTTTTAATTTCCAATTTATTTGGTTTAATGCCGATTAAACTTATTTACTACCGATTGATTTAAATTACTGCCAAAACAATGAATTAGTTACTGAACATATATATATATATATATATATATATATATATATATATATATATATATATATATATATATATATATATATATATATATATATATATATCTTCTACTAATTTCCGTAATGGTTAGAAATAAAACCTCTATTGGCTTGCAAAATTATATTATCCTTATAGAAATCGGCAACTTTGACAGTAAAATATTGAAGTAAAAACATCACAAATAACAGTCAATAGAAGTAAGCAAGAGAAGTTTTCCAATTTAAAAAATGACCTGTGAAATTGAATATTGAGTTGACTTTTCATTCCCACTCTAAGTTATTTCTAAGTGCAATGACCGTGAACTTCATCCCAAAAGAAGGTCACGATTATCAGTTTTGAAGATACGGCAGAAATCCCAATCAGTCGGTACATCTAATTCATATCAAAATATAATAATACATTTTATAGAATAATTAATACATTACGTGACCTATTATTCTTTTGTGACCCAAAAAGACTATAAAAATTATATCCAACTGTAACCATGCACTGCAATAAAAAAATCCATTTTTTAATTCAAATTTTTGATGAAATTCCTACAAAGGAACTTATTGCCGAATATGTATGTCTTGTAAAGCGAACCTACGTAACTATACGTGTAAAAAATGTACCACTTTTGTAAGTGAAAGGCTCGAAATTGTAAAATCGATTTATATTGTGTAAGTTTCTGCAATTGTATTCTGTTTGTAGTATATTTTTAACGCCATTGTTAACGGAAGTAAACAATAAATAAGTGTGCTTATAGAGACTATATTTATAAATTCATTATTGATTGATTATTGTCGATAAAAAACGGTTTCTGGGTCAATACGCCATCCGTAATTAATACTATGATTTTATTACAGATTTTTAATAATAGACTAATCGCAATAGAAATCGTTTGCAGTATTAGCCAATGCTTTATGTCTTATTTGCAAATAGAAAATAAGTCTTAACATATCTTCTTTTATATCAGCGATTCTAAAAATATGTTTCGTGGACCATCAACTTTTGAATAATTAATTAAGATTTCCAGGGACTGGCTCAAAACCACAACAGCTTAAGTTTTTTTAAAATAGTATTTTAGTTAAGTTCATGAATGTTAGTACGTTCAAAACTAGTTTTTCATGAGTTCATTAAATAAAAAAAGGAATATAGAGTTTGTTATTCAATACTCCTTGATATAATTGGTATGTTTCAGAACAAGTTATATAATAAAAAAATCGCCTTTGGCGCATGCTTTATTTCATAAGAACTTTTATACATTTTGTTTATAGGTGTCAACGTAATTTATTTTTAAAAAATTACCTGTGGTGCATCTCTTTTTTGTTTCATCTCAAAATGAGTTATAAATATGTGTATACTGCTGTGAAAATAGGAGTTTGTAAGATAATATGCAGATCAATAATGCTATGGTAATTTTATGTTTATGAGATCTGTGCAATTATTTAGTTGTTATCGCAAATCAATGTTACTCGTAGTACATACATATATATTTTTTGTAATTTGAACACAGACTCAGAAACTACCAGTCAGTGTTTATGTAACGGATAATATTTTCGGAATATATATTCGGATCTCTATCGCATTGCAATTTGAATAAATTTGCGAGACCGGTGACACTTTTATCAATTAATTATTTTAATTTACCGGCGGCCGAATTACGATTATCATCTCTTTTGAAACGCTAAGCCACATCTCAAATTGAGTAATGTATTCATGTGTCAGATTTTATCTCAACAAATGTGTCGTTTATATTGCCATTAAATTTGGCATTTGTTATTGTTTAATTCAATATCTGCGCTCCATGACAGTTGAGAATGCATTTGAAACAAATGTATTTTAGAACATTTTATTTCTTGTTGATATTATAGGAACCGCCTTGTTTATTTACATGCTCATAAATAATAGTATCCGCTCAGTTTCCGTATCTTGCCTGTTTCCATTTTTACACAGAAAGCAATAACTCCTGTAAATTTTGTGACAATAATGCCTTGTTATTTGTGTGTCAATCATAATATACTTATGACAGGGTTTTTGTTGTTACAAGTCAAGCTATTTATCTTCAGTCTCCTGACGCTAGTTCTGAGTGTGAGGTCATTGACACTAAATGTGTCAATAAATTTACATCGCCACACTTATGGTTGTATGTACTTTAATGACGCATTGAAATGTTACTTATTTTGTAATTTCATTTAAGGAAAACAAAAACTGTTAAAAACTGTTAATCGTAAGTTTCTTCGAAATCGATTGAACGGTTTAGCGACGCATATCGCCGTCCCGTCCCGTACTCAGTCCGGTTTTTTACACATACGAGATATTTGATTAAAGTTATAACAATATAGAATTTGGAAATTATTAAAGGATATATTACATAATATAAAAAATAATATTCTTGGCAACCAAATATCACCACCACAGCTCTTATGGTAAAAAGTTAATGAAGATGTTTCTAATGTTTTTTGATATCATTTTGGTTTAATCTGTGCATCCAAAAAAATGTTAAATATTAACGAGTAAATTATAATAATTACTCAGATTAGCTAAAATTTGTTGAGGATGGCAAATTGAATTTAATATTAAATAAGTAATGTTAACGTAGCATTTCAAAAAAAAATATTACGAGTACCGTCGATAAGCACTTGCCTACTGAACTAATTTTAAAATAGGAAAACACATTTTTGAAATGCATGGAAAGAAGATTCGAATTTGGAACAAAATTTTAATTCATTTGTTTTATATTCCTTTATTTTCAGTGGTATTTAATTGTTTCCCAACGTTTAAGGTGTGTAACGCCAACATCTTTTAGATCGTTTTTTTTTTCATTTTAGTTTTTAAATTAATTCTTGTAATGTCCTTTAATTTAAAAAAATAGGTGTTACCTATAGTGCCGTCGTTTTGCTTATCGGGACGCGAACGTTCTTAGAATCCCAAGTGCTCCGACGTCATTTCGGGAACGAACTATTAGTCCCTGAAGAAACGATATGTGATAAATAAATTCTAGTATTTACAGTTACTTCAGAATTTTTTGCTTCTATAATGATAAAATACGTAATATTTTTGTTTGTTCGAATACTTGCATAGAAATCATACTCGTAGCTTTATTCTTAGGCGCCGCATTTTACAACAAAACCTCTAGATGCGAGTTCAACTCGTTTTATTTTGGAACTGTTTCTACTTATTAAACCCTGAAAATGAGATAATTTTTATTGATTGATTACAAATTAGAAAACACACCTGATAATATGTTTTTAGTGAACAATTTAGGATGACAAATTGTATTGTTAAATAAGTTCAGATTTATGTTATAATAAACAACTGTTATGCAACACAAAACAGTACTTTTTAAGTGTTACACTTCATTTTTTATCGCAGGGGAATACCAATGCCAGGTATCAAGAAAAACACTAGCCTATAAATTCTCACATACACATAAAATTCAACACATCTTTGTAAATATTTTTTCTTTTCGAACGAATCAAAATCTGGAATCTCTGAACAGGGTACTGGATGCTGTGGAGTTGTCATGTCTAGTTATGGGGTAAAAATAGTCATATATTAGGTTGTATTACGAATAACTCGTTATTGGAATAGCTTGTAATATAAGGTATTTATGTTATTGTACAGCAAATATCAATTTAAAAAAAACGTTGAATCAATTGATGATTTGACATTGAAGTACGATCACTTTTTTTGCAACACTAAAATCAATTACAAAGGAATTTTAATCCGGCAGTGACAATAATCAAACACGAATAAAAAAACATCGTTTCAATCTGCCTATTTGGTGGTGGTTGTATTTTTTAATGACTCATTGTTTATTATCATTGCGTTTTTTTAAATTAAATAAGGAAGTCACTTAAAGCAACTGTCTCGTTAATTAATAATTGACCGTTTATACTCGTATAATAATCATCTAATTATGTTTTATGCGGCATAAACGAGTGGCATTTTTTATTTATTATTTACTTATTTGATTTCAATATAACGAACAAAAAGTTGCGCGGAAAATGAACTCGATAGGTTAAATTTGTTCATCTCTATTTTACAATATTTTTTTTTAAATCAAAATCAAGAACAATTGGTTCATTTTAATAGCATAGATGATGATGAAAATGTTCGATCTTAATATTACTAGTTCTTTGAACATTTTATTTAATAAACCATTTTTCATTATCACACAACCACAGAAGCATATAATATTCTTCTTCTGATAATATGCTCGAGCTTGAAATACGTCGAAAAAAAACAAACTTAGCTACAATAAGTACACTTTATTTGGCCAAGTTATAGCAACGAAGAATTTACTTAGCAAAAAGTCAACCTAGTAGTTTAATAAACAAGTTTGCGAAAATCGAAAAATAAACTAGTTTTCACATCACTGAAGGTGACCAGTATCACGTGTAAGACGTTGCCATCGAAACACTGATACTACGGGTACGAAAAGCCCTGAAAAATACTCAACGTAATATTCAGATTCAAATTTGAATCAAAATTTAAATTTCTTTCTTTCGAGTATCTTTGTTTTTCTTTCACTTGTGTTCAATTGTTTTTCAACTGACTGAGTGACACCAACCTCTCTCTACAATGAACGTTCTAATTGTAAACTAACCTGAAGCAATTTCACTAATATATTTCGTAGCTTAAAGTGAATAATTGTACTTTGTATATATTTTTTCAATGAATACAATTTAACTAGTAGAGGTCTTGAATATTTTTTATAATATTATTTTTTTCTCATAAAATTAATTAAATTATTTTATATTGAATTTTTTGTTACGGTATTGATCTTAGCCCTTGAATACTGGCAGTAACGATCTGATCAGGAATGTAATAACCTTAATAGGTTTTTTTTTATTATATTAAAAAGTATGTACTGCAAAGTATCAATAAAATAATAGGTATATTTTTTGTTTCCTTTCAGGTAAAGACCGTTTTTGATGCCAATTGCAGGAACTGCTACTTACTAATAAAACTCACTGTAAGTCTTTAATTTTGTTACTCAAAATAATAACTTAATAATTTAGCTCAATTTTTTAATAAAATAAAGCATTTTAGATTACTTGTTGAGTACTTTAGATTTGTCACAACGCGAAACATAATCGATGCTATTCAATTCGTGTTTATTTTTCTTACCATATTCGTTGTATATCTGGGATATAACGTCCCAACAACTTACCCCTACTGAGTTGTCAGTTGCTATTTTGCCCATGCCTGGTTCCTAAAAATGAAATATTTTCAGTGATTTGCTTATCGGATTTTTCAAGGAGGTCGAATACTTAGCCCGACGCTTCCGAAGCGTGGAATATTTGGTGATAAGTAGCGGCTCAAACCGACGACACGTGCTTAGCAACATGCAGTGACCCATCCATATTTTGGTCCACGTCCAATGTTGCTTAACTTCCGTGGTATATCGAGAACTGCACTTACGATGTGCCATTTTCGCTGGAAAATGTTGATTTTCAAAAAAATCATTGTTTCAATACATAAAATTAAGGTTATCAACTGACAATACTTGGTGAAACTACATAATTATAATTTTAAATTAATTTTAATTAAAAAATTAACAAATTAAAAATATTTAGTTTTGATTCACATTTATTTTAAACGATTACATGTTTTGGCCTCCCTAGAGACCATATTATAATATATGATTTCCTGAAGTACTCATATCTAAATGGATTATCATATTAATGCATTGTTTATCTTCTGGTGACTAGATATAAAATGACTTACTGCCTTATCATTTTTTATTTTGTGTTTTCGTGCAAATGCACTGAAAAACACCTTTTATTATGATGCACCATCGTGTTTGAATAATGGTAATTGAGAAGTCACAAAGCACTTTGTTAGTGTTGATAAGAAATTATTTTTGACTGTTTTATTGTAATATTATTGTAAATAACTACACAATAATATAAGTAAAATCGAATAATTCTGAATGTTGTTTTTTTTAATTGCCATGTATCGTGATTTAGGAGTCTTATATAAAGTTATAAAAGACTTTAAATGTAAATTCAATAAAATAGGTACTATACTATTGTGAGCAAAAAATACCGGGAAATTTGAATTTACATTTCGTGACTGCACGATTCGAATAAACATTTTTATTTTTATGTTGGCACTACTGTCACTTATTTGTCAAATTACGCATCAAAATATTCATTAATATTTGAGATACCGCGAAAAGTGGTTTCATCCAAAATTATTTATTTACACCACAAGAAACCTAAAATAAGATTTCAGAAATCCTTCACCCATTCAGCACAGATTTTCACTCAAGTACCTACTTATAATCTGCATATTATTTCGAAATTATATAAATACAGTTATTAACATTTCATTGGTTTCCACAACAGTTTCTAGTTGAGTCAGTTGAGCATAATAGAATGTATAAAAGATAAACTCTATATGTTGATCTCTTCCTGCATACGTTTACAATAAAATGATTGATATCCAACATAATTGTATTCACGAGATGTTTTTGTTCATCGCTTACAAATTTATCTATATATTCTCAACATTTGTCATTCACACGTCCAGGTGATGTATCATCAAGTTATTATAAATAATATAGATCTATTCGGCCGTAATTAATGTCGATTAGGAGGTTATTACGTTAATGTCGTAAAATTCACGGTCAATAGAACGTAATTTTTGACTTATTGTTGTCGGCGCCTCTCGCCAAAATAACGTAAATATAAAACGATTTACATGTACGCGACGTAATGTCACTGTCGTTATAATTATTATGATTTTTACTGTACAATGACAGAAGATCTAAAGTATGTTAACTTTTTCAAAATAGGCTGTCAGTAGTTCGTTGGTCGACGCTACTCCTTAATAAATGTTTTTTTTCTTAATTTTTTTTCATGTCATTTACATTTAAATTAAAATTACAATATGACTCTGTTTATCATCATAAGCACGTGTACGTTCATATTTTAATGTTATCCTCCAAACTGATTCTCCATCCTTCTGATGTCATCAGTTCATCTTTCAAAAAAGGTCGAGCAACACTGGATTGTACAGTTCTTAGTCGTCAATGCAGCACTTTTCTTCCCCACGGACCGATGCTTATTAGACAGATGTGTCCCTCCTATTGCCATTTTAGTGTGCCAATTCTTTCGATAGCGTCTATTACTAGGTTTGTCTTAGGTTATTCTTATCATTCTGAACATAGATGTCTCCATGGCATGTTGGGCAACCTTTACTATGTGAATAAATCCTACTGATAAGTTCTGTATTAGGGTGTTTTAATTTATCAATGGATGCATTTATTAAGCCTTTGTTTTAATTCAGTACGATATAATTTTAAAAGCAGACGTGAAAGATATATTTACTCTTCATACTGTATATTCTCGTAATTTCCAAACATTGTTTGGTTGATTTCTTTTGTGTTTGAATTTTTTTACCGACTTTTAGTAGCTTTATTATTTTCATCATTATTATTAATAAAATCACCTAGTTTTTTTTTATGAAAATACTCACAATACAGTATTTTGGAGAGAATATATAATTTTCTTTGTTGACGATTTTTATTCGCTTATATTCTTAAGTTTCGCATTCACGTGCTGTAGACGAAAGAGAGTAGATTGCTTCACAGAACATTCTAATGCATAGTTGCGTAAAGACGGATAATTATATTGATCTTGCTTAAAAGTGCTTCTATTAATAATTCACAAATACCTATTCAAGTTTATAAAACACCCATTTTTTTCATAAAATGAAAACATTATTGAAAGAATAATTTAAGAATCAAGTATTGTAACCTTCGTGCCCAGGTAGTGTCACTGCAAAAAATATCCGATTCAAATAATGTTATTCATGGGTTTATAGCTTATTGGGAAGATATCAATACAGCTATTGATTTCGGCACTTACAGGTATAACTTGTGTATTAAAAAGTTTAATAGACAGAAAACATCATGATTTGTAAATATTTATGGTTTACGTTAAGCGATCTTATGTTGCCATAAAAATATTATGTCAACTTAAAATTACTCGAATGGCAAAATAATTATGAAATACAGTAATAATACATGTTTCATATTGTTTAATGTGTACTTGTAAATTAAGTAGAGTTGATTGACACAATCAATACCCAAAACATTATTGTGAAATTATAGCACCGGAAGTGCCATACCAGACTTTCGTTCAAGAGTTTTTGAAGAAATTAATGAACGCAGTCATGATCGATCAGGCGCGAACGGCGGGTAGATCAACTGCATTATTTATTGTTGACAACAATAGGCATTAAACGTCATAAGTCGGTCACGTGCGGCCTCTGTGCTTGTTGTGTCCCTCGCGCCCAGCTGAGCCCATGACCAATGCTCCGGCATGTCTGCCATTCCTCGACCAGACATAAATCTGTACAGGCAGACAATTGTATCACATATTTCCCTGATTGTGGTGCATTTTAGTCAGGAACCGAAGAAATTATCAGAAAGAGATAGGGGTAGATCCTCACCACATTCACGAAACTGAATCTCTAAAGACAAACGGTTCCTAATTTAGCATTATATCCAAAACAAATTCTAGGCAGTACAAAAGTAAAACATCCATTTTTACGTACGTGCTTATGCTTGGTTTTATTTGAATTAAGAACATTTTCAGTTGTGAAAAAGACAAGAACAATATTATTTTCAGCGCGTCATGTGGTTTGAATAAAATATTACATTTTTTATTTCTAGTTTTCAGCTAATAGTTATCATAATTTTGTAAACAAGTAAACCAGACCATATTTTCAAAGATTGCTGTGGCGACATAAGAATATATAATTTTGTAATGGCAGAGTGATTGCTCTTACGTTTTTAATTGCATCCAACCCAAATATCTCATTTCAATCTCGTAGATTCATCCTTTGATTGCACAATAAGTAATAATATGCAATCTGATCTCTTGAGTTTACACGTGTTTTCAACAAGTTCTGTGTATTTTCACCGAAAAAAAAATATATCAAGAAGATTGATCTTTGATGAAGAAGATAAAAATCATATTATATATACTTTAATCCAGAGCTAGGAAAACTGCGGTTCTCGAAAAATTTCGCAAAAAAAAAAAATTAGAGGTAAGCCAATTTCTTTCAGGGATCATATAATATTTTACTTGCGGTCCGCCGACAATTTCAAATTTGCATTGCGGCTCGCCAAATCAAAAAGTTTGCCAGCACCTGCTGTAATCTCATTACAATCTTGTTGATTAATTGTTTTGCTGCAAATGAATCATTATGAATTCGAGATAATTATTTTTGCAACTAAATGTCATCAATTAAAATGCCAAATTGATAACAATGAAAGAATTTTCCGTTTCGACGTTTGATCGATCCTAATCAGATGCCGCCGTGAATAAGACTTTGATTTAAATTATTATTATTATTATTATTATTTTAAAATTATATGTCAATGTTATAATATGCTAATCAAATTTGGATTGACCTGTACACCACCTATTCACATTGAGAGTAACAACGCACAATGCATGGCTATAGATGTCATTCTAATGTCATTAGCTAATAATAAATTATTATACCCCACTTAGATCTACAAAATGACGAGCGTCATATAATTCACCCATGGGATTTATCCATCATCGACTGTCGGTATTCATTTTTATAGTATTTTGGTTTTCTTTGCACTACAGTATTTGAGTACCTTCATCTGGCAGCTCCAGTGACTTAAGTCGCTTTAGTATTGAGCAGATCTTGTTGTTGACTTAGTAGAGAAAGTACTATAATAATGTATATGGCGCAGCTCCGGGCGTTATGGTTGACATTGAAATCCAAAGGTATTGAGTTCAAATCCCGGCCCCAGGTCACCTCACATTCCTCCGCAGCTTCCTGAACGTAGAAGAGCCTACTGCCCGTGACCTAGTAGGCTGAAGTTTACTTCGATAAATCTACATCGGTTCATATTCGCTACCATCTATGCGACTATATCAAATATATATAAAGCGTAGTTACCTTTTATTACCACTGCAAGAGCTTTCTTCACCCTAATAAAAAACAGATTCGTCACGATTGAAAAAAAAATAGGTAATTATGTGGCGTATGGACTATATTATCCAGCAACAATAGCACATCGTAATCGCGGTTCTTGTTAAAACGCAAAAACATTGAACGCGGATCAAATATTGAATGGGTCACCACCTTTTGCTATCCGCATGTCGTTGGTCAATCATCCAATCTCCGTAAAAAATCCGATTAAAAAACAACCAAAATAATCATTGGATACTACAGCCGCCGTCTCTTCAAGTTCCCGGGCTTCTACGTTGGAGGCCATTGGTGACCATATACGTCCCCATGTGGATCTTTACAGGTACAGTCTGGAGACAGGTCTGGGGATGAGACGTGAACAATGGTAACTGACAGAACTGAGTGGCAGCAATTTGTGTTGACCATATGTTACAATTATATATTGGACATGGGAAGAAATGTCTACAAAAAAGACCGTCCTAGATACTCGTACTTCAAAAGGGTAAAACTTGAAAAAGAAGAACGAACGCGCGATGAAAACTGAATTAAGGATAAAACATACCACTAGGCAATAGGCATAAATTATTGATGGTTAGATTGTAGGTGGATCCAACTAGTGACCATAAATCAACCGCAAAGCAAATATTATGCTTATGTGTCTGATGCCTGATCTGTATGGCTCTATTGTGCATCAATTATATCAAGGTTTGGGTACTATTGTGGTAATAAAATTACTAGCGTTAGTAAAAGGGATTCGAATTCTTCACAATAATTGTTTAGATACGCTGTTTTGATATCAAATCTGATTATTATCACCCCGCATCACAATGCGAGCCGGAACAGCAAATAAATTTCTATTGCGTCCATACTAGAAACGATATGATATTATTATTATTATTATTCGGCACAATTTTCTTCGCAATAGTAAATAATTAAAAAGAGCAATCTTTAGAAATTCAGTTTGACATTTTTGAAAGTGGATTTGAACGATACGCTTCTTGGATTAATGCTTTATGTTCTGTGTGCTATTACTACTCATAGATAAAATCTGTGCTTCTTATTGTTATCTCGAATACGCTGATAATACGAAATGAAACGTTTCCGTCTGCATTTATAGTCAATAAACAATAAATTAAAGATACCTTTTTATGTTCTGTTTACGGTTTTTATGTGCAATATGATCTTTATCAGAAATATAATAAATGTAACAAAAGATCTTCGTAGCGATCGAACTCTTGAAACGATCATTACATCGTGTTTAGGAAATAATGCTTGGAATCTGGCCTATGTCGATGAAGGATAACTACTAAACTACAATCGTGTTTTAAACAGTTGTATACGAGTAAAAACATATTAAGAATATCCTCACAAAAAAATAATGACTTGCAGTCATTAAGATATTGTTTATTTATTTAGTAACTTAACTTTCTTTTACAAAAAAATATTAAAATCAGAATATACTTCTGATGCTGATTAAGCATTGACACAATACGGGCGATGCCTAATTTGACCGTTTTATTTGTCGGTCGCAAATGAAAAGCACTTTCTTCCCACATGGAGATTGTCGTGAATCGTGGAGATGGATATTTGCGATGAGGCGTATTGTGAAAATAATATCTATCAATATGTCGCGTGACTTTCTAGCTATGCGAGTAAACTGTACAGGTGCGCAGGGCGGACCTGACAACACCTGGTGGATAGTAATTACTCCAATGTGCACGTGACGGGAGAGAAAAATTTTGATATATTCGGGCTCAGAAAGCAGGGGGCAAAGTAACCATTGAAAAATTTAAAATCATGGCAGTATTACATAAACACATATATACTCAGAGTCTATTACAAAAGTATGTAATTCGCAATTTATATTTAAAAAAGATTTATTGACCACACCCTATGCAAATGCTTAAATTTCTTCAAAGAATTCTTCCCCTGCATTTATATACGTGCGAACACATATCTGCCAAGCCTGGAAGGCATCCCCTGAAAGTCCTCGGCGGGAATGTTTCTCAGAAACGATGTAACGCAAAACTTCGCACAAACGATCAATGTTTTATACACGTTTAATCATGCACATTACTTTCATAATGTACAGTGTATGTATTTATAGTATAAAAAGTAATTAAATCATGAAAGATGCCATATATTCCATGCTTTTATGGGAATATTGTGATTTTTCGCTGAAACCGCCATAAACTTTATTATTTCGTTAAATGCGGGAAACTCATTCCCCTCCCCCAGAAGAATTCAGTATCAGCTCTCAAAATTCAAATGTAATTGCTTGCGAAACATTTCTAGACCTTGCTTTCACAATCTCTTTTGACTAAAATCAATTATCTATGATCTTATTTTTTTATCGATCTTTATCTGATTGAAGTTGCAAAGATGAATGCAGAGATATCATTCTACTCGTAGTTCCAGACATCATGAAATCGACGTCGAAAAAAATAATTAAAAAAATAATAATGATATTATCGTGATTTACCTATTTATATTAATCTTCCCGTCCAGTATTTTCCAATAGATAATAAGTGTCAAGGACCTCCTAGAATGAAATATACCATTATTCTGTGAATTAGTATTACGAGCAAATCGAAAAATAAATTAGTGTAAATATGTTTTCTCATTATTCCACGTCAAGTCTGATTGAATTACATCAATTAATGTATTTTTGTTTATGTTCCAGGTAAAAATACTTCTAAGCCTTCTCTACTGAGATACTAAAATTGTATGTTTTTTACCCTGACTACTATTTCAATAATTGAGTTCAAATGTAGGTGTTAAGCTTAATATTTTTTAATCTTATAACGACTGTTATCTTACATATTGTATCTATTACTCACTAGGAAACAGTCAATAAAAAATATGTTTAATAAGTAAATTCAATAATATTTTATTTTATTAGTTTTTGTTATTTATTAAATCGAAAATAGTAACTCTACTAAATGAAAATTATAATAAAGCATTGATACCAAAATATTAAAAAACAAGAAGCCTCGGCACTCAGGTAACTCTAATTTATTGGAGAAAAATACAAGAATCAACGTTAAACTACGAAATAAATAAGTGAAATTGCTCTTACGGTTAGTCCACGATCAAGACAATCACTATCGAGAAAAATCGGCGTCAACCAGTGCCAACGTTTGTAAACAATGGAACATAACTGAAAAAAAATATATATGAATATTCGAAAAACAAAATTCAACTTTGTTCCAAATTTGAATTTTAATATTACGCGGAGAGTTTTTCAGCGCTTTTTGTTCCCTTAGGACGAGTTTTTCGATGCCAATGTGATGTCTGGTATCAACATACATATTTTATAATGTATGCGTAGTATTTATATTTTATTTATAAAAGTATATTAATACATAACGGCGAGTTGCACTTACTAAAGTCACGGGCATATAGAAAGACGTTCCTTGTCGCACTTATCTTAATACCGAGTAAACGATGATAAAGTCTCCTCCCGCAACTAACAATGATAAATTAATTAGTAATTTATATGTAACAAACTTGCAAATTATTATCTGCTTGTCAATAGACAATAGCTTTGTAAATAATAATCAAAACTGTCACAGGCGAGCGTTATAAAGAAAATGACTGTTCATCACCGTAGAACATCTTATCATTATAATAATAATATTATGTTGTCTACGTTGAGTAAGGCCAACACATTGTATACCTATTTAACTAGATCTCTATGAATCACGGTTAGTTTCCTTCATCAAGCGTATTTTTTTTCTTTGTTCATTTCTCTGTATCATGTGTTGGCTTCGCTTATAAGTCATTGTCTTCATTAACATTGAAAATTAATATTATCCAACTATTTATTTAATAGTATTGCAATAATCTCGAGTGTTTCTATAACAAATATTAAAACACTTATGTTAGTTATTTAATTCATTTAGCGAAGATTACACGCAACTTTTATTGAAAAGATATGTCCAGATTATCTTTCAGTCATTAAACAAACCTTTAATATGTTCTGGAAAATCATTGCTTGAAATGTCCTTGCATAATACATTACTTGAATGGTTTTTTTATTGTTTCATAATTTATTAATATTGTTACAAGTCCATTTTTCAGTAACATCAATGTGTCATTCACTATTTACGAGCCACTTTTGCAATACCTGTCAACACAAAAACAATATAACGTTATTTAGAAAATGGCAATAAATTTGCACTTGCGCTCGATTGTTGTCGGTACAAATCATCCGATCATAATAACTTCATTCCAGGTGTTTAGTCAGGTGGGAGATGTCAGTCGGAAGGTGAAATTTTTAAAAACTAACCATTAAATTATAAACAATAATAAATTAGTATAATTGTAACAACAATACAAAGATAGACACGCTATGATACAACGTAGGTAATCCCGTGAATTAATTTTGCTATTGTTTTACATTACGTGTTTTTTAATACAAAAGAACATACTATATCTATTGCAGGAATGACGTAATTGAATTATTACAGTTATCTAGGTTTAGTCATTTTATATTACGATTTGAATTACTATAGAATAAAGTTTTATTTGATACCAATTTACAGCCTATTACAACTATTTTTCGCAATTCGCCACATTTCCATTAACATATTTTAATATAAAATAATATTGCAATAGTTTTTTTAATTCTATAAGGTAATAATTGAATGCATATAATAGTGTCTTATAATCAATCTACTGCGGAGCACTGGTGCTCCGCGAAGCGCAGAATTGCCTCTTTTTGTATGCGAATCGTTATAGCGTTTCTTTAATACTATATATTTAATACTAATTTGAACTTGAATATTTTTTGTGGACCACTAATTGATCTTTTAAACCACAAGTTCTTCGTGATTTCAAAAATGTTTTAGAATCACTGTATATATGAAAACTTGAGATTCGTTTTTATCATAGGAATAACATTAAAGCTTTCCGTAGTTTTTCAATCTTTTCATACAACAATTATTAATAAAATACCTGCTCATGAAGAAATAAATTCATATCAAGTATTAGCTAATAAGTATATATATATTTTTAATTCAGCACTGCATATACGGATGTGATCGATAAGTCATGATGCAATTTTATACCGATGTACGTACGTACTATTTCTTAGAAAACAACAACAAAAAACTCAAACTAAAAAATAACAAATGCGATTAGTCTTTTGTAGGTTTTGGTTGATAGATGACCAATGCGATGAACTCTGACAATGATACTAATTTTATTATTGTTATTAATAGTTGTTTTTTTGAACAGTTATTATTCAACGTTTTAGTTGTAAACATGTTGTGCAATACCCGAAACAATTATTCGAAAATGATTTGACTAAATAAAAACGGAAATAGACGCATGACAATGAAATGCGGGCAATGTGTCAATTAATAATATCCACAAATGTTCGTACGTGATTTCAGGTTTTACAAATTTCATCCAATGTCACCGCGTAGTAATTGTAACAATACTTGTTTTCGTGTGTACATAATGTAATAAAGCACATTAAATTAAATGATAACGATAATGATGGTCATAATTTAATTTAAAATTATTAGTTTTATTTTCGCATAAACTTTTATAAATTAATAAATACGTAAAGCCTTCCTTATAAAAATAGGTTATTTATATTTTTTGTTTGTCTTTTACCATAACTGTCTCAGATGCAATGTGTTTGTCCACATTTTATTATTTTGATCTGTGGTGGTTAGAAAATTAGATAAACATTGAATATGCACCGCAATATAAAATAAAATTGCATTTTTATTGTGACCTTAAAATCTCATACTCCTGATAGATTAATCATTTGGCTATCGGCAAAAGCAGCAAAATTAATTTTCATAATAATGCAGCAACATGGCATTTATTCCACATGAAAAAATACACAACAGCTATTTTTTCAAGCCATCGGTTTCATTTCGATTCACGTCTAGAGATATTCCATAAGTCTTATAAGATCGAATACAACACGAGGAATACAACGAAGTGGTAGATACACTACGATTGTCATTCAAGTACCGTATCCTTGACCATACGTATTGAAAGGGAAACTTAATTTGCAACGAGCGTCCTTTCATCGAGAACTTTCTATTATGCAATCCTTTACTGTAATTCATTAAGCTGGTGGTTAGGTAATGGTAACAAAAATGAATTACCTTCATTCGAAATAGTGACGTATCTGAATAAAAAAATATATAAGAGACCTGTGCAAATGAAAAATGAATTTGACTTCGGGTATTAGTGATCTGCAAAGAACTTGACTTTATTATGTCTGATAGAGAGTAACTGTAGACTAATTGTACTCGTATGATATATAAAATAGTTAGAAAAAACTCGTAAACCCTTTTTTTAAATCAAATAAACCACTCCCCTGAAATCTGAGAATTGTAGAGACTTTCTGAAAATTGTCAACAGGTTGGAAACCGTTGTTATAGTTCAATGAAATTGGCAATTCTCTTGACTGTAATATTGGAATAGATGTAATACATAATTGAATATCAATATTTCTATTTTCTGTTAAGATCTCGTCACTCAGTTCTCGATGATGTAAATATTAAGCTTTCTTTTACGAGTGTAATGTTTGGCCGTTCCTTACACACCGCTGATGGTAATCCATGAAATATTTTATCATTGCATGATATTTGTTTCCAATTTATTGATTTGATTCTTTTTCCTTTATGATTCAAACAGTATTTTTTTAATCACACAAGATAAAAAAATAAAAAATAAAACATTCAAAATACCACGATGACTTCGATATTAAATATAAGCATAAAAAAATCTGCTTACTGCAAAACAATTTTTGGGCTTGGATTATTCTCACTTCAAAATTAAAAATAAAAAAATATTTACGTTATATATTTATATTTATTTGAGATAATTCTTTTTCAGATTGATTTTAAATTCTTAAAAAAATATTGCTTTGCAATTAAAATTCCGAGATGATTAGACAGGTAAAATTATCAAAACAGAAGCCAAGCAATTAGAGTACAAATTGATGTATCAATAATGCATTACTTGATTGGTTATACAATTAGTGGATAATCACAGCTCCTTAGTGAAACAAGCTTCGACCATGCAAATGATACAATGGGTACCATACAAACTATGGGGTAACTATAGACAAACAACTCATATTTGTTCTCCTTTTTTTGTTCTTATCGACAAAAACAAATATATTATGTCCAGTATCTTGCTCCATCGATAGCCTATCTGAAACTCAGTATTGTGTAATGGAAGGAGAAGCTAGTCATGCCTATGGATTATACGATTCTTCATAATCCTGCATATTATTATTTCTTCTTTTTTTCGGATGGTCCACCGCATTAAAATTTTCTATTACATGCCTTTGAAAACTATTTAAATTTATCTTCTTCTCGGTGAACAACAACTGTAAACAAACTACCAAACCATCGTATCCAACTATTGTTTTAAAGACTTCTTCCATATATCCATTCCTTTGTTGGAGTATATGGTTGCGACAAATAAATTCTGTCGTCAGCCTCCTCTCGGTATACTTCTGTATACGTTTACATAAATATAAGTGACTGTTAGTTTTGCCCCAAATCTCTCTCCAACAATTGAGTTGTTTTTCTCACTACAGGTTTTAATGCAATATTTCGCTTTGTCATTATTTTTTGTTTATGCGTATGCTCCGGAAACATTAAAGACTCTATAGGGCAAAATAAAATTGACTTTGGGGCTTAGCCTTTAGTAGCTGCGTGACCTAAGCCTGTAAAAATTGATTCAGGAGAAGCTAAAACATCATCTTATTTTAAAACATACCTTCACGAATATATTTATTATTATTTTATAATACGGCTTCGAGTATACTTATTATTATTATATAATACATCCTATCAAAACGAATGCATCCACAAAATGCGTTTTGCGGGATCGTGTCTACGCAGACGCCGAAAATTAGCAATATGGTAGTTTTGTGAGGAATTGCGAGACATGGAAGTGGACATAGTAGCCTTTCCTAATACTATACACTCTCATAAGAAACATTAGTACAACTGACTGGGATTTTATTTTATAGGCGAAACGATTATTAATTTAAAATTTAATTTAAACACAAATCGGAGAACTACTGTCTCGTTACACGTTTGTTTTATTTAATAATATTTATTTGATTATATTGTATTGATTAGTGTTGTAGTATTAGCTTGACTTTACATTAAATCACATTTAAAAAATGATGTCTAAAAAATTACGTAATATGAGTATATTTATGCTTGAAAATAAATATGAATTGACTAATCATTTGTGTCATGTGAGGCTGCTTCTGCATCACCAAAATGCATCACGTTTTGCCATTTTCCTAGAATCGTGGAATTGTCTTGAAGGTTTCATTGTACAATATATTACTGATGTTAATATCATTTCAATAATAGCAAAATATTTACGACACATCAGTCATATATTTAATTTCCGGTTCTAAACAGTACAGTAGATAATTGTGCACATAATTATGAAAGTGGCGTAAGTCAAGAAATTGTAAAAAACGAGTTGATAATTTATTTCAGTTCCCAATGTTGTGAATTAATATAATCTCCATGCAACATTAATTATACAAATATAAATACGGCATTTTATCCAACATGAAGTTGTCACTTTCATTGGTTTTCAACCAACATCAAAACACAAACCTTTAAAAATCTCAGAACGAATTAAACATGACTTACACCACTTTCATAATCATGGGCAAAATTCTGACTTCCATATTATATTACGAAATAGAAACACAACCCCATAAAAAACTTTGAGACATTAAGTAATACATTTTATCTTAATTATGTACTGAACATCTCAGCTGAGAGAAGCAAGCTCAGTTAATATAATTTTAAAATATGTAATTTATTCCATGATAATATCTTTGCTAAATACACAATTTAAATTTTTGTGCATGCGATTATATTACGTGTATTTTCTACGCATGTCTTCAAATAGAAATATTATTTGCCGCGAATCTTTAGTTTTGTTTTAAAAAAATTGGTTTCTTAACTTTTTTGTATGTAATTCAGCATCTTATTAACGTATTTACGTGTACTTCGGTAATCTTTCCTCTCATTAATACCTGCACGTGTCAGTGTTGCCATCCTCTCACTGATCGACAATCAGCCGCTACTTAGCACTTCACGCGGTAATGTATAATAATTAAAATTTTACCTTGTCTATGCGACATTGACTGACGGACGTTGCATGCATGAAGTTCACAATTTGAACGGAATGTTCAGATTGGAGAAATGCATGTCGGGTATACTTGAAATTATAAAAAAAATGATAATGAAGTCATTTAAATACGAACTGCACTTCTTGATTGAAAGAAAATTGAGAAAAAAATGGCTACGTTATCTGCCAAAAAATTCAGCACCGTTTCGTTCACTGCTCACAAAAATGATGTTTATTTGCTAAAAAATGTGATTTTTTTCTCGTCCCAACAGCACATAAATAAAACACATTTACGAGTATTTCTAGGTATCAATAATAATATTATATGTACTCACTGATTGTTATGTTACTTATTATTGTGCTTCATTTACAATGTTGGTGTTACATTACTCATACCAATAATACATAAAAAATCTTATCGAATACGTTTAATTTAAAAAGTTATATTTGTACGAAGAGTATTTATTCGAAATTATGAATTATTTATTCAAATCGTTTACAGGGCCCCGCGACATGCAACACCTGCGAAAACCGCGCGAAAAAATACATACATATTTATCAAACATCATTATTTGTTACAAATAAAATAATATTTACGTACCAGCTGCCTTAGTGTCAATTTTCATCAAACTGACATTATAATAATCGTCCATGTAATTATTTGTACTTTTATACGTACCTTTTGATATTTTTACCAATGTGTCCATTGATCAGAATTAAGAAGAATTTTATCTTAAATTGGCTTAACCAATTGCAAATTATTTTTTAAAACCACTACAAATTTAATTTAATATTTAAATTTTAAATTAAATCTATAAAAAATCGTAGCTTTAAAAAGTCTCTAAGATTAATTACGTAATAAATAGGAAAACTATGGTCCGTCCTTCTGATTATGGTACTATTACTTAAATATTACTACTACTATTTACTAGTATACTTCTACTACTACAATATTATTTACATACTACAGGTATTACATATAGTGTGGAAATGGATATGAAAATAATAATTTTAAAAAGGCTGTTGTTCTTATTTAACATTATCTTTCTTTTCTACTCTAGTTGTATAACTTAATTACATGAACCAAGACAAAAAAACATTAAGAAATATTATTAGATACAATTTAAAATTTACTGGACATTGATGTTTTGAATTAATGGAATTTTTTAAATACGATGCTTCTAATTATTCATATTGACTGTAAATAAACAAACATAGACTGAAAAGGCATATGATGTGTGAAATTTCAGTAAAGATATAATAAACTTTCTTTAGTGCTCTATAAAAGCAAATAGTTAAAGTATATATACCTACTTATATTTTATCATAGCTCCAGCTCTAATGATTTGTACATTTATTATGGTTATCACCATTCATTAAAACTCTAGGCAAGGTTAGTCTTCAATTAAATTAGTAATGGAGCAATTACTCAATCAACTCTATTACCTACGTATTGCAGTTTATTAGGTAGCATTTACCTCGCCTTACAATCGGATTAGTGTTGATAAATCTACCATAGAAGCTGTACAAAGTTAAATATAATGGTAGTGATAACTACCAATTTACTGTGATTGGCAAATACTTGAATTATGTATAAGCACCGTAATAATATACGCATGTAAGCTCTGCAAATACGAAATAAATTTAAAAATTCACACACGAAGAGATAAAGAAAAAAATATACACATACTTCAAAGTTAGATTATTTCAAATAACCGATGTTCCAAATATTAAGACTAAACAATATTTTCATGTATAACATTATATTAAGGGATATGCAAGTTAAAAATTCTCTTTTCTACAATTACATTTTTTAGTTTTGTCAATATATGTCACGTTTTGTATCTATCTCACGTCATTCGTGCTTGGAGTAATGACGTTTCGTTAAAAATAAAGTACAGTGATTGTCTGTGATTCATCAATGGGTCAGTGCGCGAAATCTCGGCGGTTGTTATCCAATCAAGGCACTTCTGTCTGTCCCGACAAGTCCTCGACAATGAGGATCACCGGATGTGGAAATTGACTTCGACATCAGCAGTACTTAGAAATAATTCCGTCAATGATGCTACTCCTACACCACTTGCGACATCAATGATGCGCTACTTACACGGCCGTTTCATCTTTTGAGAGGTCGAATCGATATTTTGCTTTTTATGAAAACACACAATCTAATGAGTATATATCTACATCACCGCCTGACGTTAACATAAGCTTCCTGTTCGATTTTACATTTCTAAAATGAAAACAGCTCACCTGTGTTTTTATTAGGTTGGGTTTGAGGTGGTTGTTTAGTGTGACATCTCGTTAAATTCCTGGATTTTTCTATTTACATTCATTCATTTCCATCCTCTTAAACTTCAGTTATGACAGTCAACATATTTTTTTTTAAAAACAATTGGTCGTAAAGTTTAATCATCGTAACACAAAAATAACGAGCCTCAAGTTACAATGCACAATTGTACTGATTCATACAATGCGCTTAATTCATCAAATGTTTACAGTCGTGATTATTGTTAGTGCAATCGTCACAGTTTTACAGAAATGACACGTCAAGTGAAATATATTTTTTATTTATTTACTAGGTTGACATTTTTGGACGACTTATTTTCAATTTAAAAATATTTTCATCTCTCTAATTACCTTACATAAGTTATTTTTTGGACAAATAATAAATATTAAAGACGTTAAATTTTAGATTAAAATTTACAACTCCTGGTCATACTTTACATTTTGTAAATATCCATCGTTTATTGCAAGACAATTAAGTTTCTTTTCACCTTTTCAGTTTTTTATTTTGGGCAGTTTTACAAATATATTTTTTCCGTCAAGTTTTTGTCCGACTGACAAAACATTGTTTTTGTCTAAAAAAATTCTCAGGCTGTATGGTTTTATTTAATTAACCAGAAATCTTATTAAGTATTCAGAATCAATATTTACTGCCAAAGACGACATCTAAGAATATTTGTATAATGAATATTCCAATATTTTCTTCTACATATTTTTTTCGCAAAATTTCAACGATCATTGATCGCTTGTTCAGTTGGTAAGGTGATATGAGATCTACATAAATAAATATTATTCATCGATCCAAGACGCCTGTCAAACACTTCTGATAAATAATTATTTTGTATTATGATCGATCCAATCATTGGTAATATCACAATTTGGTAATTCATCATTCGAAATAAAGAAAATACTTTATTTTCATTTATGCATTCCTTCGCCATTTAATAATTATAAAGTTTTAATAAAATTTCAAAAACAATATACATATTGTATGTACAGAGAATATTAAATGCCTTTTTTGTCCAGACTATTTCATTTTCAATTATTTTTTTAATTTTTATTAGAATATTATTTTATTATTTCAATATTCTAATCTACTTTTATAGATCATTGACTATATTACAATATTATCATTACTTAAATATACATATACTAAACATAAAATTCTTTTTTCAACGCGTATATAAAATATACATACTTTGAATATATACTATGGCGACATCTGTTGTACGATAATAACAATGATATAAATACTAGTTTCATCGCGGGTCGGTCTAGGCATAGCAATGGCGCGATTCGCCGAGCGGTATGAATACCTGGGCATTGTTGGTTTCCAAAGTCCGCGGTTCGCATCCCGCTTCTGCCGTTATTTTTGTGCTTGGATTGACGCGTTGAAAAAAGAATTTTATGTTTAGTATATGTATATTTAAGTAATATTTCATTTTCATTTTTGTGACTAGTGCCTATTTTTCTCTATAACGAAACAACAAACAATTTTCTCTATCATTTGTCAGATATACGTTAATATACTTTTTTCAAAGAAACGGTTGCGTGTTGTACCGTACAAACTACACACAAAGATAGATCTTACGAAGAGACAATAATAAAAACTATAAAAGTCTATTCTATGACGGCCTCGTTAACCGCGCGCGCTATTCCGACTAAATATTTGATATAGTTTAACAGCAATGGACCGTCAGAAACATCCAGCAGTTAAGGAAGGTCCTACCAAAAAATTTAGTCTTTATTACAATCTGACAGTCAAACATTATCTAATAGATTGCATCATCCAAAAGACCAGGGGACGTTTTCTGAATTGTGACTTGGGAGTCTCTGCCATTTCTTTGAGGACCTTCCTGAACAGCTGCTTAATTCTGACGGTTTTTTGCTCTTAAGCTACATCAAAGATGTAGTGAAAATTAAACAAAAAGTCAATTAAAACAATTAATTACTTCAAACTGACCTAGAGTTAAGCAGCATTCTTGTAGAATCAATCAGATAATCGTTTGCTTTTTACATTAATAAATTATCAAACAAAACAATTAGATATTGCGTGGAATGCAAGAAGAATGGAGCAGAAATCTGCACGCCATCGCAATTTGTTCTGAATTAATATTTTCTTTGTTTGTTTTGTTACGTTTAATCGCTTTAAAGCCAAAAAGATAAACAAACATAGCAGATTAAATAACAATAATACAGCATGACAGATCCGTGATATTCGTTTTGCAATTGCGATTCCCAACCTATAATCAATGTGGTTTAATAACGTCATTACATCAAATGCATTGAAATTAAAACCAATTACACTGATTGCCGTTGGGAGCGATCTTTTCAGCAGAAATGTCTACCAGGTGATTAATTAATTATACGTATGTAATTACATACCAAATACTGCTATGCTGAAGTACTGACATGCCCAGTACTATTAATATTGGAATACTCAAGTTTTCGGACTTATTTTAAGTAAATCATCCTTTAAAATTGCCTTAAGATGAAAGCATCTTCAAACCTGTGTCTGTCCATTGTTGAACGTACGCTTCTTATATGAGTAACCACTATCTCCATCCTCTGCCTTCCGCGCCCAACCTCCTCTTGATATCATAGCAGGTTTCACTCAACATCTTCCTTATTGGAGTGGTCTCAAATCAAATTGTAGATCTTAAGCTGTTAATGTGAAGAAATTATTATAGTATTCATAGATTTTAGTGCATTTATTTTCTGACTTTTAACAAAAAGATTAATATCAGCAAAAAAATAAAATTTAAAAGTATGATTTGATAATATGATTTAATTATATGATTTTTAAAAGGTAATATTATAATTAAAAACATAAATATATTTACATATATATATTTTATAATATTATATCTTGTACTACTACCATTTATCTCTCTGTTGACGAACATAAAAAGCTTATCGATGTTATCTTGTCAAAGAATTCTATATTTAACGGCTCTTAACAGGTGGCGCTAGTATACATATAATAATAAAAGTGTATTAAGTTTGTGTATTTACTATACAAAATTATACACGAAATAGATTGAATAAATACAATACGAGGCAAAAATCATTTGATCAAAACTAATTACAATATATTTTAGTATAATTTTAAAATAAATAAACAAATCATTTTAAAAATAAAATTATATTTACGCTATCTAATTAGTATTTTGTGTGAACGGAAGTAACAAGTTCTCACGAGTGAATGATGATTTTTGCGAACTAACAATTATACGAATATATAATATATTTTAGAATATTTAATCAATTAACTTAACATATATAAATTTATAAAAGCTATTTTATTATATTTTATTAAATACGTGTTAAATGGTTTTGTAATAAGTGTGTATATATAGAACACGTGTACGAACTAATGAGTGACGACTAATCATCTAATTTGGTATTTAGAGAATATAAAAAACAAATATGGCAATGCGCCCATATTCAAATTTATCTGTGGGAGGATCACGCCGACTGCTGATGGAGAGCTTTAATCTAATGGCCACAGGTGGCGGTAGCTCATTGATAATAAAATGATTTTTCTACTGAACAAACAAACGACTTACGTTCTTTAAACTTTTCCCGGCGGGCTTTTTGAATCATTGATAAAGGCCGGTGTTTATTAAATATATTACAAAATCATAAATATAATAATTTAGTCTTGTAACTGGTTGAAAAATAAATATTTCTTCAGGGCACCATGTTAATACGTGAATGCGATGGATAATCAAAATTTAAAACATACGAAATATTTTTTAATTAATTAGGATAAATCCAAATTTTAATATAAGTAATGTTTTATGTTTATTAATAACTTCACTTAAGAGAATACATAAATACGCTATCTGCGCGTTGAATGACAAGGCATATTAATTATTTTCCTTTTTTTGTTTACTGCTTGTCGATGTTGAAAGATTTCAGAAGTCTTATAAAAATATGCATTAGTTGCCAAGAATTTTATAAAAAGGCATCTTAAATGTGCAAATGTCAATGAATTGTTACTGAAAATTATTTTTTTAACTAAAACTAACTTTCTACGTATGTGTAAGATTTTGTGTAATGCGTATTACGTTTTATAGTTAAAAAAAACGTAAAATAACATAAAAATATATTTAGTTATATTAATTATCTAAACAGATAAATTATTATGTCTATCAGTTATTAGCCATTTAAAGCGTGACGCAAATATTGTGCATATAAGTACTTAGTATATAATATGAATAATACGGTGTTGTTAGAAATGTTGGTAAATACTCATGCACTAATTAAATTTATATTTATGGAAATACAGTTACAGCCGTAGTACAATAACAATAAAATTCATCCGTGAAGGGGTTTTTAGGAACACACGAGTATGTCAGTACGTGATTTTTTTTTATATATGTATGTATAAATAAACATATCTCATAGTCATATTATAAATTGTTTATTACTTATAAGTGTTATGTATGAAAAAAACGAAATACTTGAAACACTTTTTTAAATTTCATCATATCCATGTGTATTATGCCATCCACATTATTATACAACCATGTTCAGGTAAATACAATCACATCCAATGAATAAAATTCTAATACTTATTTTATTTTCAATAATGCAAATATATTAATTTTCAATTAAAGAAGTTAATTATTAAATTTATTATTATTATCTTGACTTTAATATATATATATATATATTTATTTAACATTCTTAAAATTCTGAGTATAAATATTTTAGACGAATTTTATATTATTTTTAGAAATTTTAATAATTTTATATTTGAGTATCAAACAACGTATATGTAAATGTTCATTATAAAATATACTACATACATAAATTACAATTTAATGTCGTCAAGACAACAACATCGTCTCATGGCAACATGCATCATTACGTAGTAATGTGAATTGATATGAAGTATTTTAGTTTCAATGTGCAATGAAATTGCAATAAATCATTAGTGCCTATATGCATTCAACATTTATATTGATTTTGATGGAACAACAGATGACTCCTTATCACTTGTGATCATTATCGGTTAGCTGTTAGAGAAAACAATATAATGCGTATTATTATGCATATTATGAAAGCATGCTTGCTCATATTGATGGCAATTAGCTAATAAAAATTTATCTAAAAATATATATCCACTTACAGGGTTAACTATCAAGATACTCGTTCTTGAATAATGAGTAATATAAATAAAAAGTATGTACCCTAATTATTTCTATTTTTTTTAAATATGTAATCATTGTTTGCTGTTGGATGTCATTACAGCTTATTGTGTCAATAAAAAAGGTTTGAATAAATTCATCAAAATAAATCTAGCAATATTAATCGGCTATTATATATACAGGTATTATATATACCTGGCTTAGACTTGTTTATATAATTGGTATATTTATATTATACCAATCGTTTCAGGTATAAATTTACAATCTATATCTTCAGATGTTAGCCCTTTCTAAAATTTTGTTATTTCAACATCATGAAACATATTTTTTGTTATTTCTTTGTCATTTATTAGTCTCATTATTGCTAACAATAAGTCATTACTGCATTTTTATCGAATATCTCAAAAAAGCAAAGTTAAACGATTCATTGTAGACATATTTTAAAACAAAACATAGCTAATTTGTTTCGTTTGACAGCCCTGTCAATACACAATGATTATTGTACTAATTTATCTTGATACTTGTGCGGTATATTCCACAATACCTAGTCACACAAATACTTGCCTTCCGCCTAATCAGTCCAATGGAATTTTTATTATACTTTTGCGCATCATACTTTGTAAAGTAACGCTAGCGAGGTGTGAAATTGTGTCAACAAGAGTACATAAATCTTCAAGATAAACGCTACATAATAGTCTGGTTTCTAAAAAAAGAATGCCGTGTTTACGTCAATTTCCTTTGAAATCTATTTTACGTTATCGTATTTTCTCAATGCGTCAATGCAAGTTTACCCGCGGAAATTTTGTCTCGTTTAGTACACATACATATTCAGAATGGCTAAAATTTGTCAATAGTGATGAATGCTGAATTACACATTTTATACTTGTGTTTATTCTTTGAAAATGCAAACAAGTAATTCATATTACATATAGAGGCCAAACATTTAAAAAACATTGATTTTAAGCACAAAAAATATGAAAGTTGCAGCTGAATAATCTTAATGAAAGCGATATGTAATAAATATTAGGGGATGAAGATGTTCGGTATTAAAAATCGCAAGAAATTAATCGTTACTTAAACATACTCGTATCTTCATTTAAACCTTTTTATATTTTGAAAAGAATGTCACAGGTTACTGTGTTTATGTTTCTTCGAAAAAATGGTTCCGGGCTTTAACTAAAATCAAACATTAGTTGACACATTCCATGTAAATTACATCTAGATCTGAGAAAAGCAGAAATTGTAAATGTTTTTATATTCCTGTGTGTAAAACCAAAATTTACTAAAATCTAAATTTGTTACTAAATATTTTTTTATACGTTCATATTTATATACGTTAAATATCGTTGTATTTTAAATAAATAAACAATCATTGGGAAAGAACTACGATATTTCTGTAAAAAAAAAATAAGTATAATACTTATAACTACTCGTAATATAGCAATTTTCAAGTGATAAAGTAGGTGCCTTTATAACATTAGTTGACTTTTAAAAACCGTATAATTAACATTAACTACTCTGTTTTTCTTTCTGTTTACTGCGTTATATTGAAATGCCACCATTAATTATTACTATCATTCAGTCAAATTATTGCCGGCACGGTTCTGGCAGTAATGGCCGCATCGCCCGTGAACAATTGTTGACTACTAAATGAGTAGGTATAATGTACAATGTAATACTACGTTTTGACTTTTAGGACGATCACCTATTTTACTAGACAGTCTGAGATTCACGCTTTCGGCATTGTCTACTTACACTACTAAACTGTTTGTAGGTTATGTAAGGTTAAGGCTTTTCTTGTAGCTTCCAACTATTAATGTGGTCGGTGCATTATAAAACAAAAAATCTAATTCTAAATCCAAATTCAAACCAAGACATGGATTGATGAGCCGGAGACCAGCAGGAGAAGAGAGAGGTTGACAAGATTTTAATAATTGTTATTAAGAATCACTAATACCTATATTTATAAATTGTTTCGCTTGTGTTTTATCTTATTTCAGGATCGTATTAAATAAAATTTGTAATGTTTCTGAAAGAAATAAAATAAATAATATTGAAAATAAAATTGAAAAGATAAATCCCTAAGGTTCATGTTGGCCGCTGAAGGGAGCCAAGGAATAAATTGTACATTTTGTATAATGGACCCTCGACTATTGGCATAAATAAACACATTGAAATTATTAAAAAGGTTATTTTAAAGTACTTTGAATTAGAAACATAATGTAAACTTTTTACCTTTTACAAAAATATCTTACAATGTTTAAAAGTTTGTTATCGTTTGAATGCGCTTATCCCAGTGAAGGCATCGCAATGATGGAACAGTGAATTTCTGATTTTTTATACCCATATTAGATATTTTATTTACAACTACATATTAAGTTTATTTTCTGCGTGTTTTATATTAAATCGTGTGTTACAGAAATCATTACACTTGAGAAACGATTATATAGTGATCTCAAAGTCGATGCTATTATAAAATTATTATTATTGTATATTATGTAATACGATACCATACAATGTGTTTTCGTAACAAATATATTTTTTACCAACATATTTCCGGAACGAACAGGTTTTGCCTTCCATATCAGAATCGGTCAAGAGTCGAAGATGGGACATATACTGCAGATGCTGCAGGAGAGCATAAGCTACAGCGGCCTTTTATTCAAGCCCCCGGGCTCGTTCTAACCCGGAAGGCCTTTGGGAACTGTATTCACTACATATAATATACTCGAAGGAGCTCCGAGAGACAGAACTGACATGGGAGTGGGCGAGGACCATGGTGGCTGACAAAGTTTTATGACTTCGTGAGGATTATATGTTCCAGTTAGGAGAGCGATCATGGTTTGATGATGATATGTTGAATATGTTTTCGGAAACCGGTGGAAATTTTAGGATAAAACTAATGCTGGTATGCAAATTATCGCACAAACCCTTAATTAAAAAATGATATTTCTTTTATAAACAATATTGTAGTTTAAAAATAAAAGTTTTTTATTTTAAAAAAGGAGTATTTCTTCGCTAAATAGGAAACGATAAACCGGCAACAAGTGCATCGAGTCACAAGCCGCTTGCTGCGAGACAGAGACAGCGCTAGGACGTGTGTCCTAGCGCTGTCTCCCCACTCCCGGCGCCATGTGCTCCAAAGCCCGAGATTAGAAACACTCCGCGAGTCCAGCCGGTCACAAGCAGTTACTACAGAGCACCGAGGATTGGAAATTTTCCGATCGTCTCCTAGAACCGAGTCCATTGATATCTCTCCCTCCGCAATGAAATCCCGCATCGCGTGTGTCTTCGTGAAGATATCCTTCAAATACACAGTCTGTAATATGACGTAGTCGGCGCAACAAAGCGATCGCAAATTACGCGCTCACATCCACTAAAATTAAGGTTAGGTTTAATAACGAAAGCGGGAAAGTGATAATTCATATAAAAAACATATTCTTCAATTCAGATTCATTCGATTTTTAAAAATATAATCGCGTTATTTATTTTTTTGTTGATTTTTTGCGACAGTGATGTACCAAAGTGTTTTGTAAAAAGGTAACCAAATATTTTCGGATTGTCGGCGCCGCCGGGTCGAAGTATTTCTTCTTCGTCGCTCTCATCGTCTTCTTCGTGCACAACCGTTTGTGCCATCCGCGTCCAGAAATAGATGCGACTTTGAGGATATATCTCGGATGCTGTCAACCCTACGACTAAACATCGAGGAAAATAATCTCAAAAATAATTTGTTCAATTATTTAAAAAAGTATCGAATGTGCATTACTAGTTATCTCCCGATTGCATTGTCTGTGATATTAGATTTTTATTGTTAGTTTTTTATTTAATAATAAATTTAATTAAATAGTTTGGGTATATATTTCGGTTTCGCGATGCGTTCTACCGGCGACAGGACGCGCAATGGCCACGTCCTTGTTTGGGAGCAGCCAGGACTCGATCCCGGTCCGCCTAAAAAGAAAGGTAAAGACAAGACACCATTATTTTTAAGTCAATTATCATTTTTCTTGCGCGACCGGTTTTCGCTCTCTTTAGTTGGTGATTCTCGGTTATGCAGCTGTCGACGGAAACGCGACAAAAAAGAGGAAGAAGAATCGATCGAAAATTCCAAACGCAAAATTTACTTTTCCCGCCAATGTGTCATAAAACCACAAAATTGGCCTGAGCGTATGGCAACAAAGGAATTATGATTGCGGGTCAACTCGTACATTCAGCATTCTTAAATGGCAATCGTCATACGTGTATAATTTACTCTATCACCCAGTCCATGACTATACCTGAAATATAAAAAAATCTTTTTCCTTATATATTATATATATAATCGTGTCGAAAACAACAGGGTCAGATCCTGTCTGTCCAGAAGTGGGTGACGTCGATGGCGTTACTCTCAGCCATCATCAGGTCTTCCTGGGTGCAGATTCGAACACAGCGCACACTCGAGAAGGTGTGACAGGGTCTGCTCCACGCCTCAGTCACATTCAGTCGGTCCGCTGTAAAACTGCCAGGCTTTCATTTGTGTCCTCGTCTTGCATACTCCAGTCCGAAGTCTGTTAAGGGACATTCATGAATTCCACCCCTGGTTGCGTCCAGGGGCTAGGTCCTCTTTCGGGGCAATCCAAGCATTCCCCTCAGTTGCGCTTCTCCACATGTTCAGCCGTAGGGTGGCCTCAGGTATCACCAGTTCCGTTGTCGACTGTAGGAATCTTCTTCTTGATTATCTTCCTTGATCAAATAAGTTAAATGTAGGTATTATTATCACTATCACTAAATAAATTATATACGAGTATACTAGAATCTGGGCTATTATAAATGTTAAAATGATCAAAATCTCTGAAAGCAGGGACAAGGTATTAGTTATTAGGGACAAACATGTGAAACATTTAAAACTCTAATAAATACAACTTATTTCGGCATACACTTAGGGATCACGCTATATTTTTTCAGTGTAAATTATAAATCCTTTTATTTAATTGATATTTATGTTACTAATGATAAAGGCAGCAAAAAGTCTTAACCTAATTAAAACCGGCGATTTATTGTTACAATTACACATACAAACATATCTTTTATTATAATGTTTGTTTACTGAACATTTATTCAATGTTCGTAAATATCCCCACTAGGAATCGTGACGCATATAAATAACCTAGGAAAGTATCCTGTGTTGGATCAATACAACTCATGTACAACAGCATAATCAAACATGCAATGCATAAAAACCATCTTGTATGCACTGTGCCATTATGTTAATAAAATCTATATACTTTTATTACGTATCCCACAGTACACTTAATAAATTGAATAACCAATAATATTAAAAGAGGCAATTATGGATAATTTGCAATTAATTTCCGAAAAGTGATATTTTTTACATAACATTAATCACTAATTAAAAAGCTATAATATCTTTCTAGCGTCTATTTTTAACAATCTATTTAATACATCAGTATTATAACTAAGAGTTTCAAATTTAAAATCGGTTTTTGTTGCAATTATTTTCTAAACGGTCAAATACGAGAAAATCGAAGATGTATTTTGCTTAAAAATATCATCAAAAAATAAATCATGCACGTAACATGGCAGCTTACTGAAATGTATGGCGCTAATTTGTGGCGAGATATGCAGCGGATATGTATTGTAGTAAACATAAAAAAAATGTTTCGGCATTAAATGCAAAAAATGCTTTCTATCAGTGTTGTTTTAGCTAAGACAGTTTAAAGCTCCATTCCCTTTATGCTGTACTCCAGTGTTTATTATGTTAGAAGCCGCAAACTGCTTCACGGAATTCACATATCAGTGTGTATGAACAATGGAAATATGCCGTAACATCTGCATGAATAATTGGCTTCACCAGTTTAATAAATTTAGACGAATGGCGCACTCAATTGTGCCGTTACTCTCAACTTTAACAAGCTAGACACTGCCAGCGGTGAAGAATATAAAAAGGATCATTTACAATGGGTAGGAAGGTAATGAAGAGATAAAGTGTGCCAAAAAATATAAAAGAGTGGCGAATGATTTATGATGAGTAAAGTGACAGGCTAGAGTCAGATCATGAGATTTAGACGGAAATACAAACCAGACAATGTACTATTAGATTTGGGTTATTAATTTTGGCATATATATTTTTTTATTTTAAATTATCAGGAAACTATGAAATTCCCATCAATTAAGATTTGTATTTTTTTCTTCCCTGTTTCATGTTTGGAACATAAGTACACTAGAAATTGCCAATAAATTTCGTCAGCTTATGTCCATATCTCGTTCCAAGGCATATATCTCTGCACCCGAAGGTCGACCTGGGAACATATGCGGATCCCTAAGACCTCCAGGGCAGAAACCCAAAAAGATACCGCTGCAGTAACTAATCCATATTTTTGGGTGAATTTTTATTCAGATATTTTACTCCCGAGGTCTGGACCATTTGTCCGAAGAAGCAAAGAATTTTTAAATTTATTGCTTTTAGATTTCTCGTTTTCTTATTTAACATGCTTCATCATGCTATCAACCAATCAGACACGACTCGAATATCAAAAGCTTTTCATGAACGATTTTATTAATTTTACCAGAAATTTAGATATACATCCTCGTACGTAAGTCCTCGATATAACTTTCTTCAACTTTTTTAAGTGATACGGCATGTTCATTTGAGCTCGAATTTTCTTACAATGCTGTACTATATATATATATTTATAATATTTTACTTAAGTATGTGGATTTAAACAATGGTGCCATAATATTACTAATATATAATCTTTCAATTGATGCAGCCGCTTGCCGAATTATCTTGACAATAATCTTATCAGTTACCACGTATCAGTGCATTTATTTTAGAGTGCGGCCAGCGAACTAGCAGAGGATAGCGAACCGTTCGTGCGCGGCGTCCTCCATTCATGGATTCTAAGAAGAGCAGGCCTTTGTGAATGTATCGCACATCGCATACAACTCATACAAGTATCGCTGTCTTACCTGTTGAGACCTGTACTACAGGCTGCCTTAAATCATTCCGCCATGTCCGTAACAATATATATTTTACATATTTGTTAATCACTCGGCTTCATTACAAGTCACCATATTACGTAGTGATTGTCTGGCTTCATCATCGACATATCCGGCCTCCATAACTGAAGCATACGGTCGTCACGAACTGCTGCCACAATACTCTCAGCCGCCATGGTCCTCGTCTTATTCCATGTCAGCCCTATCTCCCGTAACTCTATTAAGTAACTTCTACGTATTATTTTCGACGACAAAGAAGAAAAAGAAGCTGTATTTTATGCTCTCCTATTGCTTTCGAAGTTCACGTCTTAACCAGGTCCACCTTCGCTTCTTGACCGATTGTAGTATAGAAGGCTGCCTTGTCCGCTGTTACCTCACCTTGTCGTTCTTCACAAAGTCAAACCATCGTACCCCTAGTACTCTACGCAAGCATTTTATTTAGAGACTCATTACACGGCTGCATTGACTTTTGGTGAGATGCCAAGATTCACAGCCGTAAAGAATAATGAAGACGATACAGGCGCTGTATAGTCGGCTAGTTACTTTGTATGGCTAATGTAATATGATTTTTGGAGCGTGGTTTCTGATAAATCACATAAGCCGATGTTGCCTTTTTATCAAATGACAATTGACATTATTTGCAATTATTGTCCTGCTATCATCATTCCCTGAAACATTGCTGACTTGTTCATGGACTTCATGCTTCAACAGCGGTATTCTCCACTTAACATTAACTCATAATGATTACTCATTACATAGTTAAATAATTATAAGGTCATTGGCCTCTATTATTTTCGTCGCATGTTGTAAAACTCGTAAATTCTATTTTTGGCTGTTAATAGACCCATTGATTGCTTTAGAAACATTTTATTATTGTCTAATCGCGTAGTGCGATGAATATATTTACGAGTTCATTGTATTTATATATTATATTTTAATGAATTGATTCAAAGTTGCTAGATCGTGTTTAGTATCAGACTTAATCTAAAAGTACATTTTGTTTAGTTGCACTCATTTTTGTGACTGGAATTTGTGAGAAGTAATTACACAAATAAGACAGACGATATCAATAAAATTAGAATTTAAAAATGCTTCTCAAATTTTTCCTAATATAAAAGATACATGCTAACATCCTCCTCTCTTTAAAAGGTTGTTATTCAGTCGCGTGGTAGCAAGATGAGGGGCAGGTTCACAATACAAAGACTTTTTCTGAAGCACATATTTCGATAACTTTACAAACTAATCGCCCGGACACAGCATTCAGGCCGGGCCAAAATACAATATGCTCTTGCCGACGTCTGCACATGATTCACCGCCGTGCGGCGCCGTGGTCTGTCACACAACGACCCAATGGCGATCTACGTAACTAGTCCAAACATGTACAACAAGCGAACAGAAATAAGAGACAAAATATTGTATATCGAGGATTTCGGTTCCAGTCAGCAAGGGCTATATCATACTTATGTCAATACTTTATATCAACTTAAAACAAATAACTTTCTCTCGATCCTTTTAAACACGATAGGTAGGCTTTAAAACGCTTTCCAAGCTTATTTGTTTCCTTTCACATACCACCAAAATCTCATCAACAATTGCTTATGAATAAATAATTGCAATCTCCTCAATCCCTACACGCACACAACCAATACAAATCAATTCCAAACACAGCATCTAGGCAGTTGTGAGTAATCACGTGGAGCCGTGAAGGACCAAAACCCTCTACTGGATTTGTATTTTATTTAAATGTTTATATAAAAAAATGTTACGGCTTTTGTTTCGAAGTTCGCTTAAGCATTCCTTCATCAGAGTTTACGACTTCTCAAACATTTGTACATTCCTAAATCGTGAGGCTCTTCTTCTGAAGTGTGTACACATCATCGCCAACATGTCCACAACATTATCTTATTATATATGTACTCAATTTTTGTAATTAAAATAACTAGAAATTTTCCGTTCTAAAAGAGTTTTTACTCCAGATTGTTGAAAAGCGTATTTACATGTTACACTATATAATATGTTTAATATTACGATATGTTTTATCGATTAAACGAATCAAGCATTTACCATTTGATGATTTGTGGAATTTCGCTGGATTTTAATTCCATCCAGTCTAATTAGGTCATTCTCTCCTTTGCACGACGGATAAATTTAAAAAATCTAAAATAAATGTGCGAACAATGATTTGTTATTTTAAATTCGTGCAAGAAATTTGATTGATTCCAACATAAGATATAATATAAATAAAAAATGGATTTCGAAGCAGTGCTTAAACACACTTTTTTAATTGGAATTATACGTTTTTTCAAAAAGCATGTTAGCTGTTTGTTAATTTGGTCATTGCCAAGGAGAAAAATTATGAATAAAGATATTTTAAAATACGAGTACGTCACTTAATGCACAATAATTTTGGATAAGTATCAATGTATCAGGTACAATATAAATGTTAATCCTCTTGTACACAAAAGCACGTGTGTAGGTTAGCTCTTCAAAAGTTGTGACTCATCAATGGCAAATTTGGTTTCCTTTATCAAAGCCTCGCCTCGGGTTATTTTCGTATTGTTATCCATTTAAACCAATTTAGTTTTACGATTGAGATTAGCAAGCCCGGGAGTGTAACTTTTAAACTCGTGAGTATGATTCATTGCACCTTATCTAATGTTTTACTAACTAACATTGCCATTAAAAGATATACAGTTTCTTAATTAAATTAGTACACTTTTAAAGAAAGTTGTTTAATGACGCACTTGTATTATTCAAATAATTCTCGGTTCTTAAAAATAGCTTTTCTTTTTTGGTATCATGTCATCGTACATCTTCCTTTTTTATCTATTTTTAACCTTACGATCCTAATATCTTTCACATATACTTTCTTCATCAATTGTGCATTAGAGTCTCATTTGTTTGGAGGAGACTCCTGGTGCTTACTGACAGTAATCAGAAACAACGTGTCGATAAGGTCACTTTATCGTGCACCGGTGCGATGCAAGTGTAATGCTGGAATAGTCCAGTCCAGCCTTGGTAACCATTAAAACGGCTCTTAGTTGTTTTCACGTCATGCTTCGTCGTTGGTGTCACTTCGAAGCCACGCATGTAGCCACTATTTGCAGAAGGAAACTGTTGAATGGTCGCCCACAATCACTAAGCGATGATGTTCCGAACACGCCAACTGCACGAAATATCCATTTCCAACCTAAACACGTGTTATTCTCATGATTTATTATGCACACAAATTTGGAGGTGATAAAAAGAAATTTGCTGTGCATTGTTCTGGTGGAACGTCATACTATCCATTAACGATTGTCTCTACCCACTTTTGCTGTACTCCCACATGCGTTGGAAAAACGTGGCCAAAAATGTGCACAAAATTATAGCTGATGTCATTGATCTACATAACTTGTAATATGCGTCGATTTTTTGTCTAAATTTCACTTATTATTATTTTCCTTCGAAGCCACGTATGTTACGGATATTTATTGATACAATGAAACAAATTCTCGGTCATCTTCTCGGTCATCGCGTCATGAAGCCAGAAAACATTAGTCACGCCTGAAACATGAGATCTCCATTTTCAGAACATTAACTAGCACGATGTATTTTCATGATTAGCTAAGTATTCTTGACTGAATGATAAACATAATAGTTGACTTGTTGAAGCGCAGCTTGAGATAAAGCATGTTCAACTATTTCATTAAAGTAACTCAGTCCACAAAGCTCTTTATAATAGTTTTCCCATATTATAGATAATTGATTTTCCGCGTTTTATTTTGCTCCTGACCTAGCTAAGTATCCAATATCTTGCTGGAAGATTTAGAGCGACAAATATATAGTTTCTTTTCTCAACTTCTTCTGTGACTAATGCAATTTTCTACGCAATGGCGAGTGCAGCACCTGCAGCAATTGCATGATTCATCGCTACAGTGTCAATTTGAGTTGTTTTAATGAAGACTTGGAATTCGAACGGACAAGATTTGAATAATTTATTGGTGCACTCTGGTGCTTGTTACTTCCACCAATGTTCTATATAAATAAATAAATCACGGTTAATCAATTATTCATAACTACGCGTTCTGAAATTTAAAAATATTATATTTAATTAAATTATGTTTTAAAAAAACAGAAGGTGAAATAATGTATTAAAAAAACTGATTTCTTTGCTCTACTTTTATTGAATATCATTATTTTTAACGAATGTTCATGGACATATTTCGCGCATTGCACATGTTCGTAGCCATTTTTTATTTTTTTTAATTGGTGCACCTTTGTTTATATACGAGTAAAATATTACATATATAGATTATCAAGTCTGATACGCCGTATTCATATTCATACTTATCGACTTTTATTATTTAAAAACTATAGTTTCTTATCGTGTGTGTAGAGTTTGTTTCAACGTTTGTAAATAAATAGGCGGGAAAATCTTGGCACACCTTTTCATAGTATGATTTCTAATTTAAAAAAAAAAGTTCTATCAACTTACCGAAAAGTAACTACGAGTAGTTTATGGAAAAACTCGATTTCTTCTACATCTTGTGGTATGCTTCTCCTGCACTTGTTTATTAAAATACAGAATCATTATCATCATCAGCCTGTGTCCATCCACTTCGATCCTCCGCCTTCCGCATCCAGGTCACTCGCGCTATACTTCTTATATCGTCAGTCCATCTTGTAGGGGGTCGGCCAGTGCTTTGTTTGCCAGTTCTTGGGCGTCATTCCAATACTTTTCTTCCCCATCGACCGTCGTCTCTTCGACAGATATGTCCTGCCCATTGCTACTTGAGTGTGCCTATTCGTTGGGTAGCATCCACTACTTGAGTTCTTCTGCGTATTTCCTCGTTTCGGATTCTTTTTTATTTTATTAAAATACACTGCTTAATATTTCAGAACAAATTAAACTACTACATAACTTTTAAATTATTTTATAATTTTAATTAGGCAAATGGTTTTTACGTACACTATATATAGTTTACACTAGCTTCACTCCATTTCAATCACAGGTAATGCGTAGCTCTGGTTGCACTTGTTTTTGCGTCGCCCTGTAATCTCTTGTTATTTCTATTGTTAGCTCGGTCAGGTTATCACAGGCGTATGACTGCCCGACTGCCCGTGTAATTCAAGTAATTCACCCAACAATAACAATCTCAACTTACCTCGTTTAATACGCGTCCACCGATAAGCCAACACCTTTTGCAAACAGTGGCGATCCATGACGAGTATATAAGTTGTTAATATTAAAATGTCTTATTTTTTCTGCTTTATAATCAATCTGAAAACCACTTACTAAAAACAATCATTCCGTATACCAGTATGTATAGGTAGATTTTGTCGGTATACATTTTTGTATGTAAAATACATTTATAAACAGAATCAGATGATATTATCTACACATTTCCATTTAGATACTGTGCACAAAGAATACATTCATAATACTGGTAATTATAATACGGCAACGCGAGCTACCAATATATGTTATAGCTATAAGTTTATAATATATTCTTTTAGTCTTAATCTTAACCAAAACAAACCTATAAAATATTTTATTAATATTACATATATATTTTTAAATGATTTAATTTATTTTACAGCTTTTATTACTATGCATATATTTTCGGTTTTGGACTGTCGCCCGCGTTCAGGTCTTAACGTGCAAATTCGTATAAGAAGTAAAATCTTCTTCTTCGTAGTATCAATCCGGTGGATTGGTTTGCAGCAACAGAATCTTGCAAGAAGTAAAATCGAATGAAATTAATTCATCAATTGTAATTAACTTCATTTTCGTCCTCTTGTCAACTGATAGGGGATGCTGACAATATAATAAATAATTATTTAGAGTGTTCGACAATTACTATTCTAAGCCATTAGTAAAAAAAATATTATTTCTGCATCATTTTATGAGATTATTAGATTCTTCTTACAGGATATTTAAGTAGACAATTTACTTAATACATTTTATATTTAATATGTATCTGATTTTGGCAGCAATATATAATATATTCAATCATTAAAAACGTTTCTTCAGATCAAGCTTCGAAATGCAAATAAACTCCGGCATGCCTTATAACAGAATGTTTGTATTATATCTACGCTGATCAAAATTAATGAATAATAAAGGAATGTACATGAAAGCCAACTCGTTGTAATCACACGCCTAAATATCATTGCATTTAGAACTGCATCAAACCATCACATGTGAATTTGCTCATAAAAAAAAACAACAACAAAATACATCACGAACAAGACAGTAACATATGTGTCACAAGTTTTACAGCAATTTAGAATGCATAAAATCGTCGAAATGTTTATTTACATATTTTATATATGGCTGATAAGTGGCCTTTAATTTGTGACTTAGCCGCGATTATCTTTGGGGGGCTACATGTCACAGTGCCCCGTCTGTCGTCGGCTCGTGCCTCGCGGGAGTTCTCGCCCGACCGAGACGGACGATACAACATGTTACGGTCGGGCGAGGAAACCGAAGTCTTATATTGAAAATAAATGAGAATTGTGCTTCTGAAAAATCTCTTTGCTTTGCGACCTGCTCCTGCATCATTCCTCCACGCGGCCATATGACGAACCCGCGACTTGATGTTGCCCTTTTTAATGATAGGGGATGCCAATACTAATACTATTAGTATTTATTTATGCAATTTCTATTGTAATTGATAACAAAACAGAATCAAAAATTAGTTAACAATCTTAATTTTATCAATCGTTAAACTTTTTTCATATTATAAATAATTCAGCACAACATTTTCAATTGTTTTCGTGCCATTTTTATTTGAATTTAATTTTTATTTTCTTTTTGTTTTCAGGTATTGAATATTTATAACTTAAAATAAATATTGCACACTTACGATGTTAATGGCCAATATGTTGTGGTAAGAAAATTTTACATTTATGATAATCTATCTATAAATAGGATGGAGAGCTCTGCAAAACCTCGTTACGAAAACTTTAGTAACTGCAATTTATCAATTTTATGGAATTTTGTTCATAATCCTCATAACAAGTAATATTTCAGGCTGTTGAATGTTCAGGGATAAATAGCAAAAAAATATATTTTCAATAGACATTTGATGTGAAAGACGTTGATTAAACAATTCTGTGGTATATTGAAAATGGAGAGCTCATTCTTGGTGGTGACTTCTCGCTGTATGTTAGGTGGGGCGATACCCGAGAGTTGATATAGCTTTGATATTGGGGTAGGTTTTAGGCACCCCGTAACCACCAGGCACGTTTCATTCAGAGCAATATCCACTTTCTTGGTATGGGCAGATCTCGCCCATACTGGCGCGGCATACTCGCCAGCAGAGGGCTAGAGCACTTGTGCGGATCAGGTTTGGTTGGCCTCCCTACATCGTACCTGCCACTTTTCGGAGTAGGTTGTTACTGGTGGACATCTTTTGCTTAACAGACTGACAGTGTTTCTGATAATTTTGAGTCCTATCCAGTTTAGCCCCTAGGTTTAAATATTATCATAATTAATCAATGGTAGTGAATAAAATCTATGCTCTTTAATTAGTTTCAACTTACGATCTTCTTTATAAAAATATAATATATTATACGTTAGTGTGGCACGAGTGAATATAGTTAGACCAATCAACTTTTTGAATCATAACTCATCAATTAGCATAGTTTAGCGATATTCTAAACGGGAGTTTAAAACAGACTCGTCGGGAAAAGATCGCTTCGACGCGACATGTCCGCTTGAAACAATCATACTTTATTATTGTGCAATAATTTTTCCAAGAATATAAACGAGGAAAAATTATCCATCCTCGTTCATGTTAATTTCTATGCAAACACTATTAATAAAACGATGCCTTAAGTGAGTGCACACTTCCAAATTATGTTGTATTCTTGGTTATGATTATGTTTTTTGCTGTGTCATTGTAGGCATTTTTATGACAGGTTTTAGAGTCTTAAGTGCACATTGACTAAAATTTACGTAATTGCTTAAAAAGCTATCAACAATGTTCCAAATACAAAAGTATAATTATCTACTAGACTACTATATTTTTATCATCGTGTTTCTCGTGATTTTTTTAATTTAAAAGTTCTTTATTCGATTTTAAAAAAAAAACTTCATCCTTGCAACCCTATCTATCTTCCTCTCTTATCATTCCCTGATAGATACACCCCTACCCCCTCTCCAACATAAAATGGGTTTGACCACTTATAAAGCACTATCGCAGCTCATTTATCTTTTAACAAGTGATGGATTTAGAAAGGCTACCAGTTAGTCGAAACTGCAGTCTCCTATACAGAGAACTTATCTTACGTAATCCATGTAAAAACAAGGTTAATAAATAAATATTTATAATGGATCTGACAAAGTGAATGCTGAAAACATTGAAAAAATTATTTATTCGTAAAATAAATCTCTTATCAAAATAAATGAGACTGCATATTAAAGTTATAAAGAGACATCTTTTGATTGTTTCAGTAATCAATTTTTTAAATGACTATAATTTCAGCTGAACATTCTGGAATAACCATAAATTACTAGAAACGGATAAAATATTGCGTAATTAAAATTAGATAACTTTTACATTTATGACAGGAAAATACTTTGAACAGTCATAAAGATTTTTATATGAGATATCGATAAAAAAAATACCTGGGAATCTAAAAAATATTATAATAGATAACAAGAAAATTTTATTTGATTCATAATTATAATCTATAATCAGATAAGCTATGACTAGATGCTGATGAAAAGATTAACATCATAATTTTTCACGTGACTTTGTTATTTAAAGTGTGCGTAAAGAATATGTTGCAAATGTTTGTTATTTACATTTTTTCTAATTAGCATTATCACGATCAAATTTACTTTAATAATATTGAGCAATAAATTCCTTCTAATTTTTTTTTTTTTATTAAAAGCAAGCAGACATTTAATTTGGTTGACAAACAACAATTTATTTCAGCTTACATTAAAATCATTAAGTACATATTGTATTTATAATATAATTATACTTTCAATAAAAACTTTTTTATTGAATTTATTATATAATTTAAAACATTAGCTATTCATAATTTGTACGGATTATTAAAAAATTTGGTCTCTAAACACGATAGATACTTCTACGTATGTTGGACACAAATTACTAAGCATCGTGTAACCAAGGTATTAGAATGATATTGTGGCTTCTGGGTTTAGCCGTGTGTGGCGAATTTTATCAAGACATCCCATCAACATCAACAGGGATGACGGCTTGATTCGCAAACAGCATGGCTTCCGCCTCTAGAACATACTCAAAAACCTATACAGACAAGCAAGGGCAACCACAGTCCGACATGGCGTTCGTGGAGGTACTCTCCTTAGAACATACCCACCGTACACGATTACCCGATATGACACTCGTGGAGGTACATTAGGCTGACGGCTAAACTACCTCCTGAAACCAACTCACAACAAAGTCATCAACCCTGAAGAGAAGACCCCTGCAGTGGCGGTCGAAATATCGGAGAGAAGAAATTCGCCACACACGGCTAAGCCCAGAAGTCACAATATCAAATCTGGCCGTGAAAACCTAAGAAGTTATTTAAGGTATTAGAATGAGTCCTCTTCGTTATTATCCATACTATGCCACAACAAAATTTTGTGCAGATGGTCATATACGGGTATAAGGTCTGTAGTTTTTCCTATTTGAAGCTTATTAATATTCAAACATTATTTTTTTTGTAAATATTTTTTAAATCCCGTTTAATTTAAAATCATAATGTTAAATGTACTGAAACTTGCCTGACACAATGTAAATCTGAAACCCAACCAATGAAATGATGCATCACGTTTCGATATGTTATTGTTTCAAATATTCGAGCGATGATACACTTTATGCTTTTGTGTATTTGTTCCGAGAATAATATGAAATAAAATAATGTTTCATTTTTCACACTTCATTGGTTTTCGTCGGTTGCTTTTATGTTTTATCTGAAATTCTCGCCCAATGTAAAATTCCTCCTTGATGCTCGCTGAAATATTACGTTTATCTTTTAAATTATGATACTATTTTCAACTTTAACGTTTATTTTTTACTGTTCTACTTTTTGTAATTTCGCTCCTAAATTTCCCAATTTGTTGAACCAAGTTAAATTTTGATTTTAATTGACATCCTTCTGTCTAAGTTGGGTTTCTTATTACTGAGTGGCAGGATGCAGGAGCAGATTCACAATACAAAGCACTGTTTTTGGAGCACCACAATTCGCGTTTATTTTTATTAAAGACTTGATTTTTCGTCCGAAAAGTCAACTGACAACTGCCGGAACCTGTGACATCCAGCGCCGCCAACAATCGCGGCAAAAAGGCAAATTAAAAATGAAAGTTGCACCAACATGAAATGGAGCAATTGTCATAAAAAATAAAATGGCGTATGCAAACGCCGTGTAATATTATATTATTAAAACTAACATTATTAGATGTGCATGTCAGGCGAGCGAACAAAAATAAGAGACAAAAGATCGTTTTTCGAGGCTTTAAGGCATCAGCCTAAAAGAGCTGATACCATAATTTACCAACGTCCTGTTTTATTTTATGCAAGAATACTACGATCTGTAGAGAAAATAGAACCTTAACCAAATATTAAATCCATCGTGCATGTATACTGAAGATAGCAACATATGTAAATGTGATGCACGTGTTATTGTATTTTAATGTTTTGGCACGTGTAATAATCGCCGCCATTACAGGCATGTCAGACCGGTAGCTCAATTTCTCGTTCTTGAATTTCGAGTCACCGAAAACGGATTAACAGACTTGTTACTGAATCAAGGACCTGTAAGTCATGAACGTCTTCCCCTCACAGCGAATAGTGCGCGTTTTTCACTGACAGACTTCAAGAATTGTCGCCAAATTGTCTGTCAATTTTCGCTATAAATGTATCATCTAGTCAAGTCGCCATTGTGTTGCAATTTTTATTACTCGTAATTAGTCGACATTACTTGTTAATTGATCATTCACACGTTCCCAACATCACCTACCTTTGAATACTCGCAGATAACACAATTTAAATGTAAATGTACTAATTAGTTACATTAAACGAAAAATTAAGGTTAAATCTTAAAAAATGGTAAAAAATTAAATCGTTTGTAAAATATAGGATGTAAAAGACAGAAGTTGAATTTTATTTACTTGGTAGTAAAACATGAATGTTTCAATATTGTGTTAGGTTGCTTTTAAATATTTACATTGTTGCTGACTGGTAATATGAAAAAATCTAGATTTTTTATTGATGTGATAATAAACTTTTTGATTGACGAGTAAGTAGGTCTCTTCGCGTGCAATCTTTAACCCTTTCATTACGGCCGTGAACTTTTCATACCATTTTTTTTGTTTGAAACTTGTATCTGAAGCATAGATGTACTTATCTGATCTATTTTTATATATCACATTGGTTCTTCTATCCTTTAGATATTAGATGATGCATAAAAAACTATTTTATTAAACAAAAGTTCATTATGTAACTCCGTAAATGTAATGGTATAGACACATGTGGTTTAGAGAAAAATCGCTCTTATGACGAAACTTATTTACATGAAAAAAAATCGCTCCTAAAACGATATTTATTTACATGCATTACAGATTCCTGTAAAGAATACATGTAGGTTGATAAAGGGAATGACTGCACTTGCAATTTCCTACCGTCAATGTCACAATGAATAATGAAAGTAGCAAAACGATATATCACGTCAACCGATGTCAACGATCTGGGAATTTTGACGGCATATGCCGACAACCGATGCGTAAGGGTTAACCTCACAATAAAACATGTAGTTATTATTAGAGTTGATATCGATTGACCTGATGTAAAGTTTAATGGACAGATATACCTGCTCAGATATGAATGCAAGCAACAGTGCTTAGTGCCAAATCTAGTGATTATTGAGCTATGTTGAAACGATCCAAAACGATAATTTGAAACATATTTATAACTACACACAATAAAATGTTGTACGTTGCAGTTACTCTGCAATTTAAATCCTGTTAATTTTCTACAGAACAATTGATTACATTTTCGCCTATGATTACATTATGTATATTTTAAATTCAGATTCAGGCGGCACTGAAAAACAGGAAACCGATTCTCGTCAATAATTAGACCGGAAACTCGTACATCATTTCATTTTCCGGCCTGAAATTTCATCAGTCGTTGCCAAGAGAATATCACTACGCCGAAAGTTGTGCGCTGGTCATCAGTGGTATATATATTTCTTCACAATTTTCTGCGAATTATTTTTAATAGGTTTTCATTAACAGGTTTTTGATTTCATACATAAAATTATTTTTGTGTATCAGTTGTTATAAATTACTACCTTTTAAAAAAAGGTTGAGTTACGTTTAAATATTAAGGCTGAAAATTTAAAAGATTTTTAGTCCTCCACAAATGTTACTGTAGACGACCAGGCCTCCTCGACTGTACGAACCGCTCTACGGGCGGTGGGTGTGGGTCCTTGTCTTCTTGGCTCAGCTTTCCGGACAGTTACATAGTATTACTATGTATGTTTAAAATTGTGATATATATACATACTCATTACTCGTATTATATTGAATGGTGTAACCATAAAGTTACTTCGTATTGTTTGTTTTATTTCACTAGTAACATAACTTATTGAAAAGAAAATGTTTTACATGTAAATTGCGTTCTATATAATCATCAAAAACAACGCTAACTGACTGCTTAATAATAAATTTGATTTATTTAGTACCCAGCTAAAACGCCGAGTTTGTAGCATAACATGAACGTTCGCTAAAACTAATTTTGAATATTGTATGTACGAGCATGTACCTTCTTAACAATCTTCCTATTCTTAAAAATTACATTAAAATTTCTTTCCTACAACAGAAAGTCACCTGCTACTTCTGTTTCAAGGGATGTGAAGCGATATTTAGTATAATTGACAAATCATTTTCCCGCTGTCAAAATTTTTTGAAGAATCGTTTGTTACAACACTATGTATAATAGCAGGAAAATTTCGCCAAGGAAACGATTGTTGGTGGTACATTGATGTCTTTGTTTAAATAACAAATAAAAAAGGGCTCGTGTCTGACAATAGGGACTTGTTTCTCCAATAATTGGAGACACTGTCCCCAATCAGACATGCGATTGTCTTTTATTGTCAACAGACACAAAGAGTTGTCAATATTGATGGTTATTTTTGTCATGCGTGTAAATGTGTTTACTTACATCGCCGACATGTTTTTAAAAAACCCGAAATAATTGATGTTTGATTGTCGCAATTATCCACGGTTTTTGTTTCATAAGTTGACGTCTATTAGACGCACAATATTTCCACTCTGTCAACATGTGCGAGAAATTATACAATTTTTCTTAAAGCTATGTGCTTCGTTTCGAATACATTAGAAAATGGTTAATATAATCATATCTAATTTGTAAGATTACTTTTTTTCATTAAACATTTAGTTTGTTGTATTCGATTTAATTACATTTAAAAAAAACTATTTTATTACAACATTTCTTCGGCGACCTTCGCGTTACACGCAGTAAGCAGCCTTATTATCTTTAATAGGTCAATAATTTACATTGAGTCTTAAAGTATTGTAGCAATTAGTAATTAGCATTATTGATGCATTGACAGATGCACTAATCTATTTGGTCTTTATTGCTTTGTTTTATAGGGATTTTGACCTTCTGCATTTGCTCCTATCACTTTCATTGGCCGCTCATATTTTTCACTCTGATATTATACAATAATTTAACAAGAAATTTGATATAAGTAATATTATATATTTCGATGGACTCTATCTCCTTTCACAATGGTTTTTTTTTTCTTATACACAGTTACAATGTCAATAATTTATCATTTTGTCTGCTCAGTTATCTAACATCGTTTCCACTTTCAACCTTCGAAGCTTAATGAAACCTTACTAGTTACACTAGTCTGCATAAAGTATAACGAATAGCTATACATTTCTTGTTTATTACTTCCATCTTATCGATCAGTTTTTATTGTTCAAGTCCTGACCATAAAAGCATTATTGTATGTGCGAGTATGTGTTATATTTTTATATTACATTGAATTCATTATTCAATAGCATTTACACAGCTCCGCTTTGATATTTGTTATTATGTTTTTTTTTTTATTTCTCCAATGATAAATTAATATCAATAGTTATTAAATTGTTATAATTGCATCACTTTGAAATGCAGTAATCCCATTTTTTATACTTGACATTGATCTATCTAAAACAAGTCACATTGTTGAACCAATGAAATGCTCCATTATCATTATTTTCAAACAATGTCTTGAGTTAACCCTTTCGCATTGGTTGTCGGCATATGCCGTCATAAGATTCCCCGACCGTTGACATCGGTTGACGTGACATATCGTTTTGCTACTTTCTTAGAATAGTATTTTATGCATCATCTGATAGCTAAAGGATACAAGAACCAATGTGAAATATGAAAATAGACCAGATAAGTACATTTATGCTTCAAATACTACTTTCATAATTGACTGTATAATTTGTATTAAACCGAGCCGTGATGAAAGGGTTAATTAAGCCGAGCGTTCGCATGTTCTATCCCCATCCATCCCTTAGATTTTTTTTGGTGTAACCTGTAAATACCTATTCTAACGTTAGTCTGTCTACTTTCGCCGCAAATTTCTTGCGAAAAGCTTATTTTACAATAAATTGGCAGTAAGTCGCGTAAAGAACCATTGAACTTCTTTAAAACGACACTATTGAAATAATTTAACTCATTTGTTGCGTATAACGTCTATAGCGGTTAAGAGCTTTGCGTGAAATTTGTAGCCTCATATTACAGCTGCTGTAATGTTCAAAATTAACTTACTATATATTTGCGCAAGTGAATATAAAATATATTGCACTACAGTTAAAAACTATAAGCAATGTTTGATATATTTGCTTAGTGTAAAATATATTACAGTCTATATTAATTGCCCAAAAATCGATTAACAAATCCACCAAAAATCAAAAGATCAAAAGAGCGTATTCCCTAATTACTATAAATTCAGGTTAAAAATTTTCCTCTGCAATAATATCATGATTTAATATAGAATTTTATACCATTTGATGGTTAAGAATAATAGTTATAATGATTTTATTTTGTGTTTTTATTTAAAAAAATGCATTGACTGGGTTTCAGAATGCAGCTTGCAATATTGACCGAAGATAACCTTAAGACACTCCAAGTGTTGCGGTCGGTGCATACAATGTTAGTAGGACTTCTACATTGACTGCAATCTGTTGAGTGCCATTTATTTTACTTAAGAGATAGTGATTATCATACCAATAGTAATAACAATAATCTACAATATTGATTAAATGTTTACCCATAGGTGTATGCTGCCAACAAGATTTCCGCTTATTAAACATACTTTAGTATTCAGTAACTAAGAGTCTTTAAACTAAAGACCCTTTTTCATTTGTTTTTTTTTGTGTATATCTAAGAAACTCCGATTTTCAAGTAAATAATCTTATTCATATGATAAAATGCACAATTATATTTACGCCTATAATAAATCATCATCATCATCAGCCTGTGTCCGTCCACTGTTGAACGTAGGCCTCCCGCATGAGTCTCCATCCTCTTCGATCCTCCGCCTTCCGCATCCAGGTCACTCCCGCTATTCTTCTTATATCGTCAGTCCATCTTGTAGGGGGTCGGCCAATGCTTCGTTTGCCAGTTCTTGGGCGCCATTCCAATACTTTTCTTCCCCATCGACCGTCGTCTCTTCGACAGATATGTCCTGCCCATTGCCACTTGAGTGTGCCTATTCGTATAATAAATACTGAAGTAATTTAGTTTTTTAACGGTATTATAATTTTGTCGTCGCTCTTAAGCTATTTGAGTTGCTGTAAAGTGATTTTTAAATATACACATCCATTTGAAATTACTGATCTATCAGAAACATTTTCCATAATTGAAATCAGCGATAATGATTCCTTTTGAATCGATTTTTAAACATAAAAAATCATGAATATATTTACTCGTATTTAAACATATTTGAGGATCATAAAAACGTGTAGATTTTTTATTTTTATGTAATCACATACAAGAGAATACCGACATATGGTGATAGTAATTCTGGAGTCTCATCGGTGGAATTGTATGACGCTTACCATGCTGCATATGGCTAAGCGCTGCATGTGGAGTGTTGATCCGACAACGCCATAGACTACAGCCCGAGATTCACGCATCATCCTTATTATTACAGGAATTTACTATGAATGGGTGCTCTTCACGGGACGACTTTCGTCTACCACCAATTTTAATTAATAGACTATGACTGGCATTTTACGGGTGAGGGATCAAATTCACACCAACCGGGGAGAGCTCATAAATCTATTAAAAATATTTTATTTTTTTAACCTCCGTCAAGGATCGTACCCATGACCTTTGGCTTGCAAAGCTATAGCTTTTACCATTGAGCTATACCCGCCGGCAAAATTTGGGTATTTTAATCAAATTTATTACCTAACCGTCATATTCGAATATACGAACTTTTATCATTATAAACGTCGGGCACTTGAAACATCAAACACAAAATTATCGGTGTACGTTTTTCATCACCTGTAGTAATAACATTATTAATTAATTCATGAATAACATTTTGTTATTCATGAGTCGAGATAAGAGATTGGGTCTCCGTGACGCGGAGTGTCACGGGTCATTTTCGCGAACCTCGTCAAGATGGTTGCCAAGAAGGTATTACGCTGATTAGAAAACGAGGATTTTTTATCCGCAAATAGTTTAATTCCTCGTATGCCAATGTTTATCCTGGTTTAAAACAGCGGGACAAACGTCATTTACCCTACAACTTGACATTGACTAAAATACTGAATTACGAATATTTTTAACTGCAAGGTTATCCGGACAGTGCATACCTCTTAGTACTCGTACTTGACATACTACTAAGTGTAATGTTACTCATAATCTACTAAAATTAAGCTAAAACTCTCAATTTCCATGAAATATTTTTTTGTATGAAAATAATGTATTTCAATTATCAAGTATTTTAAGGAATTTACCATAATTCAAAAAAGCAGCACCGGCTTTAGACCCTGCGGCGCCCTTGGGCATTTTATTTCTAGTGCCTCATATTGTTTATATTTAAAAAAAAATCTAAGATACATTAGTTGCCGTCGGCGCCCTTAGCTTATTTGACGCCCTGGGGCACCGACACACTTCGCCACCCCCTAAAACCGGCACTGCAATAAAGGTTCCATCTTGGACATTGATCTTCGAAAATCAACTACTACGTATGTCGCATTATCCTGATAAGTTTTACTATCCTTAAAATTACTTTGAATGAACAATTTAATTGTTAATCTTATCCTATTATCAACTTAGAAAGGAGAATGTGAAAGAAGAAAAATCTGCTAAAATCGCCTGCACAAATGACAATCGTCGAATCAACAAAAATACTATTTTTTTCTTCCTAGTGCATGTCGGTATGAATATTTTCCTGCCTTACTTAGTTGCTGATTAATTCGCATTTCTGGCAACCAGCCCGAATCTCTGTCGTGTTTTTTTGAAAGATTTAATTATGCACCAATTATCGCCAACTGTTTTGTTCAGATCTCTTGCAGTTTTCAATTGCATAATGGCGGACACGAGGCGGTGAGGTTTTTGACCAATTGCGCAATAATCAGCCGCCAAGTTTAAAATATACGTTTGTTCGTCATAACAAATTACAATGCATTTGAAAAACAAAATGCAATCCAGGACATGACGCATTTTAGTACCAATTATGAATATGTATTATAATTTGAAATATTGAGAAAAGCGGCTTATAAATTTTTAACACTGTATACCAGTATAATTGTTACTGTAGTATGCTGTTTTATATAGCTGAATGGTGCATGTTGGCGATTTTCCGTTTTCTACGAATCACTTCATGTAACTAATTCGTGAATGGACGTGTTTCCTAGTACTGTTAGCATCCGACACGTGCGGCTTATTTTTAGTGCAAAAGTGTCGTATCTCTCAACTGTTTGAGCGAATGATTCGAAATTTTAAATTTGCAATTTGTAGAATTTGTTTCGAAATTTGTGTTGCGAGAATTTGCAGACCGGAAACTCCGGTTGGTGTTTAGAGATGGCGGGTAAAGGGACGACATGCAGCGGTGCGATCAGATTATTTATTACATTTCATGTTATTTAATGTATGTTAAAATGTGCAATCGATTCAGCATTTCATGTAAACGAACCTGGATACTGCAGAAAATATTAATGAATTATTAAATATAAATTTAGATTAGATAGCCATGTGTTTTGCATAATTTTAAGGGTTTTCGGTCACGTCACATATTAAGTCTCAGACGACTGACACCCACCGCTGAATAAAGATCGACCTTTTCGTCTTTTGATCGTCAAATTGTCAACTATCATTTAGGGCGTTCTCTCAGGCTAATATTCCAGTATACCAAGGTAATTTTCTAATGTGCATAAAATAATAAATTCCAAAAGATACTACATTTTTTTAAATAAATATTTTTTTTATGTTTTCTGAGCGTGTAAGTCTTGTTGGTATTAAGATTTTCCATCATTTGTATTGCATGAGCACATGTTTCATGCGCAACCGCAATCAGGTTACGCGAAGCACTGATAAAAAATATTATGACTAAGGCATTTTTCACGCCACGCCGAATTCGCGGATCAAAGGTTGACACACGATCGTAAATTGTGATGATTTGCCAGAAAATTGAATTCTTACTTCTACAGCGTGTCAATTTGTGATAATTATTCATTTCAGATAACTTAAACGTATCCGCAGCAATAAAGACATTTTTATTACACATTATAAAACACTCTTCTTTATTCGATTTCTAATGCACGGCCGTGTGCCGTGATCGTAGAAATTTTAGGCATTCTAAGCAGTTTCATGATTCATGGCATCATTTTTTAGTGGTTTCTCAGAATTTATATTTGAAATAAAATATTTTCATCCGTTGCTAGGCTTGTCCACCGATATAAGTATGAAATCATTATTAATAATCGTAATCAAAATCCAAAACATTTTCGATAATGCTTAATAAGTAAACCAACTATTTGCTTATGAGTACATATAATATATAGTATATAAAAAATACTGCATTGCGAAAAATAACACAACATACAAAGTATACTTCCTCGCATTGTTATCTAATGAAAATCTTTATCTTCTGAAATGTCATTTTCCATTCGACTGTCTAAGATACATTGTATGCACTCGTACTATGGAGGTTTTCAGAAGGTCTCTTGAACCGCTAATAATAAAGCTGCTCTAATCATGTCCCATATATATTTTTAAAAATCTCTATGCTGCTTGTGACTACTCGTATAACCCTAACGTCATTAACGTTGATATTTAACAAAATGGCGATATTTTGGGGCGATGACAGCCTCAATGAAGTACTCAAACATATTTCAAATTTGTCTGTATCGCGGTGTATTTGTTATTTGTAAGTGTGATCGAGAAACGCAAACTCTAAAAATTACGGCGTCACTTTCGAACGTTAGCAAGCGATTTTGATTACGCAGCTATCGATTTTAAAGACTTTTCTTTAGAATAGTACCACATTAAAATATTAATCACCTGTACCTAGAAGTGCCGATCGCAAGTCTCGCATAGATTATTGTTTTAAAGGTCTATGCAAGCAACACTTTACGATCTAATAGTAATTCAAACGACGGCTCTTACAATCTCAATTAGTATTCTTCTTCGTTCTACGCTATAATATACACATTTGATGTTTCTTTGAAGTAGTCAGTTATTTTATTCCCGGAAAGGCGATCATTTTTATTTTTATTAGTATCGTGTAAAACGTAGTACACACAGAAGTTTTCATTAATTTATTTATTAAAGTACTAGTTAAAGTTATAAAGTTCAATTGTGAACATGAATATGGAAAAAAAATTAAATCAATGTATTTTATGACATGATGAAAATTTTATATATAACCTTTTTATTCAGAAGACACCCGGAGATATATACTCTACCTAACAAATTTATTCAATGTTATCTATCTACAACAAGAAAAAATCAAATAAATACATTTAGGTACCTGTTTGATAGATGTAATAAAATAAACTAGCGTGAATAGTTAATTACGCTCTATTTTTAATCACTTAATGACAGTTCATTCAACTGTGAATGCTTAAATAATAATTTAATTTAATTTTGATTGGAACGTGTTTGATTTATGCTGCATTTGTTAAATAAAAGTCAGCATAATATTGTAATATTAGTATTGAATCAGAAAAATGTAACTAACATAAATTACATATTTTTGTTGTAAGAAATTTTACAATGAATTAAAAAAATACTTTTATCGAGTGCAACCACATGTCACGCTTTGCCATGGGTTTTTTGTTTATTTATTGTAATCAATGAAATAAACTTACATCAATTGTCAATTTTCGTACTTTATAAAATAGTATGAATGAAATTTATATATTTGAAATTTAGATATAAATTAATAATATTTAGTTAAAATGGTATTTTTTTTCATGTTTTCATGAAAGATAGTCCTGTAATTTGTTTTTTTATTGCAATGATATATTTTTTTGTATTTCTCTGCAACTGATATAAATAATCAGTAATCTTTTGGTTTTTGTCATAATTTATTTACCGAAATTCTCAACAATTATACTGCTGTATTAAATTAGTAGGATGCGATGCAAAATCACATTTTCACTAAAAATATAGTGAATGAACTATTATTAGTTTGCAGCCATTTTCCTCGTTTTATTCATGGATATTTTAAATTTTAGTTTTGTTTTCCCGGTAACGTAAGAGTATTAAAAATATCACGGCGGTTTCCAATGCGGTTTTTGTTATCAGTAAGTATGTGCAATAACACCATATCTTTACAAACTAGTATTTAGTACTCCACCGGGACTTTTTATTGCACTAAATATTAAATATAACCTTATAAAGATTGTTAAATAATATCAAACATTATAATTTGGGATTTATTAATATCTAAGATATGTAGTAAATTATTTTAATGTGATTATCAAACTCCTAAATATGCCTGGGATACTACAGCGCCCTTCTCTTCCTTTTGCGGATAGCCGGGGGACATTCGAGGGTAAAATAACCAGAGACAAGCCAAAGATCGTAGCAGCTGATAGAAATATTTGGCGAAAAATTTTGGAATGATTTTGTATGGATATATTTTTGAAAAATAATTTAAATATATAAATGAACTTTACTTGAAGGTCATATATTTCTATGTCAACTCAAGTGTCTCAATTAATTAAGAAGTGACCACAAATGTCTTATTATCTCATAATACTTGGACTATACCTGTCAAATCGTCGTCCAACCGTTATTTGTTAACTCGGAGTTCTATTTTCTGAAATACAACTTCCCTCATTTGACTATAATCTATACTGGATTGTGATATAATTGATTGCCGAGATGTCTATATTTAAAACGAATTTCTCGGCATTGGAGTGATTCTATTAGTAGACTTGGATGCTTCCAAACTCCATCCATCGCCTGTCAACTGATTTTACATAAATTTTCTACGCAATTGCCGCAATTTAATGTAATTCATTTTACACAATTCATAAATTTGGCATACTCATTTATCCACTTGTCACTTTGTTTTTTCTCAATAATGAAATATATTTTATCTACAATGTTCGTAGATAAGATCGTGATACTGAAATTGCCTAATAGAACATTCACCATTCATATGTTCAACTTGCATATTCAGTTTCTGCATTTGCACATAATTGTAAACATTAAAATCTTCTAAAATAGTATTTTCTTATTCAGCTGAATTTGCGCTGTTTTGTTATTGCCATAATTCTTGCAGACATATCCATTATTCGATGTGCATAAAAATAAATATTGCTTCTTAAAAACGTCATATATTTTCAAACAAATTAAGCGAAACGAATTTATTTTTTAAAACCGTGTTAAGATTTGATTCCGAATTTGTAATTTAAAACGAAATATTTCGACGTCGGCGAGTCTAAAGAGTTGCAATGAAAATGATAAATATTTTAATGTACATTGTAATTTAATATATTTTACAACACAAACTGGTTAGAAATGAGTCCTCTCAGATATTGCTGAAGCCAATATTTAGTGTTTTGTTGCAATTTTGTTGCAATTTTGTTGTTATTACCAGATCGCGGATTGACGATTCTTGGCCGAAGGTTTGGACTGTTGGTGTACGGGAGCAAGTCAGTTCATTGTCAAGGCGAGGACTCTGAGACCTCAGATCGGCCTCGTGAGGGCTGCCAAATAAATTGTTATTAAAGTCGCTATTGGAAGAAGTCGGAATTTTGCATGTATTAATTAGGACACCCAATTAGTTCTCGCCAAATAAAATGCAACGATAAATAATCAAACAAACAAATAAGTTTTGTTTTTAAAAAAAGTTAACGATAAAAAACTTGCTTTATATAATTTAAATGTGATTTAACGTTCTTGAAAAATTAAGAGCTTCCTTATTTCCAGTTCGATTGAAAATATTCCCGATTTGTATAAGCGTTGATGAATGCATTCAATTTAAATTTAACGTTCCTACTAAATCTCACGGAAGCGTCAAACAAAAATGCATTCTGGAATCCAGAATTAGGTTCGTTTTAAAGTTAGACTGAAACACAAGCATTGAGTTATGACTGCCATTTATTAAAATTTACATTAGTGGCACTTTTGTTATCATTCAACGCACTTCCTGGTCTTAGAGAATATTAAAAAAATGTTTTTTTGTCGTTGTTTGGGTCATTATCGCTTATTAATGTCGGTGATTCCCGTATCGAACTGCAGTTCTCGGATCTGAACTATTGCCAAGTCTGATGCTGTAGCAGTTATGTCTCCGTTCCACGCAATTTGGCGGCTCCAGGAATAAGACTCGCCGACTTCTGTGGGCGTCTCCAAACAGCTGGAATTAGAACGACAATCCTCGCCGAAGGAATAACAAGACCACATATCATTCAGCCATGCCGGATTGTTCTGGAAACTACATATTTCAACGCGACTTTATGACTTAATAATTTTTGAGACATTTAAGCATTACTATGCTGACCGACATACTCGTATGTTGAGGAATAAAATAAACAAAATTATTTGTTTTTTAATTTTTTTTTACGTTCTCAGATAAATTTCATTACTATAACTTTATTTTAAACAGTTACATTACCCCATAAAACAAGTCTCTGATTTTATTTTCGATTAAAAAAATATGTACGTTTAAACTGCTGATATCAAATATTAAAATTTACACATTCTGTTAATTTCGAATGAATTATTTAATTATATTTAATTCTAATGGAAAAAAAAAGAGTTTTATTTTTTTTCCATTATTCCTAAAATCTCCTCACTTTGATGGGTCAAATCATGCGCATTCGTTATTCGCAATATATTTTTAATAATTATTATTTTCACACACCAATAACATATGGATCACATTATTTAACTCGCAATCCTTTGATCCGTTGCCAACTTCAATCGACATGCATTTCTCGTATAAATATATTTTTTATGAAATATTGACACACCGACAACATCGCACGTCAGTGGAAGTTATTTTACTGAAATTCAGCGTATCTCATGATAATATATTTTTATTACCTAAATGGTTTAATCTGCTGATCCTCAACTCTTAAGAAAAACGTTTTTTTTTTAAATTCAGGTTTATTTGCTCGAAAGCTGGAGTAAATGTCCACTACAAAATATTGCCAATTATTCCAGCACCTAGAAAATTTAACGATTTCGGAATTTATCTGACAAACACCCCTAGCGTTCAGGATACAACGATGACTCCGTTATTATGAACTGTTAGAGACACTTGTAGATCATTGGTAGTTTTTATAAAGGTAGCAATTTATAAACTCAACGCTGGTTTGCACTTCAATTGTCAATTGTAGCTTCTCCTAACGATATTATAACTGATTATGGTTTATGTTCCAACAAGGAAGGAAGTAATTCTAAATATTAATCCGTTCGGTTTTATATTGTTTCAGCAATGTTTGGATCTCGGCATTTTGTGACCTTCATGCTGTTCTTGGGGATGGCCAACGCCTACGTCATGCGCACCAACATGTCCGTGGCCATTGTGGCCATGGTCAACCACACGGCGCTTACTCCATCAGAGGAGATCGAAGCCGACACGTGTCCTGGCTACAACCCCAATGACACCAAGGTTTGAAATCAAATCTAACATATCTTATCCTCATCATATTCATTCCCATTGTTGTACCAAATTACTTACAAACGCTTGAAGTTTGTCTCCTTACTCTTATCCTCACACTAAACGACTACTTTTGGCATACGAGTTAATGCAAAGCCTATTGAAAGGCTTTGATTTACCGTTTAAGCATTTTTGCGTTGAGATTTGCGCGCGCAAGTTAGAGCATTTACAACCGCCGTAAATATTCAGGTTTTTAGTATATATTAGTTTACCCAAAACTGCCAAATACTCATTTAAATAAATGATCACCACATTTAGTCTGTCTTTATTTGTATGGCTTTCTACAGTAAACAAACTTAAGGCGTACGTACGTGATTATGTGGACGTTTACATATACGGTCACGAGCCAGCACCGACTTGTAGTCTTGGGAGTATGTGACCTTCCTCTTGATAACCTCAGGCGGATGTAAACAAGGGCAGCGATGCGAAGCTCCCGCCTTCAAAACCCGGATTCCCTGCTTTTTAAAAAAAAGTTGATGGGTTGACGTATTTCTTTTAAACAGTACCTTCTACAATATCATAACACGGGATGTTTTTGCAAAATAAGTATATTAGTAAAGATGGTAAAATATATATATTTTTTAAATATAACATGCGAGGATGAAGCAGACACGATAAAAATCGGTTGAAAATATGAAAAATATTAACATTAATAATATCAAATTCTATGTCAATATTTTACTGAAATTATATAAATATAAAATAAATATATTTCAGGTTAACAATTAATAAGATCATCTTTAACCATCTTGCAATTAAATACCCGCTTGGTGAAAACCCTCCCTGTCCCGTCCTGTTTTTGGAGACCCAGATGAGGACCCGTTACTGGACGCACGCAAAAAGCTACTTGTTAGAGAATGGCTGAAGGCCTTCCCGTGATTCTAGGTGCATCAGTTAGATGTCAAATAGACCTCAAAGGCTGCGAAATTAGTATACTGCAGCGAGTCTCGAATTGCCTTCTAAGGTAACACGTTGCTAACCACGAAATACGTGGAAATGCAATTAAATACCGTAGAATGGCAAGCAAAATTAAATCCTCGTCTAAGGTTCTTCTACTTCCTGAACTGTAAACACGTGCAGGAAATGTCGGCATTCCTCCGTGTTCACCTTTAACATTAATTAACTACGCGACATTGTGGGTAATCATCTTCTTGGTATTCAATCTTAATATTTAGAATTGTATTTTTCTCGTAGTATAACCGATTACAGTGAAAAAAAATGAATTCATGACACGGATCATCGGAGCACAACAACGCTGAAATAGCCCGCAAAAATCAAACAATGCGAAGAATTGCTAATTTGCCTCGCATTCGGTCAATAATTAGATGTGCAGTATACACACAATGAACGAAAAAAGAAATAAGCAAATCGTACGTATAAGGTGGAGCATTGTGTTTGAAAATTGCAAATTTCGCGGTCATAATCTGTCCGAGACGTTTGTCAATATAAAGCTCTTGTCCTTATGGACTGATTGGACACGAGGGTTGCCGTTTTTGACGAAGCGTTAAATTTCTTGGAATTATGCATTTTTATGTACGATTAGGAAAATCGTAATTCGACACAAAGATAGATAAATGTTTAGACATTGTAAATGCGAGTGGACGACAACAATCGTTACATATAAAATATGGGCACTTGGAATACACCCATACCTCGCTTTATGGCCTAGATACGTTCCACGAAACTTGGCCGCAAAGCAAAAAATCGTATAAAGAATCAATTATTCTAATACAAATTCGTACAAATTCAATGGGATCGGTTGCAATTTTTTTAAATATGTAACATGGTTTATCATTCAAAATGCATTTTATCTCGAAAACGTGCCCTAATTGAAGAGGGCCGTTATAGTGAAATGCCGTATAAAGAGCGGCCGTATAGCGAGGTATGAGTGTATAGTCTTTTATGCATAGTTTATTGTAAAATACTGTATTTAAATTCTTTATCATGCGATTAACTGCGATAAAATGTACATTGTGGTAGTTTTTTTTTATTCACCAAAAGCCAAAGGAGCCGTTAAATGAATTTATACAATACTGAGGGTACAATGATTTGACTTTGTGAGGAATGACGAGGTAAGAAAGCGGACAAGGTACTATACTACAGTCGGTTAAGAAATGGACCTGTCTGTGACATGTACTTCTGATGGTGTTGCATAACCTTCAACTACCTTTATCTCCGGGCTTTAGCCGTCTTAGAAGGCCGTCGGGTACTATACATAGAATGTACTCGGTGGAGCTTCGGGAGGCAAAGCTGTCATAGGATGAGGCGAGATCAATGACGATTGACAGCATTTTAGCAGTAGTTCGTGATGACCATATACTCCATATAGGGTAGCGGACATGCAATAATTATGGTAGCTTTCAATATATACGCTTAAAATACATTTTCCAGTTTATTGTCATTACGTGCTTTCTTTAAGGTTAAGCGTATTAAGCTAGTTTTATATTATTTAGCAAATGTATATGTTATCTTAAAAAAATGTTGAAATCTTCTACTAAAAAAGAATCCATTTATAGTTAGTGTGACAGCTAAAAGCCACCGCATGCACACGTGATCGGCTGAATAAAAATGGAAATTCCGCGTCGGCCGATTGAATATTCTCTCACAGACGATGCACCTAAATTCCAAGTCGCGACTTGTTCAGGTGACTGTCCGGTCTGTTCATCGCGAGGAGCGTCTCCGACTCAATTGATACCGGGGACCTGGGTCGCCTTGCATTCATTTGGGCTTACTTAATACATATTATGAAGATTGACACGAAAATTAACATTTTAGTTGCGACGAATTAACCGACGCGAATTCACACTTTCAATTGAGAAGAGGCTTTTCGTAACTGTGTATTTTAAATCTCATTCTTATGTCTAACCTGCAATCAATGGAACACAGGCGTAAGATTGGTTCACTTAGTCTTTTCTACCGTTATTACCACGGTCGATGCTCTTCGCAACTTAAAGAACTCATTCTTCCTGCAGCAACCCACAACCGACAAACTCGTCCTTGCACTTGCCGAACATCCATACATGGTTAATGTGTGTCGACCAAGAACTGGGAGTTTCCAAAGTTCCTTCCTTAATGCCACCGGTAAGCTTTGAAATGCTCTTCTAGGGTCTGTGTTTCCCCCTTCCTACAATATGGATCTCTTAAAGTAACAGATAAATACACACTTGCAATATCCGCAACCCACACACAAACACGAACACAACACAGGTTTTCCACATGCATCATCCAGCCTCCCTGGCTAAGCGTCATAGAGTGCAATGGTCTTGACCGGCTGTGCTCTCCTGCATGCGATTACATAAAAAAAATGCCTGCGATTGAAGCCTTGCAGAAATATGGCATTATAATAGAAGATACTTTAAAAAAAATAGAAGAGCACAACCGATTCAGTTTATTATGGACAGCTGGACGATGCATTCGGAAAACACGTGTTGCATATGTGTGCGGGCTGGGGAGATTGCAAGTGCATATTGAATTGTTTCTTTAAAAGATCCAAATTTTATTAATTTGAAAACACAGATACTGAAAAGGCTCTCCAATGCTTAACGGTGGCATTTAGGAAGAAATTTTGGAAACTGACAGTTACAACGTACTTTATCAGTGTAAGATGTTCATCAAATTTAAGACGAGTCTGTCGGTTTTTGGTGGATGCAGGAATCAATTCTAACAGTTCAGAGGATCAGTGTCCATGTTAATAACGTTAGAAATTAGATATGTTTTGTCGTCGATTTAGTATTGATTCTAGAAGGTACTTTGGGGCTCCACTCCAAAGGTGACTGCCGTATTTGATGACACAGTAGATTTGTACTTTATTCCGAAGTTGTTTGTAAACTGAATCTTAAATTCAAGTCATCACAATCCTCACTGTAAAACAATAATTCTGACTAAATGGTCAATGAAATAATCCGTTTTTCACAAAAAATATTAGAATTCTGAACAATAAATAACTTTTTTTATTTTCAGTTAGGTACTTTTTAAATATGATCTTTTTCTCACACAGTTTAATTTAACAATCCTGTAAATTCAGTGTAAATCAATTATTTCAAAATAATTATTAATTTATCAACAAACTAATACTATTTTACAGCAGCCTTCTTCTTCTGCTTCGTACTCGTACATCATCAAATCTCTTATTTCTCGGCATCCAATTTGCCATCTCGTTTATTTTTTGCGGAGCTTGCATTGAGGAGAACGAAGCTCGATTAATCTGAGCTCCACAACATGACCGCGTGTCTTCGGCATCTGCTCGGTGCAAAAAGTTGCTTACGGTGAACCGAGGAATGGTACTTATTACTTGTTGTCATACGAGACTTGGAGGCGCGCGAAAAAAGAAGTTTTATCACTCGGTGGATCGTGACAGAGAGAACACGCGATGTCAATACCGCTTATTTTTGATTGACTGTCAATAATTATCAATGCCTAAGCGGACAAATACAATACAAGAACATGCTGTCGATGGGAGTATAATAAATACAACACAGCCAACTTTACAATTATAGTTCATTATTTTTATATTCTTTTCATATTTGGAACATGTGATAACCACAAATTGCAATCGCCCAGCTGTGTCAGCTAAAATTATGACTCTTTCCAAGATATCTCCTCATCCGAAGGTCCACCTGGGAACATACTGGTTGATGGTTCCCGACCGCCATCGTCTGTCACCTGGGAGCGGATGTTGGACATATCACTCAGACGTGTTTTTGTTTTGGGCGCATCTGTCAATATTTTGGCTCTAACTCGTCCGTCATGCGGAGCAAGATGTCTTGGAAATTCGCCAAAATCGATTTAATCTCAAACACAAATTGTCATAACCCTTAAACGTCTCGAATGATCAAAAAAAAACATATTACTTCCCACGTTTGACGACATTTCCCCCAGATAATTATCGTATGGAAATCGTGATATATAATACTAAGTCTTTGATAATCATGAATGCCACAGCGTGATGAATATTAAATCAAGACGCTTGATTATCAATATTATGCATTCTTCAAAAGCTTAAAATTCCACCATCTCAAACCACCACCAGATACTTTTTCGTATAATTCAGTTCAAAATTGATATGTTTTACCGATTGAATAGTTTAATGACAACTTGTGCAGAGTGGCAAGAACCATTTAAACTCCAAGACGTCGCTAGTACAAGACTTCTTTATTTCTTTCTGCAGCTAGTCAGGGGTATAGCAGCAGACACTGATAATTATGCAGATTAATTCAATCAGTTTTTTCCAAGACATTAAAGTTCTCTCCTTAACTAGCTTTGTTGTACTCTACCTGCAACTATTTTAATATCTTCTCTTCTCAGGGATACGAAGAAAGAATCGCAAGATTCGCTTAATGAATACTACATTTAACAAATATATAAATTATCTTAAAATTTACGTCTTAGTTACCGGATTGCCTAATAAGCATTTTTACGAAAGCTTTTCCCAAATGCTCCATGATTTTTTGTAATATTTCCGCGTCAGAAGTGATAATTTTAGCGCGCCCGCTCTGGTTGGAGGTTAGTGCCAACTCGTGTTGTGTCAACATTGACAGTGAAAAGTGACCATCTCGGTATGAAGAAATAATAGTTATTATTGAATGTATACCAAATCTGAACCCAAACCTATCAATATCCAAGTACATACTAACTGAGCTTTGATGTTTTTTTTTTATATCGATTTCAGCATCTTTATCATCGTGCTAGTCAAAAATACATATTACTACACGTACAGGCTTACCAAGAGTTAAAACTGATCGACATTTCTGAAAAAATAATTTGTAGATTTTGTCTTGCAGTAAACAGTTCCATATGTTATGCAGGTTGGTCGCTATTAGATTACTTATTCATATTTTAAAAATAGAATTATTTTACATACAATAGAATGGGTTACGTGTGTATTGGGAGGTGATTCTATTTTCAATGTTTATTTTCCTTATTTTCTATAATATTATATTTGCTTGAAATTTCTACTCTTATTTACAAAGTCATCGGAATGTATTCTTCTTCGTGTCACCGATATTAAAAAGCATCAACCCAACAATATTTATTAATAAATTGTATTTTTAAATCGCATTTTGACCATATTACTCTATATTCATTGTGTATGTTTTATAATACAATCGCATTGAGTGTCATGCATTAGGTACGAGTTTACATGTGACGATCGAAGCGATTAAGCATTGCTTATCTCATCCGAGATGCATTATTATCCCTCGACTTCCTGCAACGCAAATCCGATATATAATACATCGTCAATGTCATTCAAACGCCAGTCTTCCGACTGCATTACCATATGCCGGACCCAACCAACCGCATCCTGGAAGCGGTCGCAATCTGAGGCCCGAGGACCAAATCAGGCCCGTGATGGAAACTCGACTGAAAATACCGAATGTATTCCGTGGATTTTTTATGCTATTAGGATGATACGATGGACTTGTAAACTTACTGAATATTTGGTTAATATTGAACATCACTTGAAACAACCTAAATGTTAATTTTTTTAAAGTTTGCTTGACTTTTAAGCTACCAAGCTTTTTCCATCGAAGATTACCTTCGACTACAATTTTATCATACGTAACATTTAAATGCGTAACTGACGTGTTTGGAGAGTTAATCTATCACGATTATTTATCTACTCTCGGGCATCGCCCCACCAAACATACGGCGAGAAGTATACCACCAAGAAGGAGCTCTCCAAAGCAACCCACGACACACTCCAACCTATGTTTGGGTATCAAAATATAACCACACGGCTCAAATCAAGAAGAAGTTTCCTACAGTCGACAACGGAACTGGTGATACCTGAGGCCACCCTGCGGCTGAACCTGTGGAGAAGCGCAACTGTGGGGAATACTTGGATTGCCCCCAAAGAGGACCTAGCCCCTGAACACGACGAGGGGTGGAATATATGGAGGTCCCTTAATAGACTTCGGACCGGAGTATGCAAGACGAGGATATAAATGAAAGCCTGGCAGTTTTACAGCGGACCGACTGAATGTGACTGCGGCGTGAACCAGACCCTGTCACACCTTCTAGAGTGTGCGCCGTGTCCGAGTAGCTGCACCCAGGAAAACCTGATGATGGCCGGGAGTAACGCCATCGACGTCGCTCACTACTGGGCAGATAAGATCTTACCCTGTTGTTTCCGACACGATTATATATTGTATGTTTTTTAAATAATAAGTGGATATGGCAAAAACCATTCTTGGTACACGATGCTTGAAGGTTTGTTGGTTCCCGGGGTAAAGATACACAACACTTGGATCCGGCAATGCAAATATGCATGCAATCAGTATGTGCATTTATTTAAGTCGACTCGCCAATGCACAATCGGCCGGTGATCGAGATGAAAGGAAAACAGATTTGGTATGGTCGAAAGCGAATTTATTTTTGGCTTTAGTCCCTCATGTTAATTACCAGGACAAATAAGTGTGCATAACAGTGACGCATGTTTTATATTATCTAGTGGTTTAATAGGTTTTATTACAAATTTAATTTTTTCGTCTGGATTGATTTCACAATGCGCGGAATTTATCGGCCCTAATTATAAATAATATTTAAATGACGTTTATATCAAAATTGCACTTTTACATTATCTTATTCGAGTGCCTTGAGTTTCTGTACAAAACATGCTATGAAGAAATAAAGATTTTTAAGTTACTTCAGTTTTCTTTAATATTAAGGTTATCAACTGACAATACTTGGTGAAACTGCATAATTATAATTTTAAATTACTTATAATACATGTTTCGGCCTCCCCGGAGACCATCTTTATCATGTAAAGGCCGAAACATGTAATCGTATAAAATAATTGTGAATCAAAACTAAGTATTTGAATTCGTTATTTTTTAAATTAAATTGAATTTATAATTATAATTTCAGTTTTCTCCTCTAATCATGTCGCTCGTAACTGAACATCGTGGCACCAATCACATGTCAATATGAGTTTCCTAAAATCCATATCATTAATGTTTTTTGATAAATTAATGTAGTGGCATTCCAAATCCCGCCACCTTGAGTAGTCAATTTTTCGTTCCTATATACGAGTATGTACAGATCATGCTTCCCATATTTTTAATTACATGTTACAGGATGTATCTTGCATCGTCAGTGCTTGTCAGCGATGAGAGATTATCTGGCAGCACTGAAGCGTGACTGACTGTCGCATTCAGTTCATTATGATCAAACAATGCAGTTTTCATTGTCAAAGCCGCGCACATAAAGCCATAATCCACGAGTATAACGAGACTGGGATATCCGAGATATGCTGACACTGATTGACGAGTATACAAAAAAATGCTGATTCGATTCGTTCCTTTCGACAACGATTTTGGACAGTTAACCTGCGTGCATACACCATCATGAATATGCGCAAAAAAACAGCAGAAATATGTTGTATTGCTGTTTGGAATTATATTTGTATAAAGGAAGCATTTATGACACAACAACAAAATTATTGTTTGTAAACAACAAAATATATAAATAACTTGTTTAGTCTCTAACGGCACTTTGCAATAATATTATTTGTTGATCATACACATAATACCATGTATCTATTTCAAAATTTTCGCTTCATGTACTGTTTCTTCGATCAATAAGTTTTTCATAGTAACATCCTCCTCTATCAAAATGTGTTAATCCGTCGCGTGAGGGCACGATGAGGAGCAGGTTAGCAAAACAAAGACTTTTTCTGAAGCACATTGGCATATATTTACGATAAACTTTACAAACTTGTGGCCTGGACCTAGTCACAGAATTCGGCCGGGCCAAAATACAATATGCTCTCGCCAACGACTGATCGCGCTCGTCGGCGCTTTCACACCGGCGCCACAAGCGGCGGTCTATTTAACTAATGCCAATATGGCAGACAGATTCATGTCTGACAAGCGAACAAAAATAAGAGACGAAAGATTGTATATCGAGGTTTTCCGTACCAGTCATCAATGGGTTAAGATGTATTTGCTCATTCATATTATGTACAAATATGCATTCAAGTGTGTTTGTAAATAATATATCAATCAACTTAAAGTAGGCAGGTGACTTACGTAATTTCATTTTACTGTTGTGTGCAGAAGGTTTCCAAAATTTATGCTTTTGCATTGTGCATTTCCAGTCGGAAAGAATATTCACATGAAAAATTTAAATGTCACTTGCGTTCGAGTTTTTTTCAGCACACCAGACAGATGACACCAATTATTGTGTATAAAACAACAGTTATAAATGTATTTTTTTAGATGAAATACTGTTATTATTGTCCGATTGACATGTTCTCTTCGTGCAATTCTGTTGTTTGAATGCCGGATTCGTCGTTTCGATAATGGCGCTTTTTGTTTGCGAAAATCGTGCACTGATGCTTTTTATGTAAATCGGCGAACCGAGGATCCATTGTCAAAAACACAAATGATGTCCAGAATGATGCCATTTTGGCTGAAATTATTTTCAGCCGTAATTGTTCCGCCGAAAATACATACATCAGAGTAATTGGGTTATTAACTGAAAACACAAATGCATTATTTAAAAAAAAACTTCCTGAATTAAAAAGCGACAAATCCGTCTCATTACACAAATTTGACTTGTCTTCCTTTTCTTCATGACTATGAATGGTGACCGCCAATATTGCTAGCTTGATAGCTGCCCCTGAAATAGTTTTTTGTCGTTCTATACTAACCTTCTACTATGGAAACAACAACACACGCAAAAATGACTGAATGTGACAGCGTGGAGCAGACCCTGTCACACCTTCTGGAATGTGCGCTGTGTCTAAGTAGCTGCGCTCAGGAAGACCTGATGATGGCCGGGAGTAACGCTATTAACGTCGCCCACTTCTGGGCAGACAGGATCTGACCCTGTTGCTTCTGACACGATTATATATTGTTGAATATTCCCTTATTTATAGCCTCAAGCTAATACTGGTCACTCGTGTTGACAACGGGACTGCAATAGGGCGGAAGGATTCTAACTAAAACTGCATTAATATAAGAATAGTATGTGGTTACAGTTATTTCACCGTGACATTGAAAACCTGCAGAGCGCTTGGTTATTATTTGCCTCATTGCTCGGCTGCAGTAGACATAACCGCGAACCCACGTGCTGGGCCGCGGCGAGGATCAGCTCAGACTTGACCAAGTTCAGCTGCATTTACATTCAGTCAGCGCCACTCACGCAGCAGTCAATGTAATGCATGAAGTGCACTCCGTGATCAGTGAATCAAGACTGAACGCTTACTCATTTGAAACTATACAATATTGATTTTATTATCTGCATCGCAGTGTCGCATCGACAGGCGTATACAACTGGTATGGGCAGCATTTGGAAAACTAAAGTACATTTTTAAAGCGAAAATTCCACAATGTCTAAAAACTAAGGCGTTTAACTAATGCATCCTCCCTGTATTAACTTATGGCGCAGAGACATGGAGTCTGACAGCAAGTCTTACCCATAAAATAAAGGTCACCCAGCGTGCTATGGAGAGAGATCCCATGCTCGGAGTTTCGCTAGCTAAGATAGAATCCGAAATCGAGGAAATACGCAGAAGAACGAAGAACTCAAGTAGTGGATGCTACCCAACGAATAGGCACACTTAAGTGGCAATAGGCAGGACATATATGTCGAAGAGGAGAAAGAAAAGAACTGGCAAACGAAGCATTGGCCGCCCCCTGCAAGATGGAATGACGACATAAGAAGAATAGCGGGAGTGACCTGGATGCGGAAGGCGGAGGATCGAACAGGATGGAGAGTCATGCGGGAGGCTTACGTTCAACAGTGGACGGATACAGGCTGATGATGATGAGTGTCGCATGAATCTGGCTGCAAAAAAATATTCTAATTCTGATGAAAGTGTTCCATTAGAGTAGTAAATTGGGTAAAGTCCAGTGGTAAAGCGTTTGCCTGTTATTCAGACGCCGTCGGCTCAAAACTCAATCAAGCTTGATTTAAAAAAAAAAAACAAATCTAAGCTTTATACATGCCCCGGTAGGCTTGAGCCACCCCTTAAAGACAAAAAAATGTCCAGACTTCCGGAACGTCGAGCTTATCATCAGATTTCCTAAAAAAACAATGATTTTTAAACACCCAATTATTTCTCTGGTACTACAGCCGCACTCTATGCAAGTTCGCGGGCTCTTGCCTTGGAGGTTCCCAATAACCATCTATGTTCCAATGTGTACCTTTTTTATGTAAAAACATACAGGAGAATACCGACAGATAGTGATAGTGAACACCTGTATATCTTCAGGTATACAGGTGTTCGAACCGAAGTTCCAAGGTACAAAATAATAAGAAACAGAGTATACAAAAATATACAATACGAACAAAAGATAATAGAAAAATAAAAATAACATAAAAGAAGAAGATGACACGTGTCAAAGATCGCATAGATCTGGGAGAACAATACCATCGACAAAAGAGGAAAAGGATGTAAGAAAATCTGATCTTACAAAACTGTGAAACTGCAATGTGTGGTGTCTCTATTCTCCGAATATAAAGCAGAAATGGTAAAAAAACATTACAATCGCTTAATGGACGTTAGATTGAGCTACCATTTAAACATCTCGATTATTTCAAGATAAAAACATAAGTTATCTGCAACTTTTTTTTCTTGATTTTGGTGATCTTGTGCTCCAAGTCTTCAAGTAATAAATTCACGTTGATTACTCTTAATATTAGTAGTGTAGTCTTTTCGAATATTAATTAAAGTAGTTTGCTCATAAATTCATACTCATAATGGCGGAAACTTACAAAAATTAGTATGAATTTGCTGTCAATTAACCGAAAAACAGACAATTTGTTGTTTTTTCAACAGAAATTCAATCATTGCAGTACCCATTATTGCATGAATGTTTGCTCAGCTATTGAATGAAAAACGTGTTTGTGGCGAAATACCTTACACTGTATATTTTTTTAATTAAGGTTTTTCAGTCTAAATTATCGTGAAATTTATGAATAGATATTCAAATGGAAAATCCCATTGACTGAATATTGCGAATGTACGAGGATGATCGTGTGCGCCAAAATTTCGTAACGTTTTTTTTGCGCAATACACTTCACATGTGTGGTACTTACTAAATAAATAGACTGTCGGTAACTAAAAATATAAAAAGCTTGTGAATAAATGTTGACTGATAGAATAATAATAATATACATACTCTGAATATATACTACAGAGACATATATCGTTATACGATGTTAACAATGGTATAAATACATCAACTTTCGCGTATCTGCTCAGGCAGAGAATGGTCGTGTGGACTGCGCGGTGTGTAGAATAGAGCAAATGCATGGTTCGAATCCCGCGTCTGCCTATATTTTTTCTGAATGAATTGTTGCGTATAAAATTTGATGTATTTGTGAATTAATTACTGTTGTATTTATATTTTTATCACAGGAGGTTGTTTATATATGGTGTTTTCTGACATTACGTTCTTGTAAAAAATAAATATGATTAAATAATATGTACGCTGTTCCCAGAAATAATAGAAGATCCGAATAATAGCAAAAAACTTTGCCGGCGGGTATACCTCAATGCTCAAAACGTTTGCTTTGCCAGCCAAAGGTCGTGGGTTCAATCCCCGACGGAGATTAAAAAAAATATTTTTAATGGATTTCTGAGCTCTAAAATCTCGGTTGGTGTGAATTTGATCCCTCATCCGTAAAATGCCAGTCATAGCCTATTAATTAAAATTGGCGGTAGACAAAAGTGGTCCCGTGAAGACCACCTATTCATAGTAAATTCCTGTAATAATAATGACGATGCTTGAATCTCGGGCTGTAGTTTATGGCGTTGGCGGATCAACACTCCACATGCAGCGTTTAGCCATACGCACCATGGTAAGCGTCATAGAATTCCAAAGATGAGACTTTAGAATTACTATCACCATCTGTCGGTATCCTGTAGGTACTTACCACTTACTTCATCAATGTATGTATCCACTAACAAAAATGTAAAATGGAAATAAAAGAATTATATCCTGTAAATTGTGAAGTACTCATTTGTGAATAGTGTTAATGGAATTTTTTTATTTATTGATTGAAATTTTTTTTTTAAATGATTACACATTTTATGAATATCTATACAGTTATCAAATAATATATGTATACATATACACTTTATAAACACAAGTTTATGTCGAAATAAAAGAAATACAACAATAAAATACTTTTCGATTTATAGTCATTTTTTCTTTCACTTAGATTATTACAAATAGATTAAATTCCTTAATTTAATAAAATAAATAATTCACGCGAGTTTTAATTAATTTGCCATTAATTTATCGAGAACATGTCTTTTTTGAAAATCGCAACTAATCAGTCGTTAAACATTGTGTTTCAGCGTGTAATAGTTCCGTGGTGTTGGTAGGCCATTGGCCTGTAGTCCGACAGTTCCACCGCGACGCCCAACAGTAGGGCATTTCTTCTCGCGTCGCTTTCCTTATTAAGCGCAATACCTCTATGTAAGTATCCCTGAATGTGAACAAGAGGAATGTGAGGATTGATCGAGATGACCAATGTAACGACTGCATCGATTGCCAAAAAAGACATACAGCTCATATCGCGTCCTGTAACAATGCTAAATGATAAATTATTATCGTGCGACATGTTTTGAAAGACTCTTCTCAATACCGATAGACATTTTTGTTTTAAAGAGATAGTAAAATGAAAACAAAAACTTAAGTAGGTAAGTCGTGTCATGAATAACCTACTATGAATTTGATAGTTGATACATATTCTTGAAAGATATATTTTTTCATCTTTTTAGTCATTCTAAGGTCTTCCTATCAGTTACAAACTTAAGATATGATAACATGTCTGCTGTCAAATGTACCTCTTTCTTTGTCAACTAAATTAAGATAGTTACGTTTTAATGGGGTTATATCGTATTAAATCGAAATACCGTTCACAATAATGGATGGTTGGTGATAACATTTATTTTCACATGCCATTCAAAATATAAATACAACTTATCCACTGGTAAATATTATAATTCGACAAATATACATTTGACCACAAACAATTGTTGTTTTACTTGCGAAATTGGAGAACTTGCCTCGGTAGAAATAGTCATGTGTGATCCTACTACATTTCCTTTCCAAAATCTGCTGCTTCTATCCCGAAACCATCTTTAACCTGTTCGCATCGTTACCCGATATATGCCGTGTAATTTGTATGTGTATTCCACCGAGCCGTAATGAAAGGGTTAATAAACTATTTATTTCAGTTTCATGACACTCGGTTGGTATCAGGAAACAACCGCAAAATATGTGTTAACAATTATTCAGTGGAGAAGTTTAGTGTTAGATTTGAAATTAAAATATCGCAATACAAGTAATGTAATCCTAGCATGATTCATCCAGTAAGTGAACAGTAAAGTTTAAATTGTACAAGTATTGTTGCTATTGACACATGCGAATATAAAAGATATTTTTACCATTTGTTTTCCAGCATGAGGAGCAAGACGGAGAGTTCGTTTGGTCCTCTACTCTTCAAGGTTATATCCTCTCATCGTTCTTCTACGGCTACGTCATCACCCAGATCCCATTCGGCATCCTCTCCAAGAAGTACGGCGCCAAATACTTCCTGGGCGTAGGAATGCTCATTAACTCTGTGTTTGCCTTCCTGGTCCCGATTGCTGCCGAGAGCGGAGTGGGTTGGCTGATCTTCGTCCGCTTCATCCAAGGACTTGGAGAGGTACATATTCAATCAATTTTAATCTTTGACGGACGATGAAAGTCTCAAAGTATTCCCATAATTGATTAAAATTTATATCATTTATCTTCACTCGATCTTATCATTGAAACTAAGACTATGTATTTGTTTTATTATTTATTAACAAAATTTATTATTATTGGCATGCAGTATTTTAAGTATAATTTTAATGCAATGTTTTTATTATTCCTGTAATAGTATTATTTCTTATCAATTGTACCGATTTCGCTATCTACGCTTGTGTAATAATCTTGCCTTATAGGTTACATATATGTCGGTAGAATCGCCGTTCCGGTGGTATTACTCAAACTAAATGTAAATTGTGCATGAAATGCATCCAATTAAAATCATTATTCACAGAGATTGTCTATCTCACGACCAGTGTTTCTGGAAGTACATATGTAGGAATGATACATAAAAAAAAATACAAATTAACTGGAAGATTTTAAATATATTTTTTATCTATTTATATATTGTTCTTTTTGGAATTTCAAATAATATAGTTTATTGTTTACAGGGCCCTATTGTTCCCTGTACGCACGCCATGTTGGCCAAATGGATCCCTCCCAATGAAAGAAGTAGAATGGGTGCTGCCATCTACGCTGGTAAGTGTTAGAATAATTTCACCAGTACTTCTCAACATAATACAATGTCAACATTAATTATATTTATTGAAGCTACCCACAGTTCAAGCTAGTTTGCTTTATTTCTTATATTAAGTTTTTTAGAAAGTATTTTCGTAGAGCCTTTGCCAGTTTCCATATCACACATATCAAAGTAGAAATGTAAAATGAAAGTCAAAATTTAAATGAAAGCTTTCAAAAGTATGAATTATTGTCCACTGTTGCTATTATCAGAAATAAGATTGATTGGCTGTCTCCAGTCTCCTCGTATAAGTAAATATAAGAAAATCCTTCATATTCAACACATTACGTATGAAATTAATATTCATTTTGTATTATGACCATCAATGTACCATTCCAGGTGCTCAGTTTGGCACAGTCATCTCCATGCCGCTGTCTGGTCTGCTGTCCGTGTACGGTTTTGCAGGAGGATGGCCTTCCATCTTCTATGTCTTCGGCATTATTGGCACCTTATGGTGCATCGCCTTCCTCATCTTTGTGCACGAGGACCCGGAATCACATCCCACCATCGACGAAGACGAAAAAAATTACATCCTCAAGAACCTTTGGGGAGCGGCTGGATCCAGCGTAAGTTTATATATATTTATTTTTTACTAAAACAAACATACTCCAATAGAATCCATAAAACATCAGAATATTAATAATAATAAATGTATACACGTAAAAAATACAATTAAAATAAATTATTAGATTATTATGACTAACGCAATAAGGTACATAAATAATATTGGATTATTAACGTAGATGCAGTTCTAGTGGCATTTATTCATGTATGATAAAAAAGCATTAGACCTAGAGTCTATACCTAACAGAGTTTATGTACTTATACTATATATAACATATTATGTTTTCTTCTAGTCGCCGCCCATACCTTGGACCAGCATTCTCAAGTCGATGCCCTTCTGGGCCATTATGTTGGCGCACATGGGACAGAACTACGGCTATGAAACACTCATGACAGAGCTGCCAACATTCATGAAGCAGGTTCTTCATTTCTCCATCAAAGATGTGAGTATCTACAATCCTAACATATTATTTATTTATCCAAAATGAATAATTTAATTGATGATGAGAATCAAAAATGTAATTTAAAAAAACAATCAACAAAAATATACACAATAAGACATTATTCTTGATAATGCGGAATATGATTAACAACTGAATCAATGTACTAACCCAAAGACTAATAAAAGCTATTTAGGGGATAATTGTACCAACATTTAACACATTTAACGACATGTAAAGTTTTTAGTGCATTCGGCCCAGAGGCGTCACATTCAATCTTAAAATTCCATTGAAATGTAAACCGCAGGGACTGATTTTTCGAAAAAAAAACGTAGGTCACTGGTAACCTACAGGGCGCCCTTTTCAACAACAGCGTAGGTCACCGTTAACCTACGTGGCGTGAAACGTGTTTAACAATTTTCCAGCACAGTCAGAGTACATAAATAATTGATTTCGCTTTTATTATTTCTAGTTTCTTTATTAATGAGGATTGTGTCAATCACAATTATAAGTCTCTAACAATATAATCCATCATTAAAATAAAAGAAGTGTTTAGAAAATTATATCTTCCATTTTATTATTTTCCATCAGAAAAAATCCAAATAAACATTATGATGAATTATGATGTTTTATTTTAGAACGGTCTCGTGTCCGCCCTGCCTTACCTGGCCATGTGGATCTTCTCCATCAGCATCTCCTTTGTTGCCGACTGGATGTTGTTGTCAAACAGGTTCAACCATACACAAGTCAGGAAGATCATCAACAGCATAGGTATACAAATAATCTGATACATTTACTGTTTTGTTTATAAAAAATACATATTTGCAATGTAGTTTGCTCCAAAGTGTCTTGAAAAATGAAAACGGCAACTCATAAAATGGTCTCCCAAGACATTGCTTACTGAAGATATCTTATATCTTGGAAAAAAGACTTCCTCATTCTGGACCTAATGTTACAAATATAAAAGGAGATTTGTTAGTCTACAAAAATGGTTTTCTCTTTTTATTCATCATTTATTTTTACCACTCTAGGGCAATACGGTCCTGCAATTGGTCTGGTGGCCGCTTCTTACACCGGCTGCAACCCTGCCGTGACTGTAGCCATTTTGACAGTCGGTGTCGGCCTCAACGGTGGCATCTACTCCGGGTTCAAGGTCAACCATCTGGACATCTCTCCGCGCTTCGCCGGCATCCTCATGGCCTTTACCAACTGCTCCGCTAACTTGACAGGACTGCTCGCTCCCATTGTTGCCGGATATGTGGTTGATGGAAAGGTATTTATTTTTATTATGACAAAAATAATTAAAGACCCACTTCTTCTTTGTAGTATCAATCCGGTGGATTAATTTGCAGCAATAGAATCTTGCATCTCGATCTCCATTCCTCTCGGTCCTCCGCAACCCTCTTCAGCTCAGTGTAAGAGCTACAACTCATGTCCTCGAACACTTGCTGCAAATATTCCCGTCTAGGGCACCCTTTACAGTTTCTCCCTCAACCATCCCCTCCACAATGTCGTGAAGAAGACCATCGTGGCGCATGATGTGACCGATCCATCGGGCTCGCCTATCTGAGATGGTTCTTACTAGGTGCCTATCTTCCTTGATTATCCTGAGAACCTCATTGTTCGTATTATCACTATAACATGCTTTATATTTCTATGCTTAATAAAAAATTCCCATGCACAACCAATAAGGAATCCCCCCTCACCGCAGCGTCAGTGAATATTTATACAAAAACATATATTTTATTTATTTATTTATTTATTTATTTATATACAGAATCGAAATTCCAATTTTTACAAATATTTAGAAACAGAGTAAACATAAATATACAATGAATAGAGAAAATAATAAAAAGTAAAAATAACACAAAAGAATAAGAAGATGACACGTGTCAAAGATCACAGAGATCAAGAAGAACAATACCATCAACAAAAGAGGAAAAGGATGTAAGAAAAGGATCGAGGTGTGCTGGTAGGCCATTTAGGAGCGACATTGCCGTTGTACCAAATTGAGTGCTTGAAGCTCCACAAGCATCAACTGGGATCAAAAACAATGGATGGCTACGAGCACGGGTGTACCTATCTGGAACATAGAAGTTAAAACATTCAAGAATCCCAGGGTTGTAAATTGAACCGCGAAGAAGAAGGAATGAATGTTTGAGTGCAGTAATTTTCCTCTGTGACTCTAGCGAATGGAAAGAAAGCATCCCTAGAAGGAAAAGAGTTGGGTAATGTTCGGAATTAAATGAATTGAATGGATAGTTACCGTAAATATAAAAATAAAGACGTCGGAGAAATATTTTATGAATTTTTTCGAGCATGAAAATGTATTTGGATTTATTGGGATTCCAAACTAAACTCCCATATTCCAGAACAGATAGAACGAGTGAAGAATAGAGAGTACGAAAAATTAGAGGGTTATGAAATTGACTAGCCTGGCGGGTGATGAATCCGAGAAGTTTATTGGCGCGTCAAGTTAAATTGATTATGTGAGTATGGAAAGTGAATAATGAATCGTAGGTTATACCTAGATCCTTGACAACTGCTACTCTGTCGAGCAATGTTCCAGATAAGTAGTATTTGGACAGAATAGGATTTTTAGAACAGGAGAAAGAGATAACATTACATTTGTTGATATTTTATCCCATGCTATTTTTTATTAGCAATAGCATAGTAGTTTCCTTGTCGTTCTAAGGTTATTTGAGTTATTGATTACTTATTTTATTAATTTTAATTTTCAGCCCACTCAGGGAGCGTGGCAGATCGTGTTCTTCATCGCGGCCGCCATTTACGTGTTCTGCGCAACGTTCTACAACATCTTCGGCTCCGGCGAGCGCCTGAGCTGGGACAACCCGGCCAACGATGAGATCAACGCCATCAAGGCTCAGAACAAGAAGAACATCAAGGACCTGGAGAAGGGCAAGAACGGAGCCGTCCCCAATGGCAACACTCACAACGGAATCGGCAACGGAATCGCCAACGGACTCACCAATATAACCGAGTCCAGCCATTGACCTGAAATAAGTGACGGAGTGACAACTTGCACGCTCAACTTGTGTCGTACAAAAACACTGCAGTAAAGATTATAGACTGTAATATCTGAAAGTCCTCTGACACATCATCATTGTAAAAGAAATGAGTTCAATAATTTTGACATATCAATGCTGCCATTGAATTATCCTTATATTAATCGAACATTCGTGGAGTTTTATTCTGATATAATAAATTATTTATTACAATATGTTATTTTTAAAGTACTTTTACTTGGAAGGTATCTGAACAATACTGAGCCTTGCACTTATTTACAAATATTTAATATCAGAATTGTCCATTACTTCACGTCTAGTTATGAACACTTTCTGTGTGTTGATGAAGCATCTTGGGCAGTAAGTCATGTTGATCGCCTCCGTTTCTAATTCCTTTATTTATTTTGAATAAGATATGAATAGGCTGTACCGGTTGACATCGGTTTTGTATTAATTTGTTTAATTATATCCTTTTAAACCATTGAAGCTTTAAAATATTTTATTCGCTGTATTGATGCTAATCTATCTATAAAACAATTGGAGTTGATTCAACAATATTAGCAATCAAGTTATTTTCATAAGAATATTGCTGATTACATCAAATTTTATATTTGTCATTAATATATTTATAAATATTCACCTTAAAAAAATTACATCATAACAATGCTGTCATTTTAAAAAAAATATTAAATTAACAATTTTAATAATTTTGCAATGTCATAGGAGTAAGGAGAAACCACATTTTTTATATGAAAGTTGTATTCATGGAAGATATTTTGTTTTACTTTTAATATGTTTTACATTTGATGTAATCAGCGGTAGGTAGTGGACTAGGCTGCTCGCACGTGTCCCGTGATGATGAAGTGCCCTTAGAAGAAAAAAAAATCGTGTGAATGTAATATTTAAGCCTGAAATGACTTAGAGCTTGTGCTAGTCCTGTTTGATAGATACAAATCATTTTGCCTGTCAATTTTGTAACAGTCTTATCGTGATATTATTTTTTAGTATTTTGAAGTAATAATTGCAATCGGTTAGTAAAATAAACACAACTTCGGAGTTCGGCCGTTCTCTCGCGGCGATTCTAAAATTTCATAGTCTGTAAATGAATAATATTACTGTAATGGTACAATTTGTGAATCAGATAAAGGTGTTCATTTGCTATGAAATAGTTTGCTCACCAATCGTTTTATGTAATATTCAAATACATTATTTATAGAGCGACGTTATTTATTATTCATCTTCGTTTTGTTTTAAACTAATTGCCTAACATTAAAACCAATGTAATAAACAATCATTTCTTTATTGCGACCTCAAAATAATTAATTTAACAACTGTGGATTGATTCTGCATTGAATTAATTAAGTTAATACAAAAAAAAAAGGTTTTATTAAAATTTTCTGTTAATTTTATCAATTAGCAATGGATTTCAAATGTATATTTCACATTGCATTTACTTGAAATTTCATTTTATAGAGGTTTTACTGTTGGGTGATTAAAATTTTGTTTTCAACCGTAAGCCTTTTTTTATTGAATATCTTGTTAACATACCAGTATACATCTAAGATGATTGTGCACTAATATATAAGTAAACTAACAGTTTTTAAACTAAGATACCAAAATCTGAAGAATATTGCAGCAATTTTAAAACATCTATATTTACATAAAAATAACAAATGTATCTTTGTGTACTCGGATTTGAGAACTGTTATTTTATAATTTTGCAACTTTAAGCAAAATGTATTTGAATCCATTCCTTAACGCTATTGTAAGATTATTCTTCAACGGCTATTAAATAAAACATATTAACGCACACAATTTACAAGTTCGATTATATGTTTCTAATATTTAGTATTTTTTATGTTTAAAGTTAATTTATAATATATTATATTTATTTTCTGTATTATAACTTGTAAGAATTGATACAACTATCGATGAACGTCCTGAAAGCGGATATTTCCGGTAATGATTATGTCCATTAGTAACCCTGCTTTGGCATCTTGCACTATTTATAATCTGATATTCAATTATTCACCATATCATTTGATTCAATACATATTATATTATAATAAAATTATCAACAAATATTAGTATTATTAAATAAATGATTTTAAAGTATCTGACTATTTGATTCCGCACTGAATTATACAGGGAGCGGTAAAAAACACTTACGGTTTTAGTTGTTGTTTTGATTTAAAACCGTCAGCTTTTTTTGCCGCTCCCTGTACTTGGTAATGAATATGACGAGTCATTAAAACAATACACGGACAAATGCCATAAAATATATTCGAGGCTATTATGACACAAATATTTTTACTGTATCAGCGTAAAAAATGTAATACAACACATACCAGTTGAAAAAAATCTGGCTTTTATAATTCGCATTACAAAAAGAGATTTATATATAATGAGTTTTCATATTTGAATGATTTAAAAAGCAGCATTAATGAATTCATGTTTGTATTTGAGATTAATTAAACCTTCAAACATAACTTTTCCTATCATTACAAAATTACATCCAGATAAAATAACAGTTCTATAGAAGCGTGCCATATATAATTTTGCCTTTTACAACCATCTCATTTCGCTACATTTGTACAATTTAATATTATTTAATCAGTTTGTAACATTAAGTAGCTTAATACACCATTAAATAGATTGGACACATATTTTTATTGTAGTACGATAAGTATAGCATTTTTTATAGAAATAAAAAAAATTATAAAAATGTGTAAATACTCAAGATGTAAAACTTGATTATTTTTTATCCTAATACCATATTTTCAATTTATTGTTTCTTATTGAAAGAATGACCATAGATCACACATCATGTGTAAAAAAATAATATTTATTATTACTAAAATAAGAGTTCATTCTATCCAGATTTAAATCAGTTGTACAAACATTGATGTACTGCTAAGCAAAGTATGTTTGATTCTTAGTTTTTTTTTTCAATAATTAAACCTCTTTAAGCTAAGAGTGATATAATCTGATAAAATGTTATTAACAATACACAAGTTTATGTAAATTTTATGTAATAATATTATGATCGTTGCTATATGTAATATTAATGGTTACAATTTATTTCATGTTAATTTTCATAAATAAAACGAAAAATCACTGTAATCTAAAACCGAGCAGCTGAAAGATTTTTCCTTGGATTGTACAAAAATTGCATTTAAACTGTGAATTAAAAAAAATCAGAATCGCTAGTGTTTGAAGATGTTTGGGTTTTGTTATTTATACATATTATTATATAGTATTTAAATAGTGGACATAAAAATATATTTGTATATAAGAAGAGAGCGTTGTTGATTTTTTATTTATATTTACATTTCCAAGGAGAGACCGAGGAGACATAAAGAGGACCAACTGAAAAATAATGTGGTGGAAGAAAAGAAGAAAAAATAATAAAGACTTCTCACCACTCTTACCTGTTTTTTTTTTATTACCCCCCTTTTTCTTCTTTGACCTGACCATTTTCCCTTTTTAGGAATCGACCTTTTTCGAACATTAATTATATAATTAATAATTTTAACATAGACTAGTCAGGGTTCCCCAACCTTTTTCACCCGCAGCCAATAATATTGAAATTAAATAAATATTTTGTCTTCCCATTGGATAAATAATAATGCTAATTGGAAATAGACAAACATTTAAAAACAGTACAAATATGTGTAAACAGAAAGGTTTCATTTAATATTTTTTAAATACTTTATTTTGACACATGTTACTACCATAACATACAAATAAACATAAAAAAATGGATTTAGTTGAATTTGAATAACAATGTATTTTATATCATAATAAATAGATATAGATTTTACACTGAATGTGACACGGCATGGAGCAGACCCTGTCACACCTTCTGGAGTGTGCGCTGTGTCCGAGTAGCTGCACCCAGGAAGACCTGATGATGGCCTGACACGATTATACATATACTGATATCTAAAACATAGGCAATGTGTCTGGATATCAAAGTGAGTATGTACAATAAATGATGGCCTCTATAAAAGTATTTATAATTCAAAGATTATCTTTTGAGGATGATCATTTTGGAATTTATAGTGATTAAATTAAAACACCAATGGATAAATATATACAATAATAATAAACTTTTTGTATTGCTTCCAAGTTAATATATTGATCCCTATCATGCATACCAACTGTACACCTAAAATTCAGAACACCATGTATACCAGCTTATAACTAGAATAATGTTCATGAACAACTTCTTTAAATATTTGATTGTGGAGTTTATAATATACATAAAAAGACCTCGAATAAGCAATAACTTTTCATCATTCCTTCTGTTCGAAAAAAGTTTACAAAAACACTCCTAATATGGTTGCTACCCTTAACCCATTTACTGCGCATAACCTATATAGCGGTCACGAGCTTTACATGGAAATTGTAACCTCATATACAGCTTTATTCTACTGTTGTAATGTTCAAAATTAACTAACTATATAACTGAATGTAAAATACGAGTATATTGGATTCCAGTCAAAAACTATAAGCAATGTCTGATATTTGTTTACTAGAAAATGTATTACAGTCAATATAATTTGCATGAAAATTGATTAAAAAATCTACCAAAAAGACGCGAATAAAGGAGAAGAGTAAGAGATTAAAAAATGTGACTAAATTAGTAGTGGTAACAACCAATTATTATGTAAATAAAATATAATTGATACATTATTAAGTACATCACCCAATATCCCCCCTGGAGTAGTTGTATAAATGGTGGGCTAAACTGAAAGACTAATTAGTACTGTAATGGGGAGAGGCTGGCGATGTAAAATTAGCAACTGATGACTTTGATTTAGAAGCCCTATAATAGCAATTTATTTTCTATATAATATATTACAAAATAATTGCATATGTACGCATACTCATCTATAATATCAACAAAGAGCTTAACCAATTAACTGTAGAGTATTAAAATCATTGTTCTTGATCTTACATAGTCATTTTTCAACATGTAATTATTTTGGGAAGGCCTTCATTTAGTAATTGATAAACTAGTTTTTCTTCTACATCACTAATATTATTCAAAAATACAAACAAAGTAATAAATGTTTGTTAATGTAATTTTATTTTAAAATTTCTGAAACGCTTTCACAAAATATAATCACATTTATATCATATTCTTATTCATTTCGTATGAATTATGAATGGTAAATGCTCCGGTTCCACTCTTGCAAGGAATGCCCACCATAAGACAACTGGAAGCTGACTTTAGCATGTCCAGCTTTCCTTTGACAGCAGCGTCCTTCAGGAAGGTCAGCGAAGACTCGAAAGACATCTGTTGCAGGGGAGAAACAGAAGACTCCATTCCTTTTCTGCTCATTGGCTCAAACACTCCGTTGTAAGTCATATAATCAGAAATTAGAGACAGATGCCTCAAGTCCACGTTGATTCCGTAAACATTAAACACATTTTGAACTTCCTTAATTATAACCTTACAAGCCGCCTCGATTCCATAAGTTATAGCAATAGCGTGAATATCGTTAGAATACAAACTGTTCAAATCTAACAATTCATTCCATTGAAACATTTCAATCATATTGATTCCTTCCGTTTTTAAGATTAATTGATTTTTATTGTTAGTGTAAGTGATTGCCCTCTTGATGTTGGGAACTTCTCTTATGATACACTTTGCAGCCAAAGCTTTAAGTACAGCTGCCATGTCAACTTTCGAAACATTTAATGGCAAATTAAATACTAATTTACACCAAAGGTAGTCAACCTTGTCGTAAGTATAATTAGTGGCTTGTCCATACTGGCTGATCACATTCATGGATCGTTCATCAGGGTCTTCATCGAGTTCCGCGAAGCCTTCATCTTCCTGATCTGGTCTCTTGGCAACAGATCCCTCGTGGTCGGAGAGCTCTTCTTCCCCAGACTCAGGGTCCTCATACTCTTGGCTTTCGTTGTGACGTTTTCTATTCCTCACCTGGAAGATCACAAAAATCATTTATCATTCATTTTTACATTATGATTTAATTGAGAAAAATTAAATCACTCACACACAAACAAACAATCAAAGAGATATATAACAAAAATGCCATTGGTTTAATATTATGATTGTATGTACGAGCGCTTATACTGAGCTGAAAAGGGTTGCGGAGGATCGAGAGGAATGGAGATCGAGATGCAAGATTCTGTTGCTGCAAACCAATCCACCGGATTGATACTACGAAGAAGATGTACGAGTATGTCTAAGTGAACATTATGATTGCATCATGGATCTTTAATAAAATGGCAAGTTTATTAATAAATTTATGAAATAGTTTGATAAATAAATAAATAACCTGAGTGTTGTCATCGTCTTCGTTTTCCTGTTCCTCATCGGAGCTTTCATTCTCTTCTGTAAACATTCCTCTTCTCGTCCCCGACTCGCCGGCTGCTTCTGCATCATCATCATCATCACCTCTGACCTTCTTCTTCACCTCTTCCTTGCTACCGACCAACAGGCCGGACCTCTTTCCGGCTGCCTTAGAGATATCTTTAAACATCATCGAGAAGAATGTATTCTCCATGTACTTTAAGACATCCTTGGGCGATATGCTATAAAGATGTTTGTAAGCGTAATACGGTAAGAAATGGAAGTCTAAAGTGTAACAAACTTCTCTTGCAGGTAATAATTTAAGTTCCGAGTGAACATTAATTTTTTGTAATACATTTTCAATGGTAACTTTACACAGGGTTCTCTGTAGTTTTTCAGCAACTCGGTTTACATTTGCGATTTCAGATTTGAACGGTATATCCATGCTAGGAGTCTTGAGCTTTGCCGATGCCATCATCAAGATTTCTCGAAGTCGAGGAATACCGAGAGTCACGTTCATCTCACCTCTTCCGGCAAAGTGGAAGGTATTGAGTGTCATCTGAGTTGAGGGTTCTCCTATAGACTGAGCTGCCAATAGACCGACAGGTTCCCCCGGTACGGCAAGTGACTCCATGTATTTCATCTTCATCATATCATCAAACTCCGAAGGCTGGGCATCTAAATACATTTCAGTATTAGCTAATGTTTGTCTGTTCTTAAGATAGGTATCGATCAACTTCTCCATGTTCTCATTCACTACTCCGAAATGGTGATCCTGTTGTAACTTAGACACCAAAGGATCCGGTCGCTTCTTAGCAAACTGATAATCATAGTTTTGTCTATCTTCTGCGGTCATTGATGTCCACGACTGGAGTGTATTAGACGTCAGGTCGTCCCTTCCAGATATTGATCGAAAGACACTATCTTCAGTTAAGCTATGTCTAGTTTCCTTAGAATACACTGTGAAGGCACTTTCTCTCTTTCTACCGGAGACATGTTTCTTTACCCACTTCTTTAACGATTTATTATGCTTGGATATCGCTTTGAAATTTGATTCTTCACTAAGTTTCTTTAAGTTTTCTTGATTTAAGATAGCTTCTGTATTTTGATGCAAGAATTTTAATTGTTTCTTTTGGAAGAATTGTGCTTTACAGACGTCCATACCATCTTCACCGTAGGCAAACTGAATGATACTGTTGTCGGAGTCTCTCACTGTCATATCGTAATTGATGGTGATGCCTTCTAAATGTTTGATCAAACATCTTTGCAGGTAACCGGACTTGCTAGTCTTGACTGCGGTATCAATGAGACCTTCTCGTCCGGCCATGCAATGGAAGAAGAACTCCTGCGGCTGAATACCGGTCATGAATCTTCCGTCAATGAAACCTCCAGCTCTCGGTGATGTTTCAAAAGGTGGAAAGCTTGGCAGCGATCTTCCTGATATCATCACGGGAGGCCTCTTGCCCTCCAGTTCAATCTGCCCCAATAAACAGGAAATCTGCATAGTGTTAACAGTCGATCCCTTAGCTCCGGACAACACCATCAACTGCAAATTATTGTCAGGAAACTGAGTGAGCAAACCGGAAGGCAAGCAAGTTTTATTGATGTTATTTGTATATTTGTCAAGTGCAGTTTTGTATTTTCTGTCCATCAAAGCCCGGAATTTAACATTTTTACTGTTGGCATCCTCCAGAGCATCGACGAGGTAGTCGTAATCTACATCCGCTGGGAGACTAACAACTTCAGCAGCTGTCGCATTACCGATGCCTCGGCACGTTTCGATAATCATAGATCGAACTTCGTTAGCCTCTGGAATAACTAGAATATCCTTTACACCGAGAGTGAAACCCTCCCATTGAAGGTAGAAAGTAAACAGCTTAGCCAAAGAACTCAAAAGTATACTTGAGCTGTCTCCTCCATACAGCTCATACATGCAGTGTACCAAGCCATATGCCGTTGCTCCGAAATGAGCCTTATCCAATACTCCCGATAATAATTCTCCGTGTCTTATGATAACTTCAGCTTCTGACATTGCATTCCTGTCCAAGAAAGGGGATCCTCCACCGTTCCATGACCGTGGCTGATCTGATTCCCAATGATCAGAATTAATCTTTGATGTTCCGACAAGAGTAATTGCAGTTTTATCTTTAGGAATTATATTGATTATAAGAGTGGACAAAACTTGTTTTCCGGACCATAAAAGATAAGGCTTTAAAATAGCGGGAGGGAGCAGCTTGATCTTGCCTTTTAAATGAGAAAGCCCCTGATAAACTAGCTGCTGGTAATCTGATTTCGAGAAGAACTTTCCCCTGATGGACAATCTCACTCCGGATATGACATGATCTTGGATGAGACCGCTGAGAGGAGTTCCATCTTTTGGTACGAGGTACTGCTTATTAACACTCATTATATTGTAAGCTTCACTCCTAGCAATTTCATTTTGTGGAAAGTGAGCGTTCATTTCATCACCATCAAAATCTGCGTTGTATGCTTTACAATTGGCATAATGAAGTCTAAGAGTCTTTTCGCCTTTCAATACGCGGGCTCGGTGAGCCATGATACTGGGCTTGTGGAGCGTAGGTTGTCTGTTCAACAGCATGACATCGTTGTTGAGAAGATGACGATGCACAATCTTAACGCCAGAAACTTTACTTTCATCAGGAGTTAACAAACGCATGGCTATACTCTCGCGCTTTTTCGCATCGTTGTCTGGGATCCTTACCATCCTGCCATCTTCATTTTCAACCACTAAAGCCCCGGGATGTTTTTTTGGTCCGTTGATAACCATTCTTCTGAGTTCTTCTACATTCCAGGAAGTGACAGGAACGGGATAGGTAAGTTTCATAGCAAAAGCTTCTGGAATCCCTATTTCTTCGATACTCAAATTTGGGTCTGGTGTGATGACAGATCTAGCAGCAAAGTTGACTCTTTTTCCCATCATATATTTTCGAATGACTCCCTCTTTCTTCTCGATAATTTGTTTTAAGCCTTGCTCACCGCTTTTGGAATCATCACTGTTGATTAAGACGTCTATAGAAGCTTGCAGCTCTTGCCAAGCGTTATGCAGCTTTTCTAACGTGCTATCTCCTTTAGCCGTGGAAACGACGGCTTTCACTTGCTCGGATATAGGATTAATAACTTCATTGATATCACCTTTATCAGACTGTAGAACTTGGATGATGGCTCTGATAACAAAGCTCGTCTTCATGATTGTCTTATACATAGCCGTCTGCGGGTGTTCCACTATCTGAGTGCTCAACACATTACAAGGCCTCACAGTAGGCGGCGGCACAGACACGACGTCGAGGAAAAATATATCAGTCGGATAAGTCGTGTTGGTCATTTTCAAAACGGGAATAATAAGTCGAAGAGTAAAGTTTTCTTTTTCCCAAATGGCCCTCATGTATTCCCGGGTCTTGTCCGGTAGCAGCATGGCATTCTTCTTGACCGACTTCTTATTGTTCATATCAGTTATGGGACACATCAGTTTATTTCCGAAAGATACTATTTTATTCAGAGCCTGAGAGCAGTAAATACAAAACTTATAGGTTTTACGTTTTAATGCTGCAGTGATGAATTTGTCTTTTAAGTTGTAAGTATTTTTGTTTAAGAAACACTCTAAAGGAGCGTTTTCTTTTTTAAGTTTCTTTATATACTTCTTGATATGTTTACTTTCCATGATGTCAAAGCTTAAAGCATCATTTAGGTCTTTTTTTTCTTTGCTATTTTTTGCATCGACAACGAGAGAATCTATATCTAGAGCATCAGTGATGTGACCGGCATCGATAAGCTGAAGCTTTAGATTTAGAAGGTTTTTAAGCTGCGGATCGATCTGAAGAGTATTGCAATTTAAGCAACTGTGTTTCAAGATTGTACAAAGTGTTTTATGAAACAATGGGTTGACAACTGTTACAGGTAATTCGATATGCCCAAAATGCCCGACACATGTTTCAACTGATCGGAAGCATGTTCCGCAGGGATCACTTTTATCGTTGAGAGGTCCTAGGACTGGATCATAGAGGCCACCTTTTAAAGGATTCCCGAGGGCGTCGAAAGTCAGAGGCGTGGAAATTTTGACAACGCTGAGTTTCTTGATTTGCTCCTCTGTGAAGACTGAGAAGCGGAGGCTTTCTGGGTCCACAGTCTTGTGGTGGGTCTTGACGGAGACTGCTGCCATCTTATAAGAGTTTTCTGAAAATATTTCAAATGCATTATTATAAGTATAATAATACTAAATAAGTACTGTCATTTCGAATGAAAGAAGTAAATGTTTGTAATATAGTTGATGTTGTAGGTGACAGATTGGTTAGTCGCATTACTCAAATGTTTTTCTAGTCTAAAATGAGTTATTTGAGCTGGTTTAGGATAAGCTAAGTTCTTTTTACACAAACAATTTACACAAAACCATTAATTTATCACATTAAAGTAAATTGATACTTAAAGTCTATATTGAACTAAAAATATCAAAAGAGAAAATCAATATTTTAAATATTCTTTATGTCAGAATGTGTTTGAGTTTGCTAAATAGTGTTGTGGAATAGTCGGACTCTATATGTATTGTGAAATAGGCGGGCCTCCCAATATCATGTGTGGTCTGAACTTCAAATTGTGATTTTTTTAATAATGCAAAATAATATCCGTAAAGATATAAAAATAAATTCGTATTATGGTTTCAAAATATATAACCTAAAAATTTAATTAAATTACATCATAACTGTAGATAAATGAATATGCAGATTATAATTCTGCTACAATGTATCTTTTTTGAACTTACCAGTAATAAAAAATTAAATACGATGAGGAAAACAGGATTTGTTATAACATTACATTATTTCGTTATTTGACAGACGAGACATGCCTGCACATGGCACTATGGATCAGAGTGAAGTTGGCTTCGTTCGCTCGTCAGAGACACCAACCGGAACCGAACCGATATTATTTTCTTTTTTTCTGTTTTATGTAGATTTTCGCGATTTATTTTTCGCTGATAATGTTTTATTTTGATGTATGTATAAATTATATAATGTCTGGTGAATGTATACAGTGATCACTATAAAAATATATATACAATATTCTTCCAGTCAAGTTACCGAATATTATTATTCAGAATATTTTCATCAAACATAAATTATTTTAATATTCAATAAATCTCGTATTTTAAAATATCCAGCACAGCCGAAAATTCTCAGCATTTTTAAGTCAATCGCATTCAGCAGAGCACAACCGGTCCAGACCAGTGCACTCTATGATGTTCAATCAGGGTGGCTGGATGCAGCATGCGGAAATGTGTGTTGTGTTAATGTATGGGTTAAGGAAATTGCGAGTGAATATTGTTTATACTTTTTCTTGAAGAGATGCAGATTGTAAGAAGCAAGAAACGCAAACGCTGGAAGAGCATTCCAGAGCTTTCCCTAGGCATTTAACCCTTTCATTACGGTTCGGTTTGAATACAAATTATACTGTCAATTATAAAACTGGTATTTGAAGCATAAATGTACTAATCTGGTATATTTTCATATATCACATTGGTTTTTGTATTTTTTAGCTATCAGATGATGCATAAAAAATATTCTAAGAAAGTAGCAAAACGATTTATCACGTCAACCAATGTCAACAGTCGGGGAATCTTATGACGGCATATGCCGACAACCAATGCGAAAGGGTATAGAAGGAACTTTGGAAACTGTAGGAACTTGGTCGACACACATTAACCGTTTCTGGTTGTTCGGCAAGTGTAAGAAGAGTTTGTCGGTTTGGCAGTGGGTGCAGGTTTTGTCCATGTGCGACTACCAAGACATATTATTATTAGAGACCAGTATTTTTAGCATTTAGTAATAGATGCCAAATAGATGCTATTAAATACAAATTTATAAAATATAAAAATAGATTCTCAAATTACAAATAATTGCAGAATTTGATTGTTTTATTTTAAATAATTTTTACTATAAAAAATATTAAATTATAGATTTTGCATTCATATTGTAGACGAACATACTTTACACGAAAAAAATAGATGATACAGTGCTTCATTCACATCACAGAGGCCAAAATGAATGGTACTAATACCAAAAATACAATTAATTTTAAAAAGAAGCTCATGTATATAAATGCCCTATGAGTTTTCACATAATTGCATGTTTTAGGATAGGAATAGGAAAGAATATATGTATTACATTTCTAGTGCTGGGCAGATAAAAAACGTTTGAAAGGTTTCTTATCAATTCTTCAAAAAATGAACTTGGTGACGGTTTAGTTCGTTGCTGAATAATTAAATAATTTATTTTATATTTTGATGACTGCCCTGTTTTTTTTTTTTTTTATTGTGTTAATTATTGTATGTATAAAAAATAAGGATCAATTGCCTGAAATAATGACTGCATCAAGTAAAAAGCTGAGTTTTAGAAAATTTAACACATTAATGATAGAACATGAAGTACTTCAGTTAAAAACGTTAAACTGACAATTATTAGTGAAACTGTAATACAATTAAACCAACATGTTATTATGATTTTTCTTCCCGTTTATTTTTTTAATTTTTTAATAATTACAAATATGTAAATCTAATTTTAGAGTATTATATAATGTATTAAATTAAATTACAACTATAAATATGGTTCAGTTAAAGTATTGTATTTGTTAACAGTAATAGACACATATTTTTTTAAACAACAGCTATTACAGAAATTATAAACACAAGTTCATATGGGTCTCGCAATACACTCGATCAATGAGGAATTTAAATGTTTCAGTGATATTAAAAGTAAGTAACTTAGAAGAACCCTGCTAACAGTCCGGCCACATTCTCACACATTGTCTTAATCTCGTTATCATTAACAAACTCCGCCGCAAGGATGGCGTTCCCTATGGCGATAGTCTCCCTGGTGGTTCGGGCTTTGATCCATATCTTCCCGTTCATCCCAGCGGCTAACTCAAAAGGTATTTCCTTAGACAAAAACTCCAGCAGACGATATTTTTTATTTAAGATTTTTCGGATCAAGTTCAAGCTAGCGGTAAAGATAAATCCATCGGCGAGTACGCCCAGTTTGCCTTTCTTCCCATGGGAGTCCATGCAGACCAGCTCCGGCTCCATGTCTCTGTTGGCCACCAAGAGCTTCGCGAAAATTGCGTCGCCGACTTGGACGTCGGGCCTATTTTTCTTTGTGGCATTTTCAAACGCTAAGTACGAAAGTGAGGCCGATTCGCTGGAGCCGATGTCTACTTTGAAAATGTCACCGGCCTTTTGGATAACCACGCCGACAACATTCTCGCCGCGCGATGGAACGTATCGTTTCTGGTGGCTGTCTACCCAGAAGGTGTTTGGCTCTTTCTTGCACAGGACGCCCGCTTTGCACGTGGAGATCTTGTCCCCGTCTTGCTTGAGTCCAGGACCTAGGATGATCTTGATTTTGGATGAAAGGTTCTTTATTTCAGTGACCGAGTCACCAGGCAAGACGACATCGCCAACTCGGACTATCATGATTTCTTAATTACGCGAATATGTTATTATTGCTTCAATTCTTTTACTACCGTCGTGTAAAAATGACATTTATATTTTAGGTTATGTTTTTATGCGTTGTTGCGTGTTGCTATAAAAATAATATCATCGATGTCCACAAGATAAAAAAATAATACAAACATCCAGTTTCATAATTGTATATAAATATGATTATTAGAATATTTTCAATGGGTTATTGATATATATAATTTTTAATTTATCAATTTTTAAAAATCAGTTTAATAGTTATTCACAAGTATTTTTTATATGGATAAGTATAATGATATTGTGGCTTTTGGGTTTAGCCGTGTGTGGCGAATTTCTTCTATCCAATATTTTGACCACCATTGTAGGGATCTTCTTCAGAGTTGATGTCTAAGTCATCAACTACTTTCCCTATTAAAAATATTAAATGATAGATTTTGCATTCATATTGTAAACAAAAATACTTTACATGAAAAAAATAGATGATAACAGTGCTTCAGTAATATATCAAAAGATTTAAGGGATAGGTTATTTTCTTTAACTGTTTTTTTAAAGAATCCTTTTAATTTCATAAAAGTTTTTTTCATTCTAAGAATAACGTTGTTTTTAAGAATCATTATTGAAAAATTGTTTTTTATTTCCATTAATTTTAACGCCCTACTCTGAGTTGCAAACAAAGATCAATGTAATTTTCTTGGCATTCGTTGACCTTCAGCTTTTGAAAATTATTCAAAATAACTAATTTTAGTGAAAAATAAAATACCTACATATTGAGTTGTGTATTTTAAATTATCTTATGTCCACATTAAAAAAAGAAGATATGTTAATTCAGTTTGACAGTAAGGTGACATTCAAGCGAGAAATTAATAACAGAAACAATATTTAATTTTATAATAGTAACTTATTGAAAGGAAAATTACTTATTTTGTAGAGTATAAATGAACTCAAATATATGAAGTACGTTTTTTGTATCATTTATGTGTCCTTTGTAATTTTTAATTTTAAACCAATTTTAAAAACAAATTGCCTACAATTTTTATGTCAAATTATGTAATTAAGTGATATACTTTAATATTTTTAATTTGCGTTAAAACATTCTGTACTTATTTTTAATTTCATTCAAATTGTTTTATTTGTAGGTTTCGAATATTATCACCAAATTATGGAAATATATTGTTCAACAAAAATAATGCTTTCAAAATGCAAAAATTGTATATATCGAGCATTGAGTACGAGAAAAAAATTAAGGTTAGTATTAACGGTATTGTGAACCTTTTTTCCATTATTCTTTAATTGCAGAAATGTATTACGTTTATTTATTATCACATAAAATATTTAACTTAGTGATTCGAAAAATTTACATAATATTAACAGTTCAGCGATATTAAAAAAACAAAGATAAATTTTATTATAAACTAAAATAAAACAAAACATAAATAACGGAATAGTTAATTTTAACAATCTTCCTCGGGAAATAAAAGAGATCAGCGATATTAAAATATTGATTGAAAAGGTGAAACAGTACTTTAAAAGAATTACGAACAGAACTGACGTCACTGCATAACAAATTGAAATAATGAAATGTACCAAAAATGTATTATTAAATTATTTATACATTAAATTTAATTCAACATATAGTATATTAAATCTTTAATCATATAATGTTAGTTCTATATCAAAATCATGTAAATGTATAAATATGTAATACTCTGTATAAAACTGTAAAATAATATAGATGAATCCCACGCCACACACAAGATCTTATCTTTAAGTGGTGTGGTAAGCGAATGTAAAAAAAAAAAAAAGAAAAAAAAAAAGAATGTAAAATTGTATCTTTTTATATTTGATTAAATAAAAAAAAAATGTATCTATGTAAAAAATGTATCTTTTTATATTTGATTAAATAAAAAATAAATAAAAAAAGTAGTGGTTTTAAAATAGTAAGAGGACAATAATTCCTCTTTGATTATGGATTCATTCTAGTTATTTTCAGCTTTTTCATTTGGCATTTGCCCACTGCTCAGAAATACTATAATTATGTGTCAATTGCTCATCGATTTGCAAATCGTTGTTTGTTTTAAGAACTAATCATTGAGTACCATTGAGATTTGTCAGCGGGCCTCTTGGTGTTGAGGACTGTAGCGTGTCCTAACATGCCGGGTTCTGGAGATTGACTGTCCTGTTAGCAGCCTGTGTTAGCGCACACCCTTGTAATTGGTCACATGTCAGCATGGTGTTGCCACATGGCTCCTCTCCAGCATTTGCGTAGCTTATGCCAATGCGATATTAGCTGTCTTCGGATTCACAGGAACCAGCTTGAAAATTATACTTTCCTCCCAGATCTGGTAGTTTTACATTCAAGTTCTGCGTTTGTAAATGGAAACATGGTATTTGTTTCAGGTTTCGTTGAGATGGTTGTCTGCGGTGTCTCTAGAACATCTGCATGCACGAAGGCTGACGTCAGATGGTTGATAGTCAAGTTCTTTTCTCTACGTCTAACTTCTACAGAGATAATCTTTTCGTTCCTCTTGATGACCGGAAATGGTCCTTCATATCGTGCCTGTATTGGTGTATGGACAGAATCAGTCCTTACATTACGTTATGTCAACAACAACAAATTAAATAATAATTAAATAATAATTAAATAAATTTAACTTCTAGAAATGTTACGCTGTACTTTGCATCAAAGAAGGAAGTGACCAGGAGACGGTGAGAAGAGCCTACCTCGACCTCGCCAAGAGATTCCATCCAGACTCCGGCTCAGCTGAAGCTGACGGAGACAAGTTCCGACAAGTCGAGGATGCCTTCAGAACATTGAACAAGAAGAATGCACAAGACAGATGGGGAGTCAGCGAGAGTAAGCAAGCCAAGGTGTTTGACATCAAGGTATAGTCTTATGAGTCAGAAAACTGAATGTTTTATATTAACTTGTTATTTTTATGAACTAATTATCAATCAAAATCTGAGCCCAATCCAGTGTAATATCACTGAACCATAATCCTTAGACAAAATTAAACCCAAAAATTCTTTGAAATAAATTTAATAACAAAATAAAATGACTGTATTTTTGTTATTTTTACAGCATACAGCGCCCCAGCATCGTCAGTATTTGAGTTACGAGGGCACGGGTTCAGGGACTCCGGCTCAGCGAGAAAAGCAGTGGGCGAAGAATCGTGCCGCCCGCGCAGCCCAGAATGTTATGGAGCACCGAGTGGCTAAGGCGTCAGCGTCAAAGGGCGCTCTGCTGGACAAAAATGCACCCAAGAAACTAAAACACGACATTAAAACCAAGTATTTAAATTTCTATAATTTGTTGGTCATCTTAAATTTATTCCCGCATTTTAAGAGTCTTGCAGAAGACAATATATTTTATTGTTATTATAACCATGAGCCTAACCCACTTTTCGCAGTAGATAGTATCCCTTCAGAGCTTTATTATATTATTTGATATAATTTTTGTTCAATACTATTTCATAAAAAAAAATACACCTAGCAAGGCACAAAAAATATATTTTATAAAATCATTTTTTGAAGTAAATTTATAATTTTTTTTACCATATCCGCTCCTCTGTTTTGTCCTTAAGGGGTGGTTCAACCCTACCGGAGGCATGTATAGAGCTTAGATTTAATTAAATAAATTTGAAAAAATCAAGGTTGGTCTTGATATAAAATGTGTCGGTTAATTTATTTCCATATTACAGGTACGGCTTTGACCGTTTGGTGGAAGATCTTATTCAAGAGTCGATGTCAAAGGGAGACTTCAGCAACCTGAGTGGCAGTGGGAAGCCCCTGCCACTGCACCAGAAGACCAACCCGTATGTGGACTTCGTGACACATAAAATGAACCAGGTATAAAAAAAATATTTTGCTTCATCACACTTATTTATTTGTATTTACTTACATATTATTTACATTTCTGTGAATGAATACTGGTGGTTGTTGTTGGTATTCTTCCGTTATGCTCAGAAGAGCAGCTCAAAAAGAAGTATGTCCTGGCAAACAACTATGATTCAAGTTTCTGTAATACTTAATGGACTCTCACTTTTGTATGTATATATCAAAAAGAAGATCTCTTAAGAGCTGTCCACGAGTGATATGAACTGCAAGATTGTTCAATTATAGGAAATCAACACAGCTGTACAGACATAATGATCTGTATAACTGCAATCACACAATTCAAATAGCTCATATGAACAGCACTTTACCTTGCATATTTATTGCAGGTTCTGATTGACAACGGGTTCACTCCAGAATGGATAGCTCTTCAAAAAGATATCCGTCTACAATTGGAATGTTTTCGAAATAGTCTTTTAAATGAGCGAACATCACTAGGACCCGTTCCGCTGACAGATGCGGAACAAATAATCTGGTCAAAGATAAAAGAAAAACATGAAGAAATGGTCAAGCAGATCAATTCAAAGATTACGCACTATAACCTGATTGTTTCCAATACTCCAAAAGCAGATGTTCCTGGTGATGCTACAGAAAGAATCTGACGAAACTCTGGAGAAGGGAATGAACAAGACTCAGCTGCCACCTGTGCCACCGAAAGTTGAGGTTAAAAGTTACGATGTTAGCAATGAAAAACACCAAAATGTTATGTCACTGTTATTTTCAATATTCAAATTATGACCAGATGTAACGGTAATTTAAGGAAATAAGTAAGATATTGTTAATGATTTGTATATGAACAACACCACACAATATAGCTTGAAGTCATGTCAATTTTATAAATAATATTGTGGCAACACAGTACAGACACACCACTAAGCACAAGGGCTAACGCCTAGATAACAACTGAGTAGTTTATATTATATTCAACCACTCTGATAATTGTGAATGTTGGTTTAACTATTATATTTAAAAATAAGAATTAAATAAAAATAAAGATTAAGTAATTGTGAATGATTTATAAACAAAATCAAATTACCTATCTAAATGTTGTGGCAAACTCTGAAAATTTAGTACTGTGAAGGTGATATATTATAATGTTATTTAGTATTGTATACTTTTTAGATTCATAATTATCTATGAAATTCCTTAATTTAAATAATGGAATATTTGTATTGTGAAAATAATCTTACTTTATAAATAATGAAACATTGTTTTATAAAATTTTATTTTATTGTTTGAAAACAAATATATATATATTTTACTATTAATATTTTAACAGCAGTAAAAACTAAAAAATACATAAAACTAAATCTTCTGACAAATAGTTTTTTTTAAAACCATAGACACATTGTGATGTAATTTTAATCAGCACATTTTAGGTAGCCTATAAAATGTATTGTCTGTGATAAATCCCCATAAATAAAAATGTCTGTAAACGGATATCAGATGATAAGAATACAATGAGTCTTTATTATGATTAATTTTAATTTCCTTTTGCCTTAATTTTTCCTTGTATGAACTAACATTTATTTTTTCTACTAAATATTACGCACACACAAAATATATCAGTAGTTTAAAAAAAAATGTTTCGTATATTTTTATATCATTATTTAACAAACTATATGGCAGGATAAAAAGCCTAATATTATAAATAAAATTATGAATAAAAATTTTCACAGCTATTTTACAACAACCAGTTAAATCATGATTATTTTTTAAATTATATATTTATTTTCACGATTCCTTTATGCTCTATATTCATGTTATATTAAAATTATGCTCTCCGACTAATATTTTTGGAAACGTAACAAACAATATGTTTTTTTTTTTTATTATTTATAAAAAACATTCAAAAGTAGACAAAAATTGTGGAACACAGAAGTGGTTTTTATATAAAGAAATCACATAATGTATTTTTTAATTTTACATTCTAAACAAATCTAAGAAAAAATTGGTCCCGAATATTTATAATATCAACTGGTAATATTAAAACCATTAATTTTAAAATATATTGGTTCAGAGGCTGTTGTGGTGGAAACATAAAGATGTTTTATAATAAAACTTGAATGACAAGCCAAGCTCTTATAAATATTGCCAAATATATACAATTATAAAATGAGTATAACATTATTTTTATTATCTTTAACTTTATCTTCACATTCACTATCAGTCTGTGTGAGTGGATAACATTTATTAAATTGACAATGTTGCATTTAAATATAAAAAGAGAGCTGTTTTTTATATGCTCTAATGTTAATCCCCCGTGTCAGATATTAGTTTTTCAGATTAGTCACTTGCCATGTTTAACGCCCTAAAGTCATCTTCACAATCATATCGGCATGGTCGCGAATTTTTAAATTGTCAATTTTCCATTTAAAAATTCCTGTCATTTTTTAAATGTTCTAGAGTTACATTCATAATTTGGTGTCAATTGTCACTAGCAGAGGTTAAGGAGTCTGTTGTCAGGCCCCAGCCTCACGCGGCCCCCGGCCAGCAATCTCAGGGCCTTGGGATACGCGCGATGTTCCGCCTGATGTATTCTCTCGCTGAGGGTTTCTTCCGTGTCTCCGCTCTGCACCGCAACTCGCTCCTGCACTAATACTGGTCCAGTATCAACGCCAGCCTGCAATTATATAAATTAAAGTGTTAGAATGTGACTAATGAATTTTTTTTTCCCAGTTTTAATTGTCTGCCGATATGGTTTCACAATCCATATGCGCATCCCTCCGAACGCTTTTTGCTTCTCTCGCGGTGACGGATCAAGCTGAATAGGCGCTTCTGTTCGCGTCTTTCTGCTGCATCCCTTACGATAGACATCTATATCATCTCACTCAGCATAATAAAAGAGTAATAGAATTCTCAATTTCGTCCAACAATTAACTTGGAAATTATTCTGGAAGTATAAAGATATTTTAGCTGAGAGGAAAAACATGGAGACTCCAGCAATTTGACTGAAATAAAAAACTTTCTTCTCCACATGCGTTCTATATCTGAAACATATGATAAACGGAAATTGCCGTCACTTAGTTCTGTCAGCTGCTACTGTTCTTTTCTTGTTATAGGACATATCTCTACCTGAAGATCTACTTGGGAACATATATAATTCCCGACAACCTCTAAAGCAGAAGTCCTAGTGCTTGAAGTATCCGGGGCATATTTTTGGGTGATTTGTTAAAGATTTTTTTTTTTAGGAAATCGGATGATTATCAAACTATGACCCAACAACTCGTGTGGCACGCCCAGCACCATCCCGAGTCCATAGTTGAATGTATGGATCATCTCAGCATTTTCAATGTTTAGTGTATAGGCTGATCAGAATAAACAACGCTCATCGCGAGGTAACAACATATCATCAAGGAAGACAACTTGAGACACGCACATAGTATAATAACTTCGAATCTAGATTGAGGTCTGTTGTCATATGTATTCTGCGCTGTAAAGTCACAGGAAGGCCATCAGCCACTTGATAACCAATTAGTTTTGTAGAGCATTCCATGATGAGTCTCCGTTTGAGACCTACATACAGAACAGGAAAATGTGGATTTTTCAGAGTTTCCTGTATCCCCAATCCACGCAAATACCCAAAAATAATACAGTTAAATATGTTTTTTGAATGCGGCACTTTTTTGGTGTATTTGTTAATCAATTTTTGGACAATTAATATATCAGATATTGTTTATTGTTTTTGACTGGAATCCAATATATATTTATAGTCAGTTATATAGTGAGTTTAATTTTGAATATTACAACAGTAAAATAAAGCTGTTATATGAGGTTACAATTTCAATGTAGAGCTCATGACCGCTTACGCAGTGACTACGATAAACCTGGACCAATAGAGAGAACTCTATCATTCCATGCTGTCACTGACAATGGTAATTTTTAAGCATTATTTTGTTTTTTTTTAATTAAAAGCCAACATACATCGACAAAGTGTACGGAGCAGCCGCTCTCTTCATCTCCGGCCTCTAGAGCTTGCTTCTGCGCGTGCATGCCCTTGTGCTTGGGCAGCAGCGAGGGATGGATGTTAACAAGGCGCCCTCTCCAGCGCTCCACGAACCCGGCCGAGAGCACTCGCATGAACCCGGCCAAGCAGATCAGCTGCACAGAGGCGGCCTCCAGAGCGGCCGACATCATAGCGTCAAACTCCTCCCGGGTCTTGTAGTCTTTATGATTGATAACCTGAAAAAGTCAAGATCGATATAAAATAAAATTAATTGATTCTTATTAAAAAGTTGTCAATAAGTTTTCATTGGATTGTGATTATGGTGCTTTTTTTATTTAATCACAAAATATATGAAAAACATAATTCGTTATGGTATAGGGTGGCGCGCAGCAGACGCATGGATTCATACGTAAAATACGTTTATATCCATATGTCTGCCGCGCACCACCCTGTATATTGAATAGATACACAATATTTTTTCTTATTACACAAGAAATGTACTCTTTGTTGTAAAATAACATATATTTTGCTAATAAATCTGTATGTTCATTATTGTCTAGTGTTTTATATTTATTATTATGATTGTTATTTATTTTTATGCAATCGCAAGAGGGAGAGCACAACCGGTCGATGCCAGTGCACTCTATGATGTTCAGCAGCCAGGGTGACTGGTCGCTGCATATGGGAAGCGTGTGTTGTGTTTGTGTGTGGGTGGTGAGATTGCAAGTGTATATTTATCTATTTCTTGAAGAGTGTATGAAGGAGGAATCACAGACGCTGAAAGAGCATTCCAGAGCTTACGTTGGAAGCTGCCAGTCCTTGTTTGACATACATTAAATATGTATGGATGTTTGGCAAGTGTAAGGCAAGTTTATCGGTTATTATTGTCCACAGACAAGGTTTTTCCGTACTGTTCGGATTTCTACTGGAAAAGTGTATTTAATATTACTAAAAACTGTCTGTTTTGTGAGTTTTACTGTAAAAATTGAAAAATGGCTTACTTTGGTGGGTATTCCAGCTTCCTTGGCCCTCATCAGTCCGTAGGCATCTTCCTTGTTGCTAATAACCAGCACAATGTCTGCACAGATGCCCATGTTGACGTTGCGGGTGGCTTCAATGAGGGCTTGGAGGTTACTGCCGTTACCAGAGATCAGGACTGCCACCTAGAAATATAAAAATATTGTTGATAATTCAGAATTTATTTATTCATTCATTTTTATCTCACCATGTCCGCTCTCTAAACTGGAATATATGGACATCACGAGCCATCGTTATAAAGCTTTGTCAGCTACCTTGGTCCTCGCCTCGTCCCATATCAGCTCTGCCTCCCGTAGCTCTGCTGAGTGCATTCTATATATATAGTTCCTGACGGCAAGAGCCCGGGGAGTTGTCAATGCTCTCCTGCAGCATTCGCAAAACATATCCCAGGGAGGTGAACTTTCGTCTCTTGACTGACTATTAAAGGCTGCCTTGTCCGCTCTCCCACCGCGTCATTCTTCACAAAGTCAAACTTTCGTACTTCTAGTATTCTAAACAGAGATCTGTTCTTCTTCATAGTATCAATCCGGTGGATTGGTTTGCAGCAACAGAATCTTGCATCTCGATCTCCATTCCTCTCGGTCCTCCGCAACACTTTTCAGCTCAGCATAAGCGCTACAATTCATGTCCTCGAATACTTGCTGTAAATACTCCCGTCTAGGGCGCCCTCTACAGTTTCTACCCTCAACCATCCCCTCCACAATATCGTGAAGAAGACCATCGTGGCGCATGATGTGACCAATCCATCGGGCTCGCCTCTCTGAGATGGTTCTTATTAGGTGCCTATCTTCCTTGATTATCCTGAGAACCTCATTGTTCGTGACGTGGACTCTCCAGGAAATTCCGAGAATTCTTCTGTACGACCACATCTCAAAGGCCTCTAGTCTTTTTTTATCACTTTCAGATAAGCACCATGTCTCACAGCCGTACATTAAGATGCTCCAAACAAGTGTTTTGGCAAGTTGCTTACGGAGCCCTAAAGAAATATTCTTTGACTCAAGAATTTTGGCTTTTTTATTGAAAGCTAGCCTTGCTTGATGTATTCGACTGTTGACTTCTCTTTTGTTCTGCCATCCCAAGTGATTGTACTTCCAAGGTATACAAATTCTTTTGCATCTTTTAGGGGTACTCCTAGCATTGATATGTTAATTTTCTGCTGCTCATTGCGGCTTACTCTCATGACTTTGGTTTTTGTGCTGTTTATCTTCATATTGTAGTTGGAATTAAATATGTTTTCCATGGATGTCAGCGCTTCAGTGAGTTCATCTTCAGTTTCAGCAATCAGAGCAATGTCGTCAGCAAACCTTATCATATCAATCTTTTGGCCATGTGTTTTAACCCCCTCTCTATGGCCCATTTTTTCCCTGATGTTATTAATTGCATTTTGTATGTATACGTTGAAGAGTACAGGCGACAGAGAGCATCCTTGTCTCACCCCTTGATGTAATTTTGCTTCCTTTTGGACATTTCCAAGTGATATTATGGCAGCTTCTTCTTTGTAAAGTGAAAATATGAGTCTTCGTTCCTTGTATTTGACTCCAATTTCTTTCATTACATCGAAGAGCTTCTCCCAATCTACTTTATCAAATGCTTTTTCAATGTCCACGAAGGCAATATATGTATCTTGGTCCACTTTTATCCTCTTTTCCAAGATCATACGCAGGGATAAGATTGCTTCTCTGGTTCCCATTCTTTTTCTGAATCCAAATTGATTGCTAGTGAGAGTCTTTTCAATTTATGGTTCAATTTTATCGAAACCTATTATCCGGCTGTTTAGGCTTTTGGTGAGAAGCCAAGATCCACCGCCGTAAAGATTTCGAAATTCATTTATAGGTGCATTAACCGTTAAACGCCCAGTGGTCCCATACGGGACCGCAAATTTGCATCGTTCAATGCCCTAGCAGGCCAATGTTTGTAATGTTTTGTCACACAATAGATTCTTCCATGAACTTACTTTAATACTATTATTACAAATTATTGTATTCCGATTGTGAAATGAACCATAAGCACTCCTGTATGGGACCGTAGGGCATTGAATGACCACTGGGCGTTTAAAGGTTAAAACTGATGAAATGTAAGCATCACTTTCAAGATTATTATTATCTAACCTTGTGTGTAACTTGCAGGGTACCAAACGCAACTATATATTTTTTTCTACATTTTTTTATTTAAAAATTATATATAATAAGATTATTATTACCTTCTTTCTTGGTAGGATAGGAAGTCTTCGCACAAACTCAAGTGCCGAACTGAAGTTGTCAACCAGGACCCTGGCTGTTCCAGCAGGTCTGGCCTGCACGCTGCCTACGACCATGGCTCCGTAGGCTCTCGTTGCGCTCATGACCTCCGCCTGGTCCTCGTGTGACACGACCAGCACCATGCCAAGCCCACAGTTGAATGTGTGGATCATCTCGGCATCTTTGACGTTTCCTGTATCAGCGATCCACGCAAACACCTTAAAGAAAGATTACATTATGAAAATACAAAAAATGATTTTTTTACCATTTCCGCTTCATATATAGAACAAGAATACACAAACAGCAGCAGGTGAATATTTTTAGCTTGAAATAATTGTCATATTTTGAAGGTAGCAGGATCTAACGTCCATTAAATGTGTACATGGACACCGCAAATTGCCGTTTCACAGTTCTGTTAGCTAAGATTGTCTATGCCTTGTTCCAGAACACCTGCAATCTACATGGGGACATAAATGGTTTCCGGGAGCCTCCGGGGCAAGAGCCCGCAAACTTGCACAGGCCTGGACATTTTTTTTGTCCTTAAGGTGTGGCCTAATCCTACCGTGGGCATGTGTAGAGCGTAGATTTGATCAAATCAATTTTTAAAAATCAAGCTTGGTGGATCCTTTTAAAAATTATTAAATCCTCTTTTTTTTATATACGAAGGCTGCAAAAAATTAGATGTCTTTTGAATTTTCGCAGGCTAAAAAAAAGGCTACTTATATTCGATTTTCTATTTTTTGTGTCTCTTTATTTTGGGAACGAGAAAATATTTAAGAAAAGGACAAGTCAAGGGAAAACATTGACTACAGCAATATAAGAGTGTTGTTTCTGGCCAAAAATTATCAATATTACATTTAAAATAAGCTTTATATACTTTTAGTAATTAAATCCTCGTAATTAACGTTAATTCTTCAATATTGAAAGAAAAAATACTTTGTTTTAGATTCATTAGTATATGTGTATAAATGGTGTTACTAACCGGATGTACGTGCCAGTAATGAGCATTGAGCCTTGCGCGCATGTTTTCTGGAATGATCCGAGGTATGTTGTCCACCAGCCCTCCTCCTGTGATGTGAGCAATCGCCTTTATCTTGTTTTTATGAACTGCGGGGAGGACAGAGTCTACGTAGATTTTTGCTGGCCGCAATAACTCTTCAGCTAAAAGAATAACCAATAAAAATCATTAACCATAATAAATCACAAATAAATATATAAAAAAACAATGGAGCATATGTTTAACATATATTATATAAGTAAAACTAAATGATTTTGGAAACTTCGACTAGACCAGCAATCATCAAACTCTTATAAATGAATTGTAAAGAATTTAACTATAAACTTTTATTAGGAACCTGAGTTGGCAGAACAAAGGACAACCTCAAGCGGTGGTAAACGCTTCGACAGGGAGAATCACTGCTGTGTGACTGTGGAGACCTGCAGACCGCCTCACACCTTACATCCTGGCCCCAAGTGCCCTACTAGCTGCACATCCCAAGGCCTAATGATGGACATCACATGGGCCTTCGATGTTGTCCAGATACCGGGCGAAAACAATTTGATGCCGCTGACACGAAGAAGAACAATAAACTTCATTTCCTATTGCAAACTAACCATTTTTTTCCAGGGACCATCACTTTTTGCCACAAAATTAATTTAGTAATTACTAACCAAATGTCAGTCCTTCTTCACTGAAAGGTGCCAAGTCATTCAATGTGCAGTTGACTTTTTCCATTAGTTTGTGAATCAGACTGAAGCCATTGCTATGTACTCCATTAGATGGTAGGCCAATAATTATGTCTCCAATCTAAAAACAAACAAAAAAAAGTTGTAAATATTTTTTTAAATTGATATAAATGTAATTAATGGAATATTTTGAATTAAAAATAATTCTTTACATTGATGTCCTTGAGTCTTGGAAGGATTTGTGATTTTTCCACAACTCCCAGAGCGAAGCCTGCCAGATCATATACTCCTGGTTTGTACATCCCGGGCATCTCGGCTGTTTCGCCACCTAAAATCAAATTATTATCATTTTATATACAATTAAATATCAAAAAGAAAAGTATTTTATATCTGTTATTTTAACCTAACCATACAAATTTTCAAGTGAGTTGTCTTGTATCTGTGTTTTAAGGCGTTATTGTCAAACAAGATATGGATGTCAATCACAGATTTAAAAAGCACGGTCAGAAGACAGCAGATGTGCAAAATAATTTCGCTTGGATGAAATAATTGCAATAATATACATAATGTTGAATTAAATTGTCTTCTAAACTAAACAAATGCCCAGATTGTACAGCAGCCTTTTCTTCGAACCCTCAAGTCTAATCATCCTATAAGGTTCTCATCGTCTATATATATAATATTGTGCAGAATTTTAAGTTCAAAGATGAGAATCATGGCCAGTGGCTGACTTCAGAGCAGCAATTTATGGTGATCATATTCTTCACCTAGAAAATAGTTATGAAAAAAACACAATCTATGTATATAAAAAAAGGTTGACAGAATTAATGCAATATTACTAATATAATACATTTATTTACATTATGTTACCTATTAAAGCGCATTTGGCTTCACAGCATCCCTTGGCAATACCGGAGACTACGTCTCTGGCTACGTTTACATCCAGCGAGCCACAAGCGAAGTAGTCCAGGAAGGTCAGCGGCTCAGCTCCGTTGCAGAGGATGTCATTGACACACATGGCCACAAGGTCCACCCCACTGACAAGTGCTGGTTGACCTCCTGGGCTATCTTCAGCTTGGTGCCGACCCCGTCTGTTGCCATCACTAGGACGGGATCCTTGTAGACCTGATCCATGCCCTTCATGCGAAACAGGCCGCCGAAACCTCCCAGGCCTCCAATCACTCCATTGCGGGATGTCGTCCTGTGAATAATACATAAAAATTTCAACAGAAGTAAATTAATAGCGAAGCTTTTTGTGTTCCATAATACATATATAGAACAAATATCTATCACAGATAACAGTTAAGTGATGATCTTGATTGATGACTTTGCTGAACATTTTAGTCTCAATTGCACAAAACTTGTGTAACACATACACTGTATATAAAATACAATGATATTTCTTTAACTTTACAATTATTTTTGCAAATATAGAGTATCGCAAATAAAAAATAAAATATGTTTGATAACTGCTCTCAAATTTGCAATGAATGACATAAAAATGCAAGTAGTAATGGTTAGTCAGGATTACAGAGTATACCTTATAGCATATAATTAAAAGTGAAACCCTGCTTAATATCGCATTACATTAACTGTACGGCCGGCAATATCACATGCCGAATGACCTAAAAAATGAAATTGACATTTATATTAATAACAAGGGGTAAATTGACTAAAGCCACAACCTTTAGATTACTCTCGTTTATTTAAAATTTTAAAAGAAATTACAGAATTGAATTTAAATCTATGGCACGTGTTAATGCTGATGCTTGAAGTCTGCGCTACGACCAAGAAAACAATCCAGAGGCAGAAACGGCTCAACCTTGACCTGCTCGCAAGCGCAGTAGGCGGCAGACTGGTTTAGGCCACGTGAAGAGTGATACGTCACATTTCTTTGGCGCTAAGTCGACCGTCTTGTCATCTGCAGACACCAGGAACCAACCGATTCTCTTGTTGGCTACCGTTTAGCCGGGGAGCCACGGGCTAGCGTTTGCGAACAAGAAAAGTAAGATGCAATGAATAATGCATAATTGCAAAAAGTGGTTTATTGTACTTTGCCAGTGGTTTGATGAGATTGACCAGCGAGTCTCCGGCTTCAATGTCCACCCCACTGTCTTTATAGGAGAGCCCCTTGGTGGGGGTTTGGCTGCTGAAGGAACTGCTGCGGAAGGGGGCCGTAATCGGCAACATTGCCACCTGGAAGTTGTCTACCACCACCTGGTGACCACCTGTAAATATAAAAAAAAATGTTAACGGTTCAACAAACTATTGATTAATATTTTACAATAAATAAATATGATATTATTCATTCAGTTTCCATCATTAAAAATTGATTTTGTTAAATTTATTACAACTTCAAGTCAGTATGACAAGATGTCTCAATTTTTTTGACAAATTTTTGTACATTTGTTTTTAAATGAAATTAAACATAGACAACAGTATTCTCTTGTAAAATCTGTTAATTATAATCAAATATTAGTTTACACTAATATTGTATCAATGTATTTTTAAAATCATGAAAATATATTTATTTTGACTTTTGTACAAACCATAATATAAATTGCAAATCCATAAATCATATATATTTTTATTTTGTCAGATTATATTATTTTTGATTGACTTTATTATGCACGCGCTGGCAAGATCACGACCATTGGCCATAAGGAAGCATTCAGCTAATGAATAATATTTACAGCATTAAAATAACAATTTATTATTACATTTATTTTACAAACAATTATGTTTGCAATCTCATGGCTTACTATTTGTAACAATTTTTGTCTCAAATCAGACTTAAAAGGCGTATTATTTTATGATATTTAAAAAAAAAAACTACAACCCTGAAAAGCGCTGTTATGGTGTATCCCGCGATTCTGTAGTGTACCTTGGTTCCCCCATTCCAAATCCCTTCCCTAGCGAGCTGCCTGCGGAGTTCAGTCTTGGCTTGACAGCCGTATGTGATTGACCTCCCCCTCGCTTCGCCCGCCAGGTGTGAGCTGCGTTCGGTGATCCGTTTCCTGTCGGCGGCTCTAAGTGCTTCCATTGTTTAGACTGTTCTTTCGTTTCAGGTGTAAGGTAGTACAGAATCGCGGGATCCACCATAACAGCGCTTTTCAGGACTGCAGCGCACTAGGAATCTTATATTACGGATAACCCTCGTATCTAGCACGGGGTTAGAATTTATCTGTCACCATGTTATTCTTTTTAAATATTCATACATTCGATTCATAAAATATATTTTATTTACCGTTTATACGTGTTTCAATCTCCCCAATGACATTTGCAGGATAATTTTTTATTAATGAGAGGACTTTGTCGACATCTTCAGCGGCCACGATAGCAATCATGCCGACACCGCAGTTGAAAGTCCTGAGCATTTCCACTTCAGAGACACCTCCTGAAAATTACAAGATAATAAGTCAATATTGAAAAAGTTAATACAGCATTGATTTAACCCTTAATTAGTCGCACGAAGAAAATTACACAACTGCTCGCATGGGGTCACAGGTGACCCCAAATTGTATGATTTTTTTTTATTATTTATTAAATATATAAGTAAATAAAACTTGTTTATTATTAAAGTGCTTTATTAATACTATTATATTTAAAAGAAATAACACTAACTTAATATCTAATTAAACAAATACAAGCTAAATTAAAAGAATTTCGAGAAGCGGCAAGTGCTTCATTTTTGAATACGAACTTGCTTTGATCCCATGCGACTAATCAAGGTTAATATTTGTAAAAAATATACTAAAAAATAATAATGCAATCCAAAAAATTCTTAATTAACCTTTAAACCCCCAGTGGTCCCATACGGGACTGCAAATTTGCATCGTTCAATGCAATACGGTCCCATACAGGAGTGTTTATGGTTCATTTCACAATCGGATTACATTAATTTGTAATAATAGTATTAAAGTAAGTTCATGGAAGAATCTATTGTGCGACGAAACATTACAACCATTGGCCTGTTAGGGGATTGAACAAATCTTCGGTCTCTTAAGGAAACCACTGGGCGTTTAAAGGTTAAATTGGTTTTCTATACATTGTATAAAACTGACAAATCCATTTATTTTTATGTTAAGTGCACACAAAGCACGGCCATATATTTTGCTAGATATTGATAGTGACAATCAAAGTGCAACTTCCAGTCCAGTTCATGGCATCTATTTCCAGTTTTAAGTGGATCTTGTTCGTTCAGGAAGAAAATACTGCACTTCTAACAATGTGGTTCAAGAACATAACAGATATCTTATCAAACTCAATCTTTCCAATTAAAACTAGTAATATATTATTATGAGGAATGAAGTTGCACTTGGAAAATCTTCTCCTTTATTGAAATGAGAAGAATAAATAAAAATATGCCTAGGTTTCAATAGCAATATTTATAATTAGTAGCTATTTAGGAAGTTAGTTTTTATATTAGGTATATATCCTAATTTAAGAATAGGAATTAAGTAATTTAAGTTACATTAGGATCCTCGGCAGACCGGCAAAACTAGAGGTAAGCAGCAGCAGTTGTTATTGCATAGAGCTTTGTTTTCATACCAAAAGCTGAGCAGGAAAAGAGCTCTGTGTGCATGATTGTAATTACAATAACTAACCCATTGTCATAAGCCAACCGAATACAGGTTTGATTGTGAATTTTGTTGCATCTAGATGAGCTCGCAATCCTCCCGGCAACACTCGAGGAATATTCTCCAAAATCCCTCCACCGGTGATGTGAGCCAGGGCCTTGATCCGTCCACTTCTAACCGCTTTAAGAAGAGGCTTCACATACAGCCCCGTCGGCGTAAGCAACTCTTCACCAAATGTATTCCCGTTCAAACTAAACGGAGCTGCGTCATTGTATTTTCTTCCAGATTCTCGAACAATCTTCTGGACGAGGCTGAAGCCATTGCTGTGTATCCCGGTGGAGGGCAGACCGATGATGATGTCCCCGGCCGTAATCTCTGACATTCGAGGAAGCTGCAGATCATTTTCTACGATGCCGACGGCAAACCCCGCGAGGTCGTATTTGCCTATCTCGTACATTGAGGGCATTTCAGCAGTTTCACCGCCTGAAATAATGAAATACAGTAATTTTTCAATGTCGATTAAAGAGACAAAATTATAGCATCTAAAAGACTTAAAGACAATGCCATGAATTGAGAAAGACAATAATGTGTTAGTTTTATGAACTAATCGTCGATAGAGGAGACGTAGCGTCGAAATTCTACAGCAGTTTGTGGGGAATGACTGCCCTGTTTGCAGCCTGTGTTGGCGCACATCCTCTTAGTTAGTTGCATATCCATAAAGTGTTGCCGCAAATGTAATTGAGTAAGATGAGAATTTATTAAAATGATAATCCCAAGTCATTTTACTTTCCAGTCATTGACTTTTTTGTTTAGGCATTATTTCTTAAATTCTGTTGCACAGCATGACTTGCAAATACTGTTTTTGTTTCTTACCTAGGAGAGCACACCCTGACTGCTTGCAGGCTTGTGCGATGCCCTCAACAATCTTGGCCGCCACTTCCACGTCCAGTTTGCCGCACGCAATGTAGTCCAGGAAGGCGAAGGGCTCAGCTCCGGCACACAAGATGTCATTCACGCACATGGCGACCAGGTCCACACCCACCGTGTCGTATTTGTTCATCTCATCAGCTATCTAAAAGAATACATTCTCTTTACTATTACCAGTCTTCGAGAAAGAGTAATATATATAATGTTAAATTAGATTTAGGCAATATTTCCTGTGCCTCTTTAGTAAAATAAGGACTGACTGTGATTTTATGTAAATAAATGAAATTTCACCGCCTAATTTTTAAGAAGTATGTAATAATACAAGTGATAATTTAAAATATTTACTTGCTCTATTTTTTTTTTGTTTTACCATATCTGCTCCACATTTGGCGCATATGGACATCACAAATTGCCATTTATACAGTTCTTTAAGCTCAGATTGTCTATACCTTATCCCAGCACTCCTGTATACCCAGAGATCCATATGGGAACTTAAATGGTTCCCGGAAGTCTCAAGGCAAGAACCCGCTAACTTGCATAGACTACAGCCACAGTACCAGAAAAATATTTGGGTATTCAATGATGGTAGGGATGTTTTGCTCTTATTTATACAAAATGTTAGTGTTCAAGTAAATGTACACGTACACGAGGAATCCTACCGTTACTAACACCCGTCGAACATTTCAAAGAAAAGGAAAAAAAAGTACATTGTGTATTTCAAAAGTTATAGGTGAATTCAAAAGCCCGCGCCAGGCTGCAGTTAGCATAAAACAATACCCGTAAACAATGTGTAAATATATATTACTCAACCAAAAATATAAATAGTATAATTTTTAATAAAATGCAATCTTTTGTTAACCTTCAGCTTGGTGCCAACACCATCGGTGCCCTCTACAAGGACCGGATCTTTGAAGGGAACTCTAGCTCCTGAGGCATCCTCGTAGGTTTCCCTGGCCAACTGGAACAGTCCTCCGAAGCAGCCGAGACGACCGAGAACTCCGGCGCGGTGTGAACTGCGAGCGGCCGGCTCTATAGCACGGACCAACGCTGCACCAGCTTCAATGTCCACCCCACTGTCTAAATATGACAGAGTTCCAAACCTGACAAAAATTTAAGCTTATGTTATATTCAAAATAATTATTTTTGAACAAAGATTTTTCCTAAATCAGATAATCATGTATTTTTTTAATCTCCTTTATATAAACACAGACAGGATAATACCGACAGACGGTGTTAGTAAAGCAGGTGTTTCATCTATGCATTCTATGACGTTTGCCATGTTACATATGGCTAAGCACTGCATGTGGAGTGTTGATCCGCCAACGTCATAGAGTCAAACTGTCATTCATGCATCATCCAATTATTACTGGAATTTACTATGAATGGGTGGTATTCACAAGACAATTTTCGTCTACCAACATTTTTGCCTGGATTCTAGTAAATACAATTTATTTAATTAAATAAGGATCATCTTATATTGTCTTGGGTATAAGATACAATGAAATTTTTGTGAAAATCTTCGATTGGTTAAAATATCGATTTGATAATAAAAAGTTAATTCTTAATAGTTACTTGGTGAGTGCCTTGTGAGCGATGTCTCTTCTGAACTGCGCTCCAGGGAATGTGAGCTGCTTGCAAGCAGAGGTGGCAAGAGCTGCAGCAGCTCTGAGGGACGGAGCCAGCACACTGACCAGCAACACTCGCCCTCCCTTAGTGACAAGAGCCCCGTTAGAGGAACGAGCTGTGCCGCTGTGGAACACCAGATGGTCGCTTAGTCCCGACAACAAGCTCATACCTGAAAACAACCGGATTAACACAATTTAGTATTATTTATGTAGCATCAGTGCATAACTGTCACAGAGGTTGATAATGATTTTAAATTATTTGTCTTAGATTATGAGCGTTGACATCAGCATGATGTAGCCCTTGCTGACTGGTATCAAAAACCTGGGCTCTTATTTCTGTACTTGACGACATGCATATGTCCGCCATATTGGCATTTCTGGACTAGTTATATATATTGTCACTGGTGTCCCTGTGCGTCATTCCGCCTGGCAGGAAGCTTGTAAAGTTTTAACATAAATATATGTCAATGTGCTTCTGAAAAAGTCTGTGTTATCAATCTGCTCCTAATCCTGCCATCACACGACTGAATAACAACCTTTTGAGAGGGAGGAGGATGTTAGCGTAATATGATGATCGAAACACATACCACTAATGACAGATCCATTTGTCGATGACTCTGGATAACCTTTGGATGCCATGACAACTCCGACACAGCTGACATTAGTTTTCCAGGTCACTTCTTGAGAAGCTAAAGTTCCTATGCAGCATGACTAGAAGAAAAAAAAAATACACATTATAATATCCAAAATTATTTACGAATTTTAAATCAATCTAGAAGGAAAACTACATAAAAGTATGATTGAATTAAACTGGAGAATATAAAGTTCTGGAAATTCTTTATTTAGTCAGAAATTAATCTAAATGGTCTCGCGTATAAGTACAAGAGCCAAGACATGAACTATTCCCCAAAATTGGTCATAAATGAAAAAAAAATACATTCCAGAAGCTGAGGATAATTTATCAATTAAATTATAGGAATATTATTTAAATTTCAATACAACTATGTATATATTTAATATTTAATTCTCGTGTAATATTATTTACCTCAACTATTTGGTAGAAATCTGATTCAAGAAGGGGCAATATAACTTGAGTTTCAGGATCTCCAAACCTGCAGTTAAACTCCAAGGTTTTTGGTCCATCGGGTGTGATCATCATACCAGCATACAAAACACCTGAAAATAACTCTTTCATTTTACATTCACATACAAGCAAACTGTGAAGGAAGAACAGCAATCTTGTTCTTCCCAGACATTATATTAAGACTGCTTAATAGATTAACCCAAATCATCGGTCTACCTATTTTATGTTCTGGAACTGTAAAATCCTCATATCATAAAGAGGGATCCTTTTTAGCAAATTCAAAGAAAGTGACCTCCATCAGGCTCACAGATCTTGCCCACAAAAACTATTTTCCACATTTGTTCATATTTTCAGAGAGATAATATCTTCTTTCAGCGTATTCTTTTAACCTAAAATTGACATTATTTTAAACTTATGCCAGGTTATTTTTATTTAGCGCTGCTATCCAGCGGCCCAATCGATTAGAGGACCTGCCACTATCAGTTACTAACTAACAATAATCAGAATTAGAACATCATCTAGGAGATTTTATTATCCTCTGTTGTAATGAAGGTTCCAGTACATATATACCATCGGAAAATTTTTGCAAGTAACAACCATCCATCTTAGCTGAAAATTAAATTGTTCACTTTCAATTACCTAGGAACTGAATGTGAGAGGTAATGTAGATCTCAGAATGCTTCGATCTGAACATTATTGGATCTTAATATTCTGTAAGACTGACAAAGCATTACCACAGTAGCGAATGCCTTCAGCTTTCAGTCCATCTACGGCTGCTTGAAGCACTTCTTTCTGAATGCTGCTGAGCTGCTCCGGAGTGACCAGCGGGCAGGGGCAGTAGGCGCCCATGCCTCCAGTGTTGGGCCCCGTGTCTCCTTCTCCGATACGCTTGTGGTCCTGAGCAGGCAGCATTACGCCAACTGTCTCGCCGTCTGTGAAAGCCATTACCTAAAAACAACAAAGAATAATTACAAACATTATCATTGTGATTATTCGTAAATGAAAAAATATCACAGAAAACAAAGCAATGTTCTATATTTCGCATTCGAATTGTAATTGAGAATACTTTTTTTTATTACTTACTAATTTTACAGTACAGATATTTATTTTAAGAAGTATAGGATCAGTTTTATTGTACAAACCTTCATTATATTAGGTAATTCGGAAAGAAATTACCTTTTTTTTGCGTCACTTTGACGCCAGTTTGTCAACAGTCTCCGTGGAGTTAGCACGTCGTGGTTGGTATCATTTTAAAGCTCTATTAGTACTGTTTCAATTTTGACGTTATTTTTTAATTTTTTTGCCGCTGTAGAAAAATGCGAATTTTATCCCAATTAAATCAAAATTTCATGTCCTTCAAGAAAGGAAGAAAAATTCCAAATCTATGAGATTAACATTAAAAAATTACAGGGATCTACTATATTTACTCGGTTATAATAATTTTTTGAGTTAGAGAAATTCATAAAGCAAACCTTCATTTACTTATTATGAGCTAAATTTTTCTTTCAATTTTCAAAAATCAACTGTCACAAATATTTTTTATTTCAATTACATGACATTTGCTATGCAGAAAATTTTAATTAAGTTAAAATGATGTCACAACCTATTATCATCCCTAGACAATTCGTTCAACGACTCATCGTTTATGAAGTGGGGCGCACTGGACGTATGGTGCACGAAACATTTGGCGCACGGAACAACTGGTGCACTGGCTATCTCGCTAACCTAACCTAAGCATTTGTTCAGGTCTCGTTAACGAAATAATTTAGGTTAAGTTAGCGAGACAACCAGTGCACCAGTTATTTCGTGCACCAAATGTTCCGTGCACCAGTTGTCCTGTGCACCAGATGTCCAGTGCGTCCCACGTCGTTACTGATGAGTCGTTGAACGAATTGTCTGGGGACGAAATGTGGCGGAACCAATTAAAATGACAATAACAAATACTTCAATACAGATGTAAATCTTTTTTTTAAATCTTTACAATTTCAAAATACTTTAAAATAGTTATCTACAAATTTTAGTTTCTAGCTTAATAAAATATTATGACCTTACCGAGACTTCTTCTCCTTCTAGAAGTTCTTCAATAACAACGGTGGCTCCGGCTGACCCAAACTTCTTGTCCACGAGCATCTCTTCAGCAGCTTTGCACGCCTCGGCGCGAGACTCCGCTACCACCACACCCTTCCCGGCTGCTAAGCCAGCTGCTTTCACTACGAGAGCTGGGTAAGGCGCACTGCAATAGAATAATACTTGTATGCAATACTGTTCTCACACGTTTATATGTATTTTTCAAGAGCTATAGATGTTCATAAACAATAACGGCTTTTTATAGAAGTTCTTAGTCTCCCATCACTCTGGAAAACATCAACAGAAATACGTAAAAGATAACTTGATACGAAGATCCTGGCAGGTGAGATAACATTACATCTCTAACGAGGGGTATTATTATATATTTTTTATTTTTTATTTAAACACATACATGAGAATACCGACAGATGATGATAGCGTTTCGAAGTTTTCACCTATGGATTCTATGACGCTTACCATTTTACATATGGATAAGCGCTGCATGTAAAGTGTTAATCCGCCAACGTCATAGACTACAGCCCAACATTCATGCATCATCCTTATTATGAAAAGAATTCACTATGAATGGGTGGTCTTCACAGGACGACTTTCGTCTACTACCAATTGCGATAGATATGACTGGCATTTTACGGGTGAGGGATTAAATTCACACCAACATTTATTTTATTTATAGAGCTTAGAAATTTTATTTTATTTTTTTAATCTTCGTCGGGGATTGAGCCCACAACCTTTGGTTTGGCAACATCCGTAGCTAATGAAAGAAATGAGATAAGTCAGATCTACTTAATTTTATCACAAAATTTATTTTCATTTACTAATCTTACCATAGCAAATATATATATATGTATATATATTATGAAATGTAAAAAAAGATTTATGACAAATTAACCTCAATATCTAATCCGGGTAGCATTTCATTTTCTAATAATTACTGGTATCAATTATCGCGGTCAGTCATTTGTTAATGATCAGCATGACCTGCGAAAAGTCATGCATTAAGATAAGAGCAATATTACTCGAGTGCATCCAGAGTCTGTCATAGAAATATTATCATATCTCGGAGAAAACACACAAGCATAATTATTTACTGGGTAATTAATTTATTGTAGACAACTCAATATATAATGCCATATAAACTGACAACCGCGTGTATTGAGATACTATCACAAATATCACTTTATTTTCCATTAAAACCAATGGATATTGGTTATCAACATTATTGTTTTACGTGTAAAATAAATAACATTTACGTAACAATAAAAAATGGTTGTTATAATTTTGTTTGTAATTGTTCTCTCTTTTATCAGACATACAACACAGTAGTAGTGCAATATTTTCTAATATTGAGTGATGAAAGGATAATTTGACATTTCTTCATTGTTTGTAATGTTATATATGTCCAATACATAGAATAATAAACATATTTTAAATATTAAAACTATAGAATATAACTGTAAAATTAAGCTTAAAAACCAAATCATTTGCAAAGGAGATTTTAGATTTATATATATATTTTTTTATATAGACGCATACAGGAGATCTGTGGATTCTATGACGCTTACCATGTTACATATGGTTAAGCACTGCATGTAGTGTTGATCCGCCAACGTCATAGACTACAGCCCGACATTTACGCATATATAATATAAATACAGGAATTTACTATGAATGTGTGGTCTTCACGGGACCACTTTCGTCTACCACCAATTTTAATTAATAGGCTATGACTGGGATTTTACGAGTGTACATTAGAGCTCAGAAATCGATATTTTTGTTTTTAAACTAAGTCTGGGATCGAACTCACAACCTTTGGCTAGTCAAGCAGACGTTTTGAGCATTGAGCTATACCCGCCGGCATAAAAATAATGACTTTCAGGCATTTTATTTTTTAAAGTCTTGTAAAAAGAATCAAATGAATTTCATGGTAATAAAAAAAACATTAGAAAAATAAGCAATGTATAGAAGAAATATAATATTGAATTACAATATAAGCCAGAGTCAAGACTTGAATTACTTATCACGTGAACATTTGAGTTCAAAGGTAAATGACACAACCAAGAGAGTCAAAGAGGTAATTAATTCAAATTATTAAAAAGTATTATAATTGTCATATTAATGTAAAATATGTGTCGTATTAAAATTGTTGTGGAAAACTAATCATTCCATTAAAGAATGTTTTTGTTGACTTTGATGTGCAATAGAGTTAATCTTTAATGTTATTTGGCTGGACATGTGATTTTTAAATGGAAAACAAGTACGTCAGAATGAAGATATAATACATTATTATTTTGGTATTTTGTTTTCCATCGATTGTGAATAAATTATATGTTAAAGGAAATAAATGATGTGTCTGACAATTATTTTTCAGCTGATAGAACTTGAAACTCATGACAGTTGAATATTGAGGCTTCTCCAGCCTAGTAACAGAGCAGTTTTATTGGTAAGCATTGTTTTTCTTCAATACAAAAGTATCAACATTCAATATTGCAAGCAATGTGGATATTATCTTTCAAAGTAAAACATTCTCAAAGAGTTTGTAGTGTTTCTTTCATTTAGGCTTAAGACTTGATAGTCTTAAGACTACATTTCAAAGACCTCATTGATATGAGGTCTTTGAACTGGTCTGATGTTTCCACACAATATTATTCACTTGCTATTACCGATTTCCATAATTGTCCCAATTTTCTAAACAGACATACCTGTTGATGAAGTTTTTGGCAGCTACAGGATCTGTGAATGATTCATATCTAGCTGTTGGTATGTTGTGTCGGATCATGAATGCCTTGGACCAGTCCTTGTCAGACTCTATCCTGGCTCCATCTTTTGATGGACCGAAGCAGGGGATCCCCTCAGCAAGAAGGACATCTCCGATTCCATCAGCAAGAGGGATCTCTGGACCGACCACGACCAAAGAAACTGTGTTTGCTTTGCACCAATTAGCGACTACCTAGAAAATAAACATTGTAATTACATTTTCATTTTGGCTACACTATAAAGCTGAAAATACCTGAGTCAGTTGATATGTCTCCCACAAGAATATTCATGAAAGTTAAACAACACAGTGCATGTGTAACTTTTGGATATAATTTTTAGATCAATCAGCAATACACATCATATAAAATATTATAACTAGTTTTGTAGTCTAATTAACTGTTTCCCGCACTTATGACTTATATTTCCGTACACTCTCTTGCCAACTCTACCACTGGATGTCCATTTCCCTGAATTCTGTGCGTCGCCTTGTCATGGGTATCAACAGTCAGTTTTCCCATCACAAGTTTAACGAAATACACTTTACTTGCTATCTAGGAGGACTATCTATCCTAGATTAAACTGGTAATGAAGTAGTTACTAGGCTATTTAAGGATTAGGTTGAAGAAGTGAATGACTTGAGAAACATAAATAACTATAAAAACTATATGATTTCCTTGTTTTGACATTTTTTGAGTGGAAACATAGAAAATTGAATAAACAATATGCACCAATGATATTGCTTGAATCACAACCTTCCCAAAAACAATAACAAAGTCGTAAAAACACAATAAAAGGAGGAAATTTAAAAACATAGCTTAGAGTTCATTAATTTTATCAAGCAAACTGTTATCCTAACAATGACATAAATTTATCAATATTCTCAGCTACTGTTATATACTCCCTTACCTATGCATGCTTCACTAAAGGGCTACCCACACGAGCAATACCAATGCATAACTATTAAAAAGAGATACATTTAAAAATGTATTAATCGTTGAACAGTTCCTTTTTAGACATGTGGCATGATATTGTTTATTTTCGATTTTAAATATTGTAATAATCCCCCATATGAAATAGCTACATTCTGCTTATTTTGCTAAATTTACCCCCAGTAGCTCAAATCAAACATTATCTATATTTATTGGTTATGGATCAATTACAGATTGAGAAAAAAATGTTGTGATTTCATGGACCAATGTTTTTGAATGCAGTGTCATAATCAGCAACGTATGTTGTTGTCATTAATACGCAATTCTATAAACATGACATGTAAGACATCTGGGGTCGTAGCATGTCAAGCTCCATGCATTAATAAAGCAGATTTGCACCAGACTATAATGACATACACTTCATATCCTTTTCATTAATTTATTACATAATATCTACTTATATATAATAATACATAAGTATATATTGATGTGTTTCGTGAAGAGATCCAGATTGTATGACGGAGGAAACATAGATTCTGCAAGAGCATTCAAGAGCTTACCAGTGGTGTTTAGGAAGGAATTTTGTAAAGTTTCAGTTTTTAGTTGACATACATTAACCGTGATAGAATTTTTAACATCTGTGATACGAGTCTCTCAGTTTTATGAGGAAGCAAAATGAATTGATTATCTAAGTTCACAGAAGCGGCCATCATAAAAAAATAGAAGCGACTTAGTGAACCAACTTTACGTCTATGTTTCAAGGAGTAAAGCTTACACGTAAAGTATGCCATTATTTACTAAGCAAACAACTCTTTTTAATACATCATATTTTAAATGTATTCTATAAACATAGCACACCAAATATATTAAATGCTATGAAAAAAACATAACCGCAATCAGTGGTAATTATACTAATTGAGGTTATGTATATTGTTCTATTTTTAAAATCCAAGCTTTCAATTGCTGTGGCCACTACACATTAGCACATAATTCAATTTATAGATCTGTTAATTTATAGATAAATCGTTACCTGAAAGTCATCAAGTGTGACATTACTGACAAGGGTGACTTTTGGGCACTGTGATATTCCAAAGCTGCCAGGAATGCAGAAGACATTGTGGACCAGTGGAGACTGCGCCAACTTCCAGCACATGGCATGCTCTCTGCCTCCACTGCCCACCACTAGCACATTCTTGGAGTCTGTCATTTTTCTTGTTCCTGAATTAAAACAAAATTATTAAACGAAATACTTATTATCAATATTTAAATGTATAATCACAAAGCTTCCTCTGTCTTTAAAATAGCACAATCACATAGATTCCGATAAATATTATAATTTCCTCTCCATTTCTCACATAAACACAGCCATACTGAACTGGACAAATCCCCATTGTTACAAATATTCACAAAAAAAAATTATACATGTAAAAACACAAGGTTAACAGTGCAGTCGTCAACGGTCACCTTAAATCCTATTCCTATGCAGTTTTGAGCTCAACGTGCCCCAAACAAAATGTATTTCCTATTTATTAAATATACAATTTTGATCTCTGATTCAAAAGGAATTGTCATATTCATAAATTAATTAATAGCTGTTAATTTTAACTGACAGTAACGTCACATGACTTGTGCAGAATATTGACAGTGATGAAGCATCATTTTTTTTTGTGTAGTTATATAATTATAACATTACTTTTATAATGTAAACCTATATTTGTAATGTACATTACTATTCAAACCAACATAAGCTGTTGCCATGTCATCAGGCAGTACTGGAATTTTTTTACCAATACATTTCATCGCATAAAAGAGGCATTTTTTTTATTGAATGTAGTCAGATACAAATATGGTGCTGTGGGATTTATATCACTTCTATTTGTGCATTCTGTAATGCACATGTATTGAGCCCCTGTTGTTATGGATAATGTAGGAATATAATACTGCAGTCATATGATGTCGTGTGAGGCTTGAGAGAGGTGGTGGAGAGTTGATCCACTGCACAGCATCTTTTAAAATAGCACGCGTCATATAATCCACAGATGAGATCTCCATATCAATGTTTGTCTAAAGTCACTCTTTAGATTAGGAGTTGATACTGCATAATTATAGCAGAAATTTAATACTGATTTGCAGAATTAAAAATATTTACTTATATTATATAATACTAATTATATTGACTGGGTGCTTTTTATTGTGTGAAAAAATGTCACGAACAGTGTTGATGTTCATAATGTGTTTTCAACACAGAGTAAAATTATATACATAAAAAGAAATAAAGCGAAATTATTTTAATTTTTAAATAAAATGACCAATATATTTCAATGTATATTAAAATATGACCTATTTAGGGCATTGATAAGACCTCAACAGGTAGACTATATTTACTTCACAAGTTTTATTGTACTCGCAATTCTGAATGCATCGTAATATATTTTATTAAAAAATTATAATAATTTGTCAATTTTCTTAACACTTTAAACCACATAAAACATATAATTTTAACTATGTTAAATTTATTTCAATGCAGGATAAACATTTTTATTGACTCAAGACACAATATTGACCGAAAATACAGAATTTCATAATATAAAATACAATCTAACTAGAGCACCCATTGATGCAACTCACGGCTTATGGTACCTAACTTGTTTAAGACAATTGTATGATAGCCATTGGACAGACGACTTGGTAATCGAATAAATAGCATGGATATTCAAACATAATGAACTAAAAATCAGCCAAATACAACAGAAAGATAATATACACATTTTGACCAAGTGAAAAACGACAAAAGAATGACTACGAGGTCATAACACCAAAAAGAATGATTTAAATGTAATAAATAACGTAAATTTCTTTACAAGTCATGAGATATGTATAATTTATAAGTCATTAGTTATAATATTTCACTAATATGTCTGTGTAATGAAGATAAGTTTACCTAAATATATTATAGCAGTATTTTTTATTATTACTGAGTGATTAGATATTATATTAATTTGGTTATTTTATGTTTAGATATATTTATTTATTGAGTTCATATCATCTTACATGACATTTCTCTAAATCGATTTAAATATTTTTGAGAATAATAAACAATGGATGTGGGGATTTGAACCACGGACTTTGCACAACTGTCAGGTTCTTTGCCCAAAACTTTGACCACTTACCCACTTACGCTGCCGTATTATATGATTAATACATATTATTTATTGATGGCGCATGTTATATACTGCATGTTCTTTTGCAAGGTTCAATAAATTAATTGATTAGATATAAATATTATTTCTTCGCCAATCTAATGGGTATATTGAATCAATGTCCATAAATGACTAAATAATAATTTTTATAAGTTAAAAAAGTATTATTCTTATTGTATTAATAACATCGGTTTCCATACATTATATAAAATTTACTATTTGTAAAATAAACCTCCATTCTAACGAAAACACTACTTTTTTGGTGAACTTTTGAATTTTTGCGTTGCATTAAAATAATAGAATAATGTTTTTAATCAATATTTAAAACCATTTTACAAAAAATACAACTTGAATGAATAAATAAATAACCAGTTACATAGTAGATGTACCTATTTTACTATAGTGTACAAAAATATGAAAATAACTATAACTGTAAATAGATTTAGCGAATATTATAAATTATGATGTTGGGATACAATAGAATGTAAATACAGCATCGTCGAATTTTTAGATACATATACCAGTACATAAAAATGACGTTTGTTTATTTACTAAATTAGGGTTAGATCTATAATTTATTTATGATAAAATGATAATGAAATAGTTGTGTTGAGACATACCAATAATCTGTTTTTCGAAGTTTCGTCACAAGTACTCTTCTGCAGGCACTGTGTATGGATACTCCTAAATAAATTTGACACGCGCTGACGCGTAAAGTAGCAACAACTTTAGGATTTATTTAATTCACATATGTTTAGTGAGTCTTCTTCAAATGATCACGATTCAGACGACTCATCCGTTTGGAGTTCTAATCATATTATGAGTTTTCACCGGTGATTTTACCCAGTCGTCTCGACTATTTTGATTATAAGTTGAAAGTTTTGCTACCTTGAGATGTCCTTTATACACGAGCGCGCCACACGAAACCAAGTCAGTGTGTGTGCTGTCTAGAGATGAACTCTTTACTAGCGAATCGGTCTCTTAGTGAGCCGGCTCACTGATAACCCTAAAACGAACAAATTAAAAAGTATATGTACATGCTGGAATTGATTTTTTGCTTATTTTTTATGATTTGACCAAAATAACTTTTTGTAAAGCTTTTATAATGTTCATTATCATCATGTTCATGTCTGCTCCTTTAACTGGAGCATATGGATATCACAAGCTGCCACCACTAAGCTCTGTCAGCCGCCTTAATCCATACAGTTTAATATTATATAATCTATTGTAATGACGAATAATTGTCTTAATCAGCGTTCATCGCAATTGGATTTAACATAATAATGTCATTTTTCACACTTTTTCAACTTGAGTTTTTATACCTACTAATATACGATCCGAATATTTTAGTTAAGTCAGTATCATAGGTTGAATAGGAAAAATCACTTCTACAAGGGTGTCACACTCAAAATTAAAGTAGGCCAAATTTTTGAGTTTAGCTCATTCTGGCCGCAATAAAATAAAATTATTCAACTTCAAAAAAATGCCGCCACTTAGTTTTGTCAGCTCCTACTGTCTTTTTACTCGTTCTATGATATATTTGCTCCTGAAAGTCCACTTGGGAACAAACATGGTTCCTGACCATCTTCATTGCAGAAGTCAGAGTTCTTGAGGGGTACTGTAGTATCCGAGACATATTTTTAGTGATTTGTTAAACAGGTTTTTTTAAGGAAATCGGATGATTAGCCCGAAGAGGCCTGAACCATTTTGTTCTAAAGAAGGGCAAAAAAATGGAATTTAAAATAACAAAGGAATAAAATTTAAATAAAAAAGAATCATCGAAAAACAAAGTTTATCCAGATATTTGTCATCTCTGCTGTTTTATTATTTCTTCGTTGTTAGGAGAAATCTTGTCTGCAGTTACAACTTTTAGAACTTTTGCAAGGTGCTGATCACCGAGTTTACTTCGTACCAAAGATTTTTTGTTTTAAATATGTAAATGTAAGCCTGCGCTTACCGATCGATAAGTACTCCCAAACATTGAAATTATTTCATGCGGCATATTTATTTTAAGCCATTTATAGAGGTAAATATTTATATAAATCAGGTATACCAACTTTCATTGCATTTTGCCCTACTTTAACATTGGATAACAATTATCTGCATCTGCAGATAGGGTTGCTCCAATTATACGTCGATCGGAAAACTTTGCACACGATAATAAAAACTTGTCTTTTAAATATTCAAAATCAGTCCACCTTCTGTCTAATTCAGTTATTACCATTGATATTTTTTGTAGGAGACATTCTCACAAGAACACGAATTCTTTATGCGTGTTTGAAAATGAATTTATTTGGTTGCGAAATTAAATTTAAATACTTTGATATATTTGTATAATTATCTGATCTCGTCAAAAAATAAAAATTCGGGTGTTATTTTGCCCATCTCTTTTTAGACGGTTCTAGGAGTCGTTCACAAAAGAGTAAGACCTATTAGAAGCAATAAGAAATCATCTGGTTCGCTGCGAAGATTTTTTTATTGAACGGATTGACAAATACGAAAATTAATTAGCCATGACGTTAATAATGTCCAAGGCACGGTTGAAATTTTGTAATAAGAATGAAATTATACTATGCATTATTGAATTAACAATTTTTGACCGTTAAATTGTTCATTAAAGTTTTTTGAATAATTTTTTTAGGTAATTACATATTCATTTATAACGAGACATCACATTACTATAGTTATTATTAGAAATATTATTTCATGTCTTTATGTACTTTACATTTTCTTTATTGCTAAAATAATGAAGAAGTAGAATCATAATCGTATCTATAGCTTTATCTCATTTTAGGGTAGTATTGTGTACATACATAGTAAGGTTCAGTAGTTCCTATTAAAATGTTTTTTTTCTTTGTACGTTACAATTTTGAAATTCGTATCGCTCGTGCGAGTTCTTCTACAATGGCTCTAATTTTAATATTATAACTAACCCGTTATTTATAGTGATCATAACTTCTGTTACGACGTCATTTATAGTTTTTATCTGTCATTTTTAATGATTATTTCAGGATAGTGTCCACCCCTGAAGAGTTTACGAATGTATTTATTATTGCCAATAATCTTAATTTTAACTTGCTCAGAGGTTATCGTATGTTGCCCTGTGCATCTTTAGGAAATACGTGTTATTTAAGTATACTATTGTAGTATAGTAGTACATTATATATTACTGTGTACATATTCACATATATACTGTACATTCTTACATAATCATTATGTAAGTTTATTGACTTGAATTTCTTTAGTTTATAGTATTTGAACATGATTGCACCATATAAGATATTTCTATTTTGAATAAAACGCAACGGACTTTTCTAAATTATTTTAAAATCTTAAAATCATTTTTAAACCATCACATCATGTGTTATAATACAATTAAAAAAAAAAAAACGATTTCGGTGGCTGTCGATAATTTATTCTGTTCGGTAAATAAATAATTATTCTAACCCAAAGTAGTGTATTATATGATAATTTTATAAAAATATGTATATATATTTCCTTTTACTACATATTGCTTAGAAAGTATTCCTTTTCCGTTTTGAAAATTGTTATAACTTAATAAATTAACTACACATATACATTAAAAAGCAGTACACAAATAGGAAAAAATCTGTCTGAAAAAAATTTCGTGACCAAAATTTGGAAAATTTATTTTATACGAGATTGAAACGAATTGTCACCAGGAGAAAAAAGACCTGGGTAAATTGCATTCCGTTGATAGATTCGAATTTTTGTGTCCTGCGAGTTATAACTGAATAACTGAAATGTTTTTCTTTTGAAACTTTTTTATGTTAAATAATTTATTGACTCGTGATAATTAAGTAATTTAATTTAAGCAATAACAAAAAGCTCATTCCTTTACAAAAAATGTCGCCAGCAGCGTTTATATATCATATTCATATAACATTCTCAATTCATTTATATTTCAATGTGGAATATTCCTAGTTAACGAAAATTATTAATTTCAGTAAATAAATAATTTAAAAATAAGTATATTTTTTATGTTGAAATAATATCTCATTCATGTTTTACCAAATTTTTTAATTATAATTATTTAATATTAAAATAACAAATAATTTAATTAAAAGGTTTTCAAATTTACTTTATATATATAAGAAGGTATTATAAATGGAGTACATATGATTTTTTTATTAACGCAATATGAAAATTTACAAGCAAATTATAAGCTTTTTTATAATATAAACAAGGGCCTCTAAAATTGTGTTACGCTTGAGACATACTTTTGAGACGCATTTTAAACTGAAAAACAAAAAAGTTGACGTAAACTACCTACGTACGCAAAGAAAATAAAAATCTTTAAAAAATGTATAGCACATGGTTCCATTATATTAACTCTTAAAAAACTTTATTATGTATAACTTCTCATTTTGTTCGCCTTTCATGCAAGGCTTGGCTTCACCTCGCGTATGGCAACACACAGTGCCCAGTTAGATGACGTTAGTCTCTGTCTATGGTGTTTGTACATCACAGGAGAGTTTGTTAAGAAGCCAATCAAAGCAAAGCGAAGAGAACCGAGAAGAACAAAAAAAGAATTTCAAAATAAAAATGGCTGACATTGTCGAGTCGCGAATGAATGTCGCGGCACTAAAAGGTTCGATCCTTACGCTAGGGATATCGTCGACGGCGCGACTCATGTCGCTCTGTACGCATTCGAGGACAACGAGTGGGAAAAGACCAGCATCGAGGGAGCGCTCTTCCTCTACAGGAGAAATGGCAAACCCTTCCACAGTATGCTCATAATGAACAGACTCAACACCAACAATCTCATCGAACCGGTCACCGAAGGCCTCGAACTTCAAGTGCAAGAACCTTTCCTCCTCTACCGTAACTCCCGACGACAGATCTTCGGAATTTGGTTTTACGACAAAGACGAGTGCATCAGGATCGCCGGCATGATCAACGGTCTCGCCAAAGACAACAAAGGCGACGGCGGAGGCGCCGAGCCAGAAGTCAAGGCCCCCGCGGCCGCCGGAGGCTCCGTGGACATCTTCAGCATGCTGAGCAAAGCCCAGGACGACTACAACTCCCACAAAGGCGTCGCCCCGCGCCCAGGACCCGAGCCGGTCCCGAGAGCTCCCGACCTCGCATCGCAGAGCGTCATGGACTTCTTCGCCAAGGCCGGCAGCGGGCAGCAGCTGCCCCCTCAGCCGGGGGCTCTCTTCCGCGTCCCCCGCCCTCCGGCCGACGGTCCCCTGCTCCTGCAACGGCTCATGAGCAACCCCGTTCACAGCGTCGAACACATCGAGAAACAACAACGCTCGGTCACTCCGGGGGAAGTTGCCGCCGTCACGGAGACAAAACGCAGTGGATTCAAACTGAAGGCTTCTCCGGGAGATTCCAAGCGTAAAAACGGGAAACCGGATCCACCAAAAAACCAAGTTCAACTGAGAAATAATTATCCCAATGCAAACGATTCGGCCACCGAGACGAACGGTCAGCTCCGACTGGAGAACGATCTCGCCTTCATGAGAGTCTCGTCTCCGGCCAAACCGACTAAGGCGGTGAAGCCCGCGTCCCCGCTGGCGACGTTTCTCAGCCAGTCTCAGAGCAAGATGGCCGAGGACAGCGAGGTGAGGTCCAGCGTCGCGGTGAAGGCGGAGACGCCGCAGAAGCCGGCGCTCATGCCCCCCACCATGTTCACGTCGTCAGCCAGCAAGGGCGGCGAGCGGCCGGGGCTGGAGTCGGCACTGACGCCCATCCGCCCCCCGGCGGAGGAGCCTCGCCCGGAGCCGCTCACTCGCAACCAGCTGCTGCAGGCTTTCAACTATCTCATCAGGAACGACTCCGACTTTGTTACCAAGCTCCACGAGGGCGACGTCAAATCGTTCTCGGAGTTGGTGTCATAGAAGCGGTGAGGCCGTCCCCGGCCTGATGTCAGGCGTCGGTAAAGAGGTTCCGAAATCTCTCCCGACGAATCTTACGATGTGGCGGTCGCGGAGTACGCCAGCATCGCAGCTTATTACCGACCTATTAATCCACTACCGGATGCCGGATTTTATAATTATACGGGATTCGCATCCCGATATTCAATATTATGTCATTTTGCGATGAGCTAATGTACCACTCGTGTAGGAGTGGTGCTCCGTGTCCCGAGCGGGCGATGGCGCCCAGTAGAGCTGGTGACTGTTGACCTCCAGATCCTCGGTTAACACCTCGCCGCCGGCCCGATTGTGAGATGACTAGACGACTGAAGTTCAGTGTTTCATGTTTATCTTGTGATATTTTTACTTAAGTTGTATATGAGGTTTAAGTTATTCTGTTCCGATGATCGTCAACCTTTATTTTGTGATTGCAAATTTGATTGATGGATTATTAGTAATAAACCTTAAGAATTCATCTGTTTGTTTTTTTGAGTTCCTTTAGCTATAGCCGCCATTGACAGAAGGATCAAAACAATTATAACTGTGCCGCATGCTCGGAGGAAAACTATAACAAGTAAAAATTAGATTTGTGCATAAAAAATATGTAAAGGTGATAAAAAACCATGAATTGATCTTCAATTAAAATATGTATTTATATTTTATCATTCTTTAATTTTTTATGTATAGATTTAGTTTGTACCTGTATTAATTAACTTTTTATGATATCCTGCATTCTTCTATGTAGCAATTTTTTTTTAAATGTGACACGGTTATAGTAATCACATTTATTAATTACTTTTGACAAATAAACAAACCTAGTTTAGCAATGTTTCATCTTAAGATTAGGGCTGCTTTGTGATATTTCACGAATCACCGACGAAACTTTGACATTATGAAAACTCAAAATTGTGACTAAACAATGTCAATATTCAACAGAATGACTTGCTATGAACTGTTTTTGTATTACAATATATTTAAAAGGGGAATATAAATACATAATTTGATTTTGCTGCCATAGTGTTGGACTGACAATTCAATATAAAATAGCTTTATTCTCATATAGTTCACATAAAAACATTAAACTTCAGTTTGGTGATGACTATCAACTAATATTAAGGCCTTATAAAAGTTATTGGGTAATTTTTTATGCATTATTTAAAAAGAGTACAGATTTTTAAAAGCAAGTAACTTGAACTTTCGTAGCTTATAAATTATCATCAAATTTGTACAATTTGTATGTAAAACTTAGAAAATGAAAATATCAAAGTTCAATTATGATCGCTGTTTTAGATTTACAGAATGTGTTTTTTAGTCAAGCCAATGCATACATGTTGAATCTTTTAATATTGAATAATTGTATTTGAATGTTTTTTTTTTATTATTTTACTACATTGTAATTATTTAAACATAGTTTGACATATAATTATTCTTTTCCATGATTTTATTTTTTCATTGTATCATTAATGTATTTGCATCTTGACAGAAACAGTTCTTAATTTTAAGCATCTTCAGGAGTCTTGTTATGTCGATGTTACCTGAACATTATTTTATAAAATAAACATGATTCTATCACAAAAAGATCATTTTCGGATGTGCTCACAATATCATTAAATATGGTGAGATGTTCTTTCAACACGTGGTTGTCTTCTTTAAAAACAAGATAAAGCTAGATGACTGTTTTAGAGAAGCATGGTTATTTGTTAAACATCCACACCACACAACCTGGAGTAGTCAAATCCTAAACCTTACAGAATTGTACTGACTGAGAATATATACTTGAAGTATTATGCATTTAAATAAAAATAAATTTGAAACTTTTGATTTGCTTTTGCATGTTTTATTTTTATAAGTTGCATCCCATCATTCAAATATTCTAAGATAGGCTACGGACCTGCTTTCACTAAAAAAAATTGTATACTCAAGAAAATATAGCATGATCCCAGAGTGTTTACCTAAATAATAGACATTTATTACAATTTTTAATGTTCTACATGTTTATATCAAATCTTCTTCTCCCGTTTCAGCGACGTCATTTTTGCCCAGTATCATCGATACCCCATGTGTTGCCCAGCAACAGGTCTTGAGGTGTGCAGCTTGTTTGGCACATGGAGCAGGATCTTAGGTCTGAGGCGGTCTGCCGGTCTCCACAGTCGCACAATAATGACTCCCTGCCGAAGCATTCCCCACTCGAGGTTGTCCATTGTTCTACCAACTCCGGTTCTTAATCTGTTTAAGGGATTTCCAAGTCTGCCAGTCAAGGTTCTTGCCAGTTGGTAGGCCTTCCTTTGGAGTAATGAAATCCTCTGATGCGACTTGCCGCCAGAGCTGGAGTCTCTAATTTTCAGGGCCGGATGTGAGAGGTTGTGTGGATCTCAGAAAGCTGCTTCGCGACTTCAGTCTGGGTATTGGGGGTATCTGATTATACAAGCAGTGGGACGGTTGGTGGATTGCCTTATGCAATTCTTGGGCGCGTTTAACTTTATGTCTTATGTTTGGTGGTGCGATAACAGCCAAGGGGTATAGTTTTGAAATGGGTGTTTGTTTGTGGTAGCCTGTGATAACTCTGCATGCATCATTCAGGGCAGTGTCCTCTTGATCACAATGGGCTGATCGACACCATATTGGTGCCGCATATTCTCCGACTGAGAAACAAAGTGCTAAAGCTGAGGTACGAAGAAGGGGTGGTTGGGCTCTGTAGTGAGTATTGGTCAGTTTGCGGATGAGGTTGTTTCTTGTTGCAACTTTCTGTTTGGTGTTGCTGCAATGACGCCTGAAGGTGAGAGTGCGTTATCAAATAACTAATGGCTTGCATGTACTTTTAGTGATTTTAAATATTTTAACTTTTATATTGGCTTGGATTCTAGTAAATATAATTTATTTAGTTGAATAGCAAGGAATCTTGCTAAATATTCTTGAGTATTGGGAGTTTGATTGTAAATTTATGTTAGTGAATATAATTTTTTGATGAGTGCAAGTAAACTTTAATCAATTATTTCATATGATAAAATCAGACGCTTTTTTGTTAGCAAAATAATTTATTTTGCGTTTTCACTTTATAATGTCTTATATGAGAGAGAGACACTAACATCTAGGAATAAAAAAGCGAATAATTGATATATTTAGATTCTCTATGGACCTAACTCCCTTCCGCTTGGCCGTCAATGCTCTGACTTAAGGAGCCCCTCTAGTTGTGATTTTTTGCACTAATTTTTTTACATTAACACTATCCAGTCCGCACGTTACGTGATTAAACTAAAGCTGGAGGCCGACTGTTTTTTTAAAGAAATGCTTACAAAAAAATTCGCATATATTTATTTGTTTATATATATATGAATCCCCCATCATCGTTGCTGTCTTCGATCTCTTCGGCGTCATCGGGAATATCGGACAAAGCAACAGCGTATATCGTCAACTAATTCTAACCAAAAATATATTAAATTAGTTATATTAAACAGTTTATATTTTGGGAAATACTTATTTTGTTAATAAACGTATAAAATTTAAATGCATACAATCGAAATATTGATCGAGAAAAACGATCAACGTTTTCCCAATTTAAAAATAATAATTATAACAAGCGAGAAAAGTCTAATCTCACATTATTTTTTATTTTTACAAAATATGCTCGTTTTAATTTTTTCTCATCATATGTTCTGATAAAATAAAATATGACCCTCACTGAAAAGATTTGAGATCTTTAAAATATGGTCGAAAGTAAAAATAACACATGTTGTTTGATCGGCCACTAACGTTTGAAAAAACATAACACAAGCTGTACGTTGGCGGAACGATCGCACACATGTTGTGCCTTTAACGTTTAGCCTGGCGATTACACACATATTGTGTAATCGGACTTGATAGTGTTAATAGGGTTTTAAATGGGCAGTAAAAATATCATTTAGCTTGAAAAAATATTTGCAAATATCCTCCAGAAAGTGAAAGAGACAAAAAAAATTAACAAAGACACCTATATAAATAATAGTTTACATGTTGATTTTTTTATTGGAAAATTCCATGGAAATAAAGTTTATGACCACTAGAGAGGTTATCAACAGAGAAGGATGCAGAGACTCGACAAAAGGAGAGAGTTCAGTTTTAGAAAACGTCTAAAAGGTATGTTATTTGATTAAGTATGTTCAGGAATAATTTATAGGAAAGACAATTTAATAAATGGCTACTTTGAATAAAATACATTTTATGGTAAAATTGCTATTTTTATTACGTTTTGTTAAAAAATGGGAATGTTGCCATATTGCATTGGGTCTTATTTCCAATATTGTTTGGAAAATAATAGAAATATATAATAATACCTATATGTCTTACCTACACAACCCTAAAGGTTTGTACATATAAGCAATATAAAATGCGTAATGCTCAATTATTGGAAATGTATCAATTGGCAGGCATCTCATTGTTTGTGTCATGTAGCGGAGTGTTCATTATCATGACAATACGTGTTTTCAAGACAACTATACAAATTATTAGAACTTTTAAACAATATTTTATAACAATTATTGAGCAAATTACTACATTGTAAAAAACTTAATTTTTAGTTGAAATGATTATATCCTTCGCTACAGTGGACAGTGTTAGTGAGAAGCCATAAAATGTTGAAAACAATTCATTCCAGCAATTTATTTATATTTATTTGATTTATGCGAATGCAGGAGTATGATAAAAGATTTTCCCATTACTTCATAAAACAAATACACTATTTGTTCATAGATGTCACTGCAAGAGATCAGAGATTTAAAAAAATGTAGCTGTTTTCTTAAATTCATCTACAATATTTGCTCCAAATTACACGACACTAACAATGAGGTTCTCAGCATAATCAAGGAAGATAAGCACCTAGTAAGAACCATCTTAGAGAGGAGAGTCCGATGGATTGGTCAAATCATGCGATGGTCTTCTTCACGACATTATGGAAGGGATGGTTGAGGGGAGAAATTGCGCAATAGACAGGAGTATTTGCAGCAAGTGTTTGAGGACATGAGTAGCAGCTCTTATGCTGACCTAGAAAGCGTTGCAGAGGATCGAGAAGAGTGGAGATCGAGATGCAAGATTTTGTTGCTGCAAACCAATCCACTAGATTGATACTTCGAAGAAGCCTCAAACATATAAATCTGCATATACTCATGTATTTGTACTAAGCTTATAAGAATACCTTGCCATTTTTATTTACATTATGGCCAACACCCCAGGTAGTTTATTCATCCGTTGGACACTCACTGGAACTTTAAGTTGTACTCCAACCTAAGGTTCCAGTCCTCAATACTGTATTATGCTTTCTGTGTAATAAATAGATCATGTCAGTGGACTGTTGTAAAAAATGTGTTTTGAGAAGGGTATTCATGGATCAGGTAAATTCAACAGCAGAGGAACTGACTGAATATAATATATATATATATATCTATGTCAAATTGGAAGTCCTTTTTTTAACGATATAAAAGCACCAAGAAAACCAATCTTCAGAGAACTGCAACTTATATATTTCTCGCCACACCAAAATATCCAATAACAAGAATTACAATGCGCCTCAGACAACAAAAAAATGTTTTGATGTAACATATTATGAAGACCTGCCAGAGGGCATTAAGGGCTAAAATTTAGGAGTGGATGTGGCCTTAAGTGACGTACAGTATTTTCAGTAAATCTCAACATAAAAATATGTTTGCTATATATGAAAGCATGAAGCTCTAAATGTTCCAAGCCATATATGCTAATTCGCTACTGATTGTAATTTCTGCTTTAGAGTATAGATTGATATTTCATGTTATTGTTTTAAGTATTTTTAAACGCAACTAATTTTTTATCAAACTATCAGTAATAAGTACCTAAAAAGGTAAGTAAAAAATAATAAATTGGTAGGAAATAATTAATGAATGGTAATTAATAAATAGGTTAGGTTTCCATTTTATGGGCTAATTATTCATTCATTTCACATTAATGTTTACCAATATTTATTATATTACTGCCATTTTAATTTTATAACTGACCACATTCATACTTACACAGTGGACACTGCCAATTGTTGATTGATTTTATTTACTACCAATTGATTCAACTTACTGCCTAAACGTTGAATTAGTTACTGAACAAAGAAATACAGGTCTTTTAAAACCAGGAGGGAAGAGAACATCAATTCATGGGAGGATATAAAATGTACAAAATTAAACACCTTATTTATTTTTATAACATTTATTTTGTCATGTATTATGTTCTCAGTTGTATAAATAGTTTATAAGACCTTGGCAATATAGATAATGCATCTGTAGTAAAAATATTTAGTTCCATTCTAGAGAAAAAGTCAAGATTGACCAAAATCACTTCACGTAAGTAATTAACAGTTTTATTTTAATATGATTATTCCACGGCTCTGAACGACTTATAATATCATAATTATGTACAAAAAATACATGTAAATTAACAGTGAATATTTTTGCACTTCCTTTGTTAACTGTGCAGGGATTTTTTTTTACTCAGTTATTTTGATCACCATTGTAGTTTTCCATGATTTCTTGATTTCATGACACTACAATGAAGTTAGGCTTAGCACATGTGAGTGATGTCTATGCTTATGTAGGGTAGCAAACCAATGGTCGACATATCAAAGAATCAAATGCACATGGCTCACCCAAAATTATGAATTATAAATTAGAAACCTGCTATAAACGTTATATATTCATAAAAAGGCATAACAAACAATGTTGAATTTTTGAAAATCAAATATGCATAGTAAAAAATACATTCCGAATTACAAATATATGAGAAGAATGAAATTTATTTATTAAACGTGTGACTTTTATAAAAATAAGGCTTTACCTTATTATAGGCTTAAATTATTTAACATTTCTTTATAATGTGAATATTCTTTCGGAAGTAAAATTTAATAGTTAATATCAGTTTGCTTATCACCTTGAATATATGAAAAATATTCACAGTTTTATACATAACAAAGAGAATGGTATAGGAAGACCAATAAATGAAAATTATTGTATCATTAGTATTTAAATTTTTCCAACATTAAGTAGAATCAGTCCATATCATAAGTATTATACAGTATATTTTACAATCTGAAGCTTCTACAATAATATTGTATCTGTTGCGTTTACTACATACAAGCCTCAGGTATCAGCATTTTCATTAGAACGGCACTCTATAAGAATTGACACATTAGTAAAAAATAAATAATTGATACAGTATTATGTACATGTAAATAATCTTAAAAATTTATAAAACTACATTATTTTTTTTAGAAAGACCATAACATAAAAAATATAATATTTGGACTACAGCATAATTTATTATTTCTTTCTAAAATCCTATGCGGTACATAAATATAGATTGGTGTAACCATATATTAAATAGAGAGTAAGATACGCTTTGTAACTATTTACAACTTTTAAAAAGCGCAAGCATTTTTCTTGTTAGTTTTTATTAATTTTCAATCGGGATTAAAACAAAATCTGGTTATATTTTGCAGTAATCCGATTATGAGATCATAAAATGTGAACCACTACTTATAGTGAATTGTATATTGGAATCATCATTCTAATCTATGATTTAAAAGATAATATACAGTGGTACCTCGACATACGAGTTGTTCCGCAACCTTGGCAACCTTGCTCGTATTTCAAATTAATCGTATCTCAAAGCAAATTTCCCCATTGAAATTAATTGAACTGCCATTAATCTGTTCCAGCCCCCAAAATTGCCCCCCAGTTATTTTTGTTACGTGTACAAATATTGTACAAAAACACAATAAAAGAGAATGTAAAGAAATGAACTAGATTTATAAAGTGTTACTTTCACTTAATTTTCGTCACTGATTTTCTCTTTACTGGTCTTTGCCTTTTTCGCCAAGCTTTTCTCACTTTAACCTGTAGGCCGTTTAAAAAAAAACATGTCCAAGGAGGTCTGTTTCTTCCTCCATTTCAGAATGTTCCGGCAATGAGCTAGGCTAGTGTCAATAAATATCTCCGATACACGACCACAAAACGCGAGCATAACTTATCAGAGTTGCTTTGACAGCGAGAGCACACTGATAACTGATTCTCTGACCGTGGCATTCACGCTGGAAAGCGTGACACGCGGTTCGTGTGCATCCGGCCGACCGCTAAGCCGATTGCTCGTATCTCAAATCTTGTTCGTATTTCAAAGCAAAAAATCACTCGCTCGACGGCTCATATCTCAAAAAACTCGTATGTTGGGGCACTCGTATGTCAAGCTACCACTGTAGTTTAAAAATTCAAACACGTAATTGCATGCATAGTTTTTACTTATAGTGGTTTAGTTTATTACTGTCATGATTCACTTTGTAGACGCAATATTTCAACTACATTCAGAGTATTGAAATATTCCAGAAATAATACTCTTAATTCAACCGTAATGATTTTTAAAATTATTATTCCTCGAATTGGGGCTTCGATTAAATGATTAAATATTGCTTTCAAACTGACACAAGAAATGTAAATATCTAAAAATGATTAACATACATTTTATACACTTACTAATTATCTGTACACATTATAAAAATATGCCCCGACACAATGGACATCACAAGTATCATCAGTCAATAGTAAAGTATTACTAATCAATCGTAACAGTAGGTATACAAGAGAGTCATAACGTTTAATTCAATTGATCATCAAATGGTCGATCAACTGTTTTCAAATAATGTCAAAATTTGGCTAAAATGGGAGACATTTTGAAGAATGTTAGGAAGTCATAAAATTGCTCATTTATATTACTTAAGACTATGAAAGCACCGATACATAAACCTTCTACAAGACTAATTTATTTACATATCGATGCAAATAATATATAAAAAATCTTCAGATCCATAGCACTGCGTATATGTGTAATAAGAGTTCATTATTTAGTACAGAGTTTACTAGCACACGGTTTATTTTCATATACAGGGAGCGGCAAAAAAAGTTGACAGTTTTCGTCGATGTTTTGATTTAAAACCTTCAGCTTTTTTTTGCCGCTCCCTGTTTATGCACACATTCAATAAAAAAAAGTAGAAAATGCAACATATATAAATAATTCTTACTTGAAACGGTTAATTAAAATGTAGTTGACAAACATGTCTCCTTTATTAATTATCAATAACATAGTTGGCTTAGAGGATCTTATCGATGAACCAATGTTTGTTCGTATAATTGTGACGATCAATATTCTAATAGTATTAATTCTTATTTACAGCATGGAAAGGGCACAAAGACAATATTTTTAAATTGTTAAGATTGACTAACGCGTGTGGTCTTTGACAAAAATCTGCTTATTTCATCACCCATTACTAGGATACAGATAACATCCGACTTGCACCACTGACACGTGTGAGACGAGCTCAAAATCAATTTAAAATGACGCGCATCACACGTGTGATTTTGTCTATCGTTTGTTTTCAAGAGAGCTTTCCGTTTTGACAGATGCGCATTGTCAAAGAGTAAACTATCAGAAAATCACATCGACAATCCGAGAGGCGCGGCTGGCTATTTCATCAACAGTTGCAAAGTCTTTAAATCGACTGGCATTATATTACATAAAATAAGACGAGGCACCAATTACGCTGAAATTCCATCAAGTACCCTGACTCATTGTCACGGACAGTAGTTTTTATTTGAAGCCGCCGCCTGTCCCCAATACAAGATGGCTTCTTTGTTGTAGAGTTTCTCGTCGGGAGGGAGACGTTGCTTTTGATACAATTTGCTATTGGAGGTTTCTTCGGTGTTGCTGTCTGACATTTCTGAGGTTATGTTTATATTGACATCTCTCTGACTGTCCGTGTTGGTCGGCTTATGCTGTGGACTGGCTTGCGTACAGTGCTGCATGATGAAGTAAGCGTTATCCCTGGAGTCGACGGCTTGGTTGAGTTTGGCGTTGGCTTCATTCTTAGCGTGATCTCGCGGGGCAGCCATCAGTAGAGGAGCAGAGGCCGGCTGCATCATGTGAAGACTTGGTCCTTGCACTTGGACTGATGGCTTCTTCATCAAAGGCTGCTCCAGGGCACCATGGGTGGAGTTGTGAGTGTAAGCAGCACTAGAAATTAAATAAATATTTATTATAAAATAATGTATAGTTTTATGCATTCTATATTAACATCAATATTTATAATTTTGACGCATAAAAGAGCTCCTAATATAATAACAATAAAATAGTTTTAAAATAAGTTAATAAAACGTATCCTAAAATATAAATGTGAGAACTAAGTTTATGATATTCTCGACTTTTGATTGCATGTAGTCACATATATTCATTTATTCTTTACTCGATATAATCATCAGTGATGATCAATAATATAACCATTGTAAAAAAAAGGAGCAAATTATAATAACAATAATATAATAACAATGTAACTTCAGATTGCTTTTGACAGCAATCAGAATTGATAAAGCTGAATAGGATATTGTGATCAACTGGATAATGATAATCAATGATCATTGTACAAGACTAACTTCTGATAACTAAACATGCCAACAAGTAAAAAATGGAATGATCATGTTCTTTTAAAAATCATTCAAACAAATGCTAGATCACACTTATAATTTTGCTTGTGTGTAATTGATTACATAACTTATTTTATATGATATCATTGGATGAGTAACTAAAAACAAATGGTTATTTAATAGCAGCAATACAATCTTTGGTATATTATATTTTTCGCAGCCTTAAAAATATGTCACTATCTTTTCCTATGCATAGCAGCGTTCTCCAGTGTACACTGAGCTCTCTATAGTTGACAGTCAGAGCATCAAATGATAATTTGATGCTGAGAATGCTTTTCCGGCGGGTATAGCTCAATGGTCAGAGCGTTTGCTTTGCAAGCATAAGGTTGTGTGTTCGATTATCGACAGAGAGTAAAAAAAAAAATTTAATCGATTTCTAAGCTCTAAAATATTTTGGTTGGTGTGAATTCAAATTCACACCAACCGTATTCTACGGGTGAGGGATCAATCCCTCACCCGTAAAATGCCAGTCATTGCCTATTAATTTAAATTGGTGGTAGATGAAAGTCGTCCCGTGAAGACCACCCATTCATAGTAAATTCCTGTAATAATAAGGTTGATGCGTGAATCTTGGGCTGTAGTGCATGGACGTTGGTGGATCAACACTACACATGCAGCGCTTAGCCATATGCACTATGTTAAGCGTCATAGAATTAAGAAAATAGTTACTATCATCATCTGTCTGTATTCTCCTGTATGTGTTTACATAAAAAAAAAAGATTTATCAAATACTTACACAAGATAAATACAGCATCACGTTGCGATTGTATGAAATTAAGATGGAAAGCAAGCTTCATTCATGTCTTTGTAGTGAACTGTATATATTGTTAAATAAATGGTAAAAGAAATTGCTTATTTACCTGAGTTTGGTGGAGTCCAGGGTGTCTGTTCTCAACATGCGTACGGCAAGTGCTATCAGCAGGAACACGATAAGTGCCCCGAAGATGGGGACGACAATGGTGGCCGCACGGAACCATAGTTCACCAGCAGCAGCGTCTCCGGCACCGGCTGCTGCGGCGCTACCAGCAGCCACGGCTCCCACGGCGCCCCCGACACCGCTCCAGTTACCACTTCCTAAAAAATTACAATTATCATTATAAAAATTGGTAGATATAAATATAATTTAGGATGGGAAGCATCGAGTTGACTTGATCTTTCAGTTTAATGGATGTAGAAGTAAAAAGTAATCTAGATTGAATATTAAAAGAGGCGGTGTAAAATGTACAAGCAAACGTTTTTTGATGCTGACAAACTTCACAGAATGGTATTTAATTTTTAATTATTAAAACAATTGTTTTTTTACGTAAAATAAACTGATATCAGCTTAGAGAGATATATGCCTTGCTGACTGATACCGAAAACCTCGATATACAATCTTTCGTCTCTCATTTCTGTTCGCTTGTTGTCCATGTATGTGTCGTTAGGAGGATTAGTTACATAGATCGCCACTTGCGGCGCTGAGTGTCACCGAACGCGGCGCCCGGTCAGTTGTGTGCCGACGGCGGCGAGATCATATTCTCGTTGGCCGAGCCCGAATGCTGTGAATACGTCCGGGCTAGAAGTTTGTACAAAGTTATCGAAATATATATGTCAATGTGCTTCAGAAAAAGTCTTTGTGTTGTTAATCTGCTCCTCGTCCTGCCACCACGCAATTCAATTAAACCTGAAACGTCAATTCCTTCATAGCTACGACGACGAAGAAGGATTAGGTTCTTGAGCATCAACTTGGAATCTATGACTCTGGAGCAAAGTTTTAGAGTCGTCTTTAGTTTTTAATGGTTTCTAGACCAGTATTGGTTTGTATTAAAAGTATTAACATGGTCATTAAGTATTAAATTGTAGTATTTACCAGGTATGGTGTCATTGAGACGCAGCCTTGACTGTGGACTGTCGACGTGATTGCAGAGATCTCTGAAGCAGCACAGAACAAGCGGGGATCCTGGGGCACGAGCTGCGTCACCGCTTCTTCCGGGGGAGTTCATACAACGAGCACGACGTTCACTGCAACAGACAAGAAAACATGACATAAGAAACTAATCAATGAAAAACTGCGGGAAGAAATGAATCTGTCGAGAAAATGTGTTGACAACGTGAAAACTGAAACAATTAAGATGATGTAAGCAATTAAAGCAATCTATGAAATATGTTGTGAAAACTGAATGTGTGTTGTGTTCGTGTTTGTGTGTGGGTTGGGAAGATTGCAAGAGTATATTTATCTGTTTCTTGAAGAGATCCAGATTGTAGGAAGGAGGAAACACAGACGCTGGAAGAGCATTCCAAAGCTTACCGGTGGCATTAAGGAAGGAACTTTGGAAACTGCCAGTTCTTGGTCGACACACATTACCCGTGTATGGATGTTCGGCAAGTGTAAGACGAGTTTGTTGGTTGTGGGTGGGTGGGTGCAGGAGGAATTAGTTCTTTAAGTTCCGAAGAGCAGCGACCGTGGTAATAATGGTAAGAGAAGACCGAGTGAACCAATCTTACGCCTGTGTTCCATTGATTGCAGGTTAGACGTAAGAGTGTCATTGTTTATTAAACGAATTGCTCTTCTTTGAACTGAGTCAATTAAGTTTAGAAGGTATTTAAGCAATCAAATCCTTTGAAAACAGAACACGAATAACTAGTAAAATGACAAGGCAATTATTTTATGAATCTCTACTTTGTTAATGACATGTTTCAACCTGAAAGCGATTACCATTATTACATTAAAGTATACAGCAAAAATGTTTTTCGTGAAAATTGCAAGAACTTACTACATCTCGTGTTATATTTGTTAAAAATGTCGCAATAATAAGGATAATACCTATATTAAATTTGAAATCTTGTGGATTGCTAGATGAAAACTCAGAATTAACAATAAACTAGGTAATTACAATACTATGTACTCATAAATCGATAGAACAAAATAACATAAAATAAAAATCTTCCCATCAAATATTTAATATATTTTTTAAATTAAATACAAAAGGTAATTAATTAAAAAGCAATTGAAATTGTTTAATACTTTTTCAAAGGAATTCGTCGTCTCATATTTTAGATACCAATAAACAAAAGTATCGCAGCAATTTATTCAAGCATGAGCTATTTTTATAACACCGAGGAATGTACAAAATTCATAAGTAGGAGCAACTTTTTTGCGGTATCAACCTGTCACATGGCTAATGTTAAATATTTAAATGTTTCGAATGGTACAAACGGCATTTGGAAAACATTTTAAATACCAATTACGAATTTAGGCGATGCTTCAAAACGAAAGATAAACGGTGCAGCATTGTTTAACCCTTTACGTGCGAGGTGCGGATATATCCGCATCACCGTGCACGGCTCTTAAGTGCGAGGTGCGGATTTATCTCACGCCCTGAAAAAAAGCACGTCGCTTAAGTGCGAGATGCGGATTTATCAGAATACTACATTGAATGTAATATTGTTTCGTATTACGACATTCCTTCGTCAATTTTTTTTACGATATGTATCGAGTTGTGGATCATCTACACATGTTTCAAATTTGCTCTTTTTTTTCAAATAATAATGGATTTATTTAATTTAGTTCTGAAGGTGAATATAAATGCAGCACTGAACAATCAAAACACATAAAAAAATCGTCCTTAAATATTCAACTTTATTTTTCATTGACTAATTGACTTTTTATTAAATCTTATTCCGCACGTAAAGGGTTAAAGTAGATTTGTTTTAGATTGGCATTGGGCAACAAAATAAAACGCTTGCCGAGGTGCATGGCACAGTGGTAGAGCACATGACACTCGTGATATTAGTCCCAGGTTCAACTCTCTCAACAATGATTTAAAAAAAGGGTACAATATACATTTTTCAATGTTTTCAGCATTTACTTTGAGATGTATTATCAATAATAAATATTTATTTATTTACCTTGTTTTACATAGATAACGTTAAACATGACACCTAATTACAGTTGTCTATTGGCAATGATGGATTGAGAAAGGCTACGAGTTAGTCGAAACTGCAGTCTCTTAAATAGAGGCCATATTAAACGCGATCCATGTAAAAACAAGGTAAATAAATAAATATTTTTGTACAAAATTGAGCAAGATTTGTTGTGTTTATTTATAGATGCCGTTGGTGAAAAATTGATCAATAATCCGTAAGATTGCGAAAAAGCATATTAAAAAAAATAATAACGATAGACGAAAGGCACACAAATACCATATATTCACAACGATAAACAATAAATATACGATGCGTGAATGCCGGACTGTTGTCTAATTATTTTGGATCATTAAAATTATATACAGCGCTCCACTATCCTTAAAAATGGAAAGCGTCATAGAATCCCGGCGGGGTATAGCTCAATGGTCAAAGCGTTTGATTTGCAAGCCAAAGGTCGTGGGTTCGATCCCCGACCGAGATTAAAAAAAGGAATTTTAATAAATTTCTGAGCTATAAAATACCCCCGGTTGGTGTGAATTTGATCCCTCGCCCGTAAAATGCCAGTCATAGCCTATTAATTACAATTGGCGGTAGATGAAAGTCATCCTGTAAGACCACCCATTCATAGTAAATTTCTGTAATAATAAGCATGATGCGTGAATCTCGGGCTGTAGTCTATGACGTTGGCGGATTAACACTCCACATGCAGCGCTTAGCCATATGCACCATGGTAAGTGTCATAGAATTTCACAGATGACTTTATTCAGAATTAGAATTACTATCACCATCTGTCGGTCATTCTCCTGTATGTTTTTACATAAGAAAATCCACAAATCGAATTTCTCCATCACCGTCAATATTCTACTGTTCGAGTTTATAAAATTAAAATAAACATTTAAAAGCCCATTGACGGACATTATTATTATTATTATCATCTAAAATAATTTAATAATTACAAATAATTTAGAATAATCTTTGCGTACTTGGTTATCACAGCGATCTACCATTTAAACAAACCTTTGAAATATACGGCGTTATGGTTTCCTATGTATTTTAATTACATATAAAGGGTGATTTTTTAATAGCTATAGGAAATTTTTCCAAAAAAAGACACATAAAATGAAGAAAAATGCATGAAATCTTTATTTGAATCGATAGTACAGTCCATATAATTTAATGTTTGAAGATTATTTCATTCAAATGTTGACCGCGGCTGCGCCTCAAATGGTCCATCCGCTTAGTCCAATTTTGGCATACACTTTCCAACATTTCAACCGGTATCTCACGAATAAATGCTTCAATGCTGTCTTCCAATGCGTCAATCGAAGCGGGCTTGTCAGTATAGATATGAGCCTTAACATAGCCCCACAAAAAATAATATAAAGGCGTTAAATCGCACGATCTAGGCGGCCAATTGACCGGTCCCAAACGTGAAATAAAGTGTTCACCGAACTTGCCACTCAATTGGTTTATTGTTTCGCGTGCTGTGTGGCATGTGGCACCGTCTTGATGAAACCACATGTCATGCAAGTCAAGCTCTTCTATTTTGGGCAAAAAAAAAGTTGGATATCATCTCACGGTAGCGCTCACCATTCACAGTTACGTTGCGATTCGCATCATCTTTGAAGAAGTACGGTCCAATGATGCCACCAGCCCATAATCCGCACCAAACAGTAACTCTTTCTGGATCCATTGGTAGCTCTTGCAATGCTTCTGGCTGATCTTCACTCCAAAAATGAGCTTCGTCGCTGAACACAATTTTTCCGATAAAAATATGGATCAATTAAATTCAATGATTTGCAAGCGTTGTTCGTTTGTAAGACGATTCATGGTTAAATTATAGACCAAACTGAAGATGTTTGACAGTGACACAAAACACGAAACGTACATGAGCTGTCAAAATCAGTGTTGCCAAAAAGAAAATAGTATAAAATTCACCCTTTACTTGTATATAAAAGCACTATATGTGATACTCCAAATGAAAACCTCTATCAATCTATCGAAGATCTTTCATTAGTAATATCAGATGTGATGACTTCATCCGCAAAGCATTATCTTATGAAATTAATTTAATTGCTTTGGACCGAAAAGAGGAAAATAATGGATCGTTAGGACCCAATTAAGATAACTTTTAGTGCTCGAATGTATACTTTTTATTTTGTATTTTGCATAAAATTAAACTCCGATCGGAATACATTTTATTCTTACGAATGAGACGACATTTATACCTTTTTAAACTAGTCTAATATTAAATAACAATCCACTTTTATACAAGTCATAAATGACCAAAGGAGATTGGCGTTTTTTATTTGTAATAATATTAAGACAAATAATATAACGTCTATAAAAGTAGACCTAATACGTGTATAATAATGACGTATATTGAATGTTATTACAGGTAAGGATGATGGTGGCTGATAGAATTATATGACTTCAATTTGTGGCGGTCATATACTCCAGTTTAAGAGGGGATATAAAATAAGAAAAATATAATGCGTTACTGTTGCAGCACCAAAAGTAGTGCCAATCTAATGATTTAGTGTAATAGACGAAAAAGACTTTTTTTATCATTTACAGAAATACGATGGTTTGACTTTGTGAGGAATGACAAAGCGAGGAAGCGGACAAGGCAGCCTTCTATACTGCAGTCGGTCAAGTAACGAAGTTGGACCTGGCTGGGTGATGTACTTCGCATACCGCAGGAGAGCATAAATTACAGCTCTCTCTCCTTAAAACCCTTGGGCTCGCGCTGCTTGTAAGGCCGTCGGGAAATAAACATTAATATCCCCACTTTAAAAAGAACGAAAAGTCGCGGGTTCCTCACGTGGCCGCGCGGAGGAAGATGCAGGAGCAGACAAACAACACAAAGAACTTGTTTTTGAAAGCACAAGCAAGATTTCCTCGTCTAACCGGCATGGCATTTCGCCGACCAGACGAGATGTTAACTGTCAACTGTCGGAACACTGTCATGCAGCGCCGCCAATGATCGCGGCAAAAATAAAATTAAATGAGACAGTTGTACCAACATGAAATGGAGCAACTGTCAAAACAAATAAAATGGCGTATGCAAACGCCTGCGTAATATTATATGATTAAAACTAACATTATTAGATACGCATGTCAGGCGAGCGAACAAAACTAAGAGACAAAAGATCGTTTTTCGAGGCTTTACGGCATCAGCCTGAAAGAGCTATATCAAGCTGATATCAACATATAATGTACTCAGTGTAGTTCGGGAGGCAGAGTTGACATATTTGAGGAGAGGACCATAGCGGCTGACAAAGCTTTATGGTGGCAGTTTGTGACGCCAAGATAGAAGAACAGATATGATAAGACAATTATTTGCATACAATCATTCGTCATATTACGTTGTTTTCAGAATTGTGGTTGACATATGTTTCAACTAGGAAACACTTAAACCAAAGCTCTATCAATTTGGTGCTACTGTTTCTGAATACTAAATGTGAGTATTCGGTGGAACTTTGAGACGTGAAGCAGTTTTGTGAATTGTAATATTGCTGGGTACAGCTCCGCAAACCGGTGGCGCAATTATTGCAAAAGTCTTCCTCTCTCGCTTGAAGGAGGCGCGCGGGGCGTGACCCCTGGCTTGACCTTCTTATCTCTGCTTGACCTCTGTTATCGTCGCTCACCGCACTGCCGCCAGCAACCCTGAAGAGGTCAACGAATCTTGGCAAACCCCAACACACGTTACAAGATAATATGATTTTACATGAGCTACAAAAACATGTTTTTTTAAATGGCAAACTTGGCAGAAGAGTATCAAAAGTTGTTCGTAACATAACCATCTAAGTCAGCGGTCGGGGAACCGGGGTAAATTACCCCAAATGGGGTAAAAATATGTTTTTTGGGGGTAATAAGGAAATTTTTCTAGTTTGCTATTTCATAAAACTTACCATTTTCACGTAACTTTTTTGTTATTTTCCGTGTAAATTAATTCAATAAATAATGTATATTTAAATATACACTGATTGTCTCATTTTCAAAATGGTGGGAAGGGGTAAATATCGACTTACGCAAAAATATTTTGGGGTAATGGTTAAAAAAGTTCCCCGACCGCTGATCTAAGTATACATAAATAAAATATATCAAAAGTGTTTACTAATCATTTTTATTATAATTTTTGATGTTTCACTGGTTTGTCTCGAATAGATAATAGCTTGTAACTACTTTCAGTGATTTTAAATACAACCAGTGGTAATTCAAGTTTTAGAAGTATGTACTGTGACTTGCGAGTATGTTACACTTAGTCAAGGGCGAATAAGATCAATTTTATTACTGATAAAAGCTTTAAGCCAATCGCGCATTAAGGTAGACGAAAGAAAAAAACGTTTCGCTTGAAGAATAATTCGCATAGAGATTAAGCATGAGTTGAGAAGATGCAGTTCTTGACGATCATAAGCTCCAGTTAGGTGAGCGGACTTGGTGATGATAACCTTTAAACGCCCAGTCCCATACGGGACCGCAAATTTGCGTCGTTCAATGCCCTAGCAGGCCAATGTTTGTAATGTTTTGTCGCACAATATATTCTTCCATGAACTTACTTTAATACTATTATTACAAATTCATGATATACGACTGTGAAATGAACCATAAGCACTCCTGTATGGGACCGTAGGGCATTGAACGACGCAAATCTGTTGTCGAAAGGTAAGGAAACCACTAGACGTTTAAAGGATAATTATGATCAAGGGTTCACTGGTTTTTGTACGAATTATTTGTAGAGTGGTCGTGTTGGGGTTATCAATAAAATAAGTGTGGGCATAATAAATAACAATCAGAAACAAAGAGAATATAAACAAAAAATGGTCGCTCGTTCGTTTTTATCAATTCTTGTTTTTAATTGAAGGGGAACAGATAATTAATAAGCGTTACAATATTATTCATTATTCACGGCGTTGTTATTTATGTGTCGATGGACCTAAAAAGATAAAACTAGCAAACGGAGAAAAAATGATTACGTCGGCAAAACATGAATACTTATAGAAATTATCATAAAATTAATTTTTGATGCATGATCTATGTCTAATGGTGGAAAAGGTCAATGAAACACACCTCGAATTCTTTCATTTAAACTTTTATTATTCGAACAACAATATTAACTTTATTTAAAAATTCTAAAGATATGTTTTGACATCCCCCGTCTAAAGACAACAAGTCGCGGGTTCGTCACGTGGCCGCGTGGAGGAAGGATGCAGGAGCAGATTAACAACACAAAGAACTTGTTTTTGAAGTACGATTCGCATTTATTTTTAATAAAGACTTGATTTCCTCGTCTGACCGGTATGGTATTTCGCCGGCCAGACGAGAGTTAACTGACAACTCCGGAACACTGTGACATGCAGCGCCGCCAACGATCGCGGCAAAAAAACAAATTAAATATGACATTTGAACCAATATGAAATGGAGCAACTGTTATAACAAAGAAAATGGCGTATGCAAACGCCGTGTAATATTATATAATTTAAACTAAAATTATTAGACGTGCATGTCAGGCGAGCGAACAAAAATAAAAGACAAAATATCGATTTTCGAGGCTTTTCCGCATCAGCCTACAAAGAGCAATATCAAGCTGATATTACTTTACAAAAGAAAAATAGCTTTCTTAAACCTAAGTAGTGTGGGAGACTCACAAACTGCTACAAGATTGATCGTCAACATTATGCGATATTTTTGATATTGTTCTTGCGATATTTTTGATATTGCATTTTTCGGAGTTTCTCAGACGAAGAGTTTTATTTCTTACCTACAGTGGGCTTGACATTCAGGCGGGTTACTGACTTACTGAAGCACTGACTTCGATGCATGAGCAGTGGTGGTTTGCGTGTATGTATTATTATGTAGTATTAGAGTTACAAGTGTTTTAACTTCATTTACCGAACAACGAGTATTGATATTACGAATATGAAGACATCAGCGGTTCCCAACAAACAACCAGGACCAACCTTTCAGCCATACCTGCGGGTGAATGTAAGGGTTCCAGGGGATAGTATACAAATCTTGGTGTTTTTTTTATAAATTTAAAGTACGTGACTAAATGAATGGAAACACTGAGTAATTGTTTATTTTTATTTATGTAAACACATACACGAGAATACCGACAGTTGGTAATAGTAATTCTGGGTCCTCATCTGTGAAATTCTATGACGCTTAACATGCTGTATATGGCTATGCGCAGCATGTGGAGTGCTGATGCGCCAACTTCATAGACTTCAGACTGAGATTCACGCATCATCCTTATTATTACAGGAATTTACTATGAATGGGCGGTCTTCACGGCAAGACTTCTGTCTGCCACCAATTTTATTTAATAGGCTATGACTGGCATTTTACGGATGAGGGATCAAAATTCACACCAACCGGGGGTATTTTAGAGCTCAGAAATCTATTAATAATCATTTTTTGTTAAACCTCCGTCGGGGATGCAACCCACGACCTTTGGCTTGCAAAGCAAACGCTTTGACCATTGAGTTATAGCCGCCGGCATAATTATGCTGCACATTGCGAGAAAATCTGGTTGAGGTCCTTCGGGATCCAATTCGAGGTGGATCATATGGTCGCCGCAATTGTTTTGGTTGCGCTACTGTATCCACCGTGCCTGTTTATCATATCAATTAGTAAGTGCTATTATTAAACTTGTCTTGGACCTTGAAAACACCAGTTTGTTTCACCACCGCGGCAACGTGTTATTATTTAATAGAGTCAATTATGAAAATGGCGGCTTCGGGAACGCCGCTCGTGTATTATTTAACCATTAATTTCTTACGCACACAAAACAAATTGTCTCTTATGATTACAAGGAGCTGAAGAACAGCTGTTAGGTAATATCGATGTTTCAAATACTAATTTAAGGCAAAAAAAAATGGTTTGAAAAATTCACGCCGTATTGACAGTATAATTTGTATACCGTAACGAATGGGTTAAACGCTTTCGGGGCTTGGACCATTTGGTCCCAAGGAGTGACTTAACCCATACGGCCAACACAAACTTTCAAACGCCTCACTAAAGTACCGCTGAATATAAACTAGTGCCCTTGTTTGGTGCCGTTTTTTCGTCAATTAAACAATTTAGACGTAATTTTTTTTACGAAAATTAAAAAGACTTAAAACCACGAAATTGTGCAGTTACTGAATAAAGTGTGGTAACTATATAATGTATTTAACTTAGCCTCAGTCCGTCGATGACAGAACACATTCCCCCAGGAGAGCATACACATTCTTCATCAAGCCAACAGTCATTCCCTAAGCGGACCTTCATTATTTCCCAACGCTTCTAAGAAGCGCCACGAAGCTTTGATCAGGGCCGAACTAAAGAAATATCTTCTAAAGAAAAAGCTTTCACTTTGAGAGTTAGAGGTATATCATACAAAACGATATTTCATTTAAAGCAATGTGTTCCCACGACAATGAACGATATTGCAAAATATAACATAATATAGGATAAACTATTATTAAATATTAATTTAAAGCTCCGCAAGCACCTTGCACAAAACATTTGTTTGGAGCATCTTGATGAAAAGCTGAGACATGGTGTTTACCTGAAATTGATAAAAAAAAGACTAGAGGCCATTGCGATGTGGACATAGCAGAAGAATTTTCGGAATTTCCTGGAGAGACCAAGTAACGAACAATGAGGTTCTCAGGATAATGAAGGAGGATAGGCACCTAGTAAGGACAATCTCAGAGAGGCGAGCCCGATGGATCGGTCACATCATGCGCCACGATGGTCTTCTTCACGACATTGTGGAAGGGATGGTTGAGGGAAGAAACTGTAGGAGGCGCCCTAGACGGGACTATTTGCAGCAACTGTTCGAGGACATGAGTTGTAGCTCTTATGCTCAGCTGAAGAGGACTGCAGAGGATCGAGAGGAGCAGAGATCGAGGAGCAAGATTTTGTTGCTGCAAACCAATCCACCAGATTGATACTACGAATAAGGCTTTCATGCCACTTTCATAATTACGGGCACATATTGAAAAAACTTGTTTCGGCCCTGCTTTAAATGCAACACGAGCAAGCGTGTAGTCAACAACGAGTTGGCAAGAGTCTTGCGGCTCCACCATCTCGCTCCGTAATTTAGCAGACAAAATTACACCGAGGCGAATTTTTCAATTAAAATCTGCCATATTATACTCGAGAGGAGGATGCCTTCCTTGATTACAAACATAGCGTGATTGGACATACCGGGTAATATCATATACAAGGTATAGTTGTATACGAGTATACTCCCATCCCCAGTCATTCCGTCTCTCTTCTTCACACGTTGGTACTGAGAGACTGCAAACTCTGCTCGCATACCGTATAGGTAATAATGTCATAAAAGTTTATTGTTTTATTAAAAAATAAATTGAGCTTTTAATTAAATGAGTTAATGGACGCCGTTAACGTGTTCCGTCAAAGAGATTTATTCGGCATATTCTCTTCGATACGTTTTTTGTAATTAAACGTTTTGAAACCGACAATTCGCGGTAGGCACCTCCGTGAAAGTTGATTTATTTCTTTATCAATTTACTGTGATATAATGCTTCCTTTTAGGGAGACCTGAGTGTAAGACACATACGATGTGTTGTTTAGGAGTCTGTCATTTCTTGGTCAAATAGCCTTTCTGTAATGCTACTTCGTTCTGATGGCCCCTTACTGTTGTACTTGAACTACATCAATGATATCTTCGGGATAATGCACGCATTATAATAACATAGATCTTTATCGAATTATTGTTTCTTTATGTTCTAACCTTGTAACTATTTATTTATACATTTTTTGTTACGCAAAACAGTTTTTTTGTCTTTTTACGTAATTATTTTCACTCATGCATTAATATACTCGTAGTAATAATCATAGCTTATATAAATATAGCTTTGTATGTACTGTATATAAATCAATCAGGCATATATGACATTCTCTAACTTGTTATATAGAACGAAATTGATATACATATTTCAATGTCTAAGAACACAAATAAAAAAATACAAATACAAGCATGTAATTTAAAACTAAAAGTATATCATTTAATGTTACCGTAAAATTTTAAAATATCATCGGTACTGAATGCATTAATTGGAATCGGCATTCCAAATGATCTTAAAATAATATGAAGCAAAGGATATTTGAGTATTTTTATATTAAAATGTATTTGAAGTAGTATTTGAAGAGACTTCGATTGTATGGAAATGACACATCGACACTTTAGAGTGCATTCCTGAAACTAAAAGTGAATATTGACTATCCCCTTTACATTGATAAGTTATGTCTACTTATCTCAGCGAGGAATTGAAGTAGTCTTTTGATGATTCCAGTTTAAATGAGCATTCTTGAAGTGGCGATTTGCACTATATATTCAGTTTGATCTAGAAATTTGTATAATGATACTGATCTTATTTTGAGTATACTAAGAATATTTTCAAAATTTTCAGTTTATAGGCTTCGTTTTCAGGATCTGTAGTACTGGAATTTGGTTTACCTTGCTGGATCGTCCTCGATGCAGCCGTACTGCGCGCGGCTGAGGTCTGGAAGAAGTTCAGAGAAGCATCCTCCAAGAGGAGACTTGCACATGTATCCTGTAGTCACGCAGGCGGGAAGGTTGCAGTAGCAGCGCACGTGGCGCCCCATGGCTGGTACTCCGCTACCAGGCTCTCCTGCAGACAAACAACACAACAATCAGAACCCATGGTGACAAAGAAACACGAAGAAGAGAGAAAGAACAATATATATGTATGAAAATTATCCATTCAATTTAGTAGACTCCAACAAATCGCAAGATTTCATTAGCCCAAAGGAAAGCCTTCCAACTGGCAAGAACCTTGAATGGCGGACCTGAAATCCCTGAACAGACTGAGAACCGGAGTCAGTAGAACAAAGGACAACCTCGTACGGTGGGGAATACTTATGCAGGGAGTCACTGCTGTGTGACTGCGGAGACTTGCAGACCGACTTACATCTAAGATCTTCCCGCATGTGCCTAAATAGCTGCATATCAAGACCTAATACTGGGCAGCACATGGGCCTTCGATATACCGAAACAATTTGATGTTGTTGATACGAAGATGAATTTTTCCACTCGCTTTCTTCTAGAAATGCTTTCTTTCCATTCGTTACAGTCCAATAGGAATATAGCTGCTCTTAAATATGCATTTCTTCTTCTTCGTGGTGCTGTTCAAACCTTTGGGATTCTTGAATGATTTAAGTTTTACGTTCCTAATAGGTATACTCGTGCTCATAGTCTAAATGCACACTTAGAAAGCAGACATAAAATCTTGTGAATTAATTTAATAAGTCGAAAATTATGTTATGTTTTTTTCCTATTAATCTATGAGAGAAATATCATATAAGATGGCGTATTTGATTTGTATTTAATTATATTGATCTAATATTATATTGTATAGAAAATAACTGAATTTAATGCCTCGTGTGTAAGGAAAGACGTAATAAACGTTGGCGATATATTTTTATAACGTTTACAATCGTAAGTCTTCGGAACTAAAAAAACTAAATTTATACAAACAATGAATGGATTGCAAAATTATTTAAGTTACCTGTTTTCTAAAGTGGGTATTACATATTAATATAATCTAATGGATGCGAATTAATGCCAAAAAATAAGATACTCAGCTTTTGAAAAAATTAAAGACATTCTCGCGCATAGTTTATAAAGAAATAAAGTAAAGTTAAAATTAAGAGTATCTTAATGTATGGCTTTTATACTGTGTAAAAAGATTCATTATCGATTCCAGTCACATCAATGTCGACCGTTAGCCAAACGGCTTTCGCAAAAAAGGGGTTTCGACCAACAATTATGCGTCCCCAGAAATTCGTCCCGGCAATTAATTCTGGTCTCATTAGATGCCGAGAAATGCTGACAGCGAACCTGGTCCCTCAGTGGGAGGGAAGAGGGGTCGGACCTCTTTTAAAAGTAAATACAAAAGATTACCGCTAGAGGGAAAAAACCTCAACCGTTCATTGTACACTCGATATTTAAAAATCATTTCACGATTTTCTATAAATGTTTATAAACGTACTTTAACCCTTTCATTAACGGCTCGGTGGAATGCAAATTATACTGTCAATTATAAAACTAGTATTTGAAGGATAAATGTACTTCTCTGGTCTATTTTCATATATTACATTGGTTCTTGTTTCCTTTAGCTATCAGCTGATGCATAGAATACTATTCTAAGAAAGTAGCAAAACTATATATCACGGCTACCGATGTTAACGGTAAGAGAATCGTACACGGCATATATCGGGTACCGATGCGAACAGGTTAAAAATATCTGTTCCTATCATGCACTCCTTTTAATTCGTGGAGTTAATCACATCTTTAGAATTCTTGAGTGCTGTAAGTTTTATATTTTCTGATAGATATATACTCTTAGTCGTAGTCATCCATTGTTATCTATGCCAGTTGTTACCTATGGAGGAGTTTCGAATACTCAATTCAGTTTAACCGCAATGGCGCTTCTAAATTAGCTATCAGCACACTTCCACCCTTTCGACATCCTTTTTTCACCTATTGTTGATTGGTATTGGTTTCCTAGATCTCAATCTAATTGTTTTATTTTATTTCATTCGTTTTAATGCTTAAAACATGTCTCACATACTATACCTGTTTTTATTTAGAGATTCTTCAGAAAAATATAAGTATTTACGAGTGCAGAGTTGTGAAAAAGACGTGAAAAATAGCCCCTGATGCCAATAAGTGACAACGTATGTTCCAACTAAGAAATGGATATAGATAATAAGAAGGAAAAAATGCTTCAAAGCAGTATCGATGCTGCTGAAATCAGCTAGATCTGTTCCAATATTTATAGTTAAAAGTCGAGCATGTTACAACTGGACCAACGGCAATACGATGGCAAAGGGGAAAGGGGAGTTAAAGGATCGTTGGGGAAGAATGGAACTGTGGGGTGAGGGGTAAACAGGACCTCGTCTCTGGACAAGATACGAGGACGGTCCGCAAAAAGGACCAAGTCCATTCGTTATCGGAGAAATACAAGTCAAATGGAGACCAATAAAAGTCCTGCGTTGACTGGCCAGCGACGTACAAACTTTATTTTTTATTTTTATTTAAAATATATATTTTTAAGTACATGTTTCGGACCCAATTTAAAAACCACCTACTTATCATAGTATGTAACTTATCACTTGATCGAAATAGCGGCTACTATGAGGCTTTCTATTTGATGTGAATATTTTTTATTACGTAAATATGTATATTTGTACGGTTCGTTTTTTACTCGTATCATTAGTAGGAAGCACTTCAATTCGAAAGCCAACATTAATATTTAAGTTGTAAGTAATAATAAAATTATCAAAAGGTTTATAAGGGATATTATATACGAGTATATAGTATTTAAAAATACACATATAAAATGATATAAAAGTGCTGGAAAACTGCACTAAAATGGCGGGGAAATTGAATAATACTCGTAAATACGCTTCAAAGAATCGTCTATGGATGATTTCAATTTTTATTAAGCTAATTTAAATAACATTGTTGTAATATAACTGCTCAAACTCTTTCATAAGATCGGATTATAATGCCAATGCTCCCTAGATCTGGAGCATTTAACCCTAACATGTGGTTCAAATCAAAATAACAACACAAAACTGTAATTGTCACTTCGACTATAATTTTTTTATAAATTTTAATGATATTATTTTATATTCTAAAAAAAAAATATGTTATTATGTAAAAAATGTGAAAAAATAATAATATAAATTATGCAACACTTAAATCAAAGATGAATCCCACGCCACACAAGATCTACCTTTAAGTGGCGTGGAAAGCGAATTTCAAAAAAAACAATAAAAAATGAATGTAATACTGTCAATAAAATCTTACATGCATACTATTATATTTAATTAAAAAAAAAAAAAAAACGGACCGTTTTATGAAAAATTGCCGCTAACACTATAATGAAAATCTCCGTTAAAAATCAAAATAAGCGTGCGTTTTAGGAGGATCAACTGTAAATACAGCCTAGATTAACTTCTTTATTATAGATTAACTAATTAATAATATAAAAAGCTTGTGAATAAATGTTGACTGATTGAATCACAAAAATAATAATGTACGTACTCTGAATATATACTACACAGACATCTGTCGTTATATGATGTTAACAATGGTATATATTTACATCAGGTTTCGCGTATCTGCTCAGGCAGAGAATAGTCGTGTGGATAGCGCGGCGTGTAGAACGGAGCGAAGGTGCAAGGCTCGTGGTTCGAATCCCGCGTCTGCCGATAGTTTTCGATTGTGTGTGCGTATTTAATTACTAGATTAACTTTATTATTTAAATAGAAACCGACAATAAACGATTGATGCTTTTTGAAAATTTGAAAACTGTCTACAATTAACTACTGCGACTAAGATCGCTTCTAGTATTTAATTTGTTTTAAACTATGAATATAGTTACAAAAAATATGTATCGAGCTACTTAATAGTACTGGAACATGTACAATTTATCAATCCAAAGGCATACATATGTTATATTAAAATGCTGCATTTTTTAAAATAGACGTCACACTGAGAATATTCGAAAGACTGATCACTTATATGTACATGACCATTAAAAATACGTTGGCTCGTTGTAATTGAATGTTTGTTTTTTATTTTTTTATTTGAGAACATCGTCTTTAATCCTCGGTGGTTACAAACATGGCCGACCGAGAGATTAATACACAAATTAAAAATAATAAAATACACAAACATTGAAAAAAAATGTACATAATTAATGTCTTGTCATCACCGTGCGCCACAGGTAGCGCCAGGTACGTCCTGTTCAAACAAAATCTAAAAGATTTAAGCCATGGAATGCGGGTATTCGTTCTCAGCGGGCGGTCTTCGGTATAAGCTCAACCCGAGCTGAACAAGAAGACCGCTCGGAATCCAGAGGGAAACTTGTTGAGACGAACGATTTTTTTATTAGAGTATATACGACCACGGGAAACGGGAGTCGGGCATATAAATTTCTGATAAGTAAATTATATTAAAATGATCTAAATTTGTGGACGCAACTTGTATTTATATTTAGATCACAATCATTTGGAAAATGAATTGCATATACAGTGGTACTCTGACATACGAGTGCCGCAATATAAGAGTTTTTTGAGATACGAGCCGTCGAACGAGCTATTTTTTGCGAAATTTATACTATACAGGAGTAGCCAAAAGATCTGACGATTTTCAGTAATATCAAGTAATCAGACCGTCAAATCTTTTTGCCGCTCCTGTATAATATAGATTTCGTTTAATGCCATGTATAAGCGACGTAAACTTTAAATAAAATTGAAATCGAAATGAACTTATTTAATTGATAATTAATTGAAATAAAATTATCATTGAAATACTCCATATAAACTTATTTCAGGAAATCATCTCGTAAAATCAGATGCGTTTATAAATTTCGCCCGCTTGTAATGTACTAAAATGTTAGCGGCTAACCGAAGAAACTTTTATGCACCAAATTTATTTGAGCAACGGAGTGCAAATTATAAATTTCTTCCTCGCAATGCGTAACGATTGTTTGCGCATCGAGAAGGAAAACTTATTTTAAGATAATTATGTGAAAAATAATAATAATTTATTAGTTTACGTTATAAATTTCTTTTAAAATGGAATGCATCAAAGTTCTATTCTAAGAAGAAACTTTTTTGTTAAATCAAATCGCACAGTAAACGAATCCACATTATAAATTTCTTCCTCGCAATACGTAAGGATTGTTTGCGTATCGAGAAGGAAAACTTATTTTGAGATAATTATGTGAAAAATAGTAATAATTTATTAGTTTACGTTATAAATTTCTTTGAAAATGGAATGCATCAAAGTTCTATTCTAAGAAGAAACTTATTTATTAAATCAACTCGCACAGTAAATGAGTCCACATTATAAATTTCTTTCATACGATTATTATCTATTGAAATGTTGCTAACTCGCGGGAGCAACTTTTTTCGGGACCGGCTCTGGAAAGCACCAATACACGCGCAAATCATAACGAAATCGATTTGTAAATATAAGCTTATCTTCGTGTTTGCATTGAAATGTTATCGAGTGTGTGGAAGAAACTTTGCCGGCGACCGACCCACCTGCTGCGCTTGTGGGTATTTAATACGATCATAAAGCCGGTTTTATAATGCCCGATGCAATTTCATATTGAATGCGATATCGCCTCAGGGCAAAAAAAGGAGTCGTGTCATATTTTGTCGTAAATTGGCTCGTAACGAGTCGAGGCTGAAAGGGCTCGCGTCGTTCTTATGAAAGGCAAGGCTCTCGGTTCGAATGCCGACGCGGAAAATCATTTTTCAGTCGTAAATTGTTATTTATTATTAAAGATATAAAATCTTATGGAGTGCCATGTAAATTTACATGCATAACTCGATTATTGCATGCCAAAGAAATGTTGCCGTTTTAAGCCAATATTTCAATAAAATATATCATATTAATGCAAAACCAGGAAAACTGCAACATTGTATGTATGAAAGCTCCACTCATTTAAATAAAGCTGTAAATCTACTATGTTGTGATTAGAGTGTGAATCTGCTAACGTTAATACACCACAGTCTGACATGCATACGTAATTCAATGAAGATAATCTTCAGAATGCTTACCAAAGTGTTTCCTCTCTCAAACATCTGAATTGTCTTCGTGTGAGCATATTAATACACACCCCTACATGCACACAACCACATCAACACAACCACAACCACATGCACACAACCACAAATACTCCCGTCTAGGCCGTCCTCTGTAGTCTCTACCCCCAAACCATTCGTTCCACAATGTCGTGAAGAAGACCATCGTGACGCATGATGTGACCAATACATTGGTCTCGCCTCTCTGAGATGGTTCTTATAAGGTGCATATCTTCCGTAATTATGCTGAGAACCTCATTGTTAGTGACTAATTGACTATTAATAAAACTATAATGTATTTTATTTAAATGAATGAAAATCAAAATTGTTTATTTATTCAAGTAAATATTACACATAAGTAAATGATTAGTAAATATTACGTATATGTAAACGAATATCGTAATATTGTATACCATCAGCCCAATCAAGATAACATTAAAAAATGATTTTTACTTTGGTAAAAATAATCGTATTGGATAAATGAAAATGAGATCGCATTAAAAAATACTCGTTTTTATTTGCGAAAAAAAATGTCGTATAAAGCTGACTTTATTACTGGAGGGCACTGGATGCACTCGGTGGGGGTTAAAGTTTCTCCTTTGTGGTATGTAAGGCCGCCGCATACAGAGCGGACGGAGCAATTTATGCTCGCTTTGTTTTATTTTCCGTTCCGCCAATGGGAGGAGGCAGAGATCGAAAAATGGAGAATTTTCGAATTTAAAAGTCAAAACCGAAGCTCGAATATAAATGGAAAACGGTTTTAATTAGATTTTTTTTATAAATACTCTGAAAAGGCTTATGGGAGGTGCAGTTCGTCAAGGACAATAAAAATTATCGATGTCACTGGAAAGGGTAGTTGTGTGACGTATATCCACAAGAAAACCCGTAAAATGTAAGGTTACAGAGAGGAAAGTAGTTGAAAACGAATGAAGAGCAAAAACTAGGATACGTTATTGGTAGGTACTGTAAATTTAACGTTATATTAGTATTTATTGTCACTACAAAAGAACATTTTAAAGGTTTAGTTTTTGAATCGACGGTTCTTGGACCATTTTCATAATATCAATGAAATAAAAATATATTTTAAATTATTAAAAAAATATATATATTTTTAATACGATATATAATAATAATTTTCACTTGAAAATGTCATCGCGACGAAGTCAAAACTTTCTTATGTATTGTCGATATTCTTATATCGAATAATTCTAAACATTCCATTATTTCATTGATATTTTTAAGTCGATTCGTATGGAATATATGGAGGTCCCTTAACAGACGTCGGACTGGAGTATGCAAGACGAGGACACAAATGAAAGCCTGGCAGTTTTACAGCGGACCGACTGAATGTGACTGCGGCGTGGAGCAGACCCTGTCACACCTTATTGAGTGTGCGCTGTGTCCGAGTAGTAGCTGCATCCAGGAAGACCTGATGATGGCCGAGAGTAACGCCATCGACGTCGCCCACTTCTAGGCAGAAAGGGTCTGACCCTGTTGTTTCCAACACGATTAATAGTCGATTCGTATTGTTATTATTTACTAATAGCGTAAATAGGATTATAATTCAACATGTACAAGTATTATTTACGATGGAATAATTGAACAAAAAATGTTTCGGGAATATTAACGTTTACGAGCATATACACTGATCCTAGCAGGGGATATGATATGTAACTTGACAATGGCTACCCGACGTAGCCTAAACATGTCGTCTTATATTAAAAAATGTGGAATAATTTCTAATTTTTTTTTTTATTTTGATATGAAAACGTTTCTTCTGATCTTATGGGTTACTTCACTATTGAAGGGATCGGGAAGCATCCATAAGAAAGCTGTTAAAAACCTTTACGTAATTAACATTATCAATCACCATTAAAGGAAAAATAGTAAGAGTACATTGGTTATAAAGTAATTAATAATTATCTAAAAGATTTTGCACGATCACATTTTTGTAATTATAAAAGAGTACGTAGTATGTAATTAAAAAAAAATATATTTCAGAAACTCAAAAGCATTAAAAAGTCATTTAGGCAGTCTTTAAAAATGTTAAAAAAAACAACAAACCTCCGAAATTTCGCCGCAGTAAATATTCTGAAAAACTTGACAGCCAGCCGCTCTTTTTTTCATCTCGAAAAGGTTCTCAAGAGGATAAGAACACAGAAAGGGCGGACCCCCAGTGCGAAAGAGACACAGGCTAAGGGTCCCATACGGGATGTCAAGGGACGGGTGTGTTCGCGTCCCTCTCGCTCTGTTGGCAGGAATCGAGGTATGTTTGCCTGTTATAATGGCCTCTATGCACAATGGGAATAAAGCCGCTTATAACATCGTCGACTCTGTTCTGTATACAAATATTTGACGTGGAGATGATTTGACCCCTTCGCTACTGAACGATATTTTTTTATTTATTTATTATTATTTGAGAATAAGGTATTTGTTTGTGTTGATAATTAAATATATAATAATATGTATTTATACCAAGAAAACAAAGCATGATTCATGAGTAAAAACACAAGTAATTGATGTAATTTTTTATGCTTTCTCTTAATAACTTTAACTAATATCTTGAACCAATCTTCAATAATTAAAAGTATTTAAAGTTTTATAAAAGCATGGATAATAGTAAATATAATTTATTTAATCAAATAGTCAATGATCATTCAAAGGTATTGTGGCTTTTGGGTTTAGCCGTGTGTGACGAATTATCTCGATCCAATATTTTAACCGCCGTTTCAGGGGTCTTTTTCAGTGTTGATGACTTTGTGATGAAATATTGGAACGATGTAATTCACCACACACGCATAAACCCAAAAGCCACAACACCTTTGCATGATCATTTACTATTTACGATTTCTATAGAGCACGCGTTCCGCCAACACCGGAACGCGCGTTTTATTTTAGCACCGTAAAAGAAAGGTTAAGCAACTTCTTAGGTTTTCACTGCCAGATTCAAATCCACACAACCTCTCACATCCGGCCCTGAAAATGAGAGACTCCAACTCTGGCAACAAATCGCACCAGAGGATTTCATTACTCCAAAGGAAGGCCTCCCAACTGGCAAGAGCCTTGACTGGCGGACCTGGAAATCCCTAAACAGATTAAGAACCGGAGTTGGTAGAACAAAGGACAACCTCGAGCGGTGGGGAATGCTTCGGCAGGGAGAGACACTATTGTGCGACTGTGGAGACCTGCAGACCGCCTCACACCTACGATGCTGCTCCATGTGCCCAACAAGTTGCACATCTCAGGACCTAATGCTGGGCAACACACGAGCTATCGATGTTGCCAGATATTGGGAAAAAATAATTTGAGGTCGCTGACACGAAGAAGAAGAAGACTGCCAGATTTAGTATTGTCGCTTTTGGAATGAGCCGTGTGTGGCGAATTACTCTCTTCCAATATTTCGACCGCCATTTCAGGGGTCTTCTTCAGAGTTAATGACTCTGTGGAGACTTTACTACGAATGGTGAAACATAGTCAGAGGATATACAACAAACTAATATTATTACATATTTCAATATAATTTAATCATTGGACAAGCGTTAAAAATTACGAATGAGTTATTCGGCTTCCCGCAGTTATAGTGTTGACGGAGCGAGCGAGGTGATCCTATGTGGACGCCGTTAGATGGAACGAGACGGATGATCAGTCGAGCAGGTAAAAAATCAATCGGTCTCGGCCGCAACAGGTGAGCTGCTTTGTTGCGGCCGCAGACATACTAGTTGTACTGTGGCGGGTGACCAACGATCGAGCTTCAATGATTTCTGCACTCCTAGTGGCGCCACTAATACAATGGCTTTAAAATAAACGTGGAAAAATATGTCATTTGAGAAATCTTTTATTAATAAATATTACTTAAAGCATTAATCCATATCCTCTGCATTTACGGAGCATATGATCGTCACAAAGCTGTCAGCTCCTACGATGCTCACTTGATCACATGTCATATCTAAATGCCTGGAGAATAATGCTGATTTTTTATATCGTGTCTTATCTTATGCTTAAGTGTCGTATATTTTAATCATCATTATAATTTTCACGTCCGCTTTTCATATTGACACCACAGAGCTCTGTCAGCCGCCATGGTAGTCGCCTCATCCCTGTCAGCTGTGTCCCGGAGCTCCACTAAGTATGCATATGTATACTCCCCCACAGCTTTCCTGGATGGTGAGGGCCTGTGTATTCAAGAAAAGGCACTTGTGCTTTATACTCTCATGCAGTATCTGAAGAATGTCCTAATTGAAAATTTGACTCATGAAGATTTGAAATGAAGAATGTTCTAATGACTATTTACGTGATATTACAACGTATGAACGCGAAGAACTAAAGAAGCTTTAATTGAAAGCGTAGTGTTCTCAACAAGATCCATATTAAAAAGAGGTAAAAAGTATATTTATACATATGTAATATTTGAAACGTATCTCAAAGTGAATGCTGACAATACAAAACAACATTAAAATGAATGCTAATAATTGTGCTTTTAATAACAACAGGTGGTTATCCCAAGCCGCGCACGCTCCGATCCGAATATAATCCAAATAAGCCTCCGATAGAAAATCGGAACACAATGGGCCTCGAGCCACGCAGACAGGTCCAGTCTCCATTGTGGGGTGTCCATTAGACCGCAGTGACAGCGGAGGACTTGATAATGAGGCGAATAAAAGACGGGAATAAAAAAGGACAATTCAGACCAGTGGACTAAAAAGGACCACAAATCTCACGCGGCTCCCGCTCTTGACTGGCGCCGATTTGTCACTGCTCTATTGAGCGAGAAATCACCGAATAAAAGGATTATACAGCTATCCTAATTGAAATGTCGGTTTTATGGAATTGATAATGGGTAGCTGCCGTATTAAAAATATATAAAAAAACTCAGTTTATATAATGTAGACAAATAAAATATTAAATAAAGTACGTAACGGTTAAGCCTTTGATTTTTAAGTAACACATCGTAAGAGTTAAGCAATATTAGACACGGGACAAAACATGGATGGGGGGTCACCGACTGTTCGCGTGTCGCTGTTCTGGTTGACACGCTCCTTAGGACCAAATGGTTTACGTTTCGGAGCGTCGGGACACTTATTCCGATCTTCCGATCTCCTTTAAAAACCCATTAAGAAATCATCCAATATATGCCTCGGATACTACAGCAGCTACCTTTTCAAAATCCCGGACTTCTGACCTGGAAGTCGTACACATATGAGTATGTTTCCAGGCAGACGTTCGGGTGCAGAAATGTCTTGGGACGAGACGTGGACAGCGGCAACGGAGTGGCGGCAATTTGTGGTGACAAAATATTAAAGATATGAAAATGTAAATTCAATAAGCACATTATCAAAATTAGGTAAAAAAAAAATGTTACGGCACGGTTCTACACGAGTGGAATTACCTAAACATACTTAATTTTAAATTATACTCGGATATGATTATCTTGTCATTTCGGATTCGAAAGCATATTGAAAAAAATGTGTGTGTAGTTTTATTTTACTAATTCCGTTGTGCGAATGCATTCTATCAAATCACATAATATTGTGATTTTAAAAAATGACAACTCCATATTATTCGCCGGGATTAAATTACCTTTGTCTTGGAATCCAAATGGCATATTGTTCATTCGAAACTGTTAAAAGTATTCGTTTCAACCATTCATTCTTCGGTAATTATACACCTGGGGAGCTCAAATTTTACAACATTTCAAGGAAGACGAAAGGCAAAACGGTTTCCAACGAAAGACGCTTCAGGAATTCAGCGTGCAGGTAGAGACCTACAGATAATTACGATATCTTTCAAAAATTTCATAATTATGCAGTCACGAGAGAAACACATTTAGTTATTTCATGATAGGGTACATTTCAGTGATATTAAATCGTTTTGAAGTTACTAAATTTTTTTGACGAATCAAATTTTGTATTAAGGAAAGGCGCGCTTAATCAACGACTAAAATGTCAGTGTGATAAATGTGTATTTTCAACTAACCTACTATGTACAGTTAACCCTCCTATAATGCACGCTTTTTTATTTGTAATGAATATTTTTCTTTTAGTGATTGCTGTGGTTTTTTATATAACGGTCCCTTTTTTGTTGTTATTTTGGGTTAACTCGCCTCTTAGGATTAATTGGTCGAGGCCTCGTAAGCTACGGACTAATCACTTGATCTTAAGAAAACGTTATAGAAGTGTTGATTGTACACTATATCCGTAACTTTTTAGTCAGAAATAATTGGCACCTTGATGTTTCGTGAAACTTCATAGTCTTGTGAGACACGATTGCATAGATATGCAATATGTATGTTGAAAGTACAAAGTATACATATTTACATTTGTTATTGATAAACAAGACGTGTAAAGGCCTTCATTTATCAGGCCATAAACAGCAATGGTGATTATAAATGCAATATTGTATCTACAATCTATCAATTGAAAACATTAATTTTAAATATGAAATTATACATAAAGCAATACAAGACATTTCATCAATAGATTAATAAACATATATGTATAATATGCATAATTATATAGTATTTAAATCTTTAAAATATACACAATATGTATTATTGTTTCTGATTCTAGAAGATGTATTAGTGTAACACAGAAACTATTTTTTTGTTAGTAAGGGAGACAATACATATTTACGTAAGCATATAATAATACGAATAATATTATAATAGTGATAAGCTGATAAAGAACACTTGCAATTTCATTATTACAATATCATGTGCAGACTTGTTTTTAGGTATTTCGCAATTCACAAATATTGTTACGTGAAAATTAATAATCATTGCGAAATAATATGTGATACCGTCCTGTGAAGGGGAGGCATAAGATTAAGCACGTTGTCTACCTGTATAGTTATACTTAAGGTGAGAATCGGCTTCAATCAAACTTCAAAAGATTGGTTAAGCGACGTAAAATAATGAAACCTAACTTAACCTCAAAAGTAGTAGAAGTTTAAATTTATATAAATTACACCTATAATGGACAACTTCAAGTGGTACGGTTTAACATACATATAAGATTAGCAATACATTCATTGTCATGATTGCATTGCAAAAAATGTCGTTATACACAGGAAAATTCATATAAATATATAATAAGAGATGTATATTCAATTGGGTTGACTAAACTTTTTACACAATGGATATATAAACATTATAAAGGCTGATATAAAGTTGAACTCTTTTACTGTTCAATAGAATTTCTAAGCCCCTCATTTTATGTGTTAAAGGGTGAGTTGTAAGAAATGTACTAATTACCTATAAAGAATATAATAATAAATTTGTATGACATGACAACATGTTTACGAAATATTTTACTTATACTCAATATATGTATAGTATACAAGACAAGGTTTCTTGCTGACATAGTGATGAAAAAAATTATGAGAGTTTGTGAACAGAATATAGAGCAAGATAAATGTAAATTCTACCGGAATATTAGATAAATTGTTTTTTGTTAATCATTACAATGTCTTTAGAAAGAGCATATCACAACAAAATATATAAAAAAAAATTACCTTTAACTTTGACGTACATTATTCACTTTTACACAAAGTGTACATAAACACACACACTGTCTTTAGAACATGTGAAAAAACTCAAATCAAACATTAAAATGTTTAAAATTACACATCAAAAACGAACGGAAGCAAAAAAAGTATTTCTTTTCTATCGCACTTTCACAGCCATTCTAACTGAACAAACTCAAATAAAAACGCCACAAAAAATATATAATTATTATTTTAATTTAAGAATTAAACTTGATCGTTGATAAAATACACTTTGTGATGAATCACTTTTTTTGAGTTTTCAGTTTAGTATGTATGCAGTTTGATTTTTGTTTGATATTTTAAGGAGCAAAGTTGTACACATCCACGCTGGCGGGAATGCACAAGGCAACTGAAGAGTCGCTGGTTGGAGCGCCGCCGGGCGGGCGTTCCGCGAACCGCCGGAAGAAACAGGCGCCGGCCGGGCACGTGGGAAAGAGTGCGTTTGAAAAAAAGAACATTGGCGCGACACAAAAGACAATATTCAAACATTGCTTTTTCATAATTAACTACTTAAACCCGGCTCCGCTTCGCTATAACTTGTTCGACTTGAATTAATTTAACATAATTTATTTAAAATCGTTTTCCATGTAATCCTCCTTTATGACATTCAGCAAATTTTAGTTAAATATGTTTAGTTAAATATTGTGTATCCCTCCATCTATCAAATAAAAGTAATGTTAATATTTATTTATTTATCAATTTGTAGAACTGTTTTTTTAATCCAAATAAAATATTTTATTTTTTACATATTATTGTTTTTAACTTTGGCAAAAATTATAAAATAGAAACAATTTGTAGAACTGTCTAAAAAATACACATAAAATGTTTAATTTACGTAAGATCTTATGATTAAAAAATATGAAATAACTCTATTTAGCCGAATTGAAATGTTCTATTAAAAATTGGAGTCAAACCATCAAATAGCTTCCGAGTTTTTCAACCGGAAGTATACGAATTCAAAAATTGATAAACGTTACAGATTAATGTTATAAATATACCATGAAAAAATAATTGTAATAGTCATGAAAATAACGCATGATTCTTTGACGGTGAGTTTCGGTTAGATGTAAATCATTTGTTTATCATATCGAAGGTCGTTAGTTCGATCACTGAAAAATGTTTTTTAAATCCATTTCTAAGCTTTATAAATATCCCCAGTTTTTTTGAATTTGATCCCTCACCCGTAAAATGTTAGCCATAGTATAATAATCAAGATTTTGTTGTAGACGAATGTCATCCCGTGAACACCACCATATTCTCAGTGAGACCCCGTAATAATGAATGATATATTTGTATATTTTTTCGAATTTTTCAATCAATAATTCTTGAAAAAATTCCATTAATTCAAAGTCGTACATTTAATATATTTCTTTTCTACTGCTGAAATAAGTTCTAAAAATATTTGAAAATGACTTATTGGCATCACATGTCGTCAAAATAAAATTACGGAATTGATATAAAACATCTTTTTCATAGACAATATTGAAATATGCTTTTCGCTGCTGAATAAAAATACCATTTTATCTATACATAGCCAACTACTGATTTTTGATGATCATTTTGATTACGGAGTTGATTTCATTTCGTCTATTCCTAGATTATGTTACGTCCTTGTCAGGCGGCTTTTTACCTGGACGGCGTCAAAAGGACAATGCTATTTCATTGCAGTCCGCTTTACCTGAGATCCCGGCCCACACTGGCGACGCAACCAATGCGAACATTGTGCACTCATAGGCAGCATTGTTTCCCAGTTCAGACATGCACGAAATGTGTAAGGCCACTTCAAAATTAGGAGATTATGTCGTCGAGATATGGATATCCAGGAAAACGGACCCAAATATGTATACGTCAAATACTAAACGCACAATAAGTAACAATATTAAGGTATTTTGGCGAAATTTTTAAAGTTGTGTGCCCGTGGAATTGATGTTATTCTTTTCTCTCTCTTTGACTTACCCAACGATTTTCTATGGACCTACCGGATTTCCAAATACCTTCATCCTCCTGGCTGATATGCCGTTATCTACAAGGCATAGCTCTTTTATAAAAATATATTTCATAAAATATCTGGGACCTCTGTAAACTAGTAAATACTTAAATAAAATATCTATGAGTGCAAAGTTTATTCTCACAGGTAAAGACCAAATGTTTTCAAGTTGAAACATGTTCAGGTTGTGAATAAGTTAAAAAAATATTTACAATGTTTCGAGGAACAGTAGAAATTGTTCTTAACATTACATTAATTTTTACACGTCACAGTAATATTGAGAATAATACAAATTTTTAAATATATGTTTAACTATCTCCAGAAATTGAATGTTAGGTCCTAAGAGTTTAGTTTTCTCTGAATTTTTATTTTGGAATTTAAAGTCATAACATTTTTTTTTCTCTTTAATGCGTCACTAAGCGGTAAAAAAATAAGAACAGTGATTTAAAAATACCTTAAATAAATTACCCAATTGAAAAAATAGAAGAATGTGCATTCGTTTGACAAAGGGCAGATTTTTCATTATATATTTATTTCTTAACAGTTTAACAGTTTTTATTTTCTTTAAATGACATTACAAAATACGTAACATTTCAATGCGTCATTAAAGTCCATACAACCATAAGTGTGGCGATGTAAATTTATTAACACATTTAGTGTCAATTGACCTCACACTCAAAGAACTAGCGTCATACTCAAGATAAATAGTTTGACTTGTAACAACAAAAACCCTGTCATAAGTATATCATGATTGACACACAAATAACAAAGCATTATTGTCACAAAATCAAACGTCCAACATATATGTATGTACTCGTATGTAGATTTTTTAAACTTTAGCTCTGTATTTAAACAAATCGTTCGAATGTTCTCAAATCTTTGCGGTTTTTGATAAGGTGCTGTTACTAGTACGAATTGCGTAGTGACTTTCGAAAATGTGTTTTTTCTTGTATGCATTAATTTCGATACATTTCATGTGGTTAGATAAGATAAGGGTTGACCGCCGCCAGTTTGGCGCGTTATTTTATACATATCGGGACATTTGTTTGCCGAAGATGATCGGCTACTGATATGGAACCCGAGTGACGTACGTCCATTGCAAATAATGATGAAATCAATACCCAACTACTTGTATTATCTTGGAAATCGTCAGTATGCGGATATGGCTTATGGCAAGTTCGTACTTGCAAGCAATTTAAGGTATTTTTCTAGCAAAAAAGAAAGAGATTAAAAACGCATTTTCAAATTATAATTTGTTTTTCATGCACCTTTATCAATCATTATCATTATCAAATAGTACTTATATTAATTGCGACGATGGAAGTACAAAACATTCGCTAAAAATAAAATGTCTTCAATATTGTAAGACTGAACATCAACTATAAAGTATTAAAAGCATTTAAATATTAAGAAAAATGCAGGTACGTAAACAATTTAGTGTGTAAATATAATGTTACATAATAAACAAGTGTAACAAAAAAAAATATTCTTTAAATTTAAAATACTTTATCTGTCAATACGTACATTAGCCATGTAAATTATTAATCTGTATTTTAAGTCTCTATTTTTCCATCTATCTGTTGCAAATTCAGTGAAATTTTTAGACTTTAAAATATTAGAAAATATGTAGGAAAACGTTAATTTTTGAACTGAGAGCAAACAAATAGGCTATACATAAAACTGGTAAATAATGTATTTTTTGTCTGTGTGATTAACAGAAAAAAACATTTTCGTTTTTTATTTAAAATGCTGTAAATTGTTACTCATTTTAAAAATAAAATCTCCAACAATGTAAGTAACACGTTTAATTGATTTTAGATGTCGTCATGAGAAATTAACTCACTTACTGTGTTTAGTTAAGCAGGTATATTACTAATCGAATGTTTATATAATGAGTATTCATTCAGTGCACTTACTCATTAAGCCTTGCACAACAATGTGGAAAGTTTGAAGTGCTATCAGCTTTTCAAACAGTGGCTTTTGGAAGGCCACAGAGTAAACAGAGTTGCAGTGAAAACAAACAAGTCAGTCGGTTCCTGCTTACCTTGGCTGTCGGGGAGGTTGATGTCGTGTTTGTTTAGTCTTTAGGCCAACAGTGGGAGACCTGACGTCTTCCTCCATTAGCAAGCGGATGGGATAAAGGTTATTAAATATTGATCAAACCCACAAACATTGTTATCACTGCTGTTGAACGGGCGCCATTTATAATTAGCGGATTGTTTTGTGGTTGTTTGAGATAGATAATTATATACTCGTGTATGTACATACGTATTTCTATTCTATACGTATTTAATGTCATTAGATATGTTAATTCTCTCTTTAGCATCAAATAGTTCTAGCTTCTTAGAACGTCGGGCTATACATGATGAAAATTAAATTGCTCTAAATTTGCCTAGGAACAAAAGCAGCTGACTGATCAAGTCATCGGGCTATTCCTAAGTGGACTGCTGGGTGCAGTGTCATGTGGATTAACATGTCTTATCACAAATAAGACATGTAAAATAGCAACTACCAAAACTAAGTGGCGGTATTTAGTGATGACGAAATGTTCCAGATATGGAATAATAAGATGTGTGAAAAATATGTACTTGTTAATAATTTTAACATGAAAGGGGCTTTGGTCCTCCACGAATTCTATGCCAATCTACTGGATCAGCTGGACGCTGCGTTTTAGAAGAATGTTAATCTATCTGTATCTTGAAGTGATTCAGGTTGCGTGTGCGTCCACTGTAACGTAGGCCTCCCGCATGAGTCTCCATCCTCTTCGATCCTCCGCCTTCCGCATCCAGGTCACTCCCGCTATTCTTCTTATATGACAACTGTTAATCTATCTGTATCTTGAAGTGATTCAGATTATGTGTGGCACGAAAAATATGCGCTGGAAGATAATTCCACAGTTTGAGTAAAAGAGTCTACATTTTCTACATTACACATATGTACTCGTATTGCTTAATCCCACTCACTCAAACTCTATAGAGTTTACCTGGGATGGGGAGAATGTGGGTCATGAGAATGGAAATTTATTTTGCATGTCCTTCAAAGACTTTTACAACGATAACGATTAGTCTTTCTCATTATCATCATCATTATTATGAACTTACTATTAAATGCCAGGAATCCGCGCTAACAACATGTTGGGATGACGCTGATGGGGTTGGACTGTTTGCTAACGGCCGGGAAGAATGCAGAAGTGGGGTCACCCCCGCACGGCCGGCTAATTAGAAGACCCGAGACAGGAATTTTGTTTTAGGATAGCAGGAAAATAGGGTGACCATACCATTTTTTTTAAATAAGGCATTTATTGCGGCACAGTGATTTAATCTGAAAGCAGAACTTACTGACGGAATAATGTTTGCTTACGTATTTTAGAAAGATTCATTCATGGTGTGACTTAATTCTTTTGACGCTATTTTGGCAAATTTGTTAATAAATTTTTAGATATTTGACATATATTGTAATAAACATACATATTTTTTAGTAATCATATAGGTCTGGTCTCTTCTGGTCAGTTGTCGCCTATTATATTATATGTGTAATACGGAGGTTGAAAATTCGTTTGAAGATTATGACACCTATAGACTTCATTCGTAGTGAAGAGATCAAAGGATGTACATGGTAATATATGCAAAAAATACATTATTCAATGAGAAGACAGCTATAGAGAAAAATGTGTTGGAGTAGTGCTCAAGAACCGGAAAAAGGGCGATGGACACTAAATCAGAATAATAGATGATTGGGAGGGATGGAGGGATGGAGATACGTGCGGAAGTCAGTGATAAAGTTTTTTTTTTAAAACTAATAGTTCTTTTTAAATTGTGAAAAATTAACAAAATAGTTGTTCTCATCCACGGGGAATGAAGATGATGGAGACTCATGCGGGAGCCTTACGTTCAACAGTGGACGGATACAGGCTGATGATGATGATCCACGGGGAATAAAAAGATACATTTATACAAACATAATATGCCTTTTTCATGACTTTTAGATAGCGTATAATAGTGATAGAGATTGAGTATGGTTGGTCACCCCATGACTGTCTTCAAATTTTTGAGCCACACTTAAAATGGCCAAATCGCTGAATAAATAATAACCGTTCAGCACCGTCCCTTTTTGATACAACAGAGATTAAAAACCTTTTTATCTATGGATGCATGCATTTTTAAATACTTTCATCTTTGATTAAAAATGAAATACTTGTACGAAATATTAGTAAACTGAAATATTATTATGTGTATACAAATCATTGATATGGTAAAAAAAAATATCCAGTATAGCCAATATATTATGCTTAATTTTTTTTTTTATTAAAAAATGTAAAAGAAATTACAAACTTTTGCTACAACTAATAGGACACGTAAATAATAATATACATACGTAAATTAGAATAAATATAACAAATCATGAAACCACCAAATATAAGGCGAAACACCATATTCCTGGAGAAAATATGTAAGGCCATCAAGGTACTATCATAACTAGTTTCTCCCAAAACTTAGGCCTTAGTAAAGAAGAACTTTTCTGAGATTAAGACTGAGAGACTCCAGCTGTGGAAAAGGGTCGCTCTGGGGGATTTAGTTATCCCAAGGGAGGGCCTTTCTACTAGCAGAAAACTTGACTAGCAGACATGGAAATTACTTAACAGTCTAAGAATCAAAGTCGAAACAACGCGTGACAACTTAATGTTGAATGCTGCAATAGGGAGAGCAGCTATACAACTGCGGATAATTCAAAATCACATCAAATGTAAGATCCTGCCCCGTGTGCCCGACAAGATACTCCCAGGTCTTTATGTTAAGCAACAGACAGGCCATCGATGTTGTCAGATTTTGGGCTGAATCATTTTGACATCGCTGACACGAAAAAGAAGGATAGGCTTAGTGAAAGGACTAAGCGCCTGTGTACATATATTAAAGATTATAAGATGGGACATTTTTTAGCAGATCTATGTTGGTAGTCCCTGTTTCATGAAACGTGAAGGATTAATTTTAAGCGGACTCTATAATCACTGGTTTTGGAAGAAAGACCATCCGCTCCAGTCGGCGCAAGAGCATCAGACCCGGCATTAAAATCTTTAAATAATTGCACGATATGTTGTTAACGATCGAAAACACTCAAAAAATGTATGGAAATATTATTAAAAATACACAATAAAAACTATATAATATGATACGTTTTTAGCAGAGGACACGCGAGCTCATAACAAAATATTTTATTCGAAACCTTTTCGAACCCGTGGCGATATTTTTTAATATTCATAAGTGGTTGGTATTATTTTGGATTTAAAACGATAATGATATCTGTAAAGTGACATGTTTCTTGAATAAATAAAAAATATTAAATAAACAAAGATATTATTGAAAATATGCAAACATGTTTTGATTCTAAAATATCGACTAAAGCCTAATAAAACAAACCACTTTTTTTTTTCCATATCCGTTTCATATCTGAAACATACGATCACCAAAAATTGTCGCTAATCAGCTAAGTCAATTGCCATTGTGCAAGACATCTCTGTACCAAAAGATTCTCTTGGGAAAATAGATGATACTCGACGTCAGAAGCCATCGAAGACTTGAAGGAATGGCAGCTATAGTATCCATAGAAAGTTTTGAGTGATTTGTTTATCGTTTTTTAAAGAGAGATGGAATTATTAGTCCAACACTCCCGAGGTTTGTACCACTTGATCTTAAGGGGCGGCTCAATCCCAAAAACAGAATTAAATAAATGATAATTATTTGTTTTTAGTTAAATTTTACGCGGCATAACGTGGAATACGTTGAGTATGATTGAAATATTATTTTTAAAATCAAATCAAACCTAACCTATGTTTATACAATTATAATATAAAATTTTATTGTTATTTAATCAATAATCAGGTTCAAATTCAGTAATCTGCAATACTTAAATGGCAAAATTATTGATTTGTAGTCAAGATCTTTTCATTACCAATATGATAAATATTATACTGTAAGTAAGTACATTAAACTTTAAAAACAAAGATCTTAAAGTCCCTCTCATTTTGGAGAGTTGGTTTTTTGTTGGTATTTTTGAAGTCAGTGAGCAAGATATCCTGAAGGTGTGCTCTACCAGTTTGCCATACTTGGAGATAAGTAGTGGCACCTCCAAATCCTTTATGGGCAAACTGGTTATTCATTGTTTCTCTTTTCATTCATGAAGTAAACCATAGGTACCTTAAGTACCTACGGAATATACTTCTACATTTATGTATATAAAATTCTATATTCTTCGTGTTTATAAATAATAAAAATAATTAAGCAAGTACATTGTTAATTTAAAGACGAGTAAGTTAATGTAAGAGCAATTATTTAGTTTCTTGTTTTGGCATTATTAACTTCTTATTTTTAAATGATTATTTAATTTATAATTGGATGAATTAAAAAAAAGGTTTTATTATTTAATACTTGTTATAATTGTACGCGTTTTGTTTCATGAAGTAGTCTTGTCAATTTACAAAGTTGAACAATAGCCATAAAATCCAAAGAACATAACTTCATTACGCACAGTGGTCCCATACGGCAGTGCTCCGCAATCGGTGTGCCGCGGCACACTGGTGTGCCGTAAGCCGATACAGGTGTGCCGCGATCAAATAAGGCAATATTATAAATAAATAATTTTACAACGCTCCTCAAACTCCCAGCGCCTATCGCCTATTTATGTAGACATACAACGAGGTACTTGCTTTATTAAGTTCTAAATGAAATAAAAAAAAGCGAAATTAATCAAATTAATATATATTTTTGGCTTTTGATGTGCCGCGGTATTCAAGGTGAGAACTTTGGTGTGCCGTAGAATCCAAAGAAGTACTTTGGTGTGCCGTAGATGAGAAAAGGTTGCGGAGCTCTGCCATACGGGACCGCAAATTTGCGTCGTTCAATGCCCTAGCAGGCCAATGTTTTTAATGATTCGTCGCACAATAGATTCTTCCTGAACTTACTTTAATACTATTATTACAAATTAATGTAATCCGATTGTGAAATGAACCATAAGCACTCCTGTATGGGACGCAAATCGGCGGTCCCGTAAGGAAACCACTGGGCGCTTAAAGGTTATTATATTTAAAAAAAAACTAAGTCTAAGAATGTGGAAGAAAGACGATCCCCAGGGTGTGTTATTGCCTAATATAGTACCTCACTTAGAGTTGCAACTGGATTATAAACCTTAGAAGAATCCAAATGTAGTAAGACCGTTCCAAATTGAGAGATACCATCTTCAGCGAGTTGCAAAAAACATAAAAAACGCTTAGAAAAATAATTCCTTTAACGAAGGAGGAAATTAGAGGGGATATCTGTTATTGCCTCCAAAAATTCTTAAAAACCACTCTCAAAAAGCTGAGGCTGAATAATAATAAAATAATATATTACACTGGATAAGCTGCATCCGAAAAACTGTGAGATAAAACACACATGCTGATAAAAACCCAATCAATGCTACTCGGAAATCCTTTTAAAGGGTTCCCTCTAATCTGTGAACCCGTCCGTGTTTTATTCCGTGGTTTTTGTGGTTTTATTTGGGTTTTTTATTGAGACAACGGAGGATAGTGCACTGTGTTCTTTCAGGTTAATCACGGCCGTGGGTTGAGGTACGAGAGTGGTCGGTAATGACCGAGATAGCCACCTGTGGGAAAGAATTTGTATTGAGTCATTTACATTAGTGACTGGTAGTTTTATTTGCTTTTCGTTTTATTATACTTTTCACGCCGTATTCATCCCCTTGAACACACAATGGATGTTTTATTGGGGTTTTTATTAATTATATTCAAATGTTTGAAGTGCGCTAGATAAACGTGTCGAAATATTTGTTAAGTAAACGAGTCTTACTCAGATTGGTATTATAAAATTTGTCACTAACGATTCAACAAAATATTAAACATCCTAGATTGACGCCATGCATTAGTATATTTAACGCTTGAAAAATAGTTATGATATGGTCGATAGGAACTGCCGCCATAAAGTTCTGTCAGCTGCCATTCTCGCATCAACCCATGCCAGCTCTGCCTCCCGGCGCTTCTTCGAGTACATTCTGTATTTTAACATTCAAGTTTCCAACAGCCTGTCAGGACGGTGAGAGCCCGGGGGCTAAAAAAAGGCTGTTGTAGTTTACGCTGTCGTGCGGTATCCGATGCACATGTCCCAGCCAGGTCCAACTTCACCTTTTGATCGTCTGTATGGAAGGTTCTCTTGTCCGCTTCCTTCTTGCGTCATTCCTCACAAATTCAAATCATCGTAGCCCGAGTATTCTGTGCAGGCATCTTCTATCTACCATCGTTACCTAGGCTGGAAGTGAGCTCCTTCTGCAGACCACCTTTCTCAGTACGCCAAAACATTTGAAACTCTCGACCCTCTCAATAGTATGACCTACATGGTGAGTGCCAGATCTGCATCTCGACAGGCGCCGTTGCACAGCAATAAGGTTTTCATTTTGAATTGAGTCGCGTGTTCAGTGGCAAAGAGTTTGCTTGCAACCTGTCGATAATTTTCTGCAGACCTGCACACAGCGGCTTAAAATTAATTCTATAAGCCATAATTTCCTTTTAACACGTGCAAAAATACTCTTATTTTCACATTGTGAATACATAATAATAATACGTATACGTGGGAAAATAATCCTTGTTATTAATGCACCCCTTTCGCATAACAAATAACGGCGAGGCCAAAAATAGGGTTAGTGTGCCTATAATTTGGCAATGTTTGTCCATAGGGGAATGTTTTTTATAGCCATTATTAAGCGAAGAAACAAAGGATAATATTTGAATGATTTCTGGGAGAGACCACCTGCGCGGTAGGATGCGCACAACCGACCAGACTGACAGCCCTCTCTGCGCATAAACATGCAAGCATTAAAGAGAAAAATAAAACAATTGCGCATTTCGGCATTTTGATGGAAGCTGAGTTTTTTGCTTATGACTCGACCACCTAACATAACCTATAATACATGCACATAATTATTGTAAGCATTGAAATAACTGAAGATAAAAATCTATACTTTTAAGCCTCAAACCTAACTGAAATATGTATTGATATAATAAAAAATATTTTTAAAAAGCTATATATTGTAGTAAAGAGTAAAAACAGATGCTGGAAGATACCAATTCAAAGCTCACCGGTTATGGCTAGAATTTTGAAAAGTATATATTTGTTCATCGATCAACAATAATAAAACATTAAAAGCGCGGTTTTCGTTAGATCACAAAGTTAAGCAACTTTGGATGCGGACCTAAACCTGGATGGATTAACGGTTGTTGCTTATAGCGTGTTGTTTGTTGGGATGATCCACCCTTTAGGATCAAATGGTCAAAGTTTCTGAAGCGTTGGCATAATCACTTGATCTCCTTAAAAAATAGATTAATAAATCACTCAAAAATATATCTCAGATACTAAAGTTGCCGCCTCATCAAGTGGAATTCTGTTCAGGACATCTTCGGAAACCATATTATATGTTCCCAGGTGAATCTTCAGGAGTACATGTTTTGGGAGAGGCATGGACAATAATAACTGAAAAAAATGAGTGACGGCAATTTATGGTGACAATTTGTTCATTTTGAAACGGATATTGGACAGAAATATATTGTAAATATTCATCATCAGCCTGTATCTGTCCACTGTTGAACGTAAGCCTCCCGCATGTGTCTCCATCCTCTTCGATTCTTCCGCATCCAGGCCACTCCCGTTATTCTTCTTATATCGTCAGTCCATCTTGCAGGGGGTCGGCCAATGCTTCGTTTGCCAGTTCTTAGGAGCCATTCCAATACTTTTCTTCCTCATCGGCCGTCGTCTCTTCGACAGATATGTCCTGCCCATTGCCACTTGAGTGTGCCTATTCGTTGGGTAGCATCCACTACTTGAGTTCTTCTGCGTATTTCCTCGTTTCGGATTCAATCTTTTAGCGACATTCCGAGCATGGATCTCTCCATAGCACGCTGGGTGACCTTTATTTTATGGGTAAGACTTGCTGTCAGATTCCACATCTCTGCGCCATAAGTTAATACAGGGAGGATGCATTGGTTAAACGCCTTACTTTTTAGACATATTTTTAGACGAAATTTTCGCTTTATAAATGTACTTTAGTTTTCTAAATGCTGCCCATCCCAGTTGTATACGCCTGTCTCGTTCTTTTGAGATTGATTATATATATGATCATGAAGAACCTGCATCAATTCTGTGTTTCAAAACTTATATGTAAGATACAAGTACGCTACTATTTATTAGTCTTATTATTGTTTATTGTTGACCGAGAGAAATTAGAATAAACGGATCATCAAGAAAACTTAATTATCTTATTGTTTGGTGGTTTCAAGTCCGGTTTCGATGGCTCGCGGTCCGATGGTGATAGCCGACAGTTCACGACATGAAAAGGCTTTTACGGTCCGCCGAGAGGGTCACCTATCAGATAAGGGTTGAGTACCACTGCTCGAAGAATCTATCTGAAGGTGATAGGAACCATTTGAGACGAGCCGTTTGGATTTATTGATGGAACGGAATCAGGAGTTCGATGCAGCGTTATCCATATTTAAGTGCATACCTGAGATATGAGCTAATGGGATTTTTTTTAAAATAATAAAACCGAATAAACGATATTTATGGGAGAAACTAGTATCTATTCTATAACCAGTTTTTTAAAAAAAGACTTGTATAACATATATAATACGTTAGTATCTAAGCAAACATAAGTAAATTTAAAGAGTGTGCAGCGCTTGAATCGTCCCCATTCTTCTTTCAGCCGTATAATTCGTTCAACCAAATCGTCTTGGATGTTGATATATTTCACGTAAGGGAGGCTCAATTCAGGCATGAACTCCACGAGTTTATTTGGAAGAATGATTTGTTGGCGTCGTCTGTTTGATGAGCATTGGGACCTTCTGTTGCTTGTCTTTATTGCTTTATTCTTAGTACTTAATCTTTCAAGTACCTATATTTGTACATATTGTATTTTTTTATTTTATAATTAATTTTGATTGAACATTTAGTAACGAATCGAATTTTTAACATTTCTAATGTAATGTTTCTGTAATTGAAAAAATAAATAAATTGAATACTTTAAAAATTGAATTGAATAATGAGTTTTGAAAGCATAATACGTGATGGTTTGAATTTGTGAAGAATAACGAGATGAGGAAGCGGATATGGCAGCCTTCTAAACAAACGACGAAGGACCTTGCTGAGGTCGTGACGATCATATGCTTCAGTTAAGGCAGTGTTATTAATTATTTATTCAATTTAAAAAATGCCGGTTTTTTTTTTAGCAAAAAGTGACAACCCTATTTTTTTAAGTAGTCAGTCTGCACAATAGAATATCAATTTATTATGACTAACTGAGGAGTTGTATTTTGGAGTCACATTTTCCCAAGCTATAAGAAAGACAGGCAAAGGCCCAGGTTTATCGTTAAATGGAAAACGCACTCGGCTGTAATGCAAATAGTCCCTTATTCGACTTCCGGTTAAGCGTTTTTTTTAACTTCATAGTCCTATTTTGATTCAGGAATTTGATTGACTTAGGACGTGAATTGATCCTGGCAGCGTAGAAAAAATATTAATCGTTGTGGTCACGCGCTTCTAGAAAAACAAGAGAAGAAATTTAAAATGTCCAAATAAGCTTTAAAGCGCACCCAATCATTCATTTTTCAACACCTATAGAGTTTACAGTATGTAGCAATACCAATAATGTATGCAGATATAATAAACATTTGCAATCGAATTAACTACTATAAGCACACAATAAATACACATCCTTCCACATACAGCGTCTAGTCGACATGGTTGAGCGTTATAAAGCCCACTGTCAACACTAAAAACCCCCGTACCAGTGTTCTTCTGTGTGTTTAACTAAATAAAAAAAAGATTTTAAACCACCACAAATAGAAAATCCCATAAAACTCATTGCATTTCGTGACTGATTCGTGAATTCGCGTTCTAATGTCGTCAACAGTATTTAAGGATCGTTTGGCGGTATTAATAAATAGCAAGAGTCATTTAATTTAAATCTGAGGTTGTCCGTCACCCTCTGAAGGCATTACATGTATGTGTTTACTTAAATATAAAAAAAAAGTACATATCGCCATCAGATAAGCTACACCGAATGCATTTGCATCGGGACATTGCTCTACCCATTGTAAACACAATAATTATTCTCAACAATAAAATAATGTGCTCATTGTTGGAAAACAATCAACATTCATTTATCCATTGAATTGCGGAATTCCATGCAAGGATTATTATCGATCGAAAAAATTCTTTATTTATGTACAGTACGAGTATTAATATTATTAACATTGCATTTGATATCCATTTTGTGTTTTGATAAATTTTCTTCTTCTCCATATTTTTATGATCTCTTGACATTTGATTCTAGAATAGAAAAAGACATTCTGGAGTTAGCCATTCTGTCTACATGATCCCACCAGTATCTTTTCTTTGCTCTGGTCCATTCCACAATATATTCAGTTATACATTATCGTATTATTTCTTCATTGCAGATACGATTTCGAATTTAAATTTGCGTCGTTTATGAAGATATGAATCACGTTCAAATGCTTTTATCATACTTTATCGTTACGTCTAAACCACGCCGGTTTAACAGCTGGTTAATGGCATATGGTATACCTAGTCGGTATGATTAGTTGAAGAACTAATAAACCGTAATTACGTTTTTTTGATCATCCACTGTATAGACACAAGGTATGTATATGTATTATTGATAGTTCTCACTACATAACTCTCTGTTCGTGCATGTACGAGTATTTTGAAACATACGGTTGATGTCACAAACCGATGCCAAGGACCTTTAAAACGTCATCGTTCTTTTACATCCATCTTACTGAAGTTAACTGCACCAAAAATGTAGTATTTATATTATTTATGCCGGCACGTATAGCTCAATGGTTAAAGCGTTTGCTTTGCAAGTCAAAGGTCGTAGGTTCGATCCCCGACGGAGATTAAAAAAAAAGGATTTTTAAAAGATTTTAAATCTAAAATACCCCGGTTGGTGTGAATTCGATCCCTCACCCGTAAAATACCAGTCATAGTATATTAATTAAAATTGGCGGTAGACGAAAGTCGTCCCGTGAAGACCACCCCTTCATAGTAAAATTCCTGTAAACTAAGGATGATGCGTGAATCTCGGGCTGTAATCTATGCCGTTGGCGGATCAACACTCCACGTGAAGCGCTTAGCCATATGCACTATGGTAAGCGTTATAGAATTCCCCAGATGAGACTTCAGAATTACTATCACAATCTGTCGGTATTATCCTATATGTGCTTACATAAAAAAAATGTGACGGCCCATCAGGATTGTAAATCTCTGCTGATTGAAAGAAGTAACTTAGACACTTTCGGTTAACTATTCAAATATTATTTGATGCATACGTATCATATAATGATACAACATATCCTAAAAAGTATGACAACCAGGTTAATAATAGTATTTTGAGAATTGTCATATAGATTGCAATAGTGCATATTATACTCGTATTATAACATCTTCATTCATTTTGTTATATAGGCTCCTCATTGATCATAGTCTCTTCTCAATATTATTTATTGATTGCGCCTGCATCTACTAATCTGTGTCCATACATCAGACAAATAAAACCCCTTCCGAACATCCCAGTAATTATGTTGACTTGATTGATTTGGTTTTATTCGATTAGGTTACTTTCTGATTATCTTTAACAAAGGCTTTGGAACGTTCTTCCAGTGTCTATGTTTTATCGTACAATCTGAGTGTCTTCACGAAGTTGATTTATCCATATATTGTCAATTTTCACACACATAGATAAAATAATCTTTTCTTTCTAAATGAGACTCTAGCTCTGGCAGCAAGTCGTATCAGAGGATTTCATTACTCCAAATGAAGACCGCCTCACACCTAAGATCCTGCTCCATGTTCCCAACAAGCTGTACATATCGATGTTGCCAGATACTGGACAAAACTAATTTCACGTCGCTGACACGAAGAATAAGAAGATCTTTTCTACACGCAGCGTCTATTCAACTCGGCTGAGATTCATACCTTATACTTTAACTAAGGTAGTGTTATGTTACGTTATGCGTTATGCATACCTGTGGATGTTAATATAAAACTGTAGCAAATAATCACTATAAAACTATAACTACATAACATGTATTAAATAAAGTAAGTAATGGAGATTCTCAATAGCTTTTGTGACGTACAAAAAGTATAGCAGCAGCAGTGTGTAAGTAGGGGAGTATAAAAAATCAATTTCATTTCAGTTTAAAAAAAAAGAATGGCCGGTGCGGGGTTCGGGGATTGTTTCGACGAATTTCAATAATCTTTTATTTAAAAAATGATGCATGAACCGACATATTGTGTTCCCGCGTTGTAAAAAAACGACCGCCTATCTGAAGCATGCATGAAGAGTTGGAGACTGGTAGATGGGCTGGTTGGAACATACGGAGATGGTGAACTTTCATGCTGCAATGTACTCCTTAGACCAGCGGCTTCAAGACTACAGCACCGATGGGAAAACTTTAGTATTAACTATGAAATTGTATTGGAATAATCGATATCTAGAGACTGTAAAATTGTATCAATTGTTATCTAATTGTACTTTATAGTAAATTTGCCTTATGTTCAGAACATTAAATGTAATGTATTATATAGGGTCCGCCATCTAACTTTTTTTTTTCAACTAGTGCTTATTTCGTGAATGGTAACACTAAGCTCATGTCTGATTTGACAGATAATTAGTTATATCTTTCCGCTAAACGAATATGGTTGTGTATACGCTTGAACAACGCTGAGAAATATTGCGACATTACTTTGAAAATCATGGTAATGTTGCAGAATGTGTGCGAAAATTGCGTACGGATTTTGGAAGAAGAGAATCACCGTCAGCTCCGTATGTTCGTTATCTTGTGAAAAAAGTAAAAGAAACTGGCATCCTCATTGATAAACCAAAGCGTGAAAAGCCAAAAACAGTGCGTACACCCGAGAATATTGCTGCTGTGGCAGAAAGTGTGCGTGAAGCGCCATCAATGGCGCTTCCATGTGGCGCGGCCATGTTGAACGAATTTTTGTTCACAAAAATTGAAGAGGAGGATATTGGCAACATTTGGTTTCAACAAGACGGCGCTACGTGCCACACAGCCGAAGCTACACTCGATGTTTTGCGTCCTGTTTTAAGAAAAAAAAGTTATTTGGCGGACCCTTTACTAGTTATGTCCTTTTTAAAATAATTGAAGGGCTTGTCGTTTAAATATCATGCTTGCCTACATAGACCCACATTATTTTTTACAGCCAATTGTAAACTACTATCTATGCCATATACCTGGAGTGACCTGGATGCGGAAGGCGGAGGATCGAAGAGGATGGAGACTCATCCGGGAGGCTTACGTTCAACAGTGGACGGATACAGGTTGATGATGAACGATGAATGAATGCCATATCGCTCTCAGGATGAAGCATACGGCCATCGTAGAAATAATAACCGACACGCTTGACAGTTAAATTCTCTGCTACTTGTACTACCACTAGTTCTGTATCACATTGTTCTTGTTCAATATTAATTAAAATTTTCATCACAAAGTTATGTCAATTTACTAGATTTTCAAGAATGTCCGTTGCTGTCAAACTACATCAGGGATATCATCGAGATAACCCGCACGGTTAACGAGGCCATCGTGGAATAAAACTGTCTTCTTAATCTTTTTATTTTATTTTTGCTTTACACGCAACCATTTTTCACGTTAATGAATCATAAAAAACAACTAGAAATTCGTCGTATTCAATTTTGTTACTCTCTTAGAAGCTTTTAATACATTATATTCGTATGTATGTGACGAGAGTCTATTTGGATGTTTTACATTCAGCTTTTTAAAAGCGATTAGTCCGATGTTCGTATAGCCTGAATCATTTGATGGCCATGGCTCAAAAAAATGACGATCTCTTACGATAAGTGTAGCTCCGTTGTTATTCTCCGGGTGTACAGTTTGCGAAGCCTTGTTCATGGCTGGTCGCTATGCGCCGAGTCACTCCAGGGCAATTAAGCTTCGGTTCTAATTTATTTTTCGATAATAAGCTCACTCTCATGGCGGCTCTCACAAAAACACTTCTCGCAAGCTGCTCATAACCTGCATTATAACAAGATGGCGGACAAGTAATTACGATAGAATATCATTACGTATTGATTATTTGAGTTTATGATTTTTCATGCTGCATGCCCAGAACAGGCAATATAACACGACAAAAAATACAAACGATTTTAGCAATTGCACGAGATGTTTTAAGCATCACAATTACTCTATATAATACACTATTCGAAACCATGGATTAAATAAAAGGAAGTAGTGGCATTAGCAATAGAAAGACATTAAACATAACTAACTAATAATAATAAAAAAAGCTTGTGAATAAATGTTGACTGATTGAATCCTAAAAATAATAACAGAAATACTTTCTTCTTCATCTTCTTCGTGTCAGCGACGTCATATTATTTTTTCAGTTTCTGGCAACATCGATAGCTCGTGTGTTGCGCAGCACTAGGTCCTGAGATGTGCAGCTTGTTGGGAACATGGAGCAGAATCTCAGGTGTGAGGCGGTCTGCAGGTCTCCACAGTCGCACAATAGTGTCTCTCCCTGCCGAAGCATTCCCCACCGCTCGAGGTTGTCCTTTGTTCTACCCCATATGTACTTTGAATATATACTACAGAGACATCTATCGTTATATGATGTTCACAATGGTATATAAATATACATCAAGTTTCGCGTATCTGCCCAGGCAGAGAATGGTCGTGTGGACAGCACGGTGTGTAGGATAGAGCAAAGGTGCAACGCTCGAGTTTCGAATCCCGCGTCTGCCGATATTTTTTCTGAATGAATTGACGCATAAAATTTGATGTAGAATTGTATGTGTGTATTTAATTATTAACATTAAACATGTTTGTCCTCTTCTTCTTCTTCGTAGTATCAATCCGGTGGATTGGTTTGCAGCAACAGAATCTTGCATCTCGATCTCCATTCCTCTCGGTCCTCCGCAACCCTTTTCAGCTCAGCATAAGCGTTTAAGTTTGTCCTCATATCACATAAAAATGTATTTACGCACTCTTCATACCTGTATATGAACATAAGAAAGAGACAGACTGTTTCTTTAATTATAATTGTTTCTACTATCAAATGATAGTAAATAATTACTATTTTTAATTTTTAAACAAGGAAGTGGACAATGAAGCCTTCTATACTACAGCCGGTCAAGATACGAAGTTGGATCTGGCTGGGACTGTACTTCGGATGACGCAGGGGAGCATAAATTACAACAGCATTCTGCAGCCCGGGCGTTGTCCTGGAAGGCCGTCGGAAACTATTTATGGAATGTACTCGAGTAATGGGAGTACCACTGACATGGGATGAACCGAGGATCCTAGCAGCTGACCTATGGTGGCAGTTCGTGAGGACCATATGGCTCCAGTTAGGGAGCGCACCTGGAAATGATGATGGTGCAGATATATAAAACAATGTTATTAAATTCACAATAATGTAACTCGGATACCGCAGCTGCCTTTCGGTACCCATCCGTGGTGTATTACAAGAATTCCTTAACCTTTAAACGCCCAGTGGTCCCATAACATATGGGACCGAAAATTTGCGTCGTTCAATGCCCTAGCAGGCCAATGTTTGTAATGTTTCGTCGCACAATAGATTCTTCCATGAACTTACTTTATTACTATTATTACAAATTAAAAAAAAAGATAACTACACGGCTCAAATCAAGAAGAAGTTTCCTACAGTCGACAACGGAACTGGAGATACCTGAGGCCACCCTGCGGCTGAACATGTGGAGAAGCGCAACTGAGGGGAATACTTGGATTGCCCCGAAAGAGGACCTAGCCCCTGGACATGACCAAGGGTGGAATATATGGAGGTCCCTTAACAGACTTCGGACCGGAGTATGCAAGACGAGGACACAAATGAGGGCCTGGCAGTTTTACAGCGGACCGACTGAATATGACTGCGGCGTGGAGCAGACCCTGTCACACCTTCTGGAGTGTGCGCTGTGCCCGAGTGGCTGCACCCAGGAAGACCTGATGATGGCCAGAAGTAACGCCATCGACGTCGCCCACTTCTGGGCAGACAGGATCTGACCCTGTTGTTTCCGACACGATTATATTATATATATTACAAATTAATGTAATCCGATTGTGAAATGAACCATAAGCACTTCCTATATGGGACCGTAGGGCATTGAACGACGCAAATCTGCGGTCCAGTTAGGAAACCACTGGGCATTCAAAGGATAAATGGCATAACTTTATATGTAAGACAATGATAATGGCAGCTGACAGAACTTTGCCGCCGTAATTTATGGCGATTATGTCACCCCATCCGGGAAACTTATTATATTATAGAAGCGAGAGACGTAAATACAACCATTTTAGGGGGAGGGTGCCGGTACATTTGGGTAGCCAGCTTCCCTCGACTCAAAAAATTACGTGCTGGGTATGTCTTGATAACCATACCCCGCGGGTCCGTGAAGACCCACGTGTCATCAAAGCGACATGCACCCTTTTATCGAAAGCCACTGGCTATCAACTTATATACTTAAAGAAATGAATAGCACGTGCGAGTTGTGAAGACCGCAGCGCCATCTGTTGCGGCGAGCGGAGAACATCATTACTATGAAAAAAACATGAAAATTCTAAATTCGAAAATTTTCAATAAATATTTTTTTTTTATTATTTATTGAAAAACATTCATAATTCAAAAATAATAATTGTGTTTACGTATGTATTGATTTCATGTTGTCTTTCTGGTGACCTTGGCAATCTTTTGTTATCTCTTTTAATTATTGTAAGGTAAACTATGTCTATATTATGACGTTTTTGGGTATGTACGAGTACATTATTCAACTATAATGTAATAATGCACGTAAGCTTAAGATAATTATTATTTAAATATTTTCATATTTATGGGAATTGAAAGCATCTAGGTCGTTTTTCAAGAAAATCATTAATTAATATAAAATAATGCGCGGCAGACAAGGGAACGAATTCTGAGCTTCGTATCTGTAACAATCTCACGAAACACCAGTTTATTGGTGCTCCGCCGAGCATCGTTTGACAATTTTCAGTTCATTTCAAGCAGCTTTAATCCGGTGTACACATATGCAAGTAATTTAGTGGCAAAAACAGTTAGTTATCCAAAATTGAATTACAATTGTGATAAATGAATCTAGCTATACACTAATTACCCATCTATTGATTAATCATTTAAGACATTTAATTTTTGCGTCGATTTTTTAGTTCCGTCATTGATTTGGAGATATCATAATCGTTGATATATTCAAATGAACCATGTCTTAGCGTATTGTTCTTTGAAAGTGATAAAATTTTCGGCGCTTATCACGTAGGTGCTTGAATTTGCATTTTTGCCAAGTGTGTCATTCCTCATTCATATAAATGTTATCATTAAATCATGCGCAGAGTCAGTGATAGAATACCTATCACGACTGCTTAAAATTCTTCGATAACATCGGAAAATAATAAAATAACGTTATCGACACGACGGGCCTGTCAAACGGCGAGCCTACGCGCATGAGATTCAATCAATTTAATCTAATAAGTTATAAAATCGATAGTTAAATAAAGTACTCATTAGAATACAATATTAATTATTTTACAATTGCCATGGTAGTAGAAATTTAGTCGTGACGAATAATTATATTCGGTCGGAATAATATCAACAAAGTCACATGGATTTTAATTTTTATTAGAATATTTTTTCAATACTATAATCTTCTTATATAGATCGTTGACTATATTTCAATGTTATTAATAATTAAATTAATATAATTAATGTATATAATATAATTAATACGATTTTTTCGATGGATATTTCTTGGTGAAATTCCATAATATCAGATATAAAATAAAAATAAATTTAGAATTTATTCCACATATATATTTTTTTGACGACATGTTACAGCCAGCTCGGGTGGCCATTTTTCCGTGGCTTTGGATAGAGCAGCGGTCGATATTACCCCTTCCCCCCATTTCGAAAAGAAGACAATCAATGTATATTTAAATAAACATTATTTATTGAATTAATTTACACGGAAAATAACAAAAAAGTTACAAGAAAATAGTAAGTTTTATGAAATAGCAAACTAGAAAAAATTCCTTATTACCCCAAAAAACATATTTTTACCCCATTTGGGGTAATTTACCCCGGTTCCCCGACCGCTGGGCTAGAGGATAAAACGTATAATCCATAAATTGTAGCAAATTTAACACTGTATATATTTCGTCTCTTATTTCTGTTCGCTTGTAGTACATGTATAAGAGACGAAATAAAATGTAATAATAAATTATTACATCTAATTAAACATATTAAGTGAGAATGGCCACCCGACCTGGCTGAAACATGTCGTCAAAAAAAATATCATCATCATCATCATCAGCCTGTGTCCGTCCACTGTTGAACGTAGGCCTCCCGCATGAGTCTCCATCCTCTTCGATCCTCCGCCTTCCGCATCCAGGTCACTCCCGCTATTCTTCTTATATCGTCAGTCCATCTTGTAGGGGGTCGGCCAATGCTTCGTTTGCCAGTTCTTGGGCGCCATTCCAATACTTTCGACAGATATGTCCTGCCCATTGCCACTTGAGTGTGCCTACTCGTTGGGTAGCATCCACTACTTGAGTTCTTCTGCGTATTTCCTCGTTTCGGATTTTATCTTTTAGCGACACTCCGAGCATGGATCTCTCCATAGCACGCTGGGTGACTTTTATTTTATGGGTAAGACTTGCTGTCAGATTCCACGTCTCAAAAAAATATTATATATAATTCCACGTCAAAAAAAATATATGGGGAATAAATTCTAAAAAATCTTTTATTTTACATATAATATAATTAATTAAAATAACATAAAAAGCGACTGATTGAATAATAAAAATAATAATATACATACTCTGAATATATGCTATAGAGACATCTATCGTTATACGATGGTAACAATGGTATAAGTACATAAACTTTCGCGTATCTACTCAGGCGGGGAATAGTCGTGTGGACTGCGCGCTGCAAAAGAATAGAGCAAAGGTTGCAAGGCTCGTGGTTCGAATCCCGCGTCTGCCGATATTTTTTCTGAATGAATTGATGATTCAACCAAAATTCCTTGTATTGAAGGCTTTTGAAATTATATAGAAACATGATTAATTGCATGTTTAACTGAAAGCATGTTCCGTATAAGTGTAACATTGTCGAAATTCTCAGCAGAGATGTTATGTAAGTAAAACAACATCGTTTACGCACTACCTACACCCAAGAAAATATGGCACTATCCCTGAGTATTTATATAAATATAAAAAAAATATTTATATAAAAAAAATATTATATTTAATAGTTTTTTATGTTTTACATGTTTTGTTCCGCACAGCTAGTACCATAGAAGGAAATATTTTTCCATCCTTAGGATATTTTATGTATTTATAATTGTATATAAACCTGGATTGTATTATAGTAAATATAAATTATAAAATTAAAAGTCATAGATAATGCTAAATTATCTTGAGTATAATTAAAAAATATTTTTAACTAGGAATAGATATTTTGCTCTATTAAAAAAAAAACAAAATTTTGTAGAGCAAAAGCAATAAAATCGTAGCAATAAAAGCACGGAAAAATTGATACAAAAAACGGCCAAAATAGGAGGTTGCTTAATAGAAGGCCTTTTAAAGGATTTTGTAATGACTTCTGAAGGGATTTGACTAAGGATACTTTGTCACCTAATATAATCTGAAAAGCCGATACTTGATTGTCCTCCAGCGTGATGTAGTTGTAAGGCGACAAAAGTCTTATTCAAGTATCTACATTGACAGAGGAGCGCAGATGCATTTCTTCACAGTGTTCTTTGGCAACTCAAAATCTTGCATGAACTCTTTGACAATTAAGAGTCTCTGGAGGAATCGAGTGTGACTGGTGTTGGATTCGCGGAACTTTGACACTCTGACCAGACAGCAATAAAACTCACTTGAGTCCCATTCGCAAGCACCGTCTGGACGTGGGTCTGCATGCAAAGCAGGTGGAAACCATAACGGGGGCCGAGCACCACCGACTATGCACACACGTCCATACAGCAAGAGCCAGCGAGTCTTGGGAATAATAATGAAGCTACTGGCAGCAAAGAAGCAACTTGAAGACTGCTTATGGAAATTAATCGCTTCCATGCAACCAAATACAACATAGTTCAAGATGTTGCTTGTAGTTTCTTCTGCAGTTGTAACGTATGCGATTTTTATTTTTTTTATTTTTATGTATACACATACAGGGGAAAACCAACAGATGGTGATAGTAATTCTAAAGTCTCATTTGTGGAACTCTATGACGCATACCATGGTGCATATGGCTAAGCGCTGCATGTGGAGTGTTGATTCGCCAACGCCATAGACTACATGGTACAGAACGAGGTTCACGCATCATCCTTATTATTACAGGAATTTACTATGAATGGGTGGTCTTCACGGGACGACTTTCGTCTACCACCAATTTCAATTAATAGCAGGTCATTAAGCTATACCCACCGACATTGAATGAACATCATGTCATCAAAAGTATTGTATGTGTAGTCTCCTCAAATCCATTTAAATGATGATTTTTTGGAAAATTAGGGTTGTGTGTTTCCAAATTCATACAAATTGCAGAAGTATATCGAAACTATAGATAATACAGAACTTAATTCCAAACTGTATTTTAGTTAAGAAAAAGCTACATACTTGATGATCAAATAATAAAACTGGTATAGATAAGAAAATTTAAAGAAAAACAATAAACTCTCAGCTATGTTAAGATATATATATATAAATAATATATACAAATAACAGAGGACAGATGATGGTAAACTTTCTACATGCTAACAAAATGTTTTGCATGAACACATTTTTCAAGAAAAACCAAAACGCAAATGGACCTGGAGAAGCCCGGATGGTAACATAAAGAACGAAATTGATTTTATTATGGCTAATAAGAAGAATATAGTCACTGATGTCTCAGCGATGCAATGCTTTAGTACCGGAAGTGACCACCGTCTCGTTCGAAGTACTGTGCACCTAGACATCAAACTGGAAAGGAAAAAGCTAATAAAACAAAGAGTTATACGTCCGTTAAATGTTCAGAGCAAGCTTGAGGAAACTTTTCAGCTTGAACTACAAAATCGATTCGCAGCACTGGAAGATAGTGATGACACCGACAACGTCAACAAACTTAACGAAAGAATCATTAATAGCATTAAAGAAACTGCCAAAAAGTCATAAAGCAGTGCAAAAAGAAAAAAGGGTCAAAATTCTCAGACAAAACGATAGCTCTTATGGACGAACGTCGTAAAAGCAGAAGCATCCAAGATTACAATAACCTGAACAAAAAAGTGAAAAAATCCATGAGATTTGACATTCGTCGTTCAAACACCGAGTATATCATGGAGATTGTTGCACAAGGCCGAGGTCAAATGCATTTAGCAGACACACCTCTATAGGACAGGCCCAACTTTCCAAATTAAAGACACACGATGGGAAGATAACAACAAATCTTAATGATATACTGAAGGAAATAGAACATTTCTACGGGTTATTGTATTCATCTACGATGCCAGGTCCTAATGACAGATCTGCGGACGACAAGAGGGCTACTCTCACAGCACTGGTCTGAAGACATCCCAGATATAAGTATATTCGAAATTAAATCGGCCCTAAAACAACTTAAGAACAACAAAGCCCCTGGAAAAGACGGAATTACATCTGAGCTTCTGAAAGTAGGAGGAAGCCCTCTGTTGAAAGAGCTTAAAAAACTATTCAACAAGGTAATAGAACATGGAGAAACCCCGGCGACATGGAGTACGAGTATTGTGATATTGTTCCACAAAAAGGGGATAAATCACTGCTCAAAAACTACCGACCCATTTCCTTCTTTCCCATGTGTATAAAGTATTCTCCAGAATTTTAACAAACAGGCTGACGGGTCGATTTGATGAATTTCAACCTCGAGAGCAAGCTGGGTTTAGGAAAGGCTTTAGTACAATTGATCATATCCACACGCTAAGACAAATCATTCAGAAAACCGAAGAATATAATCAGCCACTCTGCCTCGCCTTTGTAGACTATGAAAAGGCATTTGACTCAATCGAGACTTGGGCAGTGCTAGATTCACTACAACGCTGCAAAATAGACTATCGGTATATAGAGATAATAAAATCTCTTTACAAATCTGCAACAATGATGGTCCAGCTCCATGATAGCACTAACAATATTTCTATAAACAAAGGTGTTAGACAAGGAGATGTTATATCTCCAAAACTCTTCACAAACGCCCTAGAAGATATTTTTAAACTGCTATCCTGGACAAAATGTGGAATAAATATTAACGGAGAGTACATTTCTCACCTCCGATTTGCAGATGACATAGTGCTAATAGCCGAATCACCTAACAAGCTCCAAGACATGCTCTACGACCTCAATGAAGCGTCGAACAAAATTGGTCTGAAAATGAACATGGATAAAACAAAAGCCATGATTAATAGTCATATTTCACAGACCTTTGATCCTATTTCCATTGGAGGAACAGAAATAGAGGTTGTAAACGACTATACCTATCTGGGACAAGTAATGCAACTAGGGCGAAATAACTTCTCAAAAGAAATCGACAGGCGCATACAACTGGGATGGGCAGCATTTGGAAAACTAAAGTACATTTTTAAAGCGAAAATTCCGCAATGCCTTAAAACTAAGGCGTTTAACCAATGCATCCTCCCTGTATTAACTTATGGCGCAGAGACGTGGAATCTGACAGCAAGTCTTACCCATAAAATAAAAGTCACCCAGCGTGCTATGGAGAGATCCATGCTCGGAGTGTCGCTAAAAGATAGAATCCGAAACGAGGAAATACGCAGAAGAACTCAAGTAGTGGATGCTACCCAACGAATAGGCACACTCAAGTGGCAATGGGCAGGTCATATCTGTCGAAGAGACGACGGTCGATGGGGAAGAAAAGTATTGGAATGGCGCCCAAGAACTGGCAAACGAAGCATTGGCCGACCCCCTACAAGATGGACTGACGATATAAGAAGAATAGCGGGAGTGACCTGGATGCGGAAGGCGGAGGATCGAAGAGGATGGAGACTCATGCGGGAGGCCTACGTTCAACAGTGGACGGACACAGGCTGATGATGATGATGATGTTAAGATATATGAAAACAACCTCGAATGTAAAAATGAATAGGTAGGATATGGATTTTTTTATTTTTATTAGAATATTATTTTATTATTTCAATATTCTAATCTAATTTTATAGATCATTGACTATATTACAATATTATTGATAATTAAATATACATATACTATACATAAAATTCTTTTTTCAACGCGTCAATCCAAACACAAAAATAACGGCAGAAGCGGGATGCGAACCGTGGACCTTGGAAACCAACTATGCCCAGGTATTCATACCGCTCAGCCGACTCGGCTATTACTATGCCTGGACCGACTCACGTTGAAACTAGTATTTATGTCATTGTTATGATCGTATGATAGATGTCGCTATAGTATATATTCAAAGTATGTATATTTTTATTTTTTATTATTCAATCAGTCTTCATTTATTCACAAGCTTAATATTATTACTTTCCGACAGTCTATTTATTTTAGTAAGTACCACTCGGGTCTCGAACCAAACTATAGACTGAATGGATGAGAAACGACTACTTATAGTTCCGACTTGGACTTCAATCATTTACCTGTGTTAGTGATGAATATTTTTTTTACCTTCTCGATATTGTCTCAAGGAGACATTATTATATGATATTATGGAGTCGGCTAAGCGGTATGAATACCTGGGCATAGTTGGTTTCCAAGGTCCGCGGTTCGCATCCCGCTTCTGCCGTTATTTTTTGTTTGGATTGACACGTTGAAAAAAGAATTTTATGAATAGGTGGAGTTTCACAGCTCTTTACTGCTACGAGTAGATAGATTCGAGTTTGGTTATAATTCTCTGGATTGGCAATCTACAATTAATTATAATTGGCATTCCTTAATGTAAGACAATGCCTGTAGGGTTTCTTAATTGCTTTTGTAAATTAACGACCCTTTCGATTGATTTGTTTCCATCAAGATTTTTTGCTACTGGAACTGTCTTCTAGATTCTGATGCTCATCACTTCTGTCGAAGTTACTAACAGTCATAAAATCGAGATGATAAAATATACTCGTAAATAACCTTTCTTGTATGCATTCTACATCCAAAAAAATAAACATTGAGAATTACTCTATTTTGCATGCCCATACATATATCTTACCTTGAGAGTCGTTTGAGAAGATCCTGCTTCGTACTCTCGTACTCGCAACTGAAGTAATTACGGGACTCGTTAACTTTTTAGTTGTTTTTACCTGCAAGAAACAAGAAACGAATTATCAGCGATTTAATGAAGCCGTAAAACGGGAACTATTAAATAAACCATACAATACGTCTGCAGTTTACAATTACTGGCCTTATCGTAAAACGAAAGACAGGGGTCTTGCATAAAAGGTAGCGTTGATTTATGTTAGCATATGACAACCATTCCCCGATTATGCGGTCATCACATTCAACTGTGTCTATATGAACGGATAAATTAAAATCTAAACCAAAGAAATATGCGAAAAATATTTCACAGTGACAAATTGGGCCCTTACGTCTCCTTAAATACTTTATGATATACCGATTAAAAAAATACTCAAAATATCCTTTCGATACTATAGTCGTTATTTAATTAAGTTTATGGGCCCTTTCATTGGAGGTCATCGGGAACTACATATGTTCCCAGTGGACTTTTTGGGTGGTGATCAGAACGGATTAGGAAGGAAAAACCACAAAACAAAATTTTGACTTTATTTTACAGTGACATACTTTTTCAATATCTTTATAATACCTTATTACCGAAGCCAAATCATATCGGTTTTATAAATAAACTTCCTGATGGGTTTCTTTCGTTTACTCATAGTAATGAATGAATTTTAGCAATAATTATAGATGGAAAGAATCTGTTAAAAATACACTTATGCATCTAGGTTCTTCGGACAGATTTAAGTTTCGGAATTTCAAATATGTATAGGCTCTGTTAAATATGCAGTAGTAGAAATATATAATAAAGTAATTCGTTGATATAGTACTATCCATATAAATAAATATCTCTATGTTGAATGCTTAACGTTCGCTTCATTCGTAAAAATGTATTTTCTTGCCTTAACTATCAATCAAACAAGGCGGTAGACAGATCTTATTGAGCGTAATACTAACGTTCTAGAATCTAGATTACACTCAATGCAATGGATCACTGCGTTCTATTAGGTTATTAATGTAGTATATTATATTCATTAGGGCAAAAGTAGGTTTATTGAAAAAAAAACATTAGAATACAGGTTGGGTATTACAAACAGAATCTGTCTTATTTGAGACGATCTACTGAACACGCATTTTTAATTTTTCTTATAAAACAAACAGGTAAATTTATACGCCGTGTACGATTGTATCTTGTGAATAAATTACGTTAGTACACAAGTGATATTAAAAATATGTACTACTTTAAATTTACACATAAAAAGTAGTCTTAAGAAAAGAGGGATATTAATCATACACAAGCAAATATAAAGATATTTATAAAAAATAATTATAAATAAGTAGATTTAAATAATTTAACACTTAGATTACGATGAGAAGCATTTAATACCATTATTGTTATAAAGTCACCAAAGACTTTACCAGGTCTTGAACAAGTCATTGTTCAACGTAGTCAATGGAATGAATTTAAAAACTGCAAAATTTACTTAAATACCTAATTAAATCTTCTTCTTCTGCTGCCATGTTAGGTCAGCACAACATCAACTACTTATGAGTTAATTTATTTGTTATGTCCAACTATAAACAGCTCCTCCATGCTTTGTATTCCAGTGAGCTGTGCTCCGAAGCCAAGAAATTTGCTTCCTGCTAACTCTTCTCCGACCTTCTATTTGCCCTCAATAATCAGGTGCAACAACATATTTAATTATTCAATTAGTACCTGTATCAAATAGGACACCTTTCGGACCTTGATACTACTAAGCCACTCTCTATAATACTTAAAATTTTACTCCGTATCATTTTTCAAATGTAAATGTTTTGTGTTATATTTTGCAGCATTTGGTTATTATCGAATCCTAATTAGGAGTATACGGCAACTACAATTCTACTATCGACTATAGTTATTTTTTTATGTAAGCACATACAGGAGAATACCGACAGATGGTGATAGTAATTCAGAAGTCTCATCTGTGGAATCACTTACCATGATGCACATGACTACAGCCCGAGATTCACGCATCATCCTTATTATTACAGGAATTTACTGTGAATGGGTGGTCTTCACGGGACGACTTTCGTCTACCACCAATTTTAATTGATAGGCTACGACTGGCATTTTACGGGCGAGGGATCAAATTCACACCAACCAGGGATATTTTAGAGCTCAGAAATTGATAAAAAATCTTTTTTTAATCTCCGTCGGGGATCGAACCCATGATCTTTGGCTTGCAAAGCAAAAGCTGTAAATAAACGAAGTATTTAAAGATCATTGCGGTAGTGAGAAACATGGATCTTGAAGAAATGTTAACATAAGTTTATTTTCTTATTGCTATAGCCATGATATGCACAACATTTTAGATATATGCCCATTTAGTTTATTAAAAATGGCCATGAAATATATACTGAACGAAGAAATATTAATTTAACTTCTTTATTAAACCAAATAGGAAAGAAAGGAAACAGCTTTCAATTGAGAAATAAATATTCATACAAAATGGCAGATAATGCATGAACACCTTAAATTTGAAGACAATATTCAATTAAGAAAGTTGGACATAATCAGGTTGTACTTGAGTTGCCCCAGGTATCTGTTGGATCTGCATGGCTTGGCTGATCGCATGGAATCTTATCTTGCTCAAGATCCGGCATAGACTCCTCGGAGGGGAACTGACGCCGGCGCCTTCACGCAGCTGACCACGCCTTCTGTCTGCTTTCCGCTATCTGATATCTCCCGCGTGATGTTTGATGTCTGCTATCTGTTATCTGATGTCTTCTTTTAACCGCTTGGTAGTCATATTTTCTGTGCTATCGAATTTCGCATCAGCTCCCGGAACAATCTTAACGTTTAAATTAATATGCATTTTTGCATGCTGTTTTATATACGTTTGCTTTGCTGCAACCAAACAGTTCTATTATATACCTGTATATTTCAGTTCTATACATACTAACATCCTCCTCTCTCTAAAAAAGGGTGTTTAATGCGTCGCGTGAGGGCAGGATGAGGAGCAGGTCAGCAAGCAAAGACTTTCTTTTAGAAGCACATTGATTATATTTATAATAAACTTTACAAGCTTTCGGACATGCCGCTGGCCGTCATGCGACCTTCTCGATCGTCAACACATAACTGACGCGCTCGTCGGCGCTTAGACTCCTGCGGCCCGTGGTTGGTCACCAGCGCCGTTGGTGGCCAAACTATATAACTAGTCCGAATATGGCGGACACAGAAATGTATGGCAAGCGACAAAGATAAGAGACGAAAGATTGTTTATCGAGGTTTTCGGTACCAGTTAGCAAGGGCTACATCGTGCTGATGTCAATACTAAGTACGAGTAATTAGTAGCTCACGACGGCCTTCCAGGTTGATAGTTCGGAAGTTTGAAGTGAAGGTATATATAGTATCCGAGGCATATTTGGGTTTCAATATATTTTTTTAAAAAGATCTAATTTCTTTCTATGACTGTCATCAAGGCACATTTACTGTCTGATTGCTAATTTCGTATCTACATTGATACTCGTATATTTCAAAGCCTACTAATGTCGATAAAAGGTGTGACGACCTTTCGTTCCCAGACAACTTCTTCAACGACTCATCGGTAACGACGTGAGACGCACGGGACAACTGGTGCATTGAATGTTTCGCTAACCTAACCTAAGGATTTGTCCAGTGATCGTAGAATCCAGAGATCCATAGGTCTCGTCAATTAAAGAACTTAAGTTAGGTTAGATTAGATAGACATCCAGCTCACCAGTTGTCCCGTTTACCAGTGCGCCTCACGTCGTTACCGATGAGTCGTTAAACGAATTGTCTGGGAACGAAATGCGGTGGAACCGTCGATAAAAAGATACAGACAGTCCTAGAATAATAATTTCACTGTGATATATGGTTGCATGTGAGATTAAATTAGGTAGTTCAAGAGTGGTGAAATAGTGTTAGTCAACTGAATGTATATATCTGATCCATAATATCAGACTTTGCAAAGACAATAAACATTATTTTAATGTTTTTAATATCTGCAAGATAATGTACTTAAAATGGTGATGTCTACATATTAAATACTTCGTTTTACGACGGAATTGATTAATGTTTGAAGTAATCAACGACGCACTTAGCATCATTAAGTAAAATAATTAAACGTATTCCGTCGTCTCTTCGGTATCTTCGCGGTATCGAGGCGGTGGTCTTCAGCCATATAACCGGATCGAGGTATCTGATTAATAAAAGCATCGACTTCTTTGAATATATTTACTGCGATTAAAAGGCCGAACCACTACAATGTAAGTCTGCGCATGCGCAAATATTTTTATCGACAAGAATTGCAGCATTTTTACGTGGTTTATTGGTGTTTTCCTTTTCACAAATATACTATGCCGGCTTGAGAATTTATTTTCTCTTTTATTGACAGTCTTCGACAGGCAGTTTTTCTGATATCACTAATTATTTTATGTATTACACTTTTCTTCGCGGCATCCCAGGGCGAACTTCTATATAATTATGACAGTTCCACCGTTTCTTCTCCAAACAATTCGTTCAGCGACTCATCGGTAACGACGTGGGGCGCACTGGATATCTGGTGCACGAAGCATTTGGTGCACGAGACAACTGGTGCACTGGATATCTCGCTAACCTAACCTAAGTTAGGTTGTTCCAAGTGCCAAATGTCACGTGCACCAGACTTCCAGTGTGCCCCACGTCTTTACCGAGGAGTCGTTACACGAATTGTCTATGAAAAAACTGCGGCGGAGCCGTCTTCGACAGGCAGTTTCTATGATCATTGATGTCATTAATTATTTTATGTATTACACTTATGTAGTATCTTTTCTTCGGAGAGAGAGAGAACTTCTAAATAACTATGACATATCACGTAAGCTTAATATATCAATCGCATACTCATATTGAATCCCTTATATTCAACACACGTTCATTAAATTAGTAACTTGTCTAAATATGTTTTTTTTAGTAATGAGATCTTGTTGTATAGCGAGCAAATATGGAAGAAAAATGAGATTTGATTTTGGAAACGGATTTAAAAGACAGTTATTTGATTAAATTTTGTTAGAAGATCAATACCTTGACACAAATTTCAAGAAGGTTTTCGCAACAAATATTATAATATTTATAGCTACCTATTCAAAGATAACAGTTAGATTATGTTTTTCATGTAACTGGTTACCAGGTGAATGAATTTGCATTTATTAAATAATATTTGCAATTACTGCACAGGGAAATCCCATTCGATGATAACGATAAAATAATATTGTCCAATAGATAAGGTTTCTTTAAATAATATTAACGATGATGTAGTTAAACTGAAATGGGTACAAAGTTTAATAATTTATCACGTAGAAGTGATAATCAATAATAATTATTTATATCAGGTTATTAAAGGTATTTTTAAAGGTGATAGAACAGGTATCATTATACCTAAAATACTTTAAAACATGCGTGATATCTCAAGAATTACAAATCAAATAAATTATGTGAGGCAACCGCACAAGACAGTTAAAAAATATATATGTACTCTTATTGTATGTTATCGCTCATAAGTAAGTAAAAAAGGAGCATTAATATGTTGATAGCGACATCTTAAGACCTTGGAATTACATCGGTCTGTTGTATACAGCACACCAGTGCGTGTAACGTGCAGTGTGCAGTCCTCGTACCGAGTACTACTAAAAATAATTAAGCACGCATTAAAGACATACTGATGTACTGGCACCAGTCGGATAAGACTGCACTGCGGTAAGAGTGCATCGGATGCACCCACGCCAAGGATTTGTATCGCAGCGATGCACAGATAAAATCATTCTCTCTTCCACTATATATGAGGTATATGGGCATCGCAACTCATTTCCAGTGTGACGATCGGATGGTTGTTTCAACATCAAATTATTGTTTTCACGGTTTCTTTCAGACTTTCGTTTACCACCCAGTTTTCTGACTCGTCCAATTATCAGGTATTTACAACAAAGAAACGATGAAAAAAAAAATTGAAATATCAAAACATCGTGCTCCCAGTACTGGATTTTGATAAGATTCGAAAAATATTAAGCCCAAAGAAGAATGGGGACGATAAACGTGCTGCACAATCGGCACTTTGTTTAGATCGAGAAAAGCTGTACCAGATATTGCACTTCATCATTCACAAGGGAAGGTTCTTTTGCAGATATCCGCTCTCAGTGAGCTGAGATATTAGAAACTCTTGATCTTCCCAATAGTCAAATCCTCACTGGTGAGTGCCCGATCTGCTTCTTGACAGGCGCCCTTGCACAGCAACTATGTTTATTATTTCACATTAATTTGCGTTTCCACTCGCAGAGAGTTTGCTTGCAACCTGTTGATAATGTCTTGCAAATCTGCAGTGTTCTATAAAGACAACCTCATCAGCTTACTCCATAAATGGCAGACATTGAGAGGAGTCATTCATAGCTACTCCTCAATCTGGTGATATTGATTTGCAGAGGAAGAAGTCCATAACGAAAGTGATGAGAAATGGAGCAAGTACGCAGCCTTGTAGCACGCCAGTGGATACCCAAGCCAGTCCGTTGTCATTGTTTCAATCCACACGCAGCATTTGCCATTCTACTGTAAGGATTTTATAACGGATACAATTTTGGCACGTATCCCATACGCGTCAAATTTTTCCCACAACGAATAATGGTGTACACTGTCGAATGCCTTCTCGTTGTCAACGAAAAACCCAAACAGACTTGATAGATGAATTCGTTTACAGGCATTTCTTTGGAAGTTTACTTCACTAAAAGCTACTTAGAAATTGTTGTCATTTTTGCGCATGTAGCATGCATGTTCTTTGCTCGTAGAAGCTGCATAGAGAAGTGCATTCTTCTTGAGCCCACGCTGCGATTGAAACTGCACTAGAGAACAGCGAGTACATCGCTTTAGCGACCGGTTCCCCGATCTTAATTGCACGCGAGTAATAACTCCGACGATAAAATCGGCGCTCCGCGGACGGCGGACGGCGGACGGCGGACGGCGGACGGCGGACGGCGGACGGCGGACGGCGGACGGCGGACGGCGGACGTGGCGGACGGCGGACGGCGGACGGCGGACGGCGGACGGCGGACGGCGGACGGCGGACGGCGGACGGCGGACGTTTATATTATTAGATGCCGCGATACGTGTGCATAAAAATGACATTATAATGTACAAGGACCGTCGATACGACGCATTTCAGCAAAAGATAATTTCGATCGAAATGATTTTCAATTGGTTTGGAAAACGGCGGCGAGATTGCACTTCTGTGAGAATAATTATTTTTAATAAGAACGCACGGAAATTTGCTACTGTGAATTTTCCCACGGTGAGCAGGAACTATGAGGTTAGGAAACGAACTTAGAAACCTTACATACATATTTATATTTACAAATGTGATATAGCATTTACAGAATACTTATACATAGAAGAACATAGCAAGAATAGGCTTTTGAAAACGTTCAAGCGCTGTATAGGTAGTGTGGATCCTTAAATTTCTAAATTTTTTGAGGACGATAGTTTTTAAAGGAAACGTGAATAGCATTTTTTTCGAAAGGGCTCGATTTTGGCGGACCTGGTCCTAAGTAGCGGCTCAACCAAACGCAACATATATGATCAACAACATCATTTATTTTGTTGCATTTAATTCTTCTTCTGATATCCGTAACCATATCAGGAGAATATGGTCACCACAAATTGTCGCCACTCAGTTCTATTAGTTGCCGCTGTCTATGCCTTGTCCGGAAACAGCTATGCAACTAGACTAGAGTCCACTTGGGAATATATATGGCTTTCGACGACCTCTACAGCAGGAACCCAAGGAGTGGAATATATTACCGCTCTTCGAAGCATAATTTGGGTGATTTGTTACTCAGTTTTTTTTAAATAGAACGGATGATCAGCCCAATTAACCATTTGGTCTTATAGTGAGGCTCAACACATCCAAAGATATGCATTAAGCAAAAAATTGCAACATATCCATTTTTAGATCAGCGCTTAACGTTGCTATATTAATATCGCTTACATTGTGGTAATTTCATTGTTCAATTCAATATTATATAATACCTAATTGTTTTTCTGATCAATTTTATTTAATGGCAACACTTAAAAACTGTCACATCAACAACTGCCATCTAGCTTGGAGGCAATGAATGTTTTATCAGAAAATGTACTTTTTTTAAATAATTCCACGGTGTTCAAGTTTGGACTTTGTTCACTGAGGGTTGCAGCGCGAAACTTCTTCGTTCGCTACAGATACGTGTGATTTTTTAAAATATTTTTTTACATAATATTTACATCGCAATCTCTCAGTACAGGATGCGTGTATAGAGTTTTTTCTTCGAGTCTGTCGTAAATGTCTTCATAACAGCCTCTTTTTACCGCCTCTTTGCGCAATCGACGATCTTGATGGCAAAGATAAATATCCGCAATGTAAGAATCTACCGAGCACGGAACATTCAGTGCCGCAATGAGGATCACTTGAAGCGGTTGTTTGAATTGAGATAAAAATCTAAAATTTCACGGTACAGCTAGTAATTTGTTTAAACTCCAAGAGATCTTATGACGTACCTAATTTTTCACCGTTGAGATACTCGTCTTATATTTCTCATTACCTCTTAGATTTTCAAATGAACAAATTTTCACCAGGCAAACATTTCTACAGCCTTGATTTGTACTCGACTTCGTCTGTTCTCAAAGCGACGTCAAGTACATACTTTAATGCATATGTACGGTTAAATACGGTCTTAAAGGAAGAGAATTTCAATGAACTTGAAGTGAAATCAGCTGTAGTATTATAGGTATATTTGAGTGATAGTTTATCAGCATATTTAAAGAAAATGAGATGATAATCATGTCGCTTCCTAGGACATTTGTTTCCAAAGGGCGACTCAACACGCCGTGACATTTTTGGCAGCTCGTGTAGTATATTTTAACAACAAATCAGCCATTACAATAATGTTAATTTTGCATGTAAAATACCATTATTTTTAGTACTTACGTATTTGATACTTTTTTTCATTTTATTTCTAGATATTTTTCAATTATTATTTTGTTTATGAATAAATAATAAAGACACATATTTAATGTTTTAAGTAAGTTCAATGTCTATATATTTTAAAATGCTCGCCAGACGATTTCAAATTATAAAGGAGCTTAAATTTGCTTAGACTTTAGAGACTAGTTTTTTCGGCTCAATTAAAAAATTATCAAAATTGTGTGAAAGAGAGAGTGACATTCTCATAATTAAGATTCATCGTGTTTAGTGAAGTGTGCTTGAAGAAAGGCAGGCTAACGCTGCTTAAAAACTTTGTGGCATACCAAAAATTGCCGTCAGTAACGTCTTCCAGCACCATGTACAAAACAGTTCAGTTCATAGAAATCATAAGATCCGAGGGTTTCAGTTTTCTGGTCTACTTATGTAATCGCTGTATAATTGTAGAATAATAAGTAACGCAATCCAGAGAACATATCCTAAGCATGGCCTCTGCCATTGTTGTGATACGGAAATGTTCTGTTTAGTTTTTAAGGAGACTTGTTGGTAAGTCAACACAAGTGGACGAAGAATTCTCCTTCAGATCCGGTTCTGGTCTTCAGCGAGGTTGGCGCTGCAAAAACTGGTCCTGGAAGAAGAGCTGCCCTGGGGGACGCTGCTTTTGTATCTTCCACGTGCTGCTTCTTCTTCAGCCAATGCCTCACGGCGACACTTTCTTCTAATGCTCTTCCCCATCCTAATGAGGACCGAGTGACCATTCAAGATCTCTCGCGAAACCAAGAAGTACAATGCAGCATTCTTTCTCAATGAAAAAAAAATCAATTTAGTATACTGAATATAAATTACACGCAGAAAAATCCACCCTTTCCAGTCTTGTACGAGTATGTAAATCTCAGACAGAGACCCATCACTGGACGCTTCTAAAAGTTGGATTTTTAACAAATGGCTGATGGCCTTCCCGTGATTCTGCGACAATAGACCTCAGTCTAGATTCGGTGAAGTTAGTATACTACGTGTGTGCCTTGAATTGCTTTCATAGGTGATTTGTCGCTATCTAGCGAAGAATGAATAAAAAATATAATCCTTCTTCTTTCATACGCTTGTTCGATTTTTAAGTGGAAAATATGGTCTACCTAAATTGCTGCCATAAGTTCTGACAAAAGCCACGATCTTCGTCTCATAACATGTCATTTATTTTTAGGTCTTCTTCTTAGTATCAATCCGGTGGATTGGTTTGCAGCAACAAAATCTTGCATCTCGATCTCTTCTCGATCCTAACTTGAGAAGCAATCATTTTTGCTGATACATGGGATGTATTTAGACCTTTAATGTGTTTTTTTTTGACCGTTGACCATAAAGGTTTATCCGCCTTTGGAGAGCATCTACTACTTCCAGGAGAATAGAGTGCCCTAACCAGCTTGACCATCGCCAGGTATATTTATAGTAAAGTTCACAAAACTACGACAAGAGATCAATGCTTATTATATTATAAAAGGTAGCAATCATATCACATCCATTCTTATAAATAGAGCATATGATCGTCAGAATCATTTATCTCAGAGAGCTTATCGAACCATTAAGTCGTGGGATCAAAAATCCCGAGGTGCTTCAACCGATCGCTGCCTAGCATCCCATATCCTCTCCAGGCAGTGTTGTCCTATTCTCAACTACTTTTCATACATACTCCTTTATAACAACATATTAACAAATAACAAAAATTATCGTAGTGAGCAGTCTCTAGGGACCGAATGGTTAATCACTTGATCTTCTTAAATCTCCTGATTATAAACAGTCTCGGACATCGTCAATTGATTAAAGCGCTTTTAATATAAATTGACATTGATTCACGTCTATTCTGAAACGTTTCGATTTTCTATAATAGTCGTAATATCTACAAATGAGGCGATGGCCGGACGTCGTTTTGCTTCATTTTCCGACTTAATCCCAGTTGTAAAGTCGTGCAAGGATGGAATATCCTTGACTTGCAGTACTCGGAAGGCACAGCGGCAGATCTCGCCAAAGAGATAGTCTTTATTGGCGTCTTCCTCTTCATGGAAGTCTGCAGGTCGCTTATCTAAACGGCAAAAAGAGCCGCTAGATCATTGCGCCCAGGCCGCGATGGGATGTCGTCGAGTCGGGATGACTGGATTTGAAAAATCGCGCGGGACTGTGACGGAAGAAGCCGTCCATTCAAAAGAAGGATTGTTGGGATGTTTGAAGAATTTAATGGACGCGAATTGTCCTTTTTGAATTATGTACGTGGATAATAAATGGCTTTAGACTGGGGTTGCCAACTCTTTTCGTGATAACTCATAAACATTTATGGAAAAAATAGTATTCGTCTTAGTTCAGGAAGTTTATCAACACTTTCATAGGATAAGCAAAGAGATAATGGTATTAAGAACTTCAATACTTGGGTTAAGTTTGGAGGGTTCGAATCCTCCGTTCATCGTTTATTTATTTCTCATTAATTAATATAGTAATTGATATAGCAAATTCATATATGTATTAATGATTTGATTTTCGGGTGCGCGGTCGTATACGTTACATATCTATCAATATTTTATTTTTGTGACTAAATACAGGTAATGTATTTATAGAAGAAGGTGATGTTGTAGAAAAAGAAGAATAATGAGAAACATATAACCTGGAGACATATAATTGATATTTTAAAATTATATGCAATAAGGTTTCACTTTGTTTATATAATATATAGATATTGATATCAGCTTGATATGGCTCTTTTAGGCTGATATCGAAAAGCCTCGAAAAACTATATTTTGTCTCTTATTTTTGTTCGCTCGCCTGACATGCACATCTAATAATGTTAGTTTTAATTTTATATAAAATTACACGGCGTTTGCATACGCCATTTTATTTGTTTTGAAAGTTGCTCCATTTTTTTTTTCATTTTAGTTTGTGACTTTATTTGCGGCTTTACATGTTACTGGGCCCGTCTGGCAGCTCTGTTCCCGTCCGACCAAGGGCCGCGAAATATCGTGTAACGGTCGGGCGGGGAAACCGAAGTCTTGAATAGTAGAAATATTGAAAATAAATGGGAACTGTACTTTACTTGAAAAAGTTCTTTGCTTTGCGACCTACTCCTGTATCCTTCCTCCACGCGGCCGATGATGAACCCACGACTTGTTGTCGCCTTTTTAAAGATGAGGGATGTTATTATATATATATATATTTTACTCTTTAATGTTACTTATATTGTATTTTTTTACATAAATAATTTTTATATTTGTTTTATTATGGATAACATTGAACTCATAGTCATAGATTTTAAGCAGCGTATAAAATATTTATGTATTAAATATTATATTTTTACCTTACTTTATGATTTAACTGCAGGTATATTAGGTTGCTTAATACATTGCAATATTGCAGTGCCACATTTATTTGCCTGAGACTTCTCGCATTCCCAAGAGAAGCGAATTTATTCGACTGTATCGGTCGCTCTCCGGCTCTTATTTATTGGCTAATTAAAAGTCGCAGGTAAATTTCTCAGCGGGGCTCCGCGACGGCAGCGATGTACGGTCCACGAACGACAGACAGTACATCCGCGGTCAGGCAGTAACTACTTAGAATACTCCACGGTAACTGTAGTTAGTGATATTAGCCGGTCAATGTACGGAAGGGTAAGAAAAATGCTTACATGGATTTTTTTAAAAATCTTTAACCTTTTCGCATCGATTGTCGGCATATGCCGTCATAATATTCCCCAACCGTTGACATCGACTGACGTGATATATCGTTTTGCTACTTTCTTAGAATAGTTTTTTATGCATCATCTGATAGCTAAAAGATACAAGAACCAATGTGATATATGAAAATATACAGGTAAGTACATTTATGCTTCAAATACTAGTTTTATAATTGACAGTATAATTTGCATTCAAAATGAGCCGTAATGAAAGGGTTAAAAACCCTTTATTTTTTTTTATATTCAAGGTTAGTAATTGATACGTCTAATGGGAATCTCATATGAAAAATTGTAGCTACTGCACAAAATGGTTAAGATAAGTACCTTTGAAAAATATTAGAATCGCAGTCACGGGTTAAAATGAAATGGAAATGGAGACGAGAGAAATTAGAAAATGTGCGGATTTTTTTAGTGGCTACAAAGTTTGCATGCCAGATAAGTCTATGGTTTGTGCCAAGACATGGACAGTGGCAAATATCATATGGTTCCCGATGGCCGTAGGAGTAAAGGGATGGTGTAGTAGCCGACGAATATTTCATTATTTATTTAAAAGAATAGATGCTTTAATAAAACAGAGTATATATGATATAACGTGAATAGAAATAGAAGAAAACATAAATAATGAAAGGAATAACATTTTTCAATGATCCAGAAGATCAATACTATCGTTAAAAGAGAAAAAAAATATCGAGCTGTGCTGGTAACTTATTTAGAAGCAAAATCGCAGTTGAACCGAATTGAGTGAATCGTATAAGAAGCCCGACGCTCCTAATTCCTGGACAGTTTGGTCCTAAGAGGAGACTTAACCCAACCAACGAGACAAACGTCGCCCATCGAAGTTTTGATTCGCGTAATGTTGCTTAATCTCGGTGATCTAAGTTACCGTGCTTATAATATGCTATAGTCGTTGGTCAAAGCCCAAATTGCATTATTTAAGTTGTCATCAGACGCACCTTAAAAGATGCTCTGACATGTACAATCTCGAGTGCAGTCTTGTGTAAATAAAGTATCGATCATGGCTATTAGACACTCGTGATTATTATATGCGAGAGTCCGAAATACGTGTAGAGACTTTTCGATTTGGGCATTGCAATCTGAGGTTGTTGTCAGTCGCCGCATGCGCATGCGCTCCTGCGTGAATATGGCCGAGAGTCGTGCACATCTCGGCGACAGCTCATCAATCTGCATACGGCAAGGAGACGTGAGATATTTTTAATCGAAGATCGCAGACACTGTCGGCAACGCAATAAAATTAAACAATAAAAGCGTTTCTTTGTATGTGCGACTACTGTCAACCCTTTGTAAATATATTTACATAGAAAACTTCTATGTAAATATTTACTATAGTGTTTGCGTTGGTTTTTAATATAATATTAAGGTTTATTTCTAAGGCTTATATTTTAGGTTGAACCCTCACTGGAACAGCAGCAAATAGTCCACGGAGTGTCGGGCTTATCATCATATTTTTCTAAAAATTCTCATTAACAATTTACCCAAAATATGGCTCAGACACATATTGATATCAGCTTGATATAGGCTCTTTTAGGCTGACGCCGTAAAGCCTCGAAAAACGATATTTTGTCTCTTATTTTTATTCGCTCGCCTGACTTGCGCATCTAATAATGTTAGTTTTAATTATATAATATTACACAAGCGTTTGCATACGCCATTTTATTTGTTATGACAGTTGCTCCATTTCATGTTGGTGCAACTGTCATCTTTAATTTGCTTTTTTTGCCGCGATCATTGGCGGCGTGGCATGTCACAGTGTTCGGCAGTTGGCAGTTACGAGTCGACCGGTAAAGCCAAAAAAGCAAGTCTTTCATAAAATAAACGCGAAATGTGAACCAAAAACAAGTTCTTTTGCTTGGTAATCTTCTCCTGCATCCTTCCCTTCACCTAGCCACGTGACGAACCCGCGAAATGTCGTCATTTTTAAGACGGGGGATGTCAATATGTATATATACAGTTATATAACAGCAGTCTCTTCTTTTTAAGTTCTCGGCTTCCTATCCTGAAGGTCGTTGGAAATCATAAATATATATGCTCGTTTGTTCCAAGGTAGAATCCTGGTGCAGATGTCTTTGGACAAAGCATGACAATTGACAGAACGACGGCAATTTGTTGTGATATGTCCCAGGTATGCGAACGGAAATGGGAGGTAAACTAACTTCCTATAGCGCGTTCTTTATCTTGACGTTATAAAAGGGTTGACTGTACAATAAGATACTTGTTACTAAAAATAAGACAATGCAAGACTGGCTTTTATGATTTTCATGTCATAATGCCTGAAATTTCAGGAAAACTAAATAATTTATTTTCATATTTTAACCATTAATATTTTAATTACTGAAAGCGTAGTAAAACATGTTCAATTTTTTTTTATTCAAGGTTTGCTTTATTAAAATAATACTTCTTATAATGTTATTAAGGTCTTCGTCATATTTTGGGCGAGCCACTCATGTTCAGTAAAAAAACTGATCATAATAAGGTAACATTCTCCTCTCTCTCAAAAGGTTGTTATACAGTCGCGTGAGGGCATGATGAGGAGCAGTTCAGCAAAACAAAGACTTTTTCTGAAGCACAATGACATATATTTATGATAAACTTTATAAGCTTAGGGCTCGACCTATTCACAGCATTAGGCCGAGCCACAATACCATATGCTCTCGCCGACGGGCGGTACACAACTGGCGTGATGGGCTGTCGCACCGGCACCCCAAGCGGCGGTCTATATAAGTAGTCCCAATATGGCGGACACATAAATGTATGAAAAGCGTACAGAAATAAGAGACGAAAGATTGTACGGGTATATTGAGGTTTTCGGTACCAGTCAGCGAGGGCTGCATCATCCTGATATCAATAGAAATACTATTGGAAAAACTATTATCCATATGTCTTCCAAAATCCGACATATACGACTTTCGAGGATTCAAACCAAAAGGCATGACTTTTGGTTTGAGTCGTATGTGTCGGATTTTTCTGATAGTTCCCAAAATGCCAATAAATATCAGAAGCTTTATTAAGTTTAGCTATGTACTATGTATAGACACACAAGCGTATGATGTCAGTGATAACTCTTGAGGTTTCTCCTTGTCTTTCACACGTAATATTATAATATTATTCGTATCACATTACGATAAATATGACTCACAAAAAATACGAAGATACATGCGCTTTTGACTGCGCAGAAGTGCTTCAGTCCAATGAATAATTTATTCGCTGCGAATTTTCCTTTTTTGCGACGAGAAAGGACAATCGCCCGACTATCAATAATGCAACGGCCGCGATATAAGTGCAATTTCATCGAAGCTTCTAGAGACGAGAAAAAACAAGGAGGTGCATCATCATATTTAATATTGGAAGAGGCCAGTGCGGATATGAACCTGTTATGTGAACGGAGGACATTTTTATTTCATGTATGGCAGCTGCCCTCAGGAGTCATCAACAATTATACCAACTCCTTAAATCTTTCAAGTGCCTTTGCTCTATATGACACTTTTCTATGGAACCTTATTGTTTTAATGTTAAAATACATAGTTACATTCTTAGATTTATATAAACTCGTATAATTAACATGAATTAGTATTTTTACCTACCGCATCTGTTCCAGATCGTTGTGTATATAGAAATATGGAATATCTTTCTGTTCTAGAATACTGCAGTCATCATTCAGGAGCCTTAAAATACCTTCTATATTTAATCGACTCTGTTCAAAAAAAGAGGAAAAAATCTAAAAAATAATGCAGCATTTACGTCTAACATTCAATCTTTGGAACACATTCGTGAGATGGGTTCACTTACTTCATTACTGTTGTTAAAATGGCCGCTTATTATTTGTATCAAATGAATTAACTCTTCTTCTAGCCATCTATAACTAATAGACTTGCAGAATATCCGTAAACGGTCAATGTATATCGACTAAGGATTGGCAGTGAAAAAAAAACCTTAACCCGTTTCCTCATTAATAAAATCTGAACTTCTAAAGAAACAGATCAATAAACTGTTATATAACCTCTATCAGTTTTACGTGTTCAATCCCCAGTAGTGTTTTTTTTCAATCATCTATTATAACGTGTCCGCCATCTAAAGCTTTTTTTTCAACTAGTGCTTATTTCGTGAATGGTAACACTTAGCTCATGTCTGATTTGACAGATAATTAGTTGTATCCTTCCGCTAAACGAATATGGTTGTGTATACGCTTGAACAACGCTGGGAAATATTGCGACATTACTTTGAAAATCATGCTATTATAAGATTGGTAAAAATGTCTGTCATAGCAGCCCTGAACAAAGCTGTCGTTGCATCCTAGAATATTGCAAATGGCGAAGATACATTATGAATAATATTGAATAATTCTAAATTCATTCATCATCATCATCAGCCTGTATCCGTCCACTGTTGAACGTAAGCCTCCCGCATGAGTCTCCATCCTCTTCGATCCTCCGCCTTCCGCATCCAGATCACTCCCGCTATTATTCTTATGTCGTCAGTCCATCTTGCAGGGAGTCGTCCAACGCTTCGTTTGCCAGTTCTTGGGTGCCATTTCAATACTTTTCTTCCCCATCGACCGTCGTCTCTTCGACAGATATGTCCTGCCCATTGCCACTTGAGTGTGCCTATTCGTTGGGTAGCATCCACTACTTGAGTTCTTCTGCGTATTTCCTCGTTTTGGATTCTATCTTTTAGCGACACTCCGAGCATGGATCTCTCCATAGCACATTTACCAATTTTAAATATTATTTAATATTTATTTAATATATTATCACATTTTGTTGAAGACATCTGCTTTGAGTGCAATACGACCGGATATCTTTATGCCTTTGTGGCCAAATTAAAAGTAAATCATTTCGCAGAGTTTAATCGTTCAAAGAATGGCCGTCGTAAAATAAAATAATTTAAATAAATAATGTGCTTTCCTTGTAACGTATGAATGTTAGTGGGCGACATGACTGAAATATTATCGAAAACTTGAAACATCAAACACCAATATACCCGCCTGTAAAATGATATTTTTCAGTACCATTTCCGGTTGGCTTTCAGAGCTTTCACATATCTCGTAAAGAGAAACTTTCATAAATATAAAGCTCAAATAAAAAATGAAACTTTTTGAATTAGTTGCGTATTTTTTTTCAGGTTACTATTGTTTGAATTTGTGAGGAAGGAGGAAGAAAAAGGTAAGGAAGCAAAAACGGCAACATGCCCATCGTACAATAGGCCAAAATTTGTTCGAATACTGGAACATATTCTTAGGATGCCGCAGAAGAGCATAAACTACAGCTTATTTTAGCCGCCTGGCTCTCTCAATCAAAGAGAGTTGTCGCGTACTATACATATAATGTCAACAGTGGAGCTTCGGAAGCCAGAATTGACATGTCATGATGAAGGCAGCTAAAAGAATTTTATGATTAAATTATGCTCTTGGGAGTGATAATTGTTTAATTTAATTTAAAAAAATATATTTACAAACATACAAGATTACTTTTTCATATACCTTTATCTACGTAGACAATAGTGTAAGTATAAGAAAGCAAAGGAGAAATGTCTAAAAATATACTGTTTACTACTACAAAAAGTATTTTTATTTTTGTTTCAAAAAATTCCTATGTAAATTGTGTACACAGGAAGTTCAGTGATCTTTGTTTTTTAATACTTAATTTAAATTACAAAGAGTTTAACGATGCCGTTGCATAATGATTATTCAAGCGCTGCAAGGTTTGTTAACTGCATGACATCGCTTGCTTGTGCAGCGATCCACTGTTCGACTGTCGGTATGCAGAAGCCGTGTTTCCCAAGCTTGTGAGCTGAGGATGAAGGGAATCTGGGAGAACTCCTCGATTCTTCCAACAGCTCTCTGCAATAAAACTATTTGCTGTAGTCACGGCTTTGCTCCAGGGTCGACACCTCCGTAATTCGTTTGCAAACTGAATCCAATTACAGTAGGTCTTTGAGAATTCAAGCATTTAGATTACATAGAAAATACTCTTTTAACCACGTATAACGTTATGATATTAAAGCATTTTTGTGACTTACATTACAAATATATATTATTGAATGAATTCAAGTCGAAAACTATAATTGACAATTGACAAATTTGATGATTAGAAAGCTTATACACATAAAAATGTAGCATCTTCTTCTTCTTCGTGTCAGCGATGTCAAATTATTTCTGCCCAGTAACTGGCAACATCGATAGCCCGTGTGTTGCCTAGCATTAGGTCCTGGGGAGCATGAAAAGAACCTCCACGCGGTGCCCCCTGGAAACGGAACCTCGGACTTCCTACTATCCAAGTAAACTTGTTATATTTACAAAAATCTAGAATAACATAAAACATAAAATATTTAAAATAATTGATATTAAGTACAAGCTTATTTGAAATTAAACTTCTAAACAAAACGTGTTTCTATGAATAAAAAGACACCGAAAAATGCAATATATATTAATTATTTAGGTAAATTTTCATTGATAATGCATCATTTTTTAGTAGAAACTGAATGGAGGAAATTTATGGCAACCATAGCTCCAGATGCCTTCCAGGATGAGAGCAAGGATCATCTGAAGAGAAGACAGTATATGAGGCATATTTGGACGTTTGTTGATCAGCATTTTAATAAAAATATCGGTTGATTAGTCCGACGTACTTAGATCATTTGTGATTTGACCCTAAGAGACGGTTCAACCACACACTTGGGTTGTAAGTGAATCGTTTTCAGTCATGAGAGTATCGATTAGAAGCGAAAAAGAATGTTTTGGAAGGTTCTATTTTAAATTTAAATAATGATCATTTATCTACAGTTTATTCGGCCATTCCGGGTCATCCGACAAGTCGTTTAGCTATCGCGGCAAGTGGCATAGTCAGAGGAAGACAGAGAGCCTCCCGCCCCGTCATTATCGCAGACCGCAACCTTTGTTTTCGCACAAAAGTTGCGGCGAGTTATTTTCGTGTAATCGGTTTCTTAGCGGCGCGCGAAACACAAACAGGATATTATGAGTCTCATGATAAGTGCTGTAATTACTGAAACACAGCAGCTCAGCATGCTGCAGGTAGCCTGAAACCAGCGATAGTATTTATATAAAATGTAACACATAATTTGTGAAATTTCGTATTTGGTGAAATACGTAGTAGAGTGTGTTATACTATATTTGTGGCTGGTTCCGCTGCATTTCGTTCACAGACAATTCGTTTAGCGACTCATCGGTAACGACGTGGGGCACACTGGAAATCTGGTGCACGGGATATAAGGTGCACGGGACAACTGGTGCACTGGATGTCTCAATAAATTAACCTAACCTATCCTAAGTTATTTCAATTACGAACCATATGGATCTCTGGGCTCTGCGATCACTAGACAAATCCTTAGATTAGGTTAGCGAGACATCTAGTGCACCAGTTGTCCAGTGCGTTTCACGTCGTTACCGATGGGTCACTGAACGAATTGTCTGTGAACGATAGTGACACCTTTGTGGCGGTGTATTATTTTGGAAGTAAACCAAAAGACATGAAAAACACGTTTATAGATTTAATTAGGTGTTTCAACGTATTTCAAATATTACAAAAATTATTTTTTTGGCTTGTAATAGGTTAGGTTAGGATGAATTAAGCCTCATATATTTATTTATAACGAATCTACTTCCTGAAATACTTCGTGGCATCACTAGAACTGTACGTGGCTTTAAATGTAAAAATGGAACATTTGATTGTACAATTTAAATTTTTCAAATTATGTTCACCACGCGTAGATATTTAGTAACTATACAGCACTGTGCACGAATAATATTTCAAGCAAATTAAAAGAAAACGTGCGTTTTTGTGACTAAAAATAGTGCGTTTTGACTGCCCCAAGTTCAAGAAGAGGTCGTTTATAATCTTATTTCAATGCTTACAATTTACAACACTCTAACTGGGAATATTCCGTTTTCGTTTTAATGCTCGTCAAACACGGCGCGGAGTGTATAATTTAAAACACAGTAAGCCCATCAAGTAAAAGCCTCTCATGTTTTTCGACCATTTATCACGTCTTTACTCGCGGACCAGGAGAGATGGAATTATTATTAATGCATCCACAAACACCGGCAAGCATTAGCGGGTAAACACCAAGATGCACAATGCACAGTTCACAGCCCATGAGAGATTTTTGAGAGGTTTACGTGTATAGTCGAGAGCTTAAAGCTCAAGACTGCAATGCAAGCGATTACGAGTTCGAGTAAAATATTAACATAAAAAAGTATAAGCGTCGAAGTAACGACACATAAAAGCACCTATACGCTTTTTTTCTGTATTTTACTTGGAATATATATTCTTTTTAATCATTTATAAACTAATCACCAGTCATGAGCTTTACATGGAGTTGGAAACCTTATATTGCAACTTTATTCTACTGTTGTAATGTACATAATTCATTATCATTAGCTTGTATCCGTCCATTGTTGAACGTAAGCCTCCTGCATGAGTCTCCATCCTCTTCGATCCTCTGCTATCAGCATCCAGGCAGGTACATAATTTTTTCAATGTTTTCAGCATTCACTTTGAGATCCATTATAAATAATTAATATATATTTATTAGGTACATAATTAGTTCAGTATAAAATTTATTAAAACATTCGAAAACTACGAGTATGTGTAAGATCGTGTATTTTTTTTGCAAGAAAATATATTACAGACTTTATTATTTGTCTAAATATTCATTAACGAATCCACCAAAATGGCAACCGCGATAAAAATATCATATTCTCTTTACTGTATTAAAATATTAAACATATATTTCCGAATGCTAGAGATTTTTTTTTTAGAATAAAAGTGATTTAAATTTAATCGATTTACGTTGCAGGGACTTGATAATAACGGATGTTTGATCATCAAATAACTAATTGCCTCTACCTAGTTTCAGTGATTTTAATATTTTTTTCTTTTATATAAGCCAAGAACCATCTCAGAGAGGTAAGCCCGATGGATCGGTCACATCATGCGCCACGATGATCTTCTCCACGACATTGTAGAAGGAATGGTTGAGGGTAGAAATCTGCAGAGGGCGCCCTAGACGGGACATTCAGTATTGGAAGAAGAAGATAAGCCAAGAATTCAAGTAAATATGATTTATTTAGTAAAATATTTAGGTTCATGTTAAGTAAAAATTATTCTTGCGAACACCACCCATAGCAATTTTTTAAAGAATAAATAAAGTGTTTTGGATGATTTTACGGCTTTTGGCATTTCGATGTAAATATGTGTATCAAATTGAAGTAGCAATGTCATAGTATATTATGTATTATTTGGAACTTCGGTATGCGGAGCTGATCCTGAGACTACGCGTCTTGAACTCAGCTATTCATTACCTTTTAACTTACAGGCTACAAGAGGCGGAACTATTATTAATGCATTCTCAAACACGGGCCAGAATTAGCATGTAAATACCGCGGTGCATAATGCAGAGTCCACAACGCGGCAGAGGCGCTTAAAAGGTTGGGATCAACTGATGTTTGTATACGAATGTAAATAACATTATAAAAAGAACCTTAACACGAATGCTCTGTAGTGAGAGGATATATCTTTCATCTTCATAAATATTTTTTTAAATGCCGTTATATATATATTTTTTTTTTATTAATGTCTCTTTTGACACAATTGTAGTTCTGGGTGTGTGATTGAACAAGTGTAATAAATTATAAGAAGTGCGATCAATTTTCTATTTTTCAGATCAATACATTGTAAATGTTTCGATTGCGTTGAAAAATCATTACGAAGTGGGCATCATTTAAATTTGTGTATATTGTAATATATTATTCCGCCGCATTTCGTTCACAGACAATTCGTTCAGTGACTCATCGGTAACGACGTGGGGCGCACTGAGCGTCTGGTGCACGGGACAACTGGTGCACTGGATGTCTCGCTAACCTAACCTAACCTAAGTTATTTCGTTAACTTGACATACAGATCTCTGGACTCTACGATCACTGGACAAATCCTTATGTTGATTGATTTAATTGTTTATATAAATATATTTATTTTATTTATGCTTCTTATTCATTCACTATCCAGAGCATAAGGTTGCCAAAAATTGCTTCCATAATGTTCTCTCAGCTACCATTGACCAAAGACGTTTCTTCACCTGAAGGTTTGACAAAAAGGAATATTTTATTGATAGTTACTTTCAAAAGTCCAACAACAGCTTGAAGAATATCTTATTTAGACACTTGTTAGTCGGATAATTAAAAATAGAGATTTTATGATTTTTTCGACGCCATAGTAATCATGGATCATATGGTCCTAAAGGGGGTACAAACAAATGTTGTACAATACTGTAGAATTTAAAAGTAATGATCGATCAAAAAAAAAACAAACAGCTTGCTTTTTGATAATGAATGTTAGAAAACAATAATAGGTATACCAAGCAATCTCGGATATGATAAAAAATCAGTTTTTTTGTTAAAGTAAATAACATAATTATTATCAATATTGATTCAGTATTACTCTAGTTGATCAATTATTTGTATTAACTTACTTTTCAGATAACGTCACTTATGTACTCGTATCTAGGTAACTGAATTAAATACGGTGTCACGACCTGTCGTCCGGAGTGACTCCCCAGACAATTCGTTCAACGACTCATCGGTAACGACGTACGGCGCACTGGACGTCTAGTGCAAGGGATATTTAGTACCCGGATAACTTGTGCACTGGTTCTCTCTCTAACCTAACCTAACCTAAAGATTTGTCCAGTGATCGTAGGGTCCAGAATCTATAGGTTTCGTTAACTAAATAACTTAGCTTAGGTTAGCAAAAGATCCAGAGCACCAGTTGTCTCGTGCACCAGACGTCCACTGCGCCTCACGTCGTTACCGATGAGTAGTTGTACGAATTGTCTAAGGACGAAATGCGGCGGAACCATTAAATTCATATGAATAAAGAAGACAACATACTTTCAAAAATAGAGCGAGGAACATTTTTTTATGAGAGAATTGTTCGATTGTTACATGGGTCGCACGTAACAGCAAGAGTCGGTGAGTTTTTTCGTTTTGATTTAAGGACCAAAATAAATATTGTAGATTAGTTTTCCATTACTGGGCCCCAAGGCGAAGGGAATAATATTACATGTTTACATGTGGTAGTGTGTGCAGCTGTGTGCACACAGCTACAAAGCCGAGTAAATAAACACGAATATCAACAATGCAGCGGCGCAACCATTAGCAATAATACATTTATTATGTTTTACGTTCTGGATAGATATACCCGTGACCGTAGTCATCCAATATTAATATGTATTTTTTCCCACTCCACTTGGTACCTGTGGAGTTTCGAGAACTGAATTACATTCAACTGCAATTATGGTTCTAAATGTGCTACTAATACACCTTAATCCTTTTTTCTCATCATTTCAGTCTCATGTCAATAGCATTAGTTTATTGGATCTCAGTGATCTTTGACATTTTTTTTTATTTTTTTTTATAGCTTTCTTTATGGTCTCTTTTTTAATTTTATATTAGTATTATTATCTTGACATTGTGGCTTTTAGGTAGCGCCGTGTATGGCGAATTACTATTTTCCAATATTTCGACCGCCATTGCAGGGGTCTTCTTCAGGGAAGATGACTTAAGAAGACTTACTAAGTCATCAACCCTGAAGAAACCCCCTGCAATGGCGGTCGAAATATTTGAAAAAGGTAATTCGCCACACACGGCTAAACCAAAAGCCACAATATCAAATCTGGCCGTAAAACCTAAGAAGTTATTTATTAAATTCTTATTTTTTATGTCATATAAATTTTATCATTAGTGTTAATAATAATAAGAATAAAAAAATATTAACCTTTTGAAAGGTCGCAAAACGATACATCATAAAATCGTTCATTTATGCAGCAATTTAGCTTTACCTGAAATAAAGAAAAAATATAATTAGTGATGAAATTCAACTAAAATACCTTCAAATGTATGAATCATCAAAAGTAAGTAAATGTTTAAATTGCACTATCTCGATGTATGGGCATAAATAATGGAAATTAGTGAGTATAACAAACGTTTCTGTAAAAGCAACTAATAGTACATGTTAAAAGATTTCATTTTTATGTTTTTTGTCGAATTTCTCCGCAAATATTAGAATGACGTCGTAGTTCATCTCTGTTGAGATAAAGTCTACGTATCCAATCAGAAAGCTTTTCTCTGCTTGAATCGAACGTTATGGCACAAGAATGTCAATTTGTTACACAATGATGAATGTTACGAGTATTGAGTAAACTTTGTTAGAAAGTTTGATTAAAAACAATAACAAGTTGTTGGCAAGGTTCGCGTAAAATCACCGAAGTTAAGCAATATTAGATGCATACCAAAACTTGCATAGATTACCGCATGTTGCTTACTGTTTGGTTGGTTTGACGCCCATTAAGATCGAATGGCCTTGGGTACTCTAGACTAATCATCAAATCTTATTAAAAACTGTGATTAACAAATCACCCAAAATATGACCCTTGACTGCCGTCTCATCAACTCCTAATGGTCCTGCTCTAAAGGTCGTCGTATGTTCCCAGCTGGACATTATTGGTTATAGATCTGACAGATCTGGCGGTAATTTGTGGTGTCGTATATTCCATATACGTTCCAGATATGGAATGGATGACTGTTTGTTTGTTTTGGCGTGGGTTGCTGCACTGGGTCGCCACTGCCGTGATCCTGCTCGGCCGCTCGCAGCCCGCCGGTCTGTTAGAGCTCTGTAATTTGGCCGTTACCGACGCGGCAAGTTGGGGTGGGGGGAAACGAGACTCACGACCGGGTAATTACCTACCTGGTACAAGGGACAGGCTGGGATGGGCCGGTCACAACCATGGTACTCGACTACTCGCGGTAGTCTTGGTACCGCAGGGCGACGTCCTCTGGTAATCTTGCTATGAAACCCAATGTAATCTCACCTTATCATAATAATTAGCTACACGGTACATAGGACACTGACTATGTTCATTTACTATACAAAAGACATCCATGTATATCAAGGATAACTTCACGTACTTTTTTTTACATTACATTTTATATGTGTTATATAATATGACTGATAAAAGAATTCTCCTAAGATTGGTTGTATACGCCAGAAATCGAATAAAATGTGGATCGTATGGTCACCACGATTTGCCGCCACATCTTTCTGTCAGGTGCCATAGTCCACGATCGAAGACATCTCTTCACCTATAGGTCCACCTAGGAACATATATCTATATCAACAGCCTCCAGGGCGAAAGTCCAGGGACTTGAAACGGCAGCTGTTGTATACGAGACATTTTTGGTTGTTTGCTTATCAGCATTTTTAAGGAGATCGGATGATCAAGATGCTTTTAAGACCTGGAAAATTTTGTCCTATTAGTGGTTATTACAAAAACACCTATTCCTTAAGGTAGATGACCAATTCACGGTTAAAATAACAATTAAATGGTGTACGTTAGGTTATGTTAGCTTAGAGTTAGGTAAGATTAGGTTAGGTTACTACAGGTGAGGTTTGATCAAATCACACACGTACATTCTTAAGGATCATCACTCCACACTGTTCTAACCTTTAAACGCCCAGTGGTTTCCTTACGGGACCGCAAATTTGCGTCGTTCAATGCCCTTCGGTCCCATACAGGAGTACTTATGGTTCATTTCACAATTGGAGTACATGAATTTGTAATAATAGTATTAAAGTAAGTTCATGGAAGAATCTATTGTGCGACGAAACATTACAAACATTGGCCTGCTAGGGCATTGAACGACGCAAATTTGCGGTCCCGTATGGGACTACTGGGCGTTTAAATGCTAATTATAACTTCTTCATTAATTGATAACTTCACTTAAAGATTTAATCAACTTTGTCATCTTTTCCTGCGACATACGAGTGCGTGCAATCTCTTCAATTCTTGCACATTGCTAATTTTATAAATATTTTTATTGGTATATTTAATACTCACACAAAGATACATTAAAAATAGAAATGTATAACATATTTTCGCAGTTTCTTAACATGCTAAAAACCGTATATGTTTAATAACTTTTTATGATTACCTGTATTCGTTTAAAATACCAACAAAAAATATATAATTTTGACCACATGCTGGAACAGCATTTTTGCAAAATGGCACCGGAATCCACCATAAACGTACCGATTACATAATTAGTATTATCTTTTAACAACTCAGCGAAATCGCCAAAGGGACGCCGTGTGTATTTAATTTCATAACGTTAACCCACGATACCTGAAACAACGTAACCAGTTGTTTTTACTCGTATATTTTTAATGGAAAATTGTCGACTGTAGGAACTTTTTTCTTGATTTGAGCCGTGTGGTTCCTACAGTCGACAACGGAACTGGTGATACCTGAGGCCACCCTGCGGCTGAACATGTGGAGAAACGCAACTGAGGGGAATACCCGGATTGCCCCGAAAGAGGACCTAGCCCCTGGACACGACCAGGGGTGGAATATATATATGTCACTTAACAGACTTCGGACCGGAGTATGCAAGACGAGGACACAAATGAAAGCCTGGCAGTTTTACAGCGGACCGACTGAATGTGATTGCGGCGTGGAGCAGACCCTATCACACCTTCTGGAGTGTGCGCTGAGCCCGAATAGCTGCACCCAGGAAGACCTGATGATGGCCGAGAGTAACGCCATCGACGTCACCCACTTCTGGGTGGACAGGATCTGACCATGTTGTTTCCGACACGATTTTATATATATATATAATGGAAAATTCATGAAACGGCCTTAATATTCTCTAAGAAATAAATCCAAAGCATTTTACCGTAACATTTACATTACTTCATTTTAAACTACTTTAAGCATAGTTACCAGCAGAAATTGCCGCACACACAGATAAATATGCTGTCCATTATGAAGATCATTAGCTCAATGATCAAGAAAAACCGCACATTTTATTTTTAGACCTGGTTGTTTCCGTTCAGTTTATAGTTTAATAAAGACCTGGTTGGTACACTGAATAAATATTGTCGGTAAAATAATAATTCTTGTGAATAAATGAAAATTGATTGAATCTTAATAATATAAAAACACATACTTCCAATTTACAACAAAGCGATATCTGCTTAATACAAATGTATCAATCTTCTTCTTCGTGTCAGCGACGTCAAATTATTTTTTCCCAATATCTGGCAACATCGATAGCTCGTGTGTTGCCCAGCATTAGGTCCTGAGATGTGCAACTTGTTGGGCACATGGAGCAGCATCGTAGGTGTGAGGCGGTCTGCAGGTCTATGTATCAATAATATAAATACGTCGAGTTTGCTCGATTGCGCTTGTAGAGAATTGGTCCTGGTGGACCGCGCTGTGTATAGAATAGAACTGCGGTGCATTGTTCGTGGTTCGAATCTCAGCGTCTGCCGAATATTTTTCTCCACAAATTGATGCGAGAAATTTGATGTAGAATTTTATGTATGTTTTTTTTTATGTAAGCACATACAGGAGAATACCGACAGATGGTGATACTAATTCTGAAGTTTCATCTGTGAAATTCTATGATGCTTACCATGGTGTATATGGCTAAACGCTGCATGTGGAGTGTTGATCCGCCAACGTCATAGACTACAGCCCGAGATTCACGCATCATCCTTTATTATTACAAGAATTTACTATGAATGGGTGGTCTTCACGGGACGACTTTCATCTACCACCAATTTTAATTAATAGGCTATGACTGACATTTTACGGGTGATGGATCAAATTCACACCAACCAGGGTATTTTAGAGCTCAGAAATCGATTCAAAATCCCTTTTTTTTAAATCGAACCCACGACCTTTGGCTTCCAAGGCAAACGCTTTGACCATTGAGCTATGACCGCCGGTATGTATCAAATTAATTAAATATTGGTATAGATCACAAACGAAGAATAGCGGGAGTAACCTAGATGCGGAAGGCGGAGGATCGAAGAGGATGGAGACTCATGCGGGAGGCTTACGTTCAACAGTCGACGGACACAGGCTGATGATGATGATGATAGATCAATTATCTATAAAGGATTAGGGTATATAAAATAATATACTTATGAAATAAAAATTATTCGAATATTTAATATTGTAATGTTTGAAGCAAAGTTGACTTGGATGTTACGAAAGTTTTGACGGCTGATAGAACTTTATGGCGCAAATTTTTGGTGACTGTGTGGTTCAGCTAAGTAGAGGATATGAATTAATAAGAGAGTCTGCTCTTAGAGTCCATGTTTTAGCGCCATGTTATGTCGTTTAAGAAACTTCCTGTAAAAGATAGATTTTGGCTGGCTACTAGGTTTTGGCCGTCGTGCCGACGTATTATTAGTGTTCCTCGGGCGATGGCGGCCATTTCACAGCGGACTGCGCAGGATAATTATGTAGGTACTGCGCAAGGCTTCAGGCCGGCGGTTCTGCGCAGGGGGATGCGCAGGAACATGCGCGAAAGACCAAAGCAAACACACGCGATGCACCTGCGGGCGCACGCATCTCAATCCCGTGATTAACTACGCTATTACACTCGATTTATGCGGCGCTACGTTTGCGCGGTCTCGATCTGCGCGGACTCTAATTGCGCGGTTTCGTTTTACACGGCGGCAGTTAGATTACATGGCCACTCCAATTTGTAAATTTGCCAACTCCACAAATATAAAGTCAACAAGTTGGCAATAAAATCAATTGCGATAAAGCACGTGTTACCTTATTTGAATGTGGATATTGAATTGCATTGTTTTCGACGAAATAAGGAAACGCTTCGGGTTTTCGGCCCTATTGAGTATGCAAGCCTCGAGGCGCGAAATATTTTTTTTTCACCTTTCCTTTTTTTATGTTGTGTAACGACAATACCACATCGCAAGTTAAGCAAAATTGGACGCGTACTAAAACTTGGATGGGTTACCGCCTTTTGCTTAACGCTCATTGTTGATTGAGTTGAGCCGCTTATTAGGAAAAAAGGTCAAAATAATCATCCGATAAACTATATATACAAATTACAAATAACAACAAAATATGCCTAGGATACATAATTTTTCAGTATTTTCAAGTATCCAGACTAATTCTTGGATGTCGTCTGGAACTCATATAACCAAAAGCAAATGCAGCCTTATAATAGGTTTTGAAAGCATAAATACTTGAATACTGCGGTGCGATGGTTTGACTTTGTGAGGAATAACGAGGATCAGATATCACAGCCATACATTAGTCATGAGACTTGGTGGACATCGGATGCCGAAAGAGAGTATTAATAACAACTGCATTTTCTTTAAGCCTTGCTAAGTTCATCGGAAACTATACATGTATTATACTCGTAAGAGGCAGATCTAACATGAGATGAGGCTAGGACTATGGCAGCTGAAAGAGTAGTGGCAATTCGTGACGGCTAAATGTGTATGAGAGCGGACATGGTTTGATGATGATTTTCAATGTTGGGATCTCTGGTTTGTAAAAAAAGCTGTTTCCATTCCACGCCGCCAAATTAACAGACTCGGTACTTATTCGGCGATTAGACTCATTTGCTTTAGAGTGGAAGTCGATTTAGGGACCCAACGGACCACGAGGTCCCTGCAATCATTCTGAATTTATCATTTAACCCTAGTCACGTTCGGACCTTTGGCCCTTTCGCCGCGTCCCCCCACTGCCTCGCTGTCCAGCCATTACTGTAATTATACCATCATTTGATTATTATTACCAAAGTCGCTTGGAAAATAATAACCAGCATGTTCCCAGACGGAGATTTTTTTATTTGTAAACACACACAGGAGAATTCAGCAAGACGCAGACAAATACGAGTACAATTTCATTTATCTGAATTATATTTTTTACGCCTTCGCTAGAGTACAATTAGTGGAACATGCAGTGCCGCTTTTAGGGGGTGGCGAAGTGGGTCGGTGCCCCAGGGCGTCGAATAAGCTAGAGGCGCCGAGGGCAACCAATCTTGCTTAGATTTTTTTAAATATAAACAATATGGTGCGCCAGGAAAAAAAATCCCTAGGGCGCCGTAGGGTCTAAAGCCGGTATTGGGTACACGTTGCTGAGATATGACGGCTGGACTCTACATGCACACATTAGTTGCATTTATGTGCGAGTGGGAAATTTGCAAGCTTATATTGATCTGGTTTTCAATAAATCCAAAATGTATAAAGGAGGAAACACAGACATGGGAAGAACATTTTTGAGCTTTACCGTGGCATTTAAGAATAATGTTTGGAAGCTGCCAAAGTAGGTTGTTTAATAAGTGTGAGACGAGTCTGTTGGTTTTGGGTAGGTGCAGGAGGATATTTGTTTGAGTTTTGAGAGTAGAAGAGCAGCGGGTAGTTAGAAAAGACTAAGTGAACAATGTTCACACACGTATTCCAAGGATTGTAGGTTAGATGTAAGAATTTCATTATTTATTAGACAAACCACTCTTTTATGAATCGATTCGATTCATTTAAGTCTAAAAAGTATTTAAGGTTTCCATTCATGGAAAACCAAAAAGATTTCATTTAACCCTTTCACTTACGGCTCGGTGGAATACAAACTATACTGTCAATTATAAAACTAGTATTTGAAGCATAAATGTGCTTATCTGGTATATTATCATATATTACATTGGTTCTTGTATCCTTTAGTTATCAGATGATGCATAAAAAACTATTATAAGAAAGTAGCAAAACGATATATCACGGCTACTGATGTTAACGGTAGGGGAATCTTACACGGCATATATCGGGTACTGACGCGAACAGGTAAAAATCTGTCTCAGGCTTATAAATTTTGGAATTATAAAAATATTTTTTTGTTTCGGAATTCCAACATGGGACTGTTTGCATAAGAGTTGAGTGCTTTAACCACTATGACCGGGGTGAACTCGAAGTAACTGCGAGTCATCGCAGTTGATGAAAGAAGATTCACTCAGACGCCGATTATATTTAATACATTTTTTTATCGTTAAATAATCATAAAAAGGGTACAAATGCGAGACAGAATAAAGATAATTAATCAAAATGGAATTGTAAGTAATGACTTAAATAAAATAAATTCCAATGCTCAAATCACGTTTTATAAATATACTTATTTCGTTTCAATTTTACAATACACTGCCTATTTGGAGCACATGGTCGCCACAACTTTAAGACGTAAGTTAGCTGCTTTAATCATTGCCTTGTACGCTAAATCCACCTATTTTTTTTTTCTTTCAGAAACATTACAAATACAAATATATTTAATACGATCATGAAATAAGATATAATACAAGAGAAAACATTAATATTATTAACAACAATTATTAAAAAGTCCCGAAGTTCGCTAAACAGAAGTCTCCACGAAATTACTTTGATAAATAAATTCGTGGAGCTCATGTCGAAACTGGGCTTCTCTCAAGTGGTATATATCAATATTCGAGGCGATATGGTTGGACCGTCTGATCACTCTCTAAAGAGGCATAGTCTCTGGCAGGTTAGTATTACATCTAGGAAGAACAAACAATCTGTCGATATATATATATCGATACTTGACAGATGACAAAACTTTTAGTGACAATTTATGCCATTATATGCTGCAGCTACAAAATGCAAGTTTATGAAGTTTTTTATTAAATAAACACATACAGGAGAATACCGATAGATGGTGATAGTGATTCTGATGTCTCATCTGTGGAATTCTATGACGCTCACCATGGTGCATATAGCTAAGCGCTGCATGTGTAGTATTGATCCGCTAACGTCATAGACTACAGCCCGAGATTCACGCATCATCCTTATTATTACAGGAATTTACTATGAATGGGTGGTCTTCACGGGACGACTTTCGTCTACCACCAATTTTAATTAATAGGCTATGATTGGCATTTTACGGGTGAGGTATCAAATTCACACCAACCGGGGGTATTTTCGAGTTCAGAAATCGATTAAAAATTTTTTTTTTAATCTACGTCAGGGATCGAACCCACGAACTTTGGCTTGCAAGCAAAACGCTTTGACCATTGAGCTTTTCCCGCCGGTAAAAAATAATATGAAATAAGACGTTTGATCAGGACGGCTGGACGCTGCATGTGGAAAGGATGAATGACTTTTGAAAGGACGACAAGAAACCGAAGGCTTAAATAAAAGGCAGCCATAGTAAGGTAAGCGTAAAGGCGAAGGTGGACCTGGTTGGGACATGTCCTGAGAATACCGCAGGAAAGCATTTAAGTAATTCTTTGACGTAAGTCGTAGTCTCTTTGTGTGTACATCTTAGGTCGTGAATCCAGCTCGGAATCCTGAAGATACTAGGTATACTGGTTAATATACGTCAACACGGTTAATACATGTCAACCAAGAACTGGCATTTTCCAAAGCTCCTTCCTTAATGCCACCTTTAAGCTATGGAATGCTCTTCCAGCGTCTGTGTTTCCTCGTTCCTACAATCTGGATCTCTTCAAGAAACAGATAAATATACACGTGCAATCTTCCCAACCCACACACAAACACGAACAAAACACACGTTTCCCGCATGCAGCGTCCAGCCTCCCTGGCTGAGCGTCATAGAGTGCACTGGTCTTGATCGGTTGTGCTCTCCTGCATCCGATTACATAAAAATTAAATCAAAAATAATTACACATTTCACTTCATCTAGTAACTTGTGTGAAGTTAATTCAGCGAAAAAGCATCGCTTCATAAAAGTCTGTTTGAATATGTGCCACTAAATTTTTTCTTATAAGTACAATATTATTAGAATTATAATTAATTTACGTATAATTTATAATTCATTAGGGCGACAAGGTCTGCAATGGAAATATCTCAGATGCAATTAATTGTGTAAATGAATGTAATTGTTATTTGGGTCAACCCTGGCGTGACTATTAGGTCCGTGTGCATCTAGGAATGCATGAAAAATGCACCAAGAAATAATATGGGCGGCGCCAGACATGCATCGGTGGCTGCAGGGTTGCTACACACACGGCTTCTGGCATTTAAAAAAACGGAATGAATGCATAAATGTGCAATTAAGACAAAAAGCGTAGAGTAAGTAGTAAAATTAATTAAACAAAAGGATTAAACAAAAGAAAATAACTTTCAGTATAAAATATTCTATTTTTTTCATTCCAATATAAGTTCATTAAATTTACATGATAACAACACAGTTTTCAAAGAAAATAATTTTTTATGAGTAAAAAGTGCTAAGTAATATATTTTTAAATTTTTTAAATAATATTTTTCCAATATTATCGGTCATGTACTACACGTACTGATGATCTTATATAACTGAGTAAGGGTGATTTTTTTCTTAATTGAAAACCCGAGTGCTTTCTATATTGAGATAATTAACCCGTTCATTACGGCTCGGTGGAATACAAATTAAACTGACAGTTATAAAACTAGTATTTGAAGCATAAATGTACTTATCTGGTCAATTTTCATATATCACATTGGTTCTTGTATCCTTTAGCTATCAGATGATGCATAAAAAACTATTCTAAGAAAGTAGCAAAACGATATATCACGGCTACCGATATCAACGGTAGGGGAATCTTACACGGCATATATCGGCTACCGATGCGAAAGGGTTAAATACATTATTAATTAAAAGTGATCGAAACTGCCATTTGTTCAAGCCACCGGGCTCTCGTCATATTGAAAAGCAAACATCTACAAAACAATACAGAGATGTAATGGGTTGTTCAATCGAGTCGAGAAATTAATACGTATACGATTAATATAAGCATTAATTTACGTATTATTTTTATAGATGGCATTTTGTTATAAGCTGTATGTTTTTTGTAAGATTCAACCAACAATTCACGGCTATTATGCTTTTCATCATCATCGGCCTGTATCCAACCACTGTTGAGCGTAAGCCTCCCGCATGAGTCTTCACCCTCTTCGATCCTCCGCCTTCCGCATCCAGGTCACTCCCGCTATTCTTCTTATGTCGTCAGTCCATCTTGCAGGCGGTCAGCCAATGCTTCGATTGCCAGTTCTTGGACGCCATTCCAATACTTTTCTTCCCCATCGATCGTCGTCTCTTCGACAGATATGTCCTGCCCATTGCCACTTGAGTGTGCCCATTCGTTGGGTAGCATCCACTACTTGAGTTCATCTGCGTATTTTTTTTTTATGCTTTTAGACAATCTATTTATATAGTGTACCCTCTTGGTACTTGATGATACATGTACGAGAAATACAATAATAGTTATGTTGGCTTCATATCGATGACTTGTTTGTTATTCCTAGAGGTAATACTAACCTGCCAGGGACTATGCCTCTTGGGAGAGTGATCAGACTGTTCAACGATATCGCCTCGAATATTGATATATTCCACTTGAGAGAAACCCAGTTTCGACATGAGCACCACGAATTCATTTATGAAAGTAATTTCGTGGAGTCTTCTGTTTAGCGGGCTCCGGGACTTTTTTTTAAAATGATTGTGTTATTATTGTGTTATTTATAAATTGTTACTTTATCCTGTTTCAGAAATGAATTAAATATTGTTATTTGTAATGTTTCTGAAAGAAAAATAAATTGAAATTAAAATAACGTATTTTAGCTTTATGACAAACTTAAAAAATTCTTTAGAAAAAAAAGCCAAAAAAGACAAAGACGTTTGTTCCATTAAGGACAGGCGGCTCCTCGGTGCCAAAAACAAAGCCGAAAGGACAATAAAATCATCATAATAACGTGTTCAAAAAAGAACCCGGGGTCATAAATTATCAAGGAAAATAACCAAAAATATTAAGTGCACATAATTTATGGTTCGTTCCTACCAAAACAGCGCGACTGTATGGCTATTAAATATTTATTGTTATTTTTCTATTTCGATATAGGAAACCAAAATTGGCCAATTTTTGCCCAAGTCTTGGCCGTAATTGCGACTTATTATAATGGGACAAAACAACAAAGAAGAGACGCGAAGGTTAGTTTTTTTTATATTATTTGTAATCATACATTTCAGATATATATGTCTTGTCCGGGTCATACTTGAATGCATTGATTTTATGGCCACCACGAACTGACGCCAGTGATCTCTATAGCATCCCCCATCCTATAAAAAATCAGCAACGAATTCCAACTGAACAATCTTTAGTTGATGGGCTTACGAATGGTGTCTTTTATGTTTATTTGTAAGAATATATTTAAGATAAACTGTTATAGTTAGTTTTAAGTGACGTATTTATACGTTAAGATAGAATCCGAAACGAGGAAATACGCAGAAGAACTCAAGTGGTGGATGCTACCCAACGAATAGGCACACTCAAGTGGCAATGGGCAGGACATATCTGTCGAAGAGACGACGGTCGATGGGGAAGAAAGGCAAACGAAGCATTGGCCGACCCCTTGCACGATGGACTGACGACATAAGAAGAATAGCGGGAGTGACCTGGATGCGGAAGGCTTACGTTCAACAGTAGACGGATACAGGCTGATGATGACGTATTTATTTATAAAATTTAATATTAATTACTTCAGCTGAAATAGTACACTGTTAACGCGGTGCTCGTAAGATCACCGAAGTAAAGCAACATTGGGTATGGATCAAAAACTGGATATGTCACTGCCTGGTGCCAACATACGTTGCTAGTGTGACGTTGGTCGGGTTGAGTTGCTTCTGAAGATCAAATGATATAGGCCTCGGGTGCGTCAGGCCAATCAATCGATCTTCTTAAAAAACTGATTAACAAATCACCAAACAAGCAGTAGTCTCTTCAAGTTCTCAAGCTTCTGCTTTGGAGATCGTCGGGAACCATATATGTTCCCGGACGGAACTTCGGGAATAGAGATATCTTACGACCTGGCATGGTCAGAGGCAAATGACAGCTGAGTAGCGGCAATTTGTAGTGACCATATATGTCCAAATATGGAACGGGGAGAGAACAGAACCATCTCAGAGAGGCGAGCCCGATGGATCGGTCACATCATGCGCCACGATGGTCTTTTTCACTATATTGTGGAAGGGATGGTTGAGGGTAGAAACTGCAGAGGGCGCCCTAGACGGGAGTATTTTGAGCAAGTGGTCGAGGACATGAGTTGTAGATGTAATGCTGAGCTGAAGAGAACTGCAGAAGATCGAGAAGAGTGGAGATCGAGATGCAAGATTTTGTTGCTGCAAACCAATCCACCTGATTGATACTACGAAGAAGATGGAACGGATATGGAAAAAATCAAATATTTTGTAGAAGCGAGGCTAATATTAATGTTGAAAAATTTCTCAAATGTTCTAAACATAATTTTTTTCGTGAAAAAGGAAACTGTCAATTGAGCTTTCAATGAATGCAAACATTCACAGAATCTACTGATAAGATGAACACTTATTCCTGGAGAAATGTCATGTATAATTTTTAAATTAATTTGCCTATACCTGTTTCCTCCTGTATATTGTGTTTGCACAAAAAAAACTAGGCGCCGTGGCCCGTTAGTCACTAGTCGCAGACTAGACTCGATTCCCGGAAGGGGTCCCTTCAAGTCCCGCCGCTGGTCGAAGTCCCATTAACCATTATCATCAGACCCCGTGGACCACGCAAGGTAACCAGGACCTCCTGGAGGAACTGGGTTCTACCTGCGCTAACCTGTGGCGATTAACAACCCCAAACATCATCACTGTAATAACATTCGACCAATTTAAAAGTAATAATATTAAGATTATTAATATTTATTTTTTGTGAGCAATTTATAATATTGGCAGATGCGTCGCGTGTTTTTGTATTTTTGAGGCATATTTTTTAAATGATGACACGTAAATGATAATATACCTACAGATGTTTTCGGCTTATCAATTTGACTTTTATTTTTTTGGCGATAAGTTGGTGGCTGGGGGGAGTACGACATTTATTGTATTTATTAAATATTTGAGTTTACTTAAAATGTGAAACTGTGAGCCGTCCCTTAGAACAAAATAGTCCAGGACTTGGGAGTATTTAATCATCTTTTTGAGATTTCTTTGATTTTTTGAGAGAGATCACCGATTTACTCAAAACCCCCTCTTCAAGCACTCGGAATTCTGCTCTGGAGGTTGTCGAGAACTATATATGTTCCCAAGTAATGTTCAGGTGCAGATGTGTCCTACAACGAGGAATGGACAGTAGCAGCTGACATAACTAAGTGGCAGAAATTTATGGTGACCATATGTTTCAGATATGAAATGGATATGGGAGAAGAAAGCTGACGAAAAGCAGTGTAAAAAGTAAAATTTGAAATTGTAGAGGTATCAAACTTGAAGTTTGAAGAGAACGACAGAAGAAGTTAAAGGCGAAACCTTAAACAGAGAACGGCAAAAAAGCTGACGGCTTTCGTCGTCGTTTTGATTTTAAGCCGTCAGCTTTTTTGCAGCTCTCTGTACGTAGAATCTAAGATTAAATATGGGATATATTCAATAAAAATAATAGTGAGGAAATCATTGACCATCCTGATTCCTGTTTGTTTACCACCACATCACTGGCTGTAGTGCCGATTGATAGACATATATATTACACTCGGTCCCTGTCTATATTGGCCGACTGATGTTGTCGCTCGCTTGGTTCCCACCACGAGAAGAAGATAAATCAGGATTTTCCTTTCATTGAACCTGTGACCATAAGGCATTTCGCAGAGTCCTCCAGTTCTTTTAATGTTGGCCGGAATAAGCCAACATCCAGTTAACATCATCAGGTCAAGCTGGTTAGGGCACTGTATTGTCTTGGAGGTGGTAAATGCTCTTCAAAGGCGGATGAACCTTTATGGTCAACGGCATTAGGATGTGGAAATAAAGGGGAAAATATCACATCAAAGGTCCAAAAGACATCCCATGTATCAGCAAAAAAGATCGCATCTTGAACGAGATGCAAGATTTTGTTGCTGCAAACCAATCCACCGGATTGATACTACGAAGAAGATTTACTTAGAAGATACATTACAAAAGAGAAATGTGTAATTAGGGTTTGTATACATAGAATTTAAGTATCACGAAATACACACACGTTTTTAATAAGGTAAATTTTGTTATATTATTCCACCTGCAACTGTCCATTTACTTTTCTTTCTGCTCGCAACTTCCGCAAGCGAATTGTTGTTAAAGCCACCTGCAGAAACCGGTTACATTTCAGGTTATTATTTATTTCTTTTGGAGTCATTTTGCAGGTGAAATATGTAAATGCCTAATTCTTTATTTTCTCCACTTGTTTTATTATTGCTTGATGATATCATAGCCAAGATGTTTGACGTATTATTTATTATCTTTCAGGTGAAAGTTCATAAAAAATGATGGATAAAAAACACAGTTATTTTTAGACGTTGAATATTCTCATTAATTTAATTATTTTTAAATGAATGTTACTTTTTAGAAAACATTATATTTCATCAATAAGCCGTTCAATAGAATATATTTAAATTTAAATTAAATTAATAGATACATAACTACAAAATTACCGGCGGGTATAGCTCAATGGTCAAAGCGTTTGCTTGGTAAGCCAAAGGTCATGTGTTAGATCCCCGACGGATATTAAAAAAAAAGATTTTTAATCGATTTCTGAGCTTTAAAATATTGTTGGTGTGAATTTTTGATACCACACCTGTACAATTCCAGTCATAGCCTATTAATTAAAATTGGTGGTAGACGAAAGTCGTCCCGCGAAGACCACACATTCGTAGTAAATTCCTGCAATAATAAGGATGATGCGTGAATGTCAGGCTGTAGTCTATAACGTTGGCGGATCAATACTTCACATGCAGCGATTAGCCATATGCAGCACGTTAAGCGTCATAGATTTTCACAGAGACTTCAGAAACACTATCACCATCTGTCGGTATTCTCCTGTATGCGTTTACATAAAAAAATGCTACTTTTAGTAGTATTAAATAACCTAATTACCTATTTATGCAACATACTTAAAACGACACAGAAACTTCATTACTATAATCTGCGGAAGGCAGAGGATCGAAGAGGATGGAGACTCATGCGGGAGGCTTACGTTCAACAGTGGACGGTTACAAGCTGATGATGATGATAATGATGACCTATATCTATTTATATTTTTTTCTATTGAATTATCAATTCCACTTTTATTTTCGCAACGCATTAAATTTGTAAAAAAATGTAATGTTATTTGAAAGAATAAATTAATTGAAATAAAATAATTGTTCTTATGCTATGTACGAGTATATCATCCATCCATCAATAATACTCGTTAAGAACAAATAAAATACATATTGGTATTGGCATGTCAATGTGACACGGAGAGATGAGGACCATATGGTGAAGAAAGCCCTCAGCATACCCACGCCGAGGAGAAGACCTGGAAGATCACAAGCAACCTGGACTGCAACTGTAGACAAGGATTTGAAAACTCTGGGCTTGACCGAGAATGCAGCGCAGGACAGGTAGACATGGCGAATGTGAACAAAAAGAGCCAGGAGATGGCAAATGGTGAGGCTAAAGAAGAAGAAGATTGATAATCTGTATCGTGCATCACTCCATATAAAATATAAATAAAATAAATATTTAAATAATCGCAGAATATTAAGCGAAAATATTTGTTCACAAAATATAACCTTTACTACATCGCTATCAGAAAATCGCGTAAATGATTGTCACTATCACACGACATAACCTTGTCCATTACCTAGTCAACATATTAGGGCAATCTCACATCTTATCTCTGCAAATATTCGGCTTATCGCACGGAGAAAAAAAAATGTCGACCGCAAAAAGAAACGACGATAAAGGGGGAAGATTGATGCATCACGAAATCTGAAATACACGGGACCCGGCCCGCAGATAGTGCCCACCGCTTTAAAATAATCTTTCGTGAAACTTCTTCAGTAAAAGCCACTGCCTCAGAGTGAAACACCGAACGAGAATTTCAGGAAAACGTTAATCACGTTTTTTTTTAAAATTATATGTGAGTAATCGGAAATGTTAATTCTTCAACTAAAAATCACTAAAGATGAAAAATACTTATACACTTGTAGTTGTGTATTTAAATGTTATATATTATAATCAAGAAATATTAGTACGATCTTGACATCTTAAGTAATTAATTTTCTTGAGTAGTACTGTAATAAGTGTAATTAAATACATTTTTTTCCTTTAACCCTTTCGTTACGGCTCGGTGGAATACAAAATATACTGTCAATTCAGCGTGAAATTTTCGAACCATTTTTTTAAATTTAAAACTAGTATTTGAAGCATAAATGTACTTATCTGACCTATTTTAATATATCACATTGGTTCTTCTATCTTTTAGCTATCAGATGATGGATAAAAAACAATTGTATTTATCAAACGTTCATTATGTAACTCCATACATGTGGTGGCATTGACACATATGGTTTACAGAAAAATCGATCCTGTGAAGAAACCTAACGATATTTATTTACATGCTTTACAGATTTTTGTAAATAATACATGTAGGTTGATACAGGGTGTGACTGCACTTCCAATTTCCTACCGTAGTCACAATGAGTACTGAAAGTAGATATATCTCGTCAACCGATGTCAACGGTCGGGGAATCTTTGAAGGCATGTGCCAACAACCGATGCGAAAGGGTTAAAAATTACTGCCAGTTATGGGGCTTGATACTGGAAAGTATTTCATACAATTTAGGTCACTATTTGCAATAAATATTGAATTCATAAACTCATTAAACGTTGCATGTAATATTATTGGACATGTTTATGTATTATTTACATAAAAAAGTAATATTTCGCTACCATAATAATATTTTTAATTAATAGTGTACTGTATTTTAATTGACTTATCGTATAATGCACAATTATAATTTGAAATTCATTTTGAAAGTAGATGCCTTTGTAGAATACTAAAGGGTACGATTGTTTGACATTGTGAGGAAGAAAAAGTTTAGAGAGTCAACAGGGCAGCCTTTCATACTGCAGTCTGTCAAGAGACGAAGGTGGACCTGACTGGTGCATATAATTCAGATGCTGCAGGAAAGCATAAACTACAGAGGCCTTTTTTCAAAGCCTCCGTGCTCTAGCCGTCTTGGAAAGCTTATGGATACATACATATAATGTACTCGTGGGTGGCACAGTTGACATGGGATAAAGCGAGAGCCTTGGCGGCTGACAGAGCTTTGAGGTGGCAGTTCATGACGACTATATGTCCTTATGAGAGCGGAAGACCAAAACAATGTTTCTACTTTATTATGAAATAGAATCAGGTTCAGATTTTAGGTGAAGTATTTTTATATATTGACATCAGCATGATATATCATTAAGGATAGCCCTTACTGACTGGTGCCGAAAACCTGGGTATACAATCTATCGTCTCTTATTTCTGTTCGCTTGTCGTAGATGTATGTGACGCCACATTGGCATTTTGGACAAGTCCGGTCACGGGTGTGACGTTAGTTATATAGATCGCCACGTGTGGGGCTGGGTGCGACCAACCACGGCGCTCGGTTTCGAGTCAGTTGTGTGCCGACGACCGCGAGAAGGTCGCATTATGGCCGGCCCGGCATGTTATTCCGCTTAGGCCGGAAGTTTGTAAAGTTATCGGAATATATATGTGCTTATGAAAAAGTCTTTGTATGTATTATTAATCCGCTCATCATCCTGCCACCACGCGAAAGAATAGCTTCCTTAAATTGGAGAGGAGGATGTTAAAAAAATATTTATATTTTGTGTGGTTGACATTTTTATACAGGAGGTTTGAGTAACATTTGAGTAATGAGTGATGGAAGTAGATCATATTTGCTCCGAGACAAAGGGCCTGTACCCAAAACATTGTAAAATGTAAGTGAAATAATTACGCAAAAAATATTTGAAAATTTATGGAACGAGTTAGTAGCGTGTTTTCAAGGTTCGCCCAATTGACTGCCTTAGAATTTAACTCTTTAGATTTATCGCAGTACGGATAAACACACTACAAATACGGCCGGGAGCCGGGACTGTGCTGAAGACGGAAAGAGAGGAAACGTCCAGCATCAGGGCGCCAGACAGGGACGCGGGGTTACCTGGAAGAGATGATGTTCGGGAAGAAGTAAAAACAAAGAGAGGAACTGTTGCAAAGAGAGGTTCGCACGAACATGCGCCCGGCCTTTCGGGACCCGTCTCATTGCGGAGATATCTCTCAAGAGAAGTCGTATATTTTCAATGTGATCGATACACAACAGTTTAATGCATTTTAAATATTGACATCAGCATGATATAGCACGTGCCGACTGGTATCGAAAACCTCGATATACAATCTTATGGTTACTATAAAATCTGTTTGTCTTTCTCGCAGCAAAATTGTGTCGCCATATTGATGTTTAATTTTTAACAAGTCCGGTCACGGGTGTGACGTTAATTATATGGATCGCCACTGGTGGCGCTGGGCGACAATTATCATGAGCGGCAACTCAGTCGTGTGTTGACTGCGAAACAGGTGGTATTATGGCCCGGCCTGAATGGTGTGAGTAGGACCAGGCTGTCAATGTGCTTCCGAAAAAGTCTTTGTGTTGTTTATCTGCTCCTCATCCTGCCACCACGTCCGCCAATAACAAACTTAGTGTGAGGCCTTCCTTTGGAGTAATGAAATCCTCTGATGAAGTTGTTGCCACGCAGTAAAAACACCGATGCTTGGAAAGTAAAGCCTACGTAAGGTGTTAAAGAATATGCTGAAGTATTCATCATTCAGACGGAACATATTTCGCCCAAACGTATTAGGAATATTAGCCCCTGTGTTTTATGTTTGAAAGCGGAGATTAAAAAGACGACTCGAAGAGCAGTAGTAATGAAATAAATTTAGTGAACTGAAATCTGTGTTCTATAGATTGGAAATCAGGCTATAGGGTGCCATTATTTGTTTCCGTGACTGCGATGGAGAAATAAAAATTATGGTACATAGCATCCTTATTTTACGTAATTGTTACATATCAACTTGAGGTTTTAGCAAGCAACCAAATGATTACTATAGTATTTTAGTGCGGTGTCCCTTTCATCCCATCTAACTCATTTAAGTAGCTTCATATTTTTTTCAAATATAGGCGCGCAAACCATTTGTTCGGTTCGACTGTACGATATCCATAATGTTTTGGCCCGTACCCAGTTTGAATCCAGCGGGACCAAAATCTTTGTTTCATGTTATCATCATCCTACCTGCTCACTAAGTGGTCACTTCCGAGAAGCTCAGGGCGGTCTCTTGCGAGGAGATAACTAAGAAAAAACCATTTTATAACCTAAGTGGATAATCACATTCTGATAACTGTCAACTGTGAATAGAGGAATACTGCCCCAAGCATTTTAAAAGCAGGTAGTACAATCTAAATATTGATGGATTGACGACTGTAAATTGTTTACGGGTAGGTATAAAATGTCAATTCCAGAAAAGGTAAGTGAAGATAAAACACTGGAATTTATTGGCTTCAGTTATTTCCTGGTAGGTCAATGCCTTATTATTTTAATTGTTAAAGTTTCAGCAACAATTTTAATTTTTATAAGTATAAATGTGTTATATATTTTATGATTTCTAAAAGATACTCTTGAGCACCACAATAATTTGAGAGAACTATGAATATATATATATAACAGTTAACCCTCCTAAAACGTTTTCATAAGTTTGGATGATTAACCCGACATTTCTTAAATTTGCAACCGAAATATTTACCTACTGTGTTTGCGGAGATTATTCGTATAACAATCGCTTCAATTTTGTTATTTTGGGTTCACCCACCTCTACTCCAAAGACTAAATGGTCCAGGACTCAAGAGCATCGGACTAATCATCAGATCTTATAAAAACGTAATAGGACGTTGATTGTATTACGGGTATATCAATTTGCATGGCAATATTATTGAAAATTCCACTGTCGAGTCGAGGTAAACAATCTGTTAAAAAGGACTCATACTGGTGGTTAGGTTAGGTTATGTTAGGTTAGGTTAGGTTAGGTTAACGACTTATGATTTGTAACTGGAAATCATTGAGAAGACCTGCTTGATGGAGAAATCTAAGTAGTATTAACATAAATATTAGTCATGGTATATAGCTGCTAAGATAGTACTTTATAAACGCATATGTGCTTATTAATGTCACTGGTGTGGTGGCTTCTGAAATGCAGTCGGAGCAAACAGCCGTAAAGGTGCATCCTAATGCATCGGCCTCTGCACTTATCTGCATTGAGTCCATAAACTATCGCCACTTAGCGCTCAAGTGCATCCCGAACACACATCCTTCCTAGTGTTTTATAGCTGTGCACTTAAAACACATAACTTCACTTCGTTTCAAACTGCAATGAATATAATCGTGGTTATATTATGAGACCGTAAAAAAACAGAAGCATTTTTTTTGTAATTTAACGTTCTTATAAACCTTACAACTCCTGTACTTTTTTGACACAAGCTGTAAACGTAAAACACATAGCTTCATAAAACCGCAATAGATATAATCATGGTCATAAATATTAAAATCAATTTTTTTGAGAGATTCAATATATTTACTTTTGTAATATGCTGTTGTTGCCATATATTTTTAGGCCTTAAATGTCGTTTTTTGACACTTTTAATAATAATAATAATAAGATTTATTTATTTAGCCACTAGTGCCATAATCAAAATTTTACATACAATAATTCCAAGCAAATACAGAATAAATAAAAATTGAAATTAAACAGAATAGAATGAAAAAATATAAATCGGCATGTACACATACACCACATTATTATTATTGTACTACTCAGTGAGTGGAGCACCGGATGGCATGGAAGCCATCCACTCGCGCCTCCGTCAACATGCCTGAGGCACTGCAGTGTGTGTAGAAAATGTAAAAAAAAACAAATAATGGGTCCTAAAACATTTGAAAAATATCTCCAAATACAAACAATCTTGTAAGGATTTGAGTGTGTTTATAATTTGATTCAATGACTAGCAATTTAGTTTTTATTTATTATTTGATACTAACTTCTAATTATTTTTTATCTATTAAACTATAATAATCCTATCTATATGTTTATATACACCTTGTTTTTTATATGTATCTAAAAATATGTCAGATTAGGTATTGCACAACCCACCCAATCCTGCTGGAATAAAAGCTTCATTATTTTTATTATAACTAGTAAAATATTAAACTAGTACAACAAACAAACTTCTGATTATTACAACAGTTCTCTGTTTCTATGTTAATGTTATATGTGTGATTGAGTCGTGTTACGCATGCGTGTGTGTATGCGTGCATGCGTGTATGTGTGTAGTGTGCTCGTATGCGCGTAGGGGTCCTCAAGTGCATGTCTAGACAGCGGGTGCAAGGCGCATAGGACGCCGGCGCATGTTCTCTAAAGTCCCGGGTTTTCAACCCGCGGAACCATTTTGAAATTTAATTTAAAATATTTGTACGAAAAAAATATATCAAGATTTGTTTTTTATTAATGCCTCTTACACTAGTGAAAAGTACAATTCGTGTTCAAAGATTGCACCGTGTGGGAAATTAATTTTCTTTTGTCGATAAAATGTTTTTTAGATTCAAAATATTACAATTTGATTTGCTTTCGAAAGAATCTATATATTCTCGTAACTTCATTCTCAATGGAGTTGTTTTAAATAAATTCATCTTTAAAAGTTTATTTTTCATATCTTCAGCATTGTTTAATATAGTTTTTAAAGCAAGCTTTAAAAACTGAAAATATAACATCTTATTAATTATAAATATTATATATAAAAAAAACCTTTTCCGTTAATTGATTATCTATCTACCTTAGGGAATAGATAAGCTAAAGTTTGATTAAATTACTTAATTTCTTTAGAGGAATGACCCCAAAGAGTTCTAATTTCAACGTCTTTCGTGAATTGATCTTAGGTATTCGATCAAATCCTCCTTTCTTATCAAATCCTGTGACACGTACAATATATCAATATTAATTTTGTGACCGAGTTAAGAGTCCCTGACCAACTAAAAGTGACATAAATCAAAACCGTCTTCAGGAACTAGGAATGTCAAGTCGGGCGTAAAAATTCTTTTGCCGAAACAGGGCTCGAGTATCGGAACATTTGTTTGCTCAGCTGACAGTGGCGTCACGAGATAAAATCAATTATTTGGGAAGGTTCCATAATAAACAATTACACTTCACAAATGAAAGATTGAATATCTAATATATTTGTTAAAGAAAGTAGTATATTTAGTGTTGTGCTATTCGTTTTATTACATGAAAATTCTGATTAACGGAAGCTCAAATATATCTGGGATATAAGAAATGTCTTCTTTGCAAGCCTCTGAGTTTTCGCCCTTCAGACTAACTCTTCTAACTTCGGTCGCATAAATCATTTGGGTGAAGTCAAAAGTAGAGGGATCTGAAAGAACTGTGACGGAAATTTTTGGTTACTTTAAACTTCAGCTAGGTGCGTATAATATAAATAAAAAATGTAGATAAACAAATATAAAATCATACTAAAGTAAAACCATTAAAAAATATGAAAAGAGATTTAGAAAGTATAAGTAATAATCAGATAAGAAATTAGAGTGATCACATTACAATTTCTTTTTGTACAGTGTATACATTACAAAAACTACCGTGCTTATGGAAACAGTACGAAAAAAAATGGTGTTCAAAAGAAAATGGTTGTATGGTTCATATCAACAGTATTTATAAAAAACATTGATTTTATATTACATAAAATCAACAATTTATTTCGTCGTTTAAAAATTAAATATTATTACAGTAGAAGCTTCTGTCAAATGTGGTTTCGAATACAAGAGAATACCGACAGATGATGAAAGTGATTCTGGTTTTTCATCTGTGGATCCTATGACGCTAACCATTTTACACATGAATAAGCGCTGCATGTGGAGTGTTGTTCCGCCAACGTCATAGACTACAGCTCTACTATAAAGCTCATAACCGCAAATGCACTCGTATAAATATATAAGATGAAGGTGTTAATTCTGACATTTTGAGAAGCACTTTACAAAAAATTAAAATATAAATGAACGAATAAATTTATGACAACCATATACTTTCTTGAGTAACGCCCATGTCCGGTGAACATTATTATTTTTGGAAACGGTTAGTTTGCTTGTGTTTCCACCGTCGCGTGGTGTAGCTCTTGAATGATGGTGCACTACCATTAGCTTATCTTGCCGATCATCAACACGGTCATTGGAGTTTAAACCCCAGACTGTCAAAGACTATGGGAACGAAGCGACATTCATTTGTGAGGTTCGACAATTCTTCATGACAGGATTTATCGGGACAGACATTTTACGGACAGAACAATTTTTTTCGGGACGCAGTTTACTTTAATATATTTCATACCGAAAACATTATTTATATTTGTATTAATTATTGTAAGTATTGTTAAATTTATAACTGCATTTTTTTAATGTATGATTTCGTTAAGACGAGAAATATGGTCAAAACATACCTATTATTCTAGAAAAATATTATTTCATACAATTTCTTAGGTTTATTAGACGACAATAATTTAAAGCGCAGTTAAATAATTATTGTTAATTTATAAAATAGTTTTTAAAGAAAAAATGTATTTTTTTTGAAGTTTTTTTTTTAAGCGATTTTCCGAAAGAAAAAACTAAATAATTACAGTGAAAAATATAACGCGATGTACACCCAACCACTTACGCCTTCTAATCGAGTCGAGAATTAACCACACAATCAAACTCTTAAGTATTAATATGTTTTATTTTTATAGATGGCGCTAAATAAATATACTTGGCATAAGGTGCATGTGTAAGGTTACAAGATGGTTTTTCACATGAATTTGTACGTCTATTAGTTGTTGAATATTTATATGAATCAACAGTGGTTGATAAAGTATTGAGAAGATTTAAACATGTGTATTCTGACACAAAACATTTATTGTAGAAAAAAGTAAAAAAAAACCTATATTTTTACGATTTAAGTATAAGCTTCTTAATCTTGTAATGAATCAATGTTTTATAATATAAAAAAATATTATACGTAATTCCGATTAAATATCGCTTTACTGAATAATCACTTCTTTACTTGTGTGGCGATGAAATAATCTTATTATCGAACACAAATGATTCAGTAACTGTTATAGACAGGAACAATGTTTCGAGAATAAGAAGGTTGAACCATTTTTTAAAAATTATTTTAGCTACATTGATAGAGAATGTTGATTATAAATATTTTTCTTCATATTCATACATTTATATAAATAATTTATATATCAATAAGGTGCGTTGATGTATAGTAAGCTTGATTATCTCATCTAAAAAGTAACACTTTGACATGAATGAAAAGGGGTGAAGAAGGCATTTTTGTTTTGTGTCTAGTAGTCATTCACCGATAAGATTTCAAGTCGGTACCTCACCTATTAATAGTTTTTACAATTGGGGGCGTAGTCCTCAGTTCAGTCCTGAGGATCCTTTCTTCGCAGAACGAGGGTCAGTAATTACAGGTTAGGGAGGACCCTCGGGTCTGTAAGTGATCGGAGCAGCATCTAGTCCAATAATCTGTGGAAAACCATTATAGATTAAAGGTCCAAAATTCGATACTGAGTTTAGATAAGTAAGTTAATGATTTTGATGTAATTTGATCGTATTAAAATTATTGCATTAAAAAATAAATAGGGTATTGAGGTATGATGATAGACCGAAAGGAAATCAAATGTATCCTCATGATAATCAGTTAAATTTAAAGATAAGAGTAATAATTACAATATATAATTCACCAATTTTCATTTGTATCAATTTTACCTTCTTCACTTTCGGCTTGGTTCTAAAATACCCCCGGTTTGAGTGAATTTGATTCCTCATTAGTAAAATGCTAGTCATAGCCTATTAATCAAAATTAGTGGTAGGCGAAAGTCGTCCCGTGAAGACCACCCATTCATAGTAAATTCCTGTAATTATAAAGGATGATGCGTGAATCTCGGGCTGTAATCTATGACGTTGGCGAGTCAATACTCAACATGCAGCACTTAGCCATATGCGGTGTAGTAAGCGTCATAGAATTCCACATTGAGACTTCAGAATTACTATCACCATCTGTCGGTATTCTCCTGTATTTGTTTACATTAAAAAAAAACGGATGCATCGTGATATACTAAGATTCGCAGCAGTATTGAAAACTGGTGTATATAATACACATAAAAAAATCATAAACATTAAGTTGACTGTATCACAATATCGCTATCGGAAATGGACCATTATATATGTTTTAAAATATAAAATAAAATAAAGCTGTGGAATTCCTTTTTAGGGACTTTGCTAAATAATAGAGATACTTGGTGGTCGAGGGGGTAAAGGTATACTAACAACCTGGTTCTAACAAGGGACGAGGGCGTGTCCAGACCCGAAGCCTCGGGTTAAATTCCGTTTTTGCAGATTTTTCAAAATTATTCTTTGCTGATGATAATCGTCGAACTGCGGTTCGTTTGGTGCGTGTCTTGTCGATCGACAGTTGCCTTTTTGAAAAGAAAAAAGTGTGAATACGTAGAGAAGCAGAGCCGAATTACTAAATTTCTAAGAGCGTATTATTTCCAATATTTTGAGTCTTCTAGAAAATTACATATAATTGTATTTTATATTTTTTTCGTTCTCTTCAATTATATTCGTATCAGGAAAAAATTAAAAAGATATTATTATACTAACGCTTTAAAACTTTTTGTTCGCGATGACTTTTTGGTGACTTTGTTAATCGATTTGTAGACAATTAATATTGATTGTAATACACCTTCTAGTAGACAAATATATGTACTAGTTATAGTCCATCCAGTGTATGAAGAACCCTATGAAACATTTATTACCCTGTGCTAAATATCGTCCAATATAACGTTGTAAAAACGTTCGCTACCTATATTAATTTTATCAACATAAACAAAAGCGTCTCTTCTTATATATAATAAGTTATTAAGGTAAATATATCACAATAAAAACAAAATAATAAAAATATAAACATATTGTTACAAATTAGAAAAAATACGGCAATTTGCAACTATAATAATACAATATCTGACGCATGTAGAACGCCATCTCGCATTGCTGCGAAAACCAGTGTTGGGGTTAAAGATAATCGTATTTTCGATTGTTTTTGTAAATACATACTAAAATAAAATAATAGAATTATTATCAATTATAAGTGAATATTAACAGGTTTTAAGAGTCATGTAAAACAAACTATAAATAATAATAATTAGTAATATGAAAATTATGAAGAAAAGCGAGTGTAGAGATAAATATTAGCACATAACTAAGCTAAACTTAGCACTTACTAAGAGACGTCGCACTGCCTTGAAATAATCCGACTGACTTTAGAGAACCTACCAGTTTAAGAAGTGTTGGTATTTCGTTGCGGTCATAGTATGCATACATGTGATAACGAATTGCCGCCAAATTAAAGCTATCGGGGTTTGTAATTGAGCATTTCCTCTGTCGTTTCTTATTTGGTGTTGATATTTTTTTCTCTTCTAATGAAGATTCACCATATTTCTCCTCTGTGATTCGAGATACTGTAGATTTACCGATTCCTAGGGCATCCGCGAGCCGATCTCGAATGTTTTCTTTAATGAAACAACTTTAACAATACTAACAATAAATATAATAATTACAACAAAAAACACGAATCGATCGAAGAACAACGCGCTACTAAAAGTCGGACATTTGTACTGATCCACACGCCGCCATGCGGGAAAAAATGATACTAAAATATAATTATTTTCGAAGAAGAAGAAAAGAAAAATCGATATAATAGAATAAAAAATGTTCCCACCATCTCTTTTACACAGATCAATAAAAGTGCCATACGTATCAAGCTAAAACATCCCAAATATAATATTCGCTGCTCTTTAAATTCTATTATATAAAAATAGAGATGTTTATATACGATTCACTTCGAATTCAAATTCGATTTTTTTTCGAAGAAGAAGAGAAAAAAATCGACCTAATCGAAATAAATATTTTTGCCCCATCCCTTTTAAAGGGGCAATAAATGTGTCATAGGGTTCTTCATACGCTGGATGGACTATAGTAGCATATACCTCACGAAATTCCTTTATAAAGCTCTGTCAGCCGCCATTGTCCTCGCCTCATCTCATCTACCCCTGCATCCCGTAGCTCTGCTGAATAAATTATATGTATAGTATCCGATGGCCTTCAAGGACGGCGCGAGTCCTAGGGCTTGAAGAAAAAACGACTATAATTTTTGCTCTCTTGCGGATCCAAAGTTTTCGTCCTAATTCCCAACCAGGTTTCTGGTTTACCTTCGTATCTTGACCTACTGTAGTATGGAAGGCTGCTTTCTTCGCTCCCTCACCTCGTCATTACTCACAAAGTTAAACTATCGTACTCCCAGTACTCTGCGCAGGCATCTGATTTCAAAACCCATTACACGGCTGCATTGGCTTGTGGCGAGATTCCAAGACTCACATCCGTAAATAATAATGATTAAGATAAATTTAATTCCATAAAAAAAATATATCACGAATACCGAATCCGGCCCTGCCTTAATCGGTCGTCAGTTTTGAAGGTCTGGTAATGACAGCATCGCGGTCCAACCGTGAGAAAGGACCCCGGGCTACTCCAGACTAGGACCGAGAATTACTACCCCTAGAAATAACTACCCGGGAATACAACAGGGAGACCACACTGTATCCACAACAGTTAACACAATAGTGGCTTCAAACGTTGGAGTCGCATATCATCTAAAATCTTGCTGTATAGGTCGTATGCTGAGAGCTGGCTTCTAACCCATAACTGACAGACATGTCTCACACTTACTTGTTAATGCACGTCGACCAAGAACTGATAGTTTCCAAATTTTCTTCCTAAATGATAATGGTAAGCTTTGGAATTTACTTTCTTAGTAGTATCTGCACTTCCTCGTTCATATACTCTGGATGGAAGAGGAGATGCTGTATCACAAAAGGAACAGCAGTGGACTGCGTTGAGTCTTAATAACCATTTTGTAGCGCGGCGTCACGATCTTGCGCTATCCATGAGTGATAAAGAGCAACAAAAAAACCCCTGCACAGGTGTTAACATCAAGTAACGGACAACTTATCAATTGATCAATATACGTTTCGCGTAAATTATTTTAAAAATAAAATCTTGGATTGGTATTAGTTTGATACCCCTGGAATAGACTGAACAGCATCCGAAAAATATTATAGACCTAGACCGCTATTAATTTGGGATTTGGGAGTCTGGGGTCACTTAAATTTGACCCTAATTACGAATTAAATTCGTCATAATTATTAACACGATTTGGTGGAATTGCTGAATCACATAAAAATAAATTGTTACGGCTTTTTTGACGAGACCCAAAATTTGTTGCAATTAACATAAATTTAAACTTAATTTTAATTGTAATTATTAACAATTTTGTTATTTTTGAGTTGCTTAAATGTGACCCAAATTTGGAATTTAATTTGTCATTATTATAAACATAGACTGGAATTTACAATTCGCATAAAAATAAATAGTTTTTTTTTTTGGATTTGACGGTAATATGATCCCTGGCCATTTATTTGAATATTTGAAATTTATTAGAATTTTCAATGTATCAAATGTTTAGGTCAAATAATTAACAACTTCTACGAACAATCAGTGATTTATCGTATTTTAACATACAGGTAAGATTGCAGTCAATACAACGTATTTTAGTTTTTTTCGGTCGATAATTCTTGGTCTTTTGAGATGGCCTTTGAGACACATCCCAGTCTTACTAGAATAATCAGAATTTCCTGAAGAGACTACGTCACGAACAATAACGTTCTCAGCATAATTGAGGAAGATAGCCACCTAGTAAGAACCATCTCAGAAAGGCGAGCCCGATGGATCAGTCACATCATGCGCCACGATGGTCTACTTGCCGACATTGTGGAAGGGATGGGTGAGGGGAGAAACTGCAGAACACGCCCTATACGAGAGTATTTGCAGCAAGTGTTCGAGGATGAGTTATAAGATTTTATAGGTAAAATATAGGATTATTTAAAAATTATTTCACATTTGTTTATTATAGGGCGACATGTTTCGGCTACGTTGGGTAGCCATTTTCGTGTCTAAACAATCTTTGGATCCAGGGAATGTGCCAATTTACGTTAGTATAGTGACAATTTATATATATTTTTAATTAATTTTACTATTTTATGTTTACGTATATCAGATTATATAATATGATCGTAACAAATGTGTATTTTACCATAATGATTAATAAATAAAATTAAAAGGACTCACTTTGCCAAAGATTTTTTGAAGTTTTTCATAACAGCACATGTTTTTACCTGAAAAAAAAAAGAATTTTATAATTCATTTAAAATATATATATTTCTGATGAAATGAATAATTCAAAAAAGCAACTGACAGAACTTGGTGGCGGCAATCGTTAGAACCATATGTTCCAGATATGGAACAGATGTGAGGGGAAGGTTAACTTTCTGTATCTTGGCGCTATAGGAGGGATGACAGTAGATTAACATTATTCACACAGTAATTGATCAAAACCTCTGTAATGTAAACTTAAATACGCCAATATCACAATGTTAATACATTCAAACCTTCTATAACGCACCTTTTTAAATTTATAACGGAGATTTTTCCTGTAGTGTTTGCTGCAATTTTTCATATTACTATATGTATATTCCTTCCTATGTTGCTATTGGATCCGCCGCATTACATTCCCAGACAATTCGTTCAACGACTCGTCGGTAACGACGTGGGGCGCACTGAATGTTTGGTGAATGGGAAATTTGGTGCACGGGACAACTGGTGCACTGGATGTCTCGCTAACCTAACCTAACCTATGTTATTTCGTTAACGTGACCTATGGATCTCTGGACTCTACGACCACTGGACAAATTCTTAGGTACCGTAACTTAACCTAACCTAGGTTAGGTTAGCGAGAAGTCCAGTGCGCCCCACGGCGTTACCGATGTGTCGTTGAACGAATTGTCTGGGAACGATAGGTCGAGACACCGTTGTTATTATGAGTTGAAAAGCCTCTTAGTACTAAAAAGTTCACACCTCGTGTCCAATCAAAAAAATAGAATCTCGAAATATAAATTGAAAATAATTATGCCTTAATGGATATACTTATATATTTGAGTGAAGTAAATACGTAAGTGTTTATTTTACTGAACATGCAAAAGTTAAGATCACCTGTAATGCGAAAGTAGATGGCCTTAAGTCGTATAATTATTTATAAAAACTCATTAAATTGTACTTAGCGTCTTGGGTAATGTGTTTAAGTGCCCATTATCACTTTTAAGTGCTTATATAATAGTTATCTACTAAAAGTTAGTAAACACATCATTATGCAAAATTTATTGATGTAGATTTTTTAATATTTAATGTGATTCAAAATTCAAACAAAAAAAAACGATTTATTATCACAATTAATTGATGTATCAAGTATCTTTATATTAAAAAAAAATGTAAATAAAATGCTTGCTAACCAGTCTGTATTTGAACTCGAACAGGTTAAGAATCACTATTCTAAATGTTGTATTATTTATTATATACTGACACAACGAGGTAAATAAAAGAGAATCCATGGTATTTAAGTTTAATCTTATTTTTCTTATTTGAAAATTAAAGAAAAAAAAAGACAATAAAATAATGAACTTAAAACGACGACATGCGTTAGTGAAACGCCCTTAAGCCTTTTTCACAGACTAGAAGTGCTATACAAGAGAATCACTCTTGGTCTTGATCATTGTTGAGGTTCACGTCACATAGCAAAAATATCCGATAAACATACATTGGGAAACAATTGAACACAACTGATAAAAACAAAGACACTCGAAGAACAATATTCAAATTTTGTTCGATGTTTGAATCTTCATTTCATACATTTAAAAAATGTATTGTATATCTTTTACATAATAAATGCAGTAGATATTTGCTCATCGATACCCGAAGACTTTTTTCCGTTCTTCCTAAGGGGAGGCTTAACCCACTAATGTAAGAAATAGCAAAACATGACCTTTTTTTTTGCAATCAGCTTATAAAAATGTTACGAATGTGGTTCCAAAACATTATTTTTATTAAGCCTATCAATATCGAGATAAACAACATTTCAGTGTTTTAAAGTGATGCATCAAAATCTGGTTTTCCGTAGAAAAAATCTGATCAGTCCGGGTTCAACGCCCGAAAAGCATAAATTATTTTCCCACAACATTAGTCTTCCATTAAAGGTATTTAACGCTAATATAAACATAGAAAATATCACGATTTTGTATACTTAGGCTATTAATTACTAAAAGGATGTAATTCCCTCACGAGCGTGTATCTTTTAATCTCTTCTTCTCTCGAGATATTAATTATAATCAGTGATTAGTGTTTTTGTTTCGATCATTAGTTATGCTTACCGGTGATTAAGATCAATGTGTATTTATCTTTTCGTTAATGGGTGTACCTTTACATTTAATGGCATTAATGAGATTTATTACTTGTAATTAATGCGTTAATTTGCATTTTGAATTCTGTGCGGATTATGAAAGCATTTATGGTGGTTGTGTGAGTAGAGGAATTACAAGTGTTCATTATTTTGCTTTTGAAGATTACGTTCATAAGAAAACACATGCTAAAGAGTAATGAAACTACCAATATTGTACCATATTATAGTACTGCCGTAACTTGACATACGAGTGCACCAACATACGAGCAATGGAATGGCGAGAAACACCCAGAAAAAGTAGCAACTGGTTTCGACAGTTTTGACAGTTTATTTTCGGTCGTACATCGGAGCTATTTAATGACAATTTGAGATACGAATAATTAAAAATATGAGCCAGGTTGCGGAGCAAATTAAACTCGTATGTAGAGGTACCACTGTATATCGAATATACATATTATACGATAACTGTGAATATTCAAGTTCGAAAGGTAAACTGCCATCGCATTAGGTAACGCCGCATTTCGTCACCAGCCATTTTTTTCAACGACTCATCGGTAATGACGTGGGTCGCACTGGACGTCTGGTGCACGGGACATTGGCGCACCGGACAAATGGTGCACTCGATGTCTCGCTAATCTAACCTTACTTTACCTATAGATTTGGCCAGTGATCGTATAGTCTAGAGATCGAAACTTAACCTCAGCTAACGAAATAACTGAGGGTAGGTTAGGTTAGGTTATCGAGACATCCAGTACATCAGTTGACCCGTGCACCAGACATCCCGTGCGCCCCACGTCGTTATCGATGAGTTGTTAAACGAATTGTCTGGGAACGATACGTCGTGACACTATCGCATTATTGTAAACTTTTGTGATTTTTAAAAATATGAAGAACTCAATAATTGAGAAAACAAATGTTTTTTTCTTCATATTTCTGTTAAAACATAATACATTGTGTTTTATTTTAAATTGGTTACAGGACGGGATGCTAAGTACTTGTATACATTTATATCGAGTTCAATTTTTGCATAAAATTAGCATAGAGTTAGTTTTACATAATAATGTGTCCATTTGCGCCGCAAGTGTAATTATCATTATCGGCGCTAATGACCTTCGAGGCGCACTTTCGTGATGATGGAGCGCATGCGCGATGTCCCAATCATGCACTTAATGCAGTACTTCTCAAATGTACCAGAACTGAGCACATCAAGTTACGCTAACAGGAAATCAGGAATGAGTGACGTGTGTAATATGTCCATATTGCGCCCTGTACACGATCGCATATACATTACTAAAATCATTCAACCTACTACAATGAAACTTACATGAGTTATGTCCAAAATAAAATAAAAATCTTCTTCTTTAGCCTCGCCATTTCCCATTATCTGGGGTCAGCTCTCCTTGTGCACTTTAGCCAGGTGTCCATGGGTCAAGCCCAGAGTTGTCTACAGTTACAGTCCAGGTTGCCTTTGGTATTCCAGGTCTTCTTCTCAGCGTGGGTATGCTGAGGGCTTTCTTCACCATGTGGTCCTCATCTCTCCTTGTCACATGCCCACACCAGCTTACGCGGTTTTCCCTTATCTTTTCAGGTATGGGGGCCACCCGAAATGAACCCAGAATATATTTATTTTTTTATGTAAACGCATGCAGGAGAGCACAACCGGTCAAGACCAGTGCACTCTATGACGCTCAGCCAGGGGAGGCTGGACGCTGCATGCGGAAACCTGTGTTGTGTTCGTATTTGTGTGTGGGTTGGGAGATTGCAGTGTACATTTATCTGTTTCTTGAAGAGATCCAGATTGTAGGAAGGAGGAAACACAGACGCTGGAAGAGCATTCCATAGTTTACCGGTGGCATTAAGGAAGGAACTTTGGAAGCTGCCAGTTCTTGGTCGACATATATTAACCGTGTATGGATGTTCGGCAAGTGTAAGACGAGTTTGTCGGCTGTGAGTGGGTGCAGGAGAATTAGTTCTCTAAGTTCAGGCAGCGACCGTGGTAATAACGGTAGAAAAGACTAAGAGAACCAATCTTACGTCTGTGTTCCATTGATTTTATCAAACGAATTGCTCTTCTTTGAACTGAGAATATGCTCATTTCGAACTCTGTCCACTCTAGTCACACCGCCCGCCCGCCCACCTCAGCATCTTCATCTCTGCCACATGAATCCTATTCAAGTCACGTTAATCACAAATTCATAATAAAATAAAATATCTTCTAAAAACCGGAAACGGGAATACAGGAAAAAGTAGCGTGTGTCTCTATAGCGCCCTGTACATTGTCGAATTACTTATGTTATTTGAGTTATAATATTTCCAATGCGATATATGATCAAATATTTAATAAATATTCCCACTTAAATTTTTTAAATATTTAACTCTATTTCACTATTATGGGATTAACTAAAATTTATCATTCGGTGGTCTGTGCAAAAATTAATCAAACGTTCACATTACACCATTTATTTTTTATAAATCAGTTTTTAGCTGGGGAATATGGTCGTAAAAAATTATCGCCATCAATTTGTCAGCTGCCAAAATCCTTGTATCGTCCTGAGACACATCTGCATCCCTGCATCTCGACGAGAGCCTGGATATTTGAAATGAGGTACTTGCAGTATCCGAGGTTCTTTTTAGTCAATAAGTTTTTTTAAGGAGATCAGGTAATTAGCTCGTGAAGACGCATTGTTACAGTTTGAAAAACTGTGTAAAATAAATTTAAAACTGAGTAAGTCTAGTTATGAGGAATATTATTATAAGCCATCATAACTCAATACATATCAATTTTCTTAATAATATTTTATTACCTAGATTTTCCTTTAATGGAATTGAAAATGATTATTTTTCAAACGCACTAAACATGGACTTACAGGTATTTTTATAACTAAGGACTTATTTTTATGACTTATGCATTTTAATTGATCATTTATATATTTTAACATGAATTTTATTAACTCAAATGTGGTACAAGGATTCTGCGTTTATTAGGAGATAAATCATAAAAAATAGTGAAATAAAAAGGTGAACTAAATCGAGACAAAGACGCCGTGTGCGAATGCAGTCTGTGATAATGCAGTGCAGTGTATCGCTCGTACGCTATTTGGAAGTGTAAGCGAGATTTTTTTTAATGCTATGTCTCCGTGCTGAAAACATACCTAGAAAATATTATTTCTGTTTTGGTTAATTTAAAAAAAATAAGATTTAAAAATCATATATGTAGTAGCAATATTTATTATGATGATATTCATATTGAACACACATATTATAAAAATTATGCACATTTTTTGTGTGTTTTGAATTTAGTTTTTCTTACATTTTAAATTTGACGTAAAATGCTATAAAAATCCCATAAAACATGGATCCTGTTTCGTTTTTGTTGTTGTTTAAAGCTTAAATATACTTATATCCGTAAGTCACATTTAAAATAAGGAACATTAACAAAAGTCAGTCGCGGTTTGACTTCATTGTTATTTATAAGCGGTCAAAAGGTTATACATTACGTATTACAGACATTACCAACCAGCGACTCGAGAACGAATATCGATCCATAAATAATAAATTAAAAATAAAAAATGCTTCGAAATTTTCGTTCGATAAATCTAGGTAGAATTGCATAATTGAAATGATATAAAACAAAGAGGAATTTTAAGTTTGAATTCCATTTGATAATAGATTCTTACGATACACGTCAAAAAAACCAAAATAAAATTATGAAATTTAAATTTAAAAACCTTCCGAAGTTTATAATGTCAAAAAATGACTCTACCGTATACAAGGGAAATCCGGAGCGTCTTTAAATTCTATGAGCAATATCTGGGACTCGCAGCTGTACTCAATCAAAACAAAATGCCGACTATAAAGTTTGTATCATCTCCATTCTTCTTTAACCTGTTCGCATCGGTACCCGATATATGCCGTGTAAGATTCCCCAACCGTTGACATCAGTAGCCGTGATATATCATTTTGCTAATTTCTTAGAATAGTTTTTCATGCATCATCTGATAGCTAAAGGATACAAGAACCAATGTGATAAATGAAAACAGACCAAATAAGTACATTTATGCTTCAAATACTAGTTTTATAATTGACAGTAAAAAATTTATTCCACCGAGCCGTAATGAAAGGGTTAAGGCTGCGAATTTTGGCATGTTACCAAAAGCCAATACAGCCGTATAATGGCTTTTCTAAAAATATGCCTGCGTAGAATACTCCAAGTACGATTATTTGACTTTGTGAAGAATGAAGAAGTGAAGGAGCGGACAAGGCAGCCTTCCATACTACAGTCGATAAAAAGACAAAGGTGGATCTGGTCGGGAAATATATTTCGGATGCTACAGGAGAGCATAAATTATAGTTAAATTTTATTTAAGCCCCAAGGATCTCGCCTTGTTGGAAGGCCACCGGAAGTTATACACACAACAAACTCTGCGGAGTTTCGGGAGGTAGACCTGACATGGAATGAAACTAGGAACATGGTCGCTGGTAGACCTTTATCGCGGCAGATTTTGACGACTATATGCTCCAGTTAGAGTCATCTATGCATCCCGGAGCTGCGCTTAATACATTACAAGTATAGTTTCCGACGGCCTGCCAGGATGGGGCGAGCCGGGAGGATTTAAGAAAAGGCTGCTTTAGTTTATGGTCTCTTGTGGCATCCGGAGTACATGTTCCAGTTGGGTATTTGGCGAAAGTATTCATGCTATGAATTGGAAAATATTACGGCATGTATGAAAGTCATACAAAAGAATTCTCGAAATTTCCTGGAGATACCACGTCACGAACAATGAGGTTCTCAGCATAATCAAGGAGGATAGGCACCTAGTAAGAACCATCTCAGAGAGGCGAGCCCAATGGATCGGTCACATCGTGCGCCACGATGGTCTTCTTCACGACATTGTGGAAGGGATGGTTGAGGGTAGAAACTGTAGAAGGTACCCTAGACGGGAGTATTTGCAGCAAGTGTTCGAGGACATGAGTTGTAGCTCTTATGCTGAGCTGAAAAGGACGAGATGCAAGATTTTGTTGTTGCAAACCAATCCACCGGATTGATACTACGAAGAAGATGAAAGTTATGTATTTCTTGTATTTTTCTTTTAAAACGATTTTTAATTCATTTATAAAAGATTGATAACCACTCTCGTAGTATATAGTGGTGGTATGTAAGCCGCCGGTGGCGCCATCTCATGACGCCAGGGAAACGATTATTTTATTGCTCATTGGTCTATTTTTAAAACTGTTCGTATTTCGAGCAAATTGGATGTCGCGAACAATGGCTTTCAAAATCTGACAAAATCTGGCGGGAAAATGGACATTTTCGATGCATCATGAAGTTCGATGAATATTATAGATGAACAGATAAATAGGAAAATGAATTATTGTCGAATTTTTAATTCACCTAGTTCAGTGGTCTGTAAATTATTAGCCACTATTAAAAAGCTAAATATGTTGATTTTTTTCTTTGCATATCCGTTCCATGTCTTGAGCATATCATCATCAGCCTGCATCCGTCCACTGTTGAACGTAAGCCTCGATTAACGATAACGACTATTTGACTAAATAAACTATATTAACAGGCTTATAATAATAAATGTTCGTATACTTTAAATCACTAAACATAAGTTTCTAGCCATTAGTTATTTGAAGCAATATATGCTATATTGTAATATCCTTAAAAAAATAATTACAAGCACACAAATATGCCTTGGTTTAAGCCACCCCTTAAGATCAAATGGTCGAGGCTTTGACAGCGTCGCACTAATCATCGGATAACCTCTTTTTGGGTATAGTTAGTTGAATCAGCTCGCGACTAGACTACATTGATATCAAACGAATGTCGCCCTAGCCGACGTGATTGTGAGAGTATAGATTATTGCGGTAATTTCCCGGCGCGGTGTGACAATGCTTGATGGAGTGTGTCTTGGTGTGCAGCCGTGTGCGGTGGCGGGCGGAAGTGGGGCGCCAGGCGCCGCCGGCCGCGCATCGCCGCATAACCACAACAGGGACGACGCAAATTACACTTTTTATAACAATTTAAATAAAATTCATAAAAAAAAACTATTGTGGTAAGTTACTAATTGAAGGGTTCTTACGACCGCGTTCCGTTTTAGAGCATTCGTAGATCTTTTTTTCTTTTCCCGTAACCGTTCCATAGCTTCCTGTACTGGAACTGGCTGTTTCCAAAATTTGCTCTTAAATGCCATCGCTAAGCTACTCGAATATAATTTTCTCTTCCTGTATCTGTGTTTCCTCCTTAATACAATTCGGATATCTTCAAGAAACAGAACAATATACACTTGCTATCTACCCAACCCACACATAACCACAACACACGATTCCTGTATGTAGCGTTAAGTCGTCCTGACTGAGCGTCATAGAACCCAATGGTCTCGACCGATTGAGATATCCTGCATGCGCCTTCTACGACTAAGTTCCGCGACTTAATTCTGTCAGATTCCACTGTCCATACCTTATCTTAAGATATCTCTAAACCCGAAGATCAATCTGGGAATACATAACAGTTCCCAAAGACCTATAGGGCAGAGAAGAACTTGAAGAGACGGCATATAGTATCATGATTTATATTTTTAAATTATTTTGTTGTCGTTTTTTAAAGAGATCGGTTGCTTATGCCGAGGCTCGAGAGGCCTGGACCATTTGGTCGTACGGAGCGGCTTAACCCTACTTACCCGACCAGCGACATACGATTAGCAACAAGCGGCGACTAATCCAAGTTCTTATCCTGGTCCAGGTCCTCGTGTTTCTACCTTGGAAGTCGTCGGGAACCATAAATTATGATTATACATATATAAATGGCCATTTAGGAGCGCCATTACCGTTGTACTAAATCGAGTGCTAGAAGCTCCACAAGGATCAACTGGGATAAAAAACAATGGATGTCTACGAGCACAGGTGTACCTATTTGGAATGTAGAAGTAAAAACATTCAAGAATCCCAGCGTTGTATGTAATATAATATATTCTCTGGTAGTCCTTTAAGTGCAGAGTTGTCTTGAGACGAGACATGGGCAATGGCAACTGACAGCAATAAGTAACAGCATTTTCTGGTGACCATATATTTAAGATATGGAATGGATATAAGAAAAAAAAAAGATTAAGATTACCACGAGTGTGGTGTACAGCCCTGGTGTTCGGCGGCGGCAGCGAGCCGCAATGCCATTTGTCTAATACTCTAATAACATAATGCCATGCAAAGTGATTCAATGCTATATAATGCTTAAATAAATACATAACAATGTGAGCGCCCATGCGGGTCGGCAACCGGCGGGAACACAACCAGGGACCACGACTTGCGACAATGAAGTTAACACTTCTTCACGATGACCCACAAGCTGGTATTCTTAAAGTTACCACTCTCTCAACCAACGACATACACACGCATCAATGATGGTCACGGAAGTTTTTATTTGTTGATTTATTAATGACTTGAGTTAATCAAACGATAACATTATTAAAATTCACCAGTACGCTGTAATAAATGATCCATTCTAATAATTAATTATATTATTTATTTATTATTAAAAATGTGCCTTTGTAATATACATATTATTTTGTTGTTTTCATCAATGAATTTCTTTATACATTATTGATATCCAAAACACATATACCCATCACATAATTCATATCCACCTTTTCACTCACTCTTTGCTTTATATAGAGCCAACACTCACTTTACTAATTGACTTGAAAATGGCCACTCTACGTGGCCGAAACAAGTCGTCTACAAATATATTGTGGGATAAATTCTAAATACTCTTTTATTTATATCTGATACTAATATTATATTTATAAATTGTCAAAAACGCAAAATTTGTTTTATGTAAATCAATTAACGAAAAAAAAGTTTCGCGTTGCATATTTAAAACAGTCGATATTTAGGTAACAACATGTGAACTGCACATAGGTATATTACATTATAATAAAAAGGATATTTGGTTGGTTATGTCATTAAGCTGTTCGTGGTGTTCCCAACCACCTGCCCTTTTGATCAGTAGAGAGTCACCGTTGCCATTTCCGTTATCCTTCATTGTTCAAAGCGGCGCCAAATACAAGTTTGCATAATGATGCATGATAAAAAAGCAATAAAGCCCTGCATTCTGATTGAATCGATAACATTGAAATGCTGATCAATAAAATATATAATAAATTATGCATTGACATCAGCATGATATGGCCGTTGCTGACTGATACCGAAAACCTCGATATACAATCTTTCGCTTCTTATTTCTATTCGCTTATCAGACATGTGTGTCGCCATATTGGCGTTAGTTATATAGGTTGCCACTTACGGCGCTGTTGACTGACGGCCGAGAAGGTCGCAGTACGGCCGGCTGGTGTGTCATTCCGCCTGGGCCGGAAGCTTGTAAAGTTTATCGTAAATGTATGTCAATATGCATCTGAAAAAGTATTTGTTTTGCTAACCTGCTCCTCATCATGCCCTCACGCGACGGAATAACGACCTTTTGAAAGAGAGGAGCATTTATATGTAAAGATAAAATATATTATATTAAGATTAATAATTTCTTCAATTCTGGAATTTTAACTAAGCTTACAAACAAACATTGAGACATTATTTTATCCAGATGTAGAGAAATTTCTTAAGGTTACCAACTTAACACCCGCATTCAGAGGCATTCCTTAAAGTAACCAATTTAACATTTATATGCAGAAACATTTCTGAAAGTATCCAATTTAACACCCGTATGCAGCGACATTCCTAAAAGTAAACAACTTAATACCCATACGCAGAAACATTTCTTCTTAATACCCGTATGCATGAGACGTTTCTTAAACTTTGAGTCAAGGGCTGAGGCTTCCTCTCTTAAGCATTCTAACTTTAGGTTGGTTAATATGTGCTAAGTTGGTTACCTTTATTAAAGTCTTTGTATACGGGTTTTAAGTTGCTTACCTTAAAGTCTGAATCTGCATAATTGACTATGTGTACATATAAAAGATCGTTTTTGTAATTAAAGAGAAATTTCGGCGTTACACTCATTACCCGTAATAAGCCATTATTGAGCAATAATAATTAAAATTAATTTTAATAATATTTGATATTTCAATGCTAATAATTAACACCGGATATAGAAAAATAAAGAATTGCTCAATATAAAGCACCGGAAATTATCGAAACAAGACTCTCGTAGGGCGAACTGTCATGGGGTTTTTCATTGTTATTTCAACGGTTTTTTCATGGTGGTAACTTGATATGCCACTCACCTGGCCATATCAGAGGATCTCGGAAGTCCAATTGGTGACGCCAGTAGTCGACAGGTGGGGCGGAAGCCGACATTACCATTTATTTACCCTCCACTGGTAATGTTTTCCTCGACAGGATGTGAGCGTGAAGCTTCTGATAACGCATTTAATGTTAGTCATCCGGCTGGTCGTTGATTACAAGCTTATTAAGTACAGGTAAGTAGGTATTAAATTCGTAAATGAAAGACCTAATTATGATTCACGTAGAAAATGTACTCTATAGAACACATCGTCATTTTACCGACAAACTGGGTAGGTCTGTAAAAAATCGTAATATTAAAGACAAATGCATTTCAAACACCCAAGTCCAATTTCAGATAAAGTAAAATATTTTGAGTTGATTAAATTTAAAGGTAGTTTCACAATGGTAAAACTAAATGTGAGGCTCAATACGTCGGTATTTAACCGACAAATAAATTATTCATATTGCGCTGTCGCAGACGTCGGAGTCGCGAGTTGTGCTCCGACTGCGACCAGTAGCAAGTGGGGATCCGTCCGGGGCCTGAAAGCATAAGCTCCGCCTCAGACCGAAAGTTTGTCAATCTTTGTAAAAAATATACTGTCACTTTTAAGTTGGGGAACTAAAATACCTTTCAAAACAATCGAATTAAATAAAGCACTTCGTCTAATAAAGAATGGCATACTTTCATCTAATATCCAGTACTTGGAACAGACACTTCATGTTGCTTCAAGACTTTTCTTCAGTTATTATCATAACCACTGCTCCTCCAAACTCAAAGAATAAAAGCCTCCTGCACCCACCGGCAACCGACGGATTCGTCTCACACTAAGTAGCCAAGAATTTATATACTCTCTATTTTTTAATTTAATAAAGGAAAATATGACTAAATGATGTAAAAGTGTAAAAAATGTGTAAAATCAGTCGAATATTTAAATTTTAAAACATTAAGATTCTTAACCCTTTCGCATCGTTGTCAATATATGCCTCATATGGTCTAAAATTCCCTACCGTTGACATCGGCAGCCGTAATATATCGTTTTTCTACTTTTCAGTACTCAATGTGACATCTATGGTAGGAACATGAAACTGCAGTCATTCCCTATATCAAATTAAATGCATTCTTTACAAGAATCTGTACAGCATGTAAGTAAATGTCGTTAGGTTTCGTCACAGGACCGATTTTTCTGTACACCACATGTGTCAATGCCACCACATGTATGGAGTTACATAATGAACGTTGGTTATATATAATAGTTTTTTATGCATCATCTGATAGCTAAAAGATACAAGAACCAATAGAACCAATGTGATATATGAAAATAGGTCAGATAAGTACATTTATGCTACAAATACTACTTTTAAGCAAAAAAATGGTTTGAAAAATTCACGCCGTATTGACAGTATAATTTGTATTCCACTGAGCGAAAGGGTTAAGTGAGAGAATTCTTGGTGAAAGTGCATAATAATAATATAATTTAAAAAAAAATCTATTGAATCAAAAACATGTAACAAAAATTATACACCCTGCGGTTTTAACACACGTGAGAAATGGTTGAAATTTGTATTAACACATGTTATTATATAGTACTAGCTTATATATAATTATCGATTGTTGAAAAAATATGTCATTGTAGATAATAGTCATGTAGGGAGGCGAAACGTGTACAGACTTATAAATAAAAAATGAATTAAGTAAAAAAAAATTCAATACCATAATTCACGCATATTACACACAAAATATAGGTTTCAGCTGGTAAATATTTGAAAATATAAATGCATACATATTGTTGGTTTGTATAATAAGGAAATGTCGTAGCTTTTATAGCTGATTCACCCCGCACCCACTCATAAATGTGACTAGTAAACCAGTTTATCATTTTGAATCGTAGTGACAGGTTTCCATGATAAAATCATGCTATTTTCGGTAATGGCGATGTGATATAATTATATGCAATCCAATATTCTAAGAGCCTGAAAAAAACTTATATCATGACGAATCATGTGATCATAAGAGTGAAGATATTAATTGAATCCAATGGTTTCAGTATGCTTTGTTTAATAGAAAAATAATATGTGAAATAAAGTTAATTGTTTGTACAGTCTAACATCCTTCTCTCTTTAAAAGGTTGTTATTCAGTCGCGTGGTGGCAGGATAAGGAGCAGATTAATAACACAAAGAACTTGTTTTCGAAGTAAATTGACATATATTCACGATAAACTTTACAAACTTATGACCCAAACTAGTCACAGCATTCAGGCCACAATACAATATGCTCTCGCCAACGGTCGGCACACGACTTCCGATGGGCTGTCACTTAGTATCACAAGCGGCGGTCTATGTAACTAGCGTCACACCCGTGACCGGACTTGTCCAAAATGTCAATATGGCGACACATTATGTACTACAAGCGAACAGAAATGAGAGACGAAAGATTGTATATCGAGGTTTTCGGTACCAGTCAGCAAGGGCTATATCATGCTGATGTCAAGTCAAATTATGTAATTTCATAATTTTCAAATGAGCATTCTGTGTCAATAAAAGTAATTCGAGAGCCTGAAGAATAGGCAGCTGTAGGTGATGCTCTCCTGCGTCATCCAAAGTATATGACCCAGCCAGATCCAATTCGTTTTTATCAACCTACTGTAATATGGAAGCAGTGCTGTTGTCTGGGACTCTCGTCCATTTTTGAGAAGACTTTCCTGAACTGCTGTATAGTTCTGAAGGTCATATATGGTTCACTATAACTTCTAGAGTAGAAGTCCGAGTGCTTGAAGATGGGGGGTTACTTTAGTATCCGAGGCATATTTTTGGAGAGTGTTAATCAGATTCTTAAGGAAATCAGGATATTAGCCCGACGCTGCTTGGAATATTTTGTCCGAGGGGGTGGCTCAACTGACTGTATATTTTTTTACATATTTTGAAATATAAGAAAAATAATCTTAAAAAATAATAGTAAGATGCCATGTTCGCTACCTCACCTCATCATGCCTAACAAATTCAAAATATCATGCCCCTTGTATTCTACTCATCCGTTTGTATTCAAAACCTATTATACGGCTGCATTGGATATTGGTAAGATGCCACGATTCGCAGCTGTATACAATGTGAAAGCTGTCATGTAATTAGGAAATATTGATTTTTTATTCCTCGTGTGATTCATCAATTCCTAAAGAGGACCTCGTCGTGCATTATGACGATCGTTTGTGCAGCAATCCAAGGATAAAGGAGCCGGCGGACTCAGACTTGAGTCACGACTCGGCGCCAATGAGCTGAGTCAGCTCTTGGCTCCGATGAGACAGCGGACAGAGCGTAATTTGTTACCAGACAGAGAGAGTGCAGAGCGCACTGTGAATTTATAACAAAGGTGTTTTGCTGCAACAAGCTTGTACATACCTAACACCTGCAGTGCAAGCTAATTCAGAATATGCATTTAAAGCCATGTTCCGCGGCAATTCATTGGCGTACCGAAGTGCATACCAGTATAAAAAAAGCACATGGTAATAGCGCACAAGGTTGGTGGTGTTACAACGCCGCAATTGTATTATCATTGGATTCGAGTAAATTCTCAAAGGACATCTTTAATATAATACATACAACTGTTGATTTTGGAATCTAAATAAAAGTCAATGCAGCCGTATAATATGTTTTTAATACAAATGTATGTATAGGAAAATTGGAATGCGATAGATTGACTTTGTAAGGAATGAGACGTCAATGTGCAGACAAGGCAGCTTTCAATACTCCATTAGGTGGAGAAGCGAAGGTGGATATCTTCAAGACATATACTTTGGATGACGCAGAAGAGCATAAACTATAGCAGATTTTTCTAAAAGCCTCCGGATTAGCACTGTCATGGAAGATCGTCAAATAGTATATGATGTATATGTAAGCGATTCAAAAAAATAAAATCTTTATAAAAATGTACGCTATAAGGGCGTTAAGGGTACTACGAGTAGTATTATTAAAATTCAATGTTGAATACTGTTTATCCTGTTCGCAACGGTACCTGACATATGCCGTGTAAGATTCCCTGCCGTTGACATCGGTAGCCGTGATATATCATTATGCTACTTTTTTAGAATAGTTTTTTATGCATCATCTGATAGCTAAAGAATACAAGAACCAATGTGATATATGAAAATAGACCAGATAAGTACATTTATGATTCAAATACTAGTTTTATAATTGACAGTATAATTTGTATTCTACCGAGCCGTAATGAAAGGGTTAAGAAAGCGACTGTCAAATATGTACCAATTTTTAAGACGTTATTTTGGATGATTCAGAAGCTAACTGTAAAGTTTACAGTTAAATTGACAGTTAGTAAAATGTCACCGTGTGAACTGTGAACGAAGAAAAACAGTTGTTTTTTAACAAACGTTTGTGCTAACTGTGTATTGTACAGTCCTCGTCTGAATCAGCCTTTACGTTCGAAAATACTCGAAATCTCAGAAATGTGGACGTTTGATGGCGCCGGACGGTGAGGCGCCACTAGTTGTGTAGGACGCCACTGCCACTAACTGTAACGTTTTCAGCCATCGAGACTGTTTCCGGGATTCAATTTGGGTCAGATACACTTACACGATAGTAATCAATATGTCTTTTTAATCATTCTAATCAATATTGTTGTGAGATTGCTAGATTGAGATTTGGTAACATGAATCGTTTCGTTTTCATGAAAAAAAAGTGGTTCTTATATGTAAAATTTCACACATATATTTATTTTCATCATCACCATTACGTGTATAAGAATTTTTGAAGTGAACAAACGGTTGCAGATGGATTAAATTTTTCATTTTTTTTTTCTGTTACATTCCAAATTTTTACAACTCAATTCATTTCTGAAGAACAATACGAATTAATCCAAAAATAAAAATAAACAATATATGCAAATATAGGTACTTATGATTAAGTACTAAGAACAAAGTAATAAAGACAAGCAACATAAGGTCACAATGCTCGTCGAACATTGACGACGACGCCAACAAATTATTCCTCCAATGAAACTCGTGGAGTTCATGTCTGAATTGGGCCTCCCTTACGCGAAATATATAAACATTCGAGGCTATTTGGTTTAACAGTCTGAACCCTCTCCCAAGAAGCGTAGTCCCTGGCAGGTTAGTGTTATTCTTTGGGAGAGCAAACAATCTATGCGTCTTGATAAAAATATGGTAATTTTGTTGTGGTCTCGAACATATTCAATCAAGTATTTCTTATTCCTATATCCGTTCTATGTCCAGAAAAGTATTGTTGCATATATTAAAGTTAGGTAAGGTTGGGATAGGTTATATTAATTGGGTACAAAAGCTATGAAGTGTGTGATACTAGTAAAAAATTTAGAATAATATGAAAAGAAAAATATAAAGAAAAATATGCATCAGTTAGGCAAGCGGACGTGAAAATGAAAATGATGTAATATACTCATATTACTTAAATTAACTACATTTCAGTTTTCGGATGCTATAGTGAGGTTACATTATGTAAATTAATTCACAAAATATCGCATAACATTTTACCAAAAACGGTTTCATAACGCTGATTGTTTGTGCTCCATTAAAAGCCCATCAGTTCTGTCTGCTGGTCTCCGAGGAGCATTGTCTCTCCCCTGGTGATTACTGCGCAAGTTCCTGGCCTCGTTATGGACGATTACCTGCAAAGCGATTGAGGATCTCGAGCTGGACTTCATCAGGAGCAATTACAGCGGGGCGCGACCCGTGACCGCCTGAAATAATGCTTAACGTCCCATATATACTTTAGAAATAACCAAGTCGTTATTTCCTTCCATCAAGTAAAAATTGACGTAGAAAAATTATAAAAAAATGATTTTTGTCTTATATAGACACTGAACACGGAATATTTAGAATAACTACAAAAGGTTTGTATTTATTTTTATGAGACATAACCATCTTTTGCCAGCGGGTATAGAGCAATAGTTTTTGTTGTCTTGGATGATGTCCTCCGTCAGAGAACGCCTTGTGTTCTGGTGCCAGAATCAGTTATTTTTTATGTAAACATATATAGGAGAATACCAACATATGGTGATAGTAATTATGAAGTCTCAACTGTGGAATTCTATGACGCCTACCATACTGCATATACATATGGCTAAGCGCTGCATGTGGAATGTTGATCTGCCAACGTCATAGACTACAGCCCGAGATTCAAGCATCATCCTTTATTATTACAGTAATTTACTATGAATGGGTGGTCTTCACGGGACAACTTTCGTCTACCACCAATTTTAATTAATAGGCTATGACTGGCACATTACGGGTGTGGGATCAAATTCACACCAACCGGGGGTATTTTAGAGCTCAGATATCGATTAAAAATCCTTTTTTTTTAATCTCAGTCGGGGATCGAACCCACGACTTTTGTCTTGCAAAGCAAACGCTTTGACCATTGAGCTATACCCGCCGGCAAATATACATACAGTGTCAATTTCTCGACTAAGTGAGCGGAGAAAATCACCACGAGCCAACGTTGAGTAATGAAATGAACACGGTTGCAAAGTTTCGCGGTTCAAATCCCGTCGTCTGGCAATAATTTATTTTTCTCAGATTTGTTTATGAGAGAAATGTCATATAAGACGATGTTTGCTGTAAATTTTAATGTATTGCATCAAAAATCGACAAGCCTGGCGGTGTCCCCTGCAATACCGGTTGAAATCGGTTGGAAGAAATTCGCCACACACGGCTCAACATAAAAGCCACAATTCCAAATCAGGGGCCCTGAAAACTAACGAAGTTATTTGAATATATCAGTTGTTAACCCTTTCGCATTGGTTGTCGGCATATGCCGTCAAAAGATTCCCCGACCGTTGACATCATTTGACATGATATATCGTTTTGCTACTTTCTTAGAATAGTTTTTTATCCATCATCTGATAGCTAAAGGATACAAGAACCAATGTGAATATGAAAATAGACCAGATAAGTACATTTATGCTTCAAATACTAGTTTTATAATTGACAGTATAATTTGTATTCAAACCAAGCCGTAATGAAACGGTTATAAAAATATATCTACATATTTTTAGGCACATCTAGAACGTCGTCGATGGTCTCTGTTAGAAGATTTTTTAAATGAACGGAATGTCTCTTCTGGGTTAAAGGTTAACGTCTAAAACTTGGCAGCAAGTTTGGGCGGCGCCCTGCCGGTACTGTATCGTCTGTTCTGGCGCCACCGCCCACCGTCTCGGGCGTCTTCGAGCCGCACCAGCAAGACGCCTGCACTACATCCAAATATCTGCTCTCGATCACCGCTTTGATGAAGGCGATAAAACGTACGCGGCATCTAGAGCGGAATTCGGGTGTTAGATATTTGATGTTGCAACAATTTCTGTTCAACAATCAGCTGTTACTATATCATATATTATAATCGTATAAGCTATTGTAGGTGCTTTTGTCACGTAAGCACATATATGAGAATACCGAAAGACGGTAATAGAGAAATCTATATATCTTATTGAAAATTGTTTTAAGTAATGATTGAAGACAAGCCATTTGTAGTCATTGATAAAAGGTATATAAGAAATATTTTTAAAAATTAAACAGAATATCGTAAAAATATTACTTAAGATTCTTCCTTTATTATCCTGTCTCCATTTTTATGATTGCATTTTTTCTATGTAAACATATATGTAGATTCTATGACGTTTGCCATTTTTGAGTATCGCCAAGCGGTGTTGGAGTGTTGTTCGGTCAACATCATAGGCCGGCATTCACGCATTCATATATTTTTAAAAGGACTCACTATGAATGGGTTGTGTTCACGAAAGGATTGTCGTCTACCATCAATATGGTGAGGTTAGACTTGATATACCTGTCCCCTTGATTGACTATAGTACCATAGTTTGTGTCTTTAATTTATCTATTATTCTATTATCTATTATCTTTAATTATATTTTTTCATATAAACACAAATAGGAGAATACCAAAACATGGTAATGGAAAAATCCCATCTGTAGATTCTACGTTTGCCGACGTTTGTAAAGTATCGTTAAGTATTGTATCTGGATTGTTGATCTGCCAACGTCATAAACTATACCCCGACATTCACGAATGTGTCCATTTTTACGAGAACTCTGAACTGAATGAGCGGTGTTCACGGGACGACTTTTACGCACTACCATATTTTTATCAATAGGCTATTACTGGTATTTTACGGCGAGGGATCAAATTTACACCAGTATTTATAGAGCTTAGAAATCGATTAAAAGAACATTTAGATTTTAATTTCTTTGGTATGATAAGGAAACGCTTTACCTCTTAGAAATGTCAGTCAAATAAATATGAATTAAATGTTGAATTTGTAACTAATTTATTCTAAAAAATAGGAAACATAATATACTCGTACATGTAGGAGTATATTCATTTACAAAACCTTTATTTTTTGCTACTGCGTACAAAATACAAAGCAATATACCCAAATTCTCTTGCATTCATTTCCATAGTGAAATGCGACTAAAAAAAGAATTCCCCCGTTAATTCCGACCGAGTGATAGGTACAGTTTAACATTTGTACAGCTAAATCAGCCGTTTCGCGGACCAAAAAATTGGCAGGAATTTAGGGATAAAGGGTACAGTAATGGCCGACCACACAGCTCATTCCGCCGATTCCCAGAGGCCGTTTTGGGAACTCAAATAGCAGACTTTGGGACAAAAAGATGTCCCAGGGAATGTCGCCCTTGATTTGTCGGCCGCGGACCAGGACACACTTAATTTATGGAGACAGCGCATTATTTTTTTGAGAACCAATGGCGGAACTTCATGAGGAAATTCATCTTCTTCTATATATATAGGATAAATCTACCATATCTATGAATACGCCACCTTTGGGTAGGAGCCAAAAAAAATACTCTCATAGACCAACAAAGTTAAAAAAGGTAGTTCGTCTAAATAATGGAATATTTTCGTCTAACCTCAATCCTTAACATAAACATAAGATCGGTTCACTCAGTCTTCTCTATCGCTATTAACTTATTACTATAGCCGCTACTTATCTTAATTTAAAGGATCGATTCCTTCAGCACATAAAAGCAACCGATAGACTCTTAAACTTTCTGAATATCCGTACAAAGTTAATATATGTCGACCAAGATCTTCAGTTTCTAAAATTCCTTCCTGAGTACCAATGGTAAGTTCTGGAATGCTCTTTCAGTATCTGTGTTTACTCAGTCTCAATCCGGTGGATTGCAGCAACAAAATCTTGCAAATCGATCTCCACTCTTCTCTTTCCTCTGCAATCCTCTTTAGTTCAGCATAATAGCTACAAATTATGTCCTCAAACATTTGCTGCAAATATTCCCGTCTAGGGCGCCCTCAACCATGCCTTCCACAATGTCGTGAAGAAGACCATCGTGGAGCATGATGTGACCGTTCCATCGGGTTCGCCGGATGGAACGTTCGGAGATGACAAAAAGTATATACTCGTGTAATGTCTTTCGATGCGATTGGAATGAACGGAATTATAATATATTGTTACCGCTCTGTTCTGGGGTCCCAAAAGATGCTGTCCCCAGATAAACTAAAACACAAGGAGTGCATTAGCGGACCAGCAGAAGGTTTTTAGATATTTATTGGGGGCTGACAGGCCACATATTTATAAATCAACTATAACCAAACATTCAACCTAAAAACATGGGATTTTAGAGAAAAAAAAACTAATTGTATTAGTGCATTTAGGATATTATTAGTATTATTGGCTACTGTAGCTTTTGTATGTAATACGATACTTAGGCTAATGAAAGCGAACAAAGAAATATACAGTTATCTTCTCAATATATTCAAGATAAATTAACTCGATTCGTAAAAGCCTCGATTCAATATCGGAAATATAGAGATAATCTTTCAACATTGCATACAATAGAAACAAATCATCTTAAAAGGGTTGAGCATACATTTTGAAAATAAATAGCTCAATAAAAAAAAGGTTTTTTAATACTACGATGGCTTTCTCTTGATCATGTCTGCTGAGAGAACTTTAGGCTGAATTTTGTGGTGACATGTGCTGTATTAATATGGGAAGCGGATATTGAAGAAGATGGAAAAAATACGTGCAAACAAACTTCAAAGAGCACCAATTTTGCCGGCAGGTGGAGATCAATGGTCAAAGCGTTTGCATTGAAAGCCAAAGGTCGTAGGTTCGATCCCCGACGGAGATTTAAAAAAAAAGATTTTTAATTGATTTCTGAGCTCTAAAATACCCCCGGTTGGCGTGAATTTGATCCCTCACCCGTAAAATGCCAGTCATAGCCTATAAATAAAAATTGGTGGTAGACGAAAGTTGTCCCGTGTAGACCAACCAATCATAGTAAGTTCCTGTAATAATAAAGGATGATGCGTGAATCTCGGACTGTAGCTATATGTCTATGACGTTGGCGGATCAACACTCCACATGCAGCGCTTAGTCATATGCACCATGGTAAGCGTCATAGAATTCCACAAATGAGACCTCAGAATTACTATCACCATTACATAAAAATAAAAAATAAACTCGATTCGTAAAAGCCTCGATTCAATATCAGCAATTTAGAAATATGTAATCTTTCAACGTGGCATACTGTAGAAAAAAATCATTTTAAAAGGGTTGAGCATTTATTTTGAAACTAAATGGCTCACTTAATAAATTTTTTTTTTTGGTACAAAGTAATTTCGTGCAGTCTTCCGTTTAGCGAGCTTTTTAATAATTGTTGTTAATAATCATTAATACCTAAATTTATAAATTGTTTCTCTTGTATTATATCTTATTTCAGGATCGTATTAAATAAAATAAAAATGTTTCTGAAAGAATAAAATTGAAAAAAAAAAATTAAATAGTAAAAAAATACATCTTATGTAAGGATATCATGTGGGTTTTATTGGAATTAATTTGGAATATTCCACAAATTTTTGTATTGCCTGTTTACCAGGTAATTAAGCCTTGTCGCTTACTCACGCGATCTAATGTCAAGATCGAGAAGCGCTGGACCGCGGCAGATAAGTCAGTCAAGTATTGTATAATAGCCTGGGAGCTATTCAAGCGGACGACATAATTTGGTCGGCATCTTTAGCAAACCAAAGGTTCTTCAAATACCAACCTGATGGCGGTGCTACAGATGGATAAAAATAAAAAATATAAGTAGAAGAGCATGTCATTAGATCGGAGATTACGAAAATAGTTTAGATACTATGATATCAGATTGATATAGCTCTTTTAAGATGATGCCGAAAAGCCTCGAAAAACAATATTTCGTCTCTTATTTTTGTTCGCTCCTCAATCTGCTCATGCATCTTTCCCCCACGCGGCCACGTGACGAACCCGCGATTTGCCGTCTTATTAAAGACGGGGTATATCATTTGGCGCCCCACGTTGGGCAGATTAACAACACAAAGAACTTGTTTTTGAAGCACAATTAGTATTTATTTTTATCAAAGACTTGATTTCTTCGTCCGACCGGTATGGCGTTCGCAGGCCGGATGAAAGTTAACTGACAACTGCCGGAACACTGTGACATCCAGCGCCGCCAAGACAATCACGGCAAAAAAGCAAATTAAAGATGACAGTTACATCAACATGAAATGGAGCAACTGTCATAACAAATAAAATGGCGTATGCAAACGCCGTGTAATTTTATATAATTAAAACTAACATTATTAGATGTACATGTGAGGCGAGAGAACAAAAATAAGAGACGAAAGATTGTTTTTAAAGGCTTTTCGGTATCAGACTAAATCAAGCTGATATCAACTATTAACAGATACACACTACACGTACATATCTAAGATTGTCATATTTAATTTTAGGCTGATACCGAATTAATTGGAGCCACACTAAAAGCATTTTTATTTTCTTGTTCAATTCTCTTGGACCGTATCTGCTTACATTTGGACCATAAAAAGTCGTTAGAAATTACTCCTATTCAGTTTTGTCAAATGCCATTTTCCGTGCCTTCTTTCAAGGCGTCTCTTCACCGAGGTTCACCTGGGGAATTCAAAGCAGGAGCCCGGTGACTGACCTGACGCTTCCAAAGCCTTGACCATTTTGTCCTTAAGGGCGGAATAACCCAATCAATGACACGAGGTGAACAGGCGGTGGCCTATCCAAGTTTTGTTCCTAGTGTTGCTTAACTTCTAATCTAACAAGACATAGAATCATAGGCGTAACAACGCAGGTTCACAATTTTTTTAGGTACGTAATAATTATCAATGTTTTGAGGATATATTTTCCGTATGCTTGGAAACTTTGCTTGAAACAATGCTAATGAAAAATCTTAAAATATAATAGTACGTACTAATATAATTATTTTACGTTTTGACAATTTATTTAAATAGATTTGCAAAACCCATTCATTTAGTTCGTTGGAAACATTTGGCTCATCGAAAATATTCGCTAAGCGATTCCCCGTCTTCTGTCGGCATCGCTACTGACAAAAAACTCTTCGCCGAGAATGTCCAGTGAGGAGAACGGAATTAAAGGTATACCAATTACTATTCCGCCTAGAGCTGTTAGTGTCTTTAGTCGCAACAGTACATTTTTGTTAAATTTATTTTTTGGCAGTATTCCACATTCAGTACCGGCTTTAGACTCTGCGGCGCCCTAGGTCATTTTTTTTCAATGATATTAAAAAATATAAAAAAAACTATTCCCCTCGGCGCCCCTAGCTTATTCGACGCCCCGGGGCACCGACCCACTTCGCCACCCCCTAAAACCGGCCCTGTCCACATGAATTCGCGCTCAAGTATGCAGTTATTCACGTTTTATTATATATATTTGTGAATTGAAATTAATCATCAACACATTGATATAAGACATTTTAAAATTATTATAAGCTTTTATTTAACATGTTTTATTAGTGACTCAGAAACCTAAAAGATGCAGATGGCTGTGAGACATGGCGCTTATCTGAAAGTGATAAAAAAATACTAGAGGCCTTTGAGATGTGGTCATACAGAAGAATTCTCGGAATTTCCTGGAGAGACCACGTCACGAACAATGAGGTTCTCAGCATAATTAAGGAAGATAGGCACCTAAGTAAGAACCATCTCAGAGAGGCGAGCCCGATGGATCGGTCACATCATACGCCGCGATGGTCTTCTTCACGACATTGTGTAAGGCATGGTTGAGGGTAGAAACTGTAGAGGGCGCCCTAGACGGGAGTATTTGAAGCAAGTTTTTGAGGACATGAGTTGTAGCTCTTATGCTGAGCTGAAGAGGATTGCAGAGGACCGAGAAGAGTGGAGATCGATATGCAAGATATTGTTGCTGCAAACCAATCCACCGGATTGATACTACGAAGATGATTAGTGACTGCCAGCGGGTAGACAGCGAACGGATCGCGGACAACAGTTAAATGTCAAAATTTAGTCGTTTTTGAAATGATGTCACGCCTTTGCGGTTGCATTAATCGGTCTCGGGATATAGGTAACAGGATTTTTTGCCTTTTTACTACACTTCACCCTTTCGCATCGGTTGTCGGCATATGCCGTCATAAGATTCCCCGACCGTTGACATCGTTTGACGTGATATATCGTTTTGCTACTTTCTTAGAATAGTTTTTTATGCATCATCTGATAGCAAAGGATACAAGAACCAATGCGATATATGAAAATAGACCAGATAAGTACATTTATGCTTTAAATGCTAGTTTTATAATTAACACTATAATTTTTATTCAAACCGAGCCGTCATGAAAGGGTTAAATAAAATATATTTTTGAAGCTTAATATAATTTAATCTAATTAACGATTATTTTCATATTGTACGTAATATTTGCTGTCTTTATTTTAATGAATTGGCTAGATGATAAGATTGTCATTACGATGACATGATACTCGCCTCAACCTTTTCGGTGGGTATAGCTTAATGTTCAAAGCATTTGCTTTGCAAGCCAAAGGTCGTGGGTTCGATCTCCGACGGAGATAAAAAAAAGGATTTTTAATTGATTTCTGAGCTCTAAAATACCCCCGGTTGGTGTGAATCTGATCCCTCATCCGTAAAATGCCTGTCATTGCCTATTAATCAAAATTGGTGGTATACGAAAGCGGTCCCGTGAAAACCACCCATTTATAGTAAATTCCTGTAATAATTAAGGATGATGCGTGAATCTCGGGCTGTAGTCTATGACGTTAGCGGATCAACACTCAACACGCTTAGCCATATGCAACATGGTAAGCGTCAGAGAATTCCACAGATGAGACTTCAGAATTATTATCACCATCTGTCGGTATTCTACTGTATGTGTTTACATTACCCGCTGAATATATTCATAGTATACAGGTGGGCTTGATTAAAAGATTTTAGCTTATGCAGCCAGGTGCATAAGACTTCGTCTTCTGACCAATTGTAGTACAGAAAGAAGGCTGCCTTATACGCTTCCTCACTTCGTCGTACCTCACTACACCCAACTATATTTATATCTACTCAGGTACATGCTTACAAAATCCATTACGCGGCTGCATTGGCTTTTGGTGAGATGCCAAGATTCACAGCAGAAAAGTAAAATAAGGACGATACAGGTGCTGCATAGTCGGCACTTTGTTTCGAGTCCCAGATTGCGTATGATATTAAAAACGAAATGTCGAACATTACTAAAATATGCTCCAGCGACGCCCCATAGCGAGAAGCCAGTTTCTTCCGCACACGACCTTTCTCAGTGACCAATACGACGAGATATTTAAAACCTCATATAACAGTTTGTTTTGATCGAGTAAAACTGTCACTCAATGTTTTTGCATAATCTTAAATTTCAAGTCACCAAGAAGAAGCGAAGCATCCATACTCCGCACATTATCATCTATGATTCATCCCTTGTGTTCTGTGACGCATAAAGGTTGTTGTTCGCCCCAGTTGGGCCTTGGCAGTCCCCTCGCAGCGACCTGTTGCGCCCCTCCTGACCTAGCGCCGGCGCCGCGGATTGTGGCGCCGGCTGGCCCAACCCAACCAACGCCAATATCCCACCCCGACCGACTATATTTGCCACCCTGACCCCCAATAACGTCAACTATCCTTGCCACCCTAACCCCCAATAACGGCGACTATCGTTGCCACCCTACTCACTGGCGCATCACATTTCCTTCCAAAGAGCATATATACGAGTGAAAAAGAAAAACTTGAATTTTTATTTTTATATAAAAGCGCTTTTAGGTAAGCACAATTGGGTTATTTGTCTTTAGCATCTTTGTGTTTAGAGAAAACTCCTACTGGACATCGGTTGACATGATATATCGTTTAGCTACTTTCAGTACTCATTGTGATATCTACGGAAGGAAATTGGAAGTGCAGTCATTTCCTTAATCAATCTACATATATTATTTGTAAATGCATGTAAATAAATATCGTTATGTTTCGGTCACAGGAGTAATTTTTCTGTAAGCCACATGCGTCAATGCCACCACATGTATGGAGTTACATAATGAACGTTTGTTAAATATAATAGTTTTTTATGCATCATCTGATAGCTTAAGGATAGAAAAACCAATGTGATATATAAAAACAGGTCGGATGGGTACATTTATGCTTCAAATACTAGTTTTAAGCAAAAAAAAAGTTTGAAATATTCATACCGTATTGACAGTATAATTTGTATTTCACCGTGACGAAAGGGTTAAATTGAGTTGATTAAGTCTTGAAGTTATCTTTTAGATGTAACCCAAAATTAGCTTACGTATGAGAAGTCAAAGTGATTTCCTCTACATAAATGTAGGACTTCATTGTTGTTTGGCAGTGAAACTCTGACTATAGACGTCCAGTTTTCTTCAGTCTGCTTGATGATGCGCCACTGAAGAGTTCTCCCCCAATATCGTCCCATTATACTTGTCCCACCCGCCTAACGAGTATTTACGGTTGATACAATAGCGTAAAAGCAAAGTCCTCGCCTATTCCAGATCGTTTACACTAGATGTGGGTGATATCATGTTATGTGGCTACTGTTTGTTTCTCAGACATGTATGATTTTATTATTTTTCACACAAGTTTTCTCTACGTTGTAGCAAATATTTAGATTGTAATTTTAATAATACGAGCTCATGCTCGTTTTAATACTAAAACATAGTACTATAGCTGCTGCGTCCAAAAAAATAGTAAAGTAAATATTTATCAAGCAGTATCATCTCTGCAACCTGTCATTCATCACAAAGTGAAACCATCGCACACATACTCTAAGTAGGCATCTGTTCTCGAAGACCATAATACTGCAGGATTGTCTTTATAATTTAATGAGGATGACACAGGCGTTGTAAGCAGCAATTTTCGGTCGAGTTCAGACACGATTTCCAGGTGCATTTATTTACACAACTCAAATTCCAATAAAACAAAATATTATTCATACAGGTACATTTACAAAAATACAGGTAACAAATAAAGATTCCTGAACAACTATACGAATGGAAGTAAAGCAACTCCCCCGAAGAAAGAGAGTTGGAGGAGATGACAAAATTGAATGTATAGTTTCCACATAAAATAGCCACATCAATATTTTTTTATAGATTTGCTCGACCATAAGTATTGACATCAGCATGATGTAGCCCTTGCTGACTGGTACCGAAAACCTTGATATAAAATCTATCGTCTCTTATTTCTGTTCGCTTGTCATACATTTATGTGCCCGCCATATGGGACTAGTTATATAGACCGCCGCTAGTAGCGCTGAGCGAGAGCCATCACGAGCGCGGCAGTCACGTCCCGCCCGTCGGCGAGAGCATATTGTATTGTGGCTCGGCCGAATAGTAGGTCGAGCCATAAATTTGTAAAGTTTTATCGTAAATTAATGTCAATATGCTTCTGAAAAAGTCTGTGTTATCAATCTGCTCCTAATCCTGCCTTCACGCGATGGAATAACACTGGAGGATCTTAGTATGTTATTGAATTGCTGAGGATACTACATTAAATTTACATTTCCCAGGACACTCAGAAATATATTTTACAAGCAAAGCCTTGGCGATCCTGAGGCGAGTCGCAAGAGCTATCTATTAACCTGCACCCATGTCCAGGAATGTTTTTTAAAATTTGGCTGGTCGAGAGCTGAGGCTTCTCACTTTATCATTCTAAAGCATAATAGCTTTTATAGGTTGGTTACCTTAAGAAGTATGTCTGCATACGGGTCTTTAGTTGGTTACCTTAAAGAATGACTGCATACTGATAGTATTAATCCTTGCAAGGGCTTAAATTACGTCTTGTTTCAAACAGTGCTTTCACTCTCTAATAATTACATGGGGTTTCAACGAACAAGGATAATAAATCGGACGGCGGCGCGATAAGCATCGAGTGTGGTGTTTATTTATAGCAATGCAGTTAGTCTCCCCTCGTTGGTTGCACGTGTGGGGCGCCACGTGGTTCTGAGCTTGCTTTTACTCGACGTTGGGGAAGAGGAACGTAACTAAGCGCTGGGGTGGGATCAGAAATAGCAGTTTCACTCTCGACTCCAGACTAAACAATCGGGTGCTTATTCATAAGTTCGATTTTATGCACCGGGTTTATTAATGCGTAACGGGTGGTAAAAAAAACACTGTATACAAGAAAGATAAATAACATTTTTTGTATACAAAAAATAAAAAATGTTGGCAGGAGATAGTCGAGTGGACTAGGGTAATGAACAGGAGCAAAGGTTGGTTCCAAGGCTCGTGGTTCGCATCCCGCCTCTGCCGATATTTTTTCTGAAATGAACTGATGCGTATAAAATTTGAGAATTATAAAAATTTAAAATATATAATTGTTACTTAAATATACATATACTAAACATAAAATTCTTTTTTCAACGCGTCAATCCAAGCACAAAAATAACGGCAGAAGCGGGATGCGAACCGCGGACCTTGGAAACCAACTATGCCCAGGTATTCATACCGCTCGGCGAATCGCGCCATTGCTATGCCCAGACTGACTTGCGATGAAACTAGTATTTATATCATTGTTATCATCGTACGACAGATGTCGCCATAGTATATATTCAAAGTATGTATATTTTTATTATTATTCTATCAGTCTTCATTTATTCACAAGCTTAATATTATTACTTTCCGGCAGTCTATTTATTTTAGTAAGTACCACTCGGCATAGTTGGTTTCCAAGGTCCGCGGTTCGCATCCCGCTTCTGCCGTTATTTTTGTGCTTGGATTGACGCGTTGAAAAAAGAATTTTATGTTAAGTATATGTATATTTAAGTAATAATAATATTGTAATATAGTCAATGATCTATAAAAGTAGATTAGAATATTGAAATAATAAAATAATATTCTAATAAAAAATTAAAAAAATTAATATATAATTGTATTTATATATTAATAACTATTAAAAAATGTAATAATAATAGGGGGTGGGGCAGTCAACCGCCCACTTTGATGCAGATACTTACAATCAACGATATGTAATATTGAATATTTTTTCTACAAATTACTGTCATTCAGTTCTGTCAGCTGCCATCGTCTTTGACCTTACATGCCATATGAGGCTGTATGTTAATGAAATAATCGATATAGTTATTATTCTACTACACGAAAAATGGTTGCAAACATGTAAAACATTAAAAAATATAATATATATATCAATTATTTAGGTCAATTCTCAGAGATAATGCTAAATTTTCTTGGGTATAATGTAGTTTTATAAAGAAATATGCAGCGAGTCTTTGATACGTCGATAACTCCTGCAGGACAACGTTTCGCTCGTATGCTATCTATGAATATGAGAAAAAAACACGATTTTGTTAGATGGTGTCCCTCTTTTATGTTGTTCACTTATTTACAGATCTAAAAGCCGTTGCAAGTCAAAAGTATATTTTGTCCACTGCAAAGATGGAGCATATAATAGGTTAAAAATTATCCTTAAACAGTTGTTAGCTGCCATGATCTTTGTTTCGTTTCAAGTCATCTCTCCACCGGAAGATCTGCCGATCAAATAATATGTTTTAACCCTTTCGCATCGGTAGCCGATATATGCCGTCTAAGATTCCCCTATCATTGACATCAGTAGCCATTATATATCGCTTTGCTGATTTCAGTACTCATTGTGACATATACGGGAGGAAATTGGAACTGCAGTCATTCCCTTTATCAACATAGATTCTTTACAGGTATCTGTAATGCATGTAAATAAATATCGTTAGGTTTCGTCACAGGAGCGTTTTTTCTGTAAACCACATGTGTCAATGCCACCACATGTATGGAGTTATAAAATGAACGTTTGTTAAATAGAGTAGCGTTTTATGCATCATCTCATAGCTAAGGGATACAAGAACCATTGTGATATATAAAAATAGGTCAGATAAGTACATTTATGCTTCAAATAGTAGTTTTAAGCCAAAAAAAAATGTTTGAAAAATTCACGCTGAAAGGGCCAAGAGCTACTAGGGTGAAAAAATTGGTACTCTCAGAGAAAGCAGCTCTTTTATATGAAGCAAATTTGAGCATTCGTTTTTCACCTTCTTTTAATATATATTTTCCGAAACGCTTTACTGTGTTTTGTATATCGAGGGCGTGTGAAACTGAGTGTTGCGGAGTTGATCGAGTTTTAGTTCAGCGTGTCGCGAATATTTGCAGATATTGCCGGAAGTTTAACATTGCAATCTGCATTATTTATCGTCTGTTTAGATTTTGTTTGCCAACTCCGGGGAACGGTCTGATTTATTAATCAACTAAAATACACGCCACTTAACGCTAATATCCGCAATCGTATATTCAGAACATAATTATTACACGTAATAGAAAAACGCTAAACAATTTAATTTGCCGGCGGTCATAGCTCAATGGTCAAAGCGTTTGCTTTGCAAGCCAAAAGTCGTGTGTTCGATCCCCGACGGAGATCCAAGACCAGTGCACTCTATGACGCTCAGCCAGGGAGGCTGGACGCTGCATGCCGGAAACGTGTGTTGTGTTCGTGTTTGTGTGTGGGTTGGGGAGATTGCACGTGTATATTTATCTATTTATTGAAGAGATCCAGATTGTAGGAACGAGGAAACATAGACGCTGGAAGAGCATTCCATAGCTTAAAGGTGGCATTAAGGAAGGAGCTTTGGAAAATGACAGTTCTTGGTTGACATGTATTAACCGTGTTGACATATATCAACCATTATACCTAGTATCTTCAGGATTCCGAGCTGGATTCACGACCTAAGATATACACACAAATAGACTACGACTTACGTCACAGAATTACTTAAATGCTTTCCTGCGGCATTCTCAGGACATGTCCCAACCAGGTCCACCTTCGCCTTTACGCTTCCCTTACTATGGCTGCCTTTTATTTAAGCCTTCAGTTTCTTGTCGCCCTTTCAAAAGTCATTCATCCTTTCCACACGCAGCGTCCAGCCGTCCTGATCAAACGTCTTATTTCATATTATTTTTTACCGGCGGGTATAGCTCAATGGTCAAAGCGTTTTGCTTGCAAGCCAAAGTTCGTGGGTTCGATCCCTGACGGAGATTTAAAAAAAATAAGATTTTTAATAGATTTATGAGCTCTAAAACACCCCCGGTTGGTGTGACTTTTAACTATCACCCGTAAAATGCCAGTCATAGTCTATTTATAAAATTTGGTGGTAGACGAAAGTCGTCCCGTGATGACCACCGATTGATAATAAATTCCTGTAATAATAAGGCTGATGCGTGAATTTCGGGCTTTAGTCTATGACGTTGGCGGATTAACACTCCACATGCAGCGCTTAGCCATATACAGCATGGTTAGCATCATAGAATTCCATAGATAATACTTCAGAATTATACTACCACCATCTGTTGGTATTCTCCTGTATATGTGTTTACATAAAAAAGAAAGTAGATACAAGGTATTAATTATTTGTGACAAACATGTGAAACACTGAAGGTTACAATAATTATAATTTTTTTTGGCAGGGTTTTTAAATCTAATATTGAATCAATAAATTTAAGACAAAAAATCAATCAGTTTGTATTAAATGAATATAAATTAAGATATTTTATGTTTTTTAAATTATGTTTATTAATTTCTTTTTTATTCTATACTCCTCTTCAATTTTCACGTCTTAGTTTTTTTTTATATATATATACGTTAAATACAATCATTATAATAAGTGCGACAACCTGAAAAGTTCCTTGGCTTCTTGGAAAAATTGCTGTCATTTTTTGGTCTCAATTTATTAATTAAGAGCTATTTTATATGATATCATTGTATGTACTACTAATGTTATGGATAAAAAGAAAAATGATGTCGATGGATCAAATTGGAGCCCGAGCCTCCCGCATCGAAAACAAGCATTGTGCTGCTTGGCATGACCTCTATTGGTAGACAATGAGCTGTGTGTGGGTGACAGAGGAGTACAAGCTGGCGCCGCGACGCTCGACCAGCCGGCGACTAGGATCGGCGCCACATTAGGGCTATCAAAAATATTTTATTTTATTATTTTTATTCAAGTAACTAACACTGAGAAGCACCAGTTCTGGCAATGGCTCGTTCCATAAGATTTTGTTATCAAAAGGCAGTCCTTCCTGGCATATAATCTACATAACTACTCACATTCAGCCCTGAAAGTAAGAGACTCCAGTGCAGGCAGCAGTTAGGAGGATTTCGTTATCCCGAAGCAGTCTTCTTCCTGGCAACGAAACCTTGACTTTTTTTTTGATTCGTCATTTCTTTTTATCTTAAAAAAATGTAGAATAAAATATATGGTTGCGTGTAGTACTTTGCAAATTACGCACAAGGTTAGATTATACGTCGGACAAATAGTTGAAGAACGTAGGAGCCTATTCTATGGCAGCCTCGTTAACCGCGCGTGTAGCCCCGACGATTTCCTTGATGAAGTATAACAGCAAGGGACCGTCAGAACTAAGCAGCAGTTGAAGGAAATCCTCCTAAGAAATTGTAGATACTCCTAGGTGACAACACAGAATGCGTCTCCTATTCTCATGGATGATGCACTCCATGAGAGACTGTCTCAATGTCTGTTGTATGCCTGGATGTCACGAACATGCATCGCAAGAAGAGAGGCCAAATCTTTTTGATGAAACCTTGACTTAGCGGACATGGAATCACTTGGCCGATGAAGTCGGAAGAACGAAGAACACATAAATAGATGGGGAATGATGCAACAGGGAGAGTCATTGCTGAGCGACTGCGGACAGCTTTTGGATCACATCTAAGGACGTGTCCCATGTGTTCGACTAGTTGCTCCAAAACCTTATGCTGGACAACATACAGAGTATCGATATCGGGAGTTTGACGTCACCAAGAGGAAGTTTTTTTTTATATATAAAGACACACAAAAGGCTTTGGTCCAACCAAGTGATCAGGACAATTCATGCTGGAAAATAATGTGTAATGATTACGTGCATATATTTAATGACGAGATTGCTGAAGAAGTTTTCATTAACCTGCTTCTTGAAAAGATTCTGACTGTGAGAGGAAACACAGATCCCGAGAGAGACCAAAGCCAGTCTGTTGTGTTAAATATGGAATTTGAGAAGCTGAGTCTACAATTTGAATCGTATAAGGATGCTCGTTTAGAGATTAGAATGACAATAACGGTAGTTCATAAACTACAAAAAAAAATATTTATAAATAATCGAAGAAAACGTTCTAAAAAAAATTCTATTTTCACCGAAAATATGTTTTTAAAACTCTAAAAGTGTGGTTTAAATGACGAGACTGAAACGTTTGATGTCTTCTTTAACAACTGTGCCCTTCGTATTCCAAGAAAGAGATTCCTTGCTGAATTTTGGTTCGCTTTGTAATTAAAGGTCAGTGTGCCACCAAGCATTGAAAAGTCGCCAAGAGTACTTCAGCATGAGGTGACTGGCGCTTGATACTTGGCAAAAGCCCAGGTTGGCTGACCAACTCTTGATATGTCCACCGCATAATACAAGTACACACTCCGTACAATCAATATGCAATATAACTAATAGTAATATAAAAAGCTTGTGAATAAATGTTGACTGATTGAATCATAAAAATAATAATATACATACTCTAAATGTATACTAAAAAGACTTCTATCGTTATATGATGTTAACAATGGTATATATACATCAAGTTTCGCGTATCTGTTCAGCCGGAAAATGGTCGTGTGGATAGCGTGGTGTGTAGAATAGAGCAAAGGTTGCAAGGCTCGTGGTTCGAATCCCGCGTCTGCCGATATTTTTTCTGAATGAATTGATGCATATAAAATTTGATGTATAATTGTATGTGTGTATTTAATTACTAATAATATGCAATATATCTGAAGTGTAACTGTGTTACTTTTCAATAAAGCTAGATAAAAAAGATGTGCAGAAAAATATTTTCAAGCTTATATTTGTAAGCTCCAGAATAAATATGGGAAGAACAAAAGTGTGGTTAATATTTTTTTGACGAAATAATAAAAACGTTTTTCCCACCCTTGTTTATGTAAGTCACAATCCCGCAGTCTGCCCTTATTTAACGAAAGGGGAGATATCAAAAAGCTGTTACAGAGGGAGAACTATGAGATACATCACTTTTTGTCAATTTACATCAAATTGTGAGCCTCTGATTACGACTTAAATATCATGTTATTCCTTATATATTTTTTTGATTATTTCTCTTTTATATCCGCTTCCTAGCCGGAGAATATATTTGCTACGTATTAATTATTAAAATGTATCCTTCCTGATGGATACAAACCTGGGAGCTTGATAAAATGGCAACTGAAGTATCCGAAGCATGTTTGGGCGTTTTTTCAGCAGTATTTTTCAGAAGTTTAAATAATTATGTCGATGATCCATAGGCAAAGCTCCAATAAATGACACGCGGTACCTTTCATGTGGTATCATTCACACTTTGTATTGAATTATACGTACAAGAATCGGAAAAATACAATATTTTACGATAAATAACTCCTTCATTCATGTTAACGTTAGTTTTATATTAAATAAAAACTCAAAAACATGAAAGTGATTTCATGTTCTATGAGGATTAAAAGTGACTCGTATTTTTCCGGTCGGAAAAAAATATTTTTTGGTCAAAACATATCATGAGATTATTATGATTTTGCATTATAATGTTCTACACAATTATATTAAGCTAAATTAACCTAACCTAACCTAATCTGACTAGCCTTATTAAATTTGTCTTGAATAAAAATAATAATTGATATAAATTCCGACCGTTTATTTTATTGCCAATATAAATGTGCAAATTATCCAAATATTATTGTTTCAAATTAACGTTTGACATTTGAAACTATCATAATCGTATTTTTTTATGTAAATACATACAGGAGAATACCGACAGATAGTGATAGTAATTCTGAAGTCTCATCTGTGGAATTTTATGACGCTTACCATGCTGCATATGACTTAGCACTGTATGTGGAGTGTTGATCCGCCAACGTCATAGACTACAGCCCGAGATTCACGCATCATCCTTATTATTACAGGAATTTGCTATGAATGGGTGGTCTTCACGGGACGACTTTCGTCTACCACCAATTTTAATTAATAGGCTATGACTGACATTTTACGTGTGAAGGATCAAATTCATACCAACTGGGGGTATTTACGAGCTCAGAAATCGATTAAAAATCATTTTTATTATAATCTCCGGGATCGAACCCACGACCTTTGGCTTACAAAGCAAACGCTACTTAAATACGAGTTGGGAGCAGGGATTGTAAATATAAAGACAATGGACTGCTGTAGTTTGGAAGATGTTGGAATTTCACCGCACTTTTTTCATCATTGGTGCCACGACGCTCAACCATGAAAGACTGTAAAAAACATCATTGTAATGATAAAATCACGACAATTCATGACACCGTCGGCGTTCTCGAAGAACGCCATCACGGGTGCCGTGCAATCACGTCGTAATGTAATAATCCCGAGTCCGAGTTAGTCGGTGGCAAGTCATGTAAAAGTTCACGGAGACGTCGGTCGCCCGGGGAGATTTCTAGGGAGCAATCAAGTGTGAAGCTAGCAAGGGAGCCGAGCCGCCGACCGCAGAACAAAATTGCGAACCGGAGATCCGAGCAAAAATAAACACGGCTCAACATCTTGTACACAAGATATCGCAAATTGTAATCACGTACTTAGATGTACGTGGCGTAATACATATAGACGCACTGGTGTAAAATTTCTATTCGAATACGTAAGTTTTAATGCAGATAATTTCTTTGAGATATTCTTTATGCATACAATACAAAATACGAATGAATGTTATTCTAAAACTTTAATGTTTATGTCTTCATCTTCTTTAGCCTCGCCATTTCCCCATGTCTGTCTATCCTGCACTGCATTCTCGGTCAAGCCCAGAGCTTTCAGATCCTTGTCGACAGTTGCAGTCCAGGTTGCCTGTGGTCTTCCAGGTCTTCTTCTCAGCGTGGGTATGTTGAGGGCTCTCTTCACCATGTGGTCCTCATCTCTCCGTGTCACATGCCCATACCATCTTAGGCGGTTTCCCCTTATCTTTTCAGGTATGGGGGCCACCCGAAATGAATCCCGAATATGCTCATACTTAAATGTTTATGTAATTCAACTCAAATATTATATTTTTTCATATTCATTCAATCCATGGTTTTAGGTGTTACGAATTTCATAATATCAATGAAATAAATTAAATATTATTGCACATACATTTTATTTGATGCGACATATTTTGGACTTTCGTGAAGCCATTTTCAAGGGAATTAAATGAGAAGTGAACGAGTTAATATAATGCAAGGTGTATGGAAGTAGGTTTGTGAAAGTAAATGTGTGTAGTATGTGAGGTGTGAGTTAAATATATAAAGGTAACCTTGTCGTATGCGGTATATCATATAAATCAAATTGTCGTATCCGGTCTACCATTTAAATCAAATTTCTTTTATTATTTTTTAATATAATAAATAAATAACCAAACCTAACCTAACCTTACCTAACCTAACCTAACTTTAGGTATGTGTGAATTAAAAATAACTAATCCTAACCTAACCTTAGGTTAGGTTAGGATTAGTTATTAATAAAGTTATGTTAGTTATTAATAAAAGAAATTTGATTTATTATTATAAATTAAAAATCTATGAATAATAGTATAAAAAAAATTTATAATTTAAGTTATGATGATTAGGTTATGCCAGAAACGTTAATCTTTTGTAGTGACACGTGTAAAAGTGGTTTATTTTCTTATCAAAACACATAAATATTGACTCAAGAGTGGTGTATTCAACATGTTCATTAGTTTATTAACAACATTTTATTTTTCATCGAATATTTAAGTAAATATGCACAAAATGGCATACACAAATGAAAATAAAAATATATTATTAAAATTGATCTATTGACCGTATTGCATGGTAACAAGCTATTTAAGGAACCTGCCGCGTAAATCTTATCAATTATAATTAGTCTGACTAAGAACTTAATAAAAAATAAATGGTATTTCTTAACGGACAGATTCATTTAAGCCACTTAATTTTCTTCCAAAAATCACACAACGGTCATTAATTCTGCTACAATACGCGAGGAATTCAGCGTTACTAACTTGTGCTTAAACCGTCAGCTGTTTCAATGTTTTCAACGTTTAAACCGTCAGTTGAAAAGTTTAAACGTAATTTTTTTTTTTGAAAAAGTCTTTGTTTTACTGACCTGCTCCTCACCATGCCCTCGCGAGACGGAGTAACACCTTTTTGAGAGAGTGGAGGATGTTAGTTAACAAAAAATAAAATAATTGGTTTTGGAAAGCAGATATTTGCGTAGATTACTTGGGGTACAGATAAAGCGACCTTCCGCACTACAGTCGATCAAGAAACGAAGGTGGACCTGGTTGTGACATTTAATTCAGATCCCGTAGTAGAGCATAAACTAAAACAGCATTTTTTTCAACCCCCTCTCTTTATTCTAGAATTGTATACAAAATGTACTCGTATATAGAGCTACGTGATGCAGACCTGACATGGGGTGAGGCAAGAACCACGGCAACAGAACTTTATGGCAGCCGTTTGTGACGTTCTTATTTTACAGTTAGGGGATCGGACATGGAAATGACGATGATGACAATGACCTAAAACACTAACCGAAAAAAACAGTCCAAGAAAACACTGACTGAGAAAGCGCTGACTTGTTGTATGCTTAAAAAACCATTAACTGAAAAATAATGACCTAATATACTATCCGAATAAGTACTGACAGTCACACACACTGGAATAATCAATGAGAGGGAGTTATAAACTTAAAAAAACACTCACTGAAACAATGAGGCTAATATTAACCGAGAAAGCAGTGACCTAAAATACTGACAGAAAACATCGACAAAAATCGATGAGATGTATCTATGCGTTTAAAATAAATTTCCTGAAAGCACTGATCAAAAACACTGGCATAAATTGATGACAGGTAGATGTGCGTTTGAAAAAACACTCACTAAAAACAATGACCGAGAAAACACTGACCAAAAACAGTGACCAAAAACACTGACTGAAAACACTGGCGTAAATCGATGATAGTTACGAGTAGTAAGTGGCCATGAACACTGGCAATGTGTTAATATCTCCCAGCGCTCGAAGCGATCTCCGAGAGGAAATTTATCGACCGGCCGCGTTGAGGCAATCAATCTTCTCGGACTTAGACTCTGTAAGTAATCCACTCGCATTTTTCGCCTCCTTAAGTCTTATCTCCGGCGCAGAGTGGCCGAGAGACCTCACGGCACGGCGCCGGCACGGAACCGGTCCGTAAGATGATAAAAAATTATAAAGCATTTGGCATTACGAAAGTAATAATAGAGTGCACGTCGGGCAGTGAAAACGTAAAGAATGTCGGGTATTTCGGGTCAACAGGTGAAGGGTGAAGATGTGACGGTGCATATCTCCGCCATCTTTGTCTCGGCGACTTTGTAACACGGTCATAAACGCTGAAACATTTTTTTTTATGTGGGAATCGTCGCTTAACTTGATGATAAAATAATTCCGTAAATAAAAAGGTATAACCAGGGGCACCTGAACGTTTTTCAGATTTATTATCAGTGCTCGTAATCATGTTGTTTTTTATTCGAATGCTGTGTTTTATTCCGGTGCAATTTTTTCCTCTGAATAAATTGCCAAAGACTACGCGCAACATTTCCATAGCATCCGCACTAAATTTCGTTTTTCACACAGAATTTGATCTGTTGCTTGGGATTATGTCACGACCTATCGTTCCCAGATAATTAAGCTAACCTAACCTAACCTAACCTAACCTAAAGCTCCGCAAGCAACTTGCCAAAACATTTGTTTGGAGCATCTTAATGTACGGCTGTGAGACATGGTACTTATCTGAAAGTAATAAAAAAAGAATAGAGGTATTTGAGATGTGGTCATAAAGAGGAGTTCTTGGAATTTCCTGGAGAGTCCACGTCACGAACAATGAGGTTCTCAGCATAATCAAAGAAGATAGGCACCTAGTAAGGACCATCTCAGAGAGGCGAGCCCGATGGATTGGTCACATCATGCGCCACAATAGTCTTCTTCACGACATTTCGGAGGAGATGGTTGAGGGTAAAAACTATGGAGGGCGCCCTAGACGGGAGTATTTGCAGCAAGTATTCGAGTACATGAATTGTAGCTCTTATGCTGAGCTGAAGAGGCTTGAGGAGGACCGAGAGGAATGGAGATTAAGATACAAGATTATGTTGCTGCAAACCAATCCACCGGATTGATACTACGAAGAAGAAACTAAGAATTTGTCTATTGATCGTAGAGTCCAGAGATCCATAGGTCTCGTTAACGAAATAACTTAGGTTAGGTTAGATTAGCGAGATATCCAGTGCACCAGTTATCCCGTGCACGATATTTCCCGTCCACCAGACGCTCAGTGCGCCTCACGTCGTTACCGATGAGTCGTTGAACGAATTGTCTGAGAACGAAATGCAGCGGAACCGTTTGGAATTGGCTAAAATCGCCACGGAGCAAAAACACGTTCCAACAAATGAATTTTCAAAAATTAATTAAAGATCCAAAATGACCGACCGTGTCAGCGGTGAGGGATATAAGTATCAATATAATGTAAAAAAAACGAATATAAGTAGCCTGCAAAAATTCAGAAGTAACTTTATATTTTGAACAGCCTTTGATTATATTTATTACATATTATTATTCAGTCAGCAATAAAATTGTCGCACCACCAAACATAAGATTTAAAGTCATATGCGCCGAAGAAATGCGTAAGGCAATCAACCAACCGTCCCACTGCTTGTATAATCAGATACCCCCAACACCCAGACTGAAGTCGCGAAGCAGCTTTCTTAAATCCACACAAATTCTTACATCCGGCCCTGAAAATGAGACTCCAACTCTGGCAACAAGTCGTATCAGAGAATTTCATTACTCCAAAGAAAGGCCTCCCAACTGGCAAGAACCTTGACTGGCGAACCTGGAAATCCCTAAACAGATTACCGGAGTTGGAGTTGGTAAAACAAAGGACAATCTCGAGCGCTGAGGAATGCTTCGGCAGGGAGAGTCACTATTGTGTGACTGTGGAGACTGCTAACCGCCTCACACCTAAGATCCTGCTTCATGTGCCCAACAAGCTGCTCATCTCAAGACCTAATGCTGGGCAACACACGGGCTATCGAAGAAGAAGCAATAAATTTAGAAAAAGTTTATAATTTTACAATAGTTTTTTTTTAATACTTATTACTGTACTGGTATCACTTATATAGTAGATTTTCGACAAACATCGAGGCCTCTCGTACAAAATATATTCGCATTATCATCTAATTATTTCTCCAGTGAAATCGCCATTTTCGTTTTAAAAAGAGAGAAAAAAGCCTGCAAGAAACCCAATTCTCCATCAACACCAAAAATAAAATCGTTATTAATAAAACAATTTCACGATTGCCTGTCTCTAGTGTGAGATAATATTACTACTTATATATTTTTTTGTTATAGCACTGTTTGATGTGGCAATTATTTATACATTACCGAACAGTCACGACCTTCGTTAAGTTCATTACATTATGCGATTATATATATTTTTTCGGTTGTGATGGTAATGATTATTGTAATTAAGCGACTGATGATGGTGATTGCGACGGCGGTTAATTGCTTCATTAGCAAAATCAAAAATGGTGTCTCGTTAATCGAAAATGACAGTAAAGTATCACGAACAATCGTGTTCTATGCGGATTTTGATTTCAGACCTGGCCAAAACGATCATTAGTCTACCCAATTCACGACACGATATGGAATTTTTAACGACACAACTCTAAAGAAGTACTTTGTCATTCTTTTTAAGGTTAAGCTTTAACAGCAAATACTATCATATTCTGTTTAGACTGTTAAATCTTTTTAACCCTTTCGCATCGGTTGCCGTTCAAGATTCTCCGACCGTTGACATCGGGTGCAGTGATATATCGTTTTGCTACTTTCAGTACTCATTGTGACATCTAGGGTAGGAACTTGGAACTGCAGTGATTCTCTTTATCCACCTACATGTATTCTTTACAGGAATCTGTAAAGCCATGTAAATAAATATCGTTAGGTTTCGTCACAGCAGCGATTTTTTCTGTAAACCACATGTGTCAATGCCACCACATGTATGGAGTTACATAATGAACGTTTGTTAAATATAATAGCTTTTTATGCATCATCTGATAGCTAAAGAATACAAGAATCAATGTGATATATGAAAATAGGTCAGATAAGTATATTTATGCATCAAATACTAGTTTTAACCAAAAAAAAATGGTTTGAAAAATTTACGCCGTATTGACAGTATAATTTGTATTCCACCGAGCCGTAACTAAAGGGTTAAAAGGGACGTTAAAGGTTAGACTAATTAAACATTTGTATATGGTATCCTCACTTCTTTGAATTTCTTCGCTCTCTATTGAAAATTACTAGTTCGTCAAATAAATAATGGAACACTGTTAAACTCTAATCCTTGGAACACATAAGGTTGGTTTACTTAGTCTTTTTTACTTTTAATACCATGACCACCGGTCCTCTGAACTCAAATAATTAATTCCTCTTACACCCACTTGCAAAAAAAAACTTCCAGTTATGTTCTCCTGCGTGCGATTTCATAAAAAACGTAACAAAAGCGATGAAACAACATCTTGCATCATAAATTCAGTTTAAACAAATCCCGTTCTGAAAGCGATTCCATTGCCGCTCACCATTGCTCGGTAAGAGTGCATTTAAATGAGTGTAATTTTAATGGAGCTTGATAAGCAATGTGTGTGCTCTCCTTGGGTCGTATCTCTCCGGTCTGGTTTGACTGCAGCGTTAATAAATCCACGAAAAGCCGAGAGTTATGCGGTCAGCGAGACGGCGGTCACCTGCGGATTAATGCCCGCGGCGCCGCCGCGACCAAGTGGCGCTAGCCGAGCACGTAATAACACACTACGCCGGGGAGCGCGATCTGCAGATCGCGTGCCAAAGAATGACCGAATGAAGAAAACCGATCTTAGTCTATATCGCTGAGAGTTCAATGCTTCTCCCTAGCCGAAAATCGCTTCCTGCGTGGGAACGCTGCAGAATCTTTCAACTATATAATCTAAGCAAAGTGTCGCCTATATTGTGCATGTATTACACACATTTATGCTGCTGCATATCTTCGCACCTCATAAAAAGTAAATGGAATAGCTTTTTAAAACAGGTGATTGCGTCAAATTCTCGACGTAAAGCTTTGTGACAAGTTGAGGCAGCGGACAACCTTCCGTACCCCGAAACTCTTCCTAAATAGTATACGATGGTGTGATTTTTCTTTTGTTGAATAATAAACAAAATTTTTTTTTTGTTAAAAAAATTATCTATAATTCTTACTTATGTGCATTTTGATGTAAATGTTTATTGTTTTTTAATGGCCTTTGTAATTATACATATTATTTTGTTGTGACATCAATGAATTCCCTTATACATTAATGATTTCCAAAACACATATACCCATCACACGATTCATATTCACCTTTTCACTCACTCTTTGCTTTATATAGAGCCAACGCTCACTTTACTAACTGACTTGAAAATGGCCATTCGACGTGGCTGAAACATGTCGTCAAAAAATATATTGTGGAATAAATTCTAAAAATTATTTTATTTATATCTGATATTATGGAATTCCACCAAGAAATATCGAAATCTTCTTAGTACATTTTATGAATAGTTCCGACGGACTTCAAGTTCAGTGAGAGCCCGAGAACATGATGAAAATGCAGTTTTAGCATAGTTTATGTTATTCTGCGGCATCTTAAGTACATGTCCAAGCCAGGTCATCTTTAGTATCTTGACAGACTGTTGTAAGGAAAGCTGCGTTTCGCTTTCTTACTTCGTCATTCTTCAAAAAGCCTAACCATCGTACCGGTATTCTACGCAGGTACTGCTTTCAAAACTAACTATGCGGATGCATTGGTTTTTGGTGAGATGCAGATCGGCTGTTCACTAGCGCAGGGAGAACTATTGATATGGCGGTGAGTTACATAAAACTCAGTGTGCAGGTCACAGAGTGAAAGCGTTGGTCTGCAGCAGGTTGCGAGGAGGAAAGCTTTGGAAACGTATTTGAATTCCTGCTGCGTAAGCATCATAACATTTTTTATTTATTCAGCCGGCGGGTGTAGCAATCCAAAGGTCGTGGGTTCGATCCCCGACGGAGACTAAAAAAAAAAGTTTTTAATCGATTTTTGAGTTCTAAATACCCCCGGTTTGAGTGAATTTGATCCCTCACCTGCAAAATGCCAGTCATAGCATATTAATCAAAATTGGTGGTAGACAATAGTCGTCCCGTGAAGACTACCCATTCACAGCAAATTCCTGTAATAATAAAGGATGATGCGTGAATCTTTGGCTGTAGTCTATGACGTAGGCGGATCAACACTGCGCATGCAGCGTTTGTCCATATGCAGCATGGTAAGCGTCATAGAATTCCACAGATGAGACTTCAGAATTGTTATCACCATCTATTGGTATTCTTCTGTATGTGTTTACATAAAAATAAAAAATAAAAAATAATATGCTGTATATAAAGTCGTTGCCGATCTCTGCATTAATACATTAAACATATACTAAAAGCATTGCGGTCAAAAGCTCTTGCATATGTGCGAGTTGCGAGTTGCGAGTTGCGAGTTACGAGTATCGTTATTCGTTCAGCAAAAGAATGCTGCAGAACGGTAAAAGTCCGGCCTGGAGGGAGAGGATCGTGATAGCGCACGAGCGAGGTGCGGGGCAGGGCACACCAACACCTCCAATATGCATAACAAATCACTAATTAGTGATTATCATAATATCATTTATATACCACAACATTAATTTTTCATATAAATATACCATACTAGCCTATTCCTTCCACCCTGATGCATAAGGCGTCGGATTATTTGACACCAGTGATTTTTTTTTTAATTTGTAGTAGAATAATTATTTCATCTATATTTTATATGGCACTTCGAGTGACAAATGACTGTGTGTCTCACAAGTCGAAACAATAATAAAATGAACTATATTATCAAATATACTGTAGTACTATTTTAAGCAACGGGTTTTCGATACATTTTTTAGGCAACAGGCTTACTGAAACCTGTGGCCTCTTTAGAATACTGTATACAGTGGTTCCTTGAAATACGAGTGCCTGTACATACGAGTTTTTTGAGATACGAGCCGTCAAGCGAGCGATTTTTTGCTATGAAATGTGAACAAAATTTGAGATACGAGCAATCGGCTTAGTGGATCAGCCGGTTGCACACGAGCCGCGCGACACGCTTTCCCGCGTGAATCCCCCGGCCACGATCAGAGAATCGGTGTGCTCTCGCTGTCAAAGCATCTTTGTTAAGTTTTTATCGCATTTTGTGACTTTTGTACATTTGCATTAAAATACGAGTAATTTGAAATACGAGGAAGGTTGCGGAACGAATTAAACTCGTTTGTCGAGATACCAATGTATATTGAATCCTTATATTAATCTAAGAGCGATGTTAGATTCTCCAAAATACCGATCAAAATAAAATGTATTGTATATTATGTAATATATTCTTGTCATATTAAAGTTAATAGTTAATGCATAATCTTTAATAATACTATAAGTATAATAAATAAGTTTACATAAATGAAAATCTGAGAAGGCTTCGTTGACAGAGAAACTGCAGTCTTCATGTATGTGAGTAAACTCGATACATATTAAATCAAGGTACAAAAATATTTATTCATTAAAATATATTTATTAAATGGAACTCACAGATAATGCTAAGAATATTACAATTAGGAAAAGTACACAATCGCTTAAGCCAAATAAAAAAAAATCGCATATCAACTTACCTATTCGCCATTTTGCTGCAGCAGTACCGCAAATTATCCATTAAAGATGCAAATATCCACACTGATATTTAATATTTATCCTCAAATAATATATTGTTACCTGAAACAATGAAAAAACAATGTCAGTACAACTTGAAATGACATTAAATTATTCTCGTCGTCCTGGAAGGCCGTGAAAAACATTACACGGAATGTTGTCAGGATGTTAAAGGAGAAGGTTCGGGATAAATTCGTGACAACAATATCTTCCAGCAAAGGTGAGGGTATAACAATAATGTTGATATTAAAATATGTAGTGCAAGATACATTTTTACTTATACTGAAGAATTCTCGGAATTTCCTGGAGAGAGCACGTCACGAACAATGTCTCACAGCCGTACGTAAATTGATGTATGTCTGTGAGACATGGTGCTTATCTGAAAGTAATAAAAAAAGACTTTGAGATGTGGTCTTACAGAAAATTCTCAGAATTTCCTGGAGAGACCACGTCACGAACTATGAGGTTCTCAGCATAATTAAGGAAGAAAGGCACCTAGTAAGAACCATCTCAGAGAGGCGAGCCCGATGGATCGGTCACGTCATGCGCCACGATGGTCTTCTTCGCGACATTGTGGAAGGGATGGTTGAGGGTAGAAGCTGCAGAGGGCGACCTAGACGGGAGTATTTGCAGCAAGTGTTCGAGGACGTGAGTTGTAGCTCTTATGCTGAGCTGAAGAGGATTGCAGAGGATCGAGAGGAGTGGAGATCGAGATGCAAGAATTTGGTGGTGCAAACCAATCCACCGGATTGATATTACGAAAAAGAAGAATCAAAACATTTAATGTACCATATATGGCGTGTACAGTGAAATATGTCCATGTTCTTGGTATCCTCTGGTTTAGTCGACCATGGATTTTAGTGACGCAAGCACTGAGAGCGGCTTGGCCCAACAAGTGCTGATGCTCAGCAGCCGGCTGATGAGAGCCAAGAACCAACATTTGCATAATATGCATTCGCTAAGGTACTCTAAGGGTATAAGATGATTACTATCTAGAAGTACAGCGATGAGAGAATGATGATGTACAACGAATGCTAAGCAAAATTATGATTACAATGATAGGTGTAAGTGTATACCCATTAAAAATGAAGAATAGGATGAAGCAGACAATCAAAATCGATCAAATCACTGCTTGCTGCGATTAATAACGTTCTCTATGTTTGAGATTTAATCTGAATGCTTTTATTTACATATATCCGTTGCATATATATTAAGCATATGATAACCACAAGTTGCCGACAGTCAGTTCTGTTAACCCTTTCGCATCGGTTGTCGGCATATGCCGTCATAAGATTCCCCGACCGTTAACATCGTTTGACGTGATATAACGTTTTGCTACATTCTTAGAATAGTTTTTTATGCATCATCTCATATCTAAAGGATACAAGTACCAATGTGATATATGAAAATAGACCAGATAAGTACATTTATGCTTCAAATAGAAGTTTTATAATTGACTGTATAATTTGTATTCAAACCGAGATGTAATGCAAGGGTTAACTGCAATTTAATTCAATACATATAGCGTCGGACTGATCAACCAATCTGTTTGAATATTTTGATTAGAAAATCATTCAAAATATGACTTGGCTATTTCAACTCGGATACCTTCTAATCAATTTCCGGGTCCTGCTATGAAGGTCGCCAAGAATCAAGCATGTTCCCAGGTGGAATTTCGCGTATAGATAATGGCAACTGACAGAACTGAGTATCGGCAATTTGTGGTCGCAATATGCTCCAAACATACTTGTATTAGAGATATGGGAAGAAATAAAAGTAACTTATGCTTATAAATGTAGTGAAGAAAATTTAGCATGTTCCCTAAATAGTTAACTAAATAAATTATGTTTACTATCAATTATTTTTGCAAAATATGAAACTCATAAAAAATGATAATAAATATCAATTTTTTAAATGAATATTCAGTAATCGTGCTTTATTTTCTTCAGTAAAGTAATGTGAAAATCCATAGTTTGGTTATGACATCCATGACAATTTTGTTTGCATATCATTAACTATGCATAAATGCCGGTCTATTGCTTAATGCCCTTTGAGAGAGTCTCCTTCCACTTAGTACAGCGTTTCATCATTCTTATTTAGAACTCATTGCAATCCAGCGTCAATTGTAAAGACTTCGACAATTTTTCACAGCACTTGCCTATTGCATTACGAAACTAGCTCGTCAAGAATATAAACGAAACGAATGGTCGCGAACAATATTTCATACAATTTTTATTTTTGCGCATTTTCCGTCATTAATTATTTTTTTTCATATAAATACTTGGCAATAATCAAAATTTAATTATAATTTTAAAAAAAACTAACAATAATCTGAATGGAACATCTTCAAAAACACTTCCAATTGGTTGGAAAACTTTAATTTAGTGGTTCCGATCAGTGCTAAGGATTTAATTAATTTGCCGGGTATAGCTCAATAGTCAAAGCGTTTGCTTTGCAAGCCAAAGGTCGTAAGTTCAATCCTAGATGGAGTTTAAGAAAATGTTTTTTTTAATCGATTTCTGAGCTCTAAAATACCCCCTCGGTTGGTGTGAATTTGATCCCTCAACCGTAAAATGCCAGTCGTAGCCTATTAATTAAAATTGGTGGTAAACGAAAGTCATCCCGTTAAGACCAACCATTCATAGTAATTTCCTGTAATAATAAGGATAATGCGTGAATCTCGGGTTGTAGTCAACGACTTTGGCGGATCAACACTCCACATACAGCGCTTAGCCATATGCAGCATGGTGAGCGTCATAGATTCCACAGATGAGTCCCCAGAATCACTATCACCATCAGTCGGTATTCTCCTGTATGTGTTCACATAATAAAAAAAAATATATAAAAAACATTGGTTTTTATCATCAATGATGGATCAGCATTGATGATAGGGATAAAGAATCAAACACTTGATGACTCAATAAACATATCGATGTATGAAATTCTGGGAATTTATACTGTCAATTTTATCGTGTTTAATTATAAGTTTTTGATATGTCGATGATGGTATTTTGTACAGTAAATTGACAGGTGGTTTTATAACTAATATGTTTTGTATTCCACTCCGAACAGCTAGATAGACACTCATGATCATAATTTATGTACTTCCCCGTGTTGAAGCACACTACAGTTGTGTGCACAAATCAAAACAACGAAAACCCGACTATTTTTTTCTGTCAGAAGCGAATCTAATCTGTAAAAAGCTAAAGCAATTGTAGCTTTTAATAATGGCACGATTACGCGGTCAGTGATTTTATATGACAATAAGTTTCAAATGTTTTTTTAGCTCTATGCCATATATTTTTACTCTTCTTCTTCGTGTCAGCGACGTCAAATTATTTTTGCCCAGTATCCGGCAACATCGATAGCCCGTGTGTTGCCCAGCATTAGATCTTGAGATGTGCAGCTTGTTAGGCACATGGAGCAAGATCTTAGGTGTGAGGTGGTCTGCAAGTCTCCAGAGTCACACAATAGTGACTTTCCCTACCGAAGCATTTTCCGCCGCTCGAAGTTGTCATTTGTTTTACCAACTCCGGTTCTTAATCTGTTCAGGGATTTCCAGGTTCGCCAGTCAAGGTTCTTGACAGTTGGGAGGCCTTCCCTTGGAATAATGAAATCCTCTGATGCGACTTGTTGCCAGAGCTAGAGTCTCTCATTTTCAGGGCCGGATGTGAGAGTTTGTGTGGATCTCAGAAAGAATCTATCTGATTGGACAAGCAAGTGACGACTCTGCATGCATCATTAAGGGCAGTATCCACTCGATTACAATGGGCTGATCGACCCCTGCTATAGAGCTCGTTGGGATATGTTTGTGGAGTATGCACCCCCAAGAAATGAATAAGAATTGAGGAGAAGTAGATAAAAATATGTTATTATTTTAAGCATCAGTCACATTTGAGTACCATCAATATCATTCAGAATTTATTTTGTGGAACTTATTGTATTCAGACTGGACTAGAACGTGAAGTTAACTGCTAGTCCCAGATATTGCGATTAAAAAATAAAACAAGCAAATAAAACAACTATAAAAATAATTAAAGTAAAAATCAAAATAAAGTGAAGCACTGCCTACGTAATCGTTGCTTTATTTAATAACTTTTTTGTACCGGCACTTACGTTGCGGCCAAAAAACACAAGCCTTTGAAGATAATGTTGCCGTAATGAAAATAAAAATGGCCGCGTCTGTACCACATACTTATTGGCACGCCATTTTTTATTCGTCTATGCAGGATGTTTACATCTGCCGCCATTTTCCATTGTGCCACAGACAAAATTCATTGTGTTGCCATGCCGTCGAAACGGATGTTGTCAGACATTCACGTACCACAGACAATGTAATTTGCTATTAAGTACCTACCTCTTTAATTGGGTGTTTTTATTATTTCATAAAAAAACACTCTCGCGGAAATAATTCGTTTTCGCATGACTAACTTATTACTCACTTACTATTCTTGCATATAATGGCCGGTCCCACATGCATGCGGGATTCATATTTGATTAGAAATTTTGCGTATTGTTACGGTTCTTTCCCACGGACGTCCAGTCTTTGCAGGATCGGTTTTTTACTGGATACCGCAAAAATCTTACCTGTGTTCACACATAGATGTTTGCATTCTGTTTTTTACGAGATAGCATTGGCAGTTGGAGAAGAAAATTCAGACGCAATGGACGTGAATACTCTTCTGATATTATACTGGTGCTTTCGCCGCCGAAAGCAATGCAAAAAAATAAGATTGTGGGTTCACCCGATCCTAAAAATACGATCGAGATTCGGAAAATTTCGTAATCTCATGGGTGATTTGAGAAAGAATGAATCCAAATTTTTTGACTACTTCAGAATGTCCATGGCCACGTTTGACAAGCTTTTAGAAAAAGTGGAGAATAATATAAAAAAACAGGATACAAATGTGAGAAAATGCATAATGTCTGAAGAAAAGTTAGCAATATGTTTGAGGTTAAGAATAAAGTAAAAAACCTTATGCAGGATGATAGTGGAAACACTTCCATAAAACTATGTAAGTAACTAAACTGGATACCGCTTTAGTGTTTGGATTTTCATATTTCTGTATCTGAGCGTAATAGACGCAGCACGAGATTATTATAAACCGCGATTGAAAAAAAAAACGGAAGTTGAATACTCTATAATTATTTACACATAAGTTTAGGGTCAAATTAAGAAAGTCTGAGTACATAAGGCTGAATGCATAAATAAGGTTTTTGGACTTCAGTTAGGGGAGAGGATATGGATATTATGATGACGATGTGAATCTAAAGGGAACCGTAAGTTCTTTCAGATTTTTTAAGATGCTTACAAATCATCATATACTTATAATAAGGCTAGTATTTGACTGAACGGTATAATAAAGGCTGAACCCAAACAAGTTGTATGGGCATTATACAATGGATAGTAACCGCTTAATCCGCTAAACCGGTTAGGCCCCCCGCGATGTGAACCTGTGACCTGGGCATAGAAGGAAGCAACAGGTGGACCACGGAGCTACCGGTCGGCTCAACTAACTGGCTTAGTCATATAATAGTGGCAGGTAAAAATCTGAGGCATAATTGAGGTAGACAAAGTGATATCCAGGTGATAGGGGGATTAATAAAGAAAGTTTACAGAGCACTGTAGATAATATCAATAGGTTATTGGTCAGGCCGATAATCTGCGGTAGGTTTTATATCAATTAAGGTACACAATGTGCTGAATGGATGCTAGTGAAATCAATAGATAATATTTTCGTATCTATAAAATAAGATTAGAGTATTGAAAAATATTCAAATTAAAAATTAAAAATCCATTTTATATAATAGGTTTTGAATCTGTGAGTAGTATTTCATTATATATATTATTAGACAGAAATAAATAATCATTATGAATTGTGTTGTATTTTTATATATTTAAAAAATATTTAAATTTACAATCTATAAATCTGTGATTGATTTGTGAACTATAGAATGAAAGAACAAATACATGAAAAAAAGCATTTTTTTAAATATTTATTTAAGCTTTGTTTAGTCTAGCAAAAAAAAAAAAGATTTATTTTTATTCAATAATAAACGACACATTTATTTATCACCGTGCTGTCATGTCAATAAGTAAAATATTATTCTTTTGTACCAATTTTTAAATTGTAAAAATAATTATGTTTTATATTTGTATAGTGTGTAAAAAATAAAGATAAATTTATCATTTCTGACATAAATATGTCGGCATTAAATTTATTGACTTCGCAAATTGCACGTCGTTAAATAAATATTTATATAATTATGATTATTGGAATAAACTATACATAAATAATTCATAATTTATATTCAATAACGAGCACAAGCCGACCATGGGACAGCGCACGATCTATGGGTTTTGTATATATTTCTATGGCTTAGCGCTACTTAATCTTTTTTCGATGGTGACCCTCAGTGCCGGCGGGTATGGCTTCGAGGTAAAACATTTGCTTATCATACTAAAGATCGTGTGTGAGATCTCCGGCCAATATTTAAATCGAAACGCAGAAGCCCGATGACTTGAAGAGAGCTATAGTATCCATCACATACTTTGAGTGATTTGTTAATCATCATCATCGGCCTGTGTCCGTCCACTGTTGAACGTAGGCCTCCCGCATGAGTCTCCATCCTCTTCGATCCTCCGCCTTCCGCATCCAGGTCACTCCCGATTTGTTAATATGATTATTTAAAAGATATGGTATGATTAGCCCGATGTTTTCGAGGCCTGAATTTGATTCTAAGGAATCTAAACAGCGATACGCGGTAAACTATAGGCGGTGACCCATCGAAGTTGTGGTTCGCGTTCAATGTTGCTCAACTTCGGTGAAGTATCGAGAACAGCATTAACCATGTGACATAGACACGTATATTTTACTCATTCCATATCTGCTTCATATCTAGAACATAACAAATTGCCGCCACTCAGTTCTGTCAGTTACCGAAGATCCAACTGGGAACATATAGAGTTCCTGACGACCTCTTGGGCAAGTCCGAGGACTTAAGGAGGCGGCAGCTCGTAGTATCCTAGGCATATCATTGATTGTGATAAATTAATAAGTTTTTTTTAAGGAGATTGAATGATCCTCTATGCTCCCAGAGGCGAAAATGCGGCTTAATGCATCCAAGTAGTGGTCCTCGTCAAATGTTGCTTCACTTGGTAAACTAACGAGAAGCGCGCTCGCGATGTCCCATTGTCACTGAACATAGCTATGCTAAGCAAACTTAATTCCACGATATTCCTCGTGTTTGTATAAAAAAGATAAAATTAATGCATTTTCTACGCGAGCCAAAGTATTGCATTTTCTTGTATCGCAATAGCAGATCGAATGCCGCGATACGAACAGAATTTCGCCTATAAATTATCTGCACTGACTTGCATGGTCTGCATACATTACTGGCAGACAGGCTCGAGTACAACTACACGGAGGATGCACTGCAGAATGAAAGTGCACGTTCAATTTTTTCATTAATTGGCTACGCTAATAGCGAAACTTGGTAATGAGTTATACGACCTGTAGCGAGACGATATCGTCGTCTAATATATTAAAAGCAGGTTGCACTGGATTGATCGCAAGAACCAGTATAAAAGAAGACTTTCTAATGTTTAGCGACAAATTAAAGTATACCATTTTTAAAAACAGGTTATTATTTTGAAGGTCTTAGAAGATGGATGGCAAAGAAGATGGCTTGGGACGAGGCAAGGTTTATGGCAGCTCATATGTATGTACAGTAGGTGTGTAATGGTAGTGAAAAAGGAAGAAAAGGAACATAAAGATTAATCATGTTGCAAAAATCAATGTAGCAATGCTGGAGAGTGCTGACTATACTCAAGAAAATTTAGCAGAATTCATATCTAATTAAGTATTAAATTTCTGAAAGTAGTACAAGCTATTAATTATTTGTGGCAAACGTGTGAAAATATATAAATTTTAACAAACATCAAATAGTTAGAAAAATACTCATAGATCATGCATATATTTTCTTGAATATAAGAGTAGAGCAAGTAATCATTAATTTGATTTTTTGATCAGTGTCTGGAAATTTCCGTTGAAATTTAACACGTTTAACGCCATGTAGGTCACCGGTGACCTACGCACATAATAACAAGCAAAATTAGTTTTTAGAAAAATATTAATCTTTATTTATAAAGCTAATATATGTATACATAATATACAATATATATTTTTTAACGGCGCATGTATATATTTTCTTAAAAAGTACTATGGCATTAAACGTTGTTGGTTTTGGAATTTGATTTTTGTGAGATTTTCATATTTTTCTGGTCTTTTCAAGTGTAAATCAATTAAAGAGCTTCCATTTTATTTTCTGTGTATAAATATTTGTTAAATGTACTCGTAATTAGCAGATATTTAAACTAGGTAAAACTAAGCGAAGAACATGTAGTCGAGAGGAAATTTAGCAAACAGATTACATCCAATCAGTTATTACATTCTGATATATATTTTTTTGAATTAAGTAATAATAAAAAACAATTGAAACATTAATTAATTCAAAATATAAAACGAAATCTCTTTATACTGCGTTAAACAAATAGACGGTTAGGCTGATTCATATAGTGCTTAAGTGCACTGAGGATGAATTTTCCGTCGAAAGTGCACTAAGATTAAGGCTATAATTAATTGTTATTGCGGTTGCGGCTAGTCTTGCCGCCGCTGTGATGACCTCGACGACTGCGTGATGAGTCCAATTAACGACAATATAAGTTCAGTCGAGATAAGAGCTAAGACAATGCACTCATAATTATTGCATCGTTGAACCAAATTATAACAATTTATAAAAAAAAACTTTTTATCTCATAAAACTTGTAAAGTATTGCTGAAATGATAATTGTACGAGTATGTAGTCTAGTTTTACGGCTGTAATACAAGCATCTCACCAATAGTCAATGTACGAGTTGCTTTACATACAATGGATTTTGAAAGGAGAAGCCTGCGTAGCATACTGAGGGTACTATAGTTGAGTTGAGGGAATGGATAAGACAGCTTTACTACAGTTGGTCAAGAGACGGAAGAGGACCTGGCTGGGACACGTACTTCGGATGCCGTATACAAACATAAGAAGAAGGTGCCTTTTTTTCAGGCTTCCAGTTTCACGTCGTCCCAAAAAGCCTTCAGGAACTATATATATAATGTTCTAAGGAAAAGCTTATATGATATGAGGCGAAAATCATGGCGACTGACGTCAGATTATGACGGCCATATTTCCCAGCCAGTTTCACCTTCGTCTCTTGACCCACTGTAGTATGGAAGGCTACCTTGTTCGCTTTCTTCTCTCATCATACCTCTCAATGTCGAACCATTTTACAACCAGTATTCTAGTCAAGCATCTGTTTTCAAAAACCGATTATACGGCAGCTTTGCTGAGATGCTAATATTCGCAGCCGTAAAGAAAAATGAGCACGAAACAGGCGTTGTACACTCGAAACTTTGTTTTGATGGAGCAAAGCTTCGAGTTCCAGAATTTGCGTAAGGAATTAAATATCATCATCAACATATCCACAATTTTAACTGGAGCATATGGTCAAAACGAGCTGCCACCACTAAACTGTCAGCCGCTCTAGTCTTCGCCTCATCCCATGTCAGCTCTGCCTCCCGCAGCTCCACCGAGTACGTTTTGTGTATATTTGCTGGCGGGCAAATTAAACATTAAAAATTAAAAAAAAAAACTTTTATTTCACCACATGAGTGTCGTTCACGTGATACTTCGAAAAGTTGTCGAGCTCGCTTCTATTGTGCTTCCATAGTTAAGGAAGCAAATAAAAATGTAACATGTTTTGAACAAAGGATTGAAGCACTTAATTGTGTCACGTTTTTGCTTAAGCCACGGAGCCGGCGGGAAGGCATTAAGGCTTAAGACAGGAAGTGCAAAAAGCCTCGATGTACGGTGGCGGATGTAGAGGACCGTCGCCAGGAGGAATGTAGAGGAAGAAGTGGTCTGCCGCTAATGATCCGGTCCATACGTCAGGGGCCACGAGTTCATAAACTACTCGAGATGACATCACAATGGCGACTAGAGAAAGCAGCGACCAATCAAAATACCATTAATACTCGTAACCGGTGAATGGTTGCGAGTTCTATGACGCAAAATGTTGAGCTGGTTATAATTGCAATATGTGGCAATGAAGAAATGAAGAGTGCAAGAGAGTTTCAGATTACAATGAATTTTGAATAGTTTAAAGCTACTAATTTTTAATTAAAACACATATATTTAATAGTATATAATATTTTAATACATTAAAATAACTCAAACTCAGTAATTTTATATTACTTTTTAAATTGAAAACAAAAATTTAGTATTATACAATAGCTTAATACATTAAAATGACAAATACCCAGTAAATTTATAACTATGTAATGCCTTTTTCAAATTAAAAACAAAAATGATCCATTAGGAAAACCACATACCCATTAATTTTATAATGTCTTTTTTCAATTGTTTTACCCGCACACATATATAACCTGTAAATATGTGTATAGGAACTAATTAACTATCCATGCCTATATAAGCCAATGCCTGTTTTTATTTTTTCATTATTGAAGATGGTCTTCAGGAAGGCCGAAACATGTAATCGTTAAAATAAATTGTGAATCAAAACTAAATATTTTTAATTTATTAATTTTTTAATTAAAATTAATTCTTATATTACAAATTTTGTTCACTTAGTTTTTTCTACCGTTATTAAAATAGCTAAAGCTTCTTTATGGTTTTATGTATGTCGACCAATAACTATGAGTTTCAAATTCGTTTCTTAATTCTATCGGTAATCTCGGAATGCTATTGCACTATCTGTGTATCCTCTTTCATTCTATCTGGATCTTTTTAAGAGATATATCAATGTACACCTACAATCTCCAAAAACCACACACACAAAAATATCTTCCATACGCAGCGACCAGCCATCCTGGCTGAAAGTCGTATAGCTCAATGGTCTCAATTGTTTGTAGTCTCCTGCGTGCGTTTTCGTAAAAAATATCAAGAAATCAATGATCTTAAATATGAAATAATTATAAATATATGTCTTCTTCAATCTGAATTTGAAAAAGTAGGGATTATTTGACATTAGTTCGCTCAGTCTTGATGCGGCTATTATCTTAGATATAATGTGTCTCGCGTGTTTGTTGAGCCACCTGTCTTTTCGAGAATTGCAATTTTATAAGATATTGTTAGTGCGCGAGTGAAGTCAGCTTGTGCGGTAATAAATGCTGGTGAATGCATTATCGCTGCAATCGGTCGCTTGTTAACGATTCTCTCATGCAAAAGAGAAATTTGCATCTAACCCTTGAATAACTGCACAATTCACTCATAAAATGAGTTAATATCAGTTAACACTTAACACACAAGCCGATGTTATGAAATTCTTTCAACCAAAAGCCTGCCGCGTTGCTACGCGTCATTAAAAAAAATATGTACAAGAATACAAAAAATGGTAGCATCTCATTGTAACGTATGAATAACTAATATTATAAGTTTTAATATTTGCTGACGGCCTTAGTTTTGTGGAATTAGAAATGTAATATACGTGATTATAATTTTATGATGATCGGTTGTAAGGTGTGGCAGTCAATAGGGAGCATATACATATTAACATATATTTTGTTATTTTTTTATATTTTTAGTATTTTGAGTTCCATTTCTAATAAATATTGATATCAGCTTGATATAGCTCTTTTAGACTGATGCCGTAAAGCCTTTAAATATTACACGGCGTTTGCATACGCCCATTTTATTTGTTATGACAGTTGCTCCATTTCATGTTGATGCAACTGTGATCTTTTATTTGCTTTTTTGCCGCGATTATTGGCGGCGCTGCATGGCACGGTGTTTCGACAGTCGTCAGTCAAGCCCCGTTCAATCGAGACGGAATTAACGTCATGTTACAATCGAACGGGGAAGTCAAGTCTTTATCGGAAATCAATTCTAATTGTCCTGCTAAACCAATTTATTTGTGTTGTTAATCTGCTCCTGCATCCTTTCTCCACGCGACCACGTGACGAACCCGTGACTTATCGTCTTTTTAAAGACGGGGATGTCAATATATACTCATATATAAAATTACGGGGTTAAAGTTAAGCAGCTGTAGTGTTATGTAGTTTATACTCTTCTGCGGCATCCGAAGTAGATATCCCAGCAAGTTCCACCTTCGTCACTTGACCAACTGTAGTATGGAAGGCTGCCTTGTTCGCATCCTTACCTCATCATTCATAGTCAAATACCCCTAGTAGGTATTTAATATAAAAACCTAGTATGCAGCTGCATTGGCTTGAGATGAGATGCAAAGATTTTTAGCCGTAAAAAATAATGGATACGATAAAAGGTGTTTATATATATTTTTATTTACTTATCAACAAATGTCGATTTTAAGACGTTTCTCGTAGAATATGTATATAAATTATTGCATACATTCTGCAAAAATTGGTTAACTACTTCATAATGTCGTGGATCGTGATGCTACAGCAGAAGCAGCTGCCCCAGGGTTTGCAGCGACCTGGCGCCTACCGCTTGTCTCCGCGGTTTCCTCCACCAGCCCACTGATCAACTCCAACACCAGTAATTGCAAAATCCTTGGCTGCGACCAAACTATGCATGTTGTAGTCTGATATGCATCTCAGGACCGTCCAAACCGAACGAAGCTGGTTGCCTAGAAGCCAGTCACAAACACGACCGCTTTAGTCTAGACTCTAGAGCTAGAACGCTAGCCAACCATGATAAAGGTGGTGGGTTCGATTGCCAAGATGCTTAAGATATTAAATAATATTAATTACATATCTCATTCGTCATACTGTGGTTTTTAAGCGTTGCTCCTCGAAACAATTTGAGTAGACATTTTACATGCGAAACACAGCATTGCTCCCAATTTTAGGCAACGCATTAAATTGTACCTGAAAACCTTTCAGTGCCGGTTTTAGAAGGTGGCCCAGGGCGTCGAATGAGCTAGAGGCGCCAAGGGCAATATATCTAATATTTTTATTTAAATACATACAATATGGGGCGCCAGAAAAAAATGCCCTAAGGCGCCGTAGGGTCTAGAGTCGGCACTGATGCCTTCCCATAATACGAAATATGAACTAGGATGAATTTGGTGATCCAGAAATGACTTTATTCCAATGAAAGCGAGGACTCGAGAAAGGCATGCTTCCTCGCTTAACCGTTTGCGCAGGAAATTCGAAGAAAAGTAATGTGCGCTAGAGATATAGAGGTAGTATGCGCTCTCAATTTCCACCTTGGCTGTATAAAGGAGCATTGTCCTTGAAGGATATCACTCTTCGTGCGAAATTATTCACGAAAGTGTTCGAAATTTAATGTTCTTTACAGAACTTCTACTCCTAATCGCAAAAATGACCTTATGAAAGCTTTTCACCAATTAAATATAATGAAATAATTACTCAGATTGGTTTAAATACGTGTTGTTATATTTGCCGTGAGTTTCGTTTTGGGATCAGCGCCTACTTTATAACGCGAATAATATATTTATAAGGAGAGGTGTGTTTCTCTGGCGCCACTCAAATGAATGTGTTTACATTAAAATAAACATCGCTGTTACTAGCTGCCGGGTAGCTATCGTGGTAAGGCGTGGATTGATCTCAGATGCCTATCAGTGCCTACCGAATACAGCGTCGTGCAGATTATGTAATTCTTGCATGTAAAGCTGTAGGAGTAGAGGAGATCAGGTACCGGTAGCCTGAAATCTAAGCTTGTATTTATGTACTCCTGAAGCACACCTCATTCCATATGATCCAGATTCAAATCTGAGATTAAATTGACAGCTATATTGCAGTTAATAACTTTCTACTCAGACACATGTTAAATTACATAGATACGGTTTAGATAGATGTTAAGTGCATATAATATTTAGCTGAGTTCTACGTGTAGATTTTTTTTCCCCTTCAGAAACATTACAAATTTAAACAACTCAATTAATTTCTGAAGTACAATAAGAATTAATCCTATGATAGAAAAAAATTATATGTAAATATAGGTACTTCTGATTAAGTACTAAGAACAAAGTAATAAAGATAAGCAACATAAGGTCCCAATGCTCATCAAACAGACGACGCCAACAAATTATTCCTTCAAAGAAACTCGTGGAGTTCATATCTGAATTGGGCCTACCTTACGTGAAATATATCAACATCCGAGGCGATTTGGTTAAACAGTCTGATCCCTCTATCTATATATATATATTTATTTTTATTTAAACGCATGCAGGAGAGCACAACCGGTCAAGACCAGTGCACTCTATGACGCTCAGCCAGGGAGGCTGGACGCTGCATGCGGGAAACGTGTGTTGTGTTCGTGTTTGTGTGTGGGTTGGGGAGATTGCAAGTGTATATTTATCTGTTTCTTGAAGAGATCCAGATTGTAGGAAGGAGGAAACACAGACGCTGGAAGAGCATTCCATAGCTTACCGGTGGCATTAAGGAAGGAACTTTGGAAGCTGCCAGTTCTCGGTCGACATATATTAACCGTGTATGGATGTTCGGCAAGTGGAAGACGAGTTTGTTGGCTGTGAGTGGGTGCAGGAGGAATTAGTTCTTTAAGTTCCGAAGAGCAGCGACCGTGGTAATAACGGTAGAAAAGACTAAGAGAACCAACCTTACGTCTGTGTTCCATTGATTGTAGATTAGACGTAAGGGTGTCATTGTTTATCAAACGAATTGCTCTTCTTTGAACTGAGTCAATTAAGCTTAGAAGGTATTTTGGGGCTCCAATCCAAAGGTGACTGCCGTATTCAAGGATAGGTCGGATGTGTACTTTATATAGAAGAAGAAGTTGTTTATCGTTGAAATACCGACGTGATCTATATAATACACCTAGTTTTTTGGAAGCGAGACCGGATTTACACTTAATTGACTCGTAATATTTGACATTATTCGATGTTGATAATCCAAGCATGTTGATGGAGCTTGCTTTCGGAAGAGAACAACCGTTGAAAGATACAGGATCCATAGCAGTCTTTTTGGTGGAGAAAGTACATGATTGGGTTTTTGAAATGTTGAAACTGACGAGGTTGAGGTCGCCCCATCGTGAAACCCTTTCAAGAGACATGTTCATCTTCTCCACCAGAGATTCCCTAGCAGCAGATAGTTCCGAATGTTTCGGAGGTTTTTGGAAGATTATACTCTCATGGACAGTGCTGTCGTCGGCATAACAGTGAATGTTTGCGCATTGAAGCAAATCATTTACATGCAGAAGGAAAAGAGTGGGCGACAGCACAGAGCCCTGTGGAACTCCTGAGTTGATTTTATGGCAGGAAGAAGAAAAGCCATCTACGACAGTGATGATGCTTCGATCACTCAAGAAGTTTTCAATCCAGGAGCACAGGGAGGGAGTTAGTCCATAAGACGGTAATTTATTCACCAGACCGCGATGCCAGACTCTATCGAACGCCTTGGAGATATTCAGGGCAACAGCTTGCGTTTCTCCATAGCATTCGACGGATTTTCCCCAAACATGTGTGACATATGCCAAGAGATCGCCGCACGATCGACTACGGCGGAAGCCATATTGCCGATCGCACAGAAGATCATTCTTCTCTAAGTAGTTTAGAAGTTGGCTGTTAATTAAACGTTCCATCACTTTGCAAAGCAGTGATGTGATGGCTATTGGGCGATAGTTTGTGGGGTCACTTCGGTCTCCTTTTTTAGGAACAGGGTGAACAAGGGCTTTTTTCCATCCCTGGGGAACTATACCAGATCTAAAGGACAATCTGAAAAGTTTGGTGAGCACAGGACTAAGTTCAGGAGCGCAAGTTTTTAATACGACTTTTTTTTCGTATTTGTTTTACTTTTTTACGTATTTTGAATTGTCTTGTCCCTAGATATATCTAGGGACGATACACGGATAAAAGCAGTTGATATAACTGTGTGGCAGCAATTTGTATAGATCAGCAATTCAAGTAAACGAGCGGATATCTAACAATAGTATTTGGGGTATGGAACTGCTTGGTCATAAGAACAAAGTAAAAGTGGTGTCATGACCTTATCGTTCACAGATAATTCGTTCAACAACTCATCTATAACGATGTGGGCTCGCACTGGAAGTCTGGCGCACGGGACAACTGGTGCACTCGATGTCTCGTAAACCTAACCTAAGGATTGGTCTTAGGTCTTGTTAACGAAATAACTTAGGTAAGGTCAGCGAGACATCCAGTGCATCTGTTTTCAAAACCTATTATACGGCTGCATTGGTTTGAGCTAACATTCACAGCCATAAATATTTGTCACGTAGATTGTAATGAAAATAAACTATTAAACATAACATTTTCTGCTCAGTAGTGATGACCCATTATTCCAATAAAGGTCACTTAGTCATTGGGGATATAAAAAGTACGCCAGAGCTTATCAAACAAAGGCCTCCGAGTCGGATCCGGGCCCAAAAATTGCATATAAGCATATTTGTTTTTTTTATTTAAGGCCTTTTTATTTGCCCATAATATTTTATGTAGGGAAGAGGTCCGATGTAACATCACTAAAAATCTTTTTGAGCCCAACGAAGAGATAATAATAATAATATAATTTATTTATTTTTAGCCACTAGTGCCATAATCAAAATTTTACATACAATAATTACAAGCAAACAAAGAAAAAATCAAAATTTAAATTAAACATAATAGAAAGAAAATATAAATCGGCATGTACACATACACCACATTATTATTATTGTACTACTCAGTGAGTGGAGCACCGGATCCCCGCCGGATGGCCACGTGAAGGCGCATCCAGTGCCCCTCCAACCGTGAGACAAACCTATTCGCTCATACAGCGATTGCGTTTTACTGTTTAACTTTCGCAGTGTTTTGGAGGAGCTCAGGGTTATGTATATTTTTTGTATTTACCTCTCTTTCACGTCGGGCTCTCAAAAAGATTGTCGATTGCTGGACTAGGCCATCCAAGGAGCGGCCGCTGAATGAGTTATTTATAATTTCGTTCAACATCTTGTTCCCGGGACTCAAAAATAAATTAAACACAGCGAGTTTAACAAATCCCGGTTAAGTTTGTTTAGCTTTCCAGCGTGGATAAGAAAATAAACAAGAGCCGCAGAGCAGAAGCTAAGGCGCATCTCACACCGCAGAAAAACATATTAAATGATATTCAATTATTATAAAATAAAATACGCTTTTGATATGTTCAATGATCTATACGTCCATTTGTATGAAGAGCACATTTGAGATACGAGAAGGATTGTGGCAGCTGACATAACTTTATGGTAAAAAGTATATGCCACATAAATGCTAAGAAAATAATGAGGAAAGTTATGATTTAATGTCAAAGTGCTTAATTTTTAATTCGAATTATACTTCATAAACTAAAGTTAATTATTTAAAAATATCTATAAATAATCACGGTTGATGTAAGTTTGATATTTCATTCGTATTGCTTGCCATAATATACCAGTACTGTTTAAATTTGAATACTGAAATTCAATAATTCCATTACTTATATTCATTTGCAGTGAGTACAGTTAATTGAAAAGCGCTATCATCTGTGATATATGCCGATGTTTGGCTTAACGTTGATGGATCAACACTCCACATACGGCCCTTAATATCATGCAAATGATAAGCGTCTTTGAATCTACAAGAGATTTCTACAATCTGCAACACAGTTTTCCTGTATATTTGTTTTTAAAAATAAATGTTACATACATTCTTCCAAGCCATGGCAGCCTTTTATATTATTTTAGTTATGAGACAAAGGGTGAGGTTGCAACATATAAAGGGTCCACCAAATAACTTTTTTTTTTAAAACAGGGTGCAAAACATCGAGTGTAGCTTCGGCTGTGTGGCACGTAGCGCCGTCCTGTTGAAACCAAATGTTGCCAATATCCTACTCTTCAATTTTTGTGAACGAAAATTCGTTCAACATGGCCGCGCCGCATGGAAGCGCCATTGATGGCGCTTCACGCACACTTTCTGCCACAACAGTAATATTCTCGGGTGTACGCACTGTTTTTGGCTTTTCACGCTTTGGTTTATAGATGAGGATGCCAGTTTCTTTCACTTTTTTCACAAGATAACAAACATACGGAGCTGACGGTGATTCTCTTCTTCCAAAATCCGTACGCAATTTTTGCACACATTCTGCAACATTACCCTGATTTTCAAAGTAATGTCACAATATTTCCCAGCGTTGTTCAAGCGTATAAACAACCATATTCGTTCAGCGGAAAGATAAAACTAATTATCTGTCAAATCAGACATGATTTAAATGTTACCATTCACGAAATAAGCACTAGTTGAAAAAAAAAGTTAGATGGCGGACCCTATACTTCGGATGCCGCAGGATATATAATTTAGCGTTATACAGCATTTCGAGACCAAATGGTGGAGCACGCCACGGAATCATCCGGTGGATCATCCGATCTTGTATAAATTATGATTAAACAATCTATAAATTTCTGCCTCGAGTACTACAGCTGCAGTCTCATCAAGTTCCTGGGCTTCTGCCCTGCTGATCATCCAAAACCTCTGAAAAAAAATGTAAGGTGAAGCATCAAATGCCGCATAAATTACGGCTCCTTGGCTTTCGCTGTCCTGGAAGGCCGTCGGGAACTAAACATATCTATGTAGCCTGGATGCGTAGGGTGGAGGATCGAGAAGGATGGAGACTCATGCAGGAGGCCTACGTACAACAGTGGACCGACACAGACTGATAATGTTTATGAGGCATGGCAAAAACTATGGCTAGAATGATATTACTCGTGTTTATCTCGTTTGCTTTGATTAACTTGTTTTTTTTTTTTCGTTTTTTTTTTAGTTGCGTGTTTGTTATGTATACTGCTTTATCCTCCGCTGACAGAAGGCCCAACATGCGGTTAGCGGTTATCAGCGCCAGCGGATCTCGGTTTAATTTTGTTTAAACAAAGATTTCCGATTACGCGGAGGACTGATTTACAAGCAAGAGATACAATGGGAAGAGAGAGGCACAATATCACCTTGTGAAACCGCAGCAAATGTCAAATGAGGCGATTTTTCTTCACGATAATTATTATTGTTGATTGATATTTAATTATTGCTTGTTAGTAATGACATCAGCATGATATAGCCCTTGCTGACTGGTACCGAAAACCTCGATATACAATCTTTTGTCTATTATTTCTGTTCGCTTGTCAGACATGAATGTGTCTGCCATATTGGCATTTTGGACAAGTCCGGTCATAGTTATATAAACCCGCCGCTTGTGGCACTGGGCGAGAGCCCATCATGGGCGGTCCAGTCGTGTCCCGCCCTTTGGCGAGAGAATATTGTATTGTGGCTCGGCTGAATTCTGTGACTAGGTCGGGCCACAAGGTTGTAAAGTTTATCGTAAATATATGACAATGTGCTTCTAAAAAAGTCTTTGTTTTGCTGACCTGCTCCTCATTATGCCCTCACGCGACGGAATAACACCTTTTGAAAGAGAGGAGGATGTAAGCATAAGTTAATTAATACCTATATTGTGCCTTCATTTGATTTTTCTGGCCTTCCAAAACGTAGTTCAACATCAACAATTGCTGGTTGAAAATTTTGGATAACTGTTTTGGCACTGAGGTTCTATCAATATGTCTTGAGTATGGACACATCACAAATATACACATCATGGATCCTTTTTACAACCAAGCTGTGTAATATCAGCTGCCAAAATATATATGATTCTGTGGCTTTATAAAAAAACTAAATTACTTTCCGGTCAACTAAATAGTTTAACAAGCCTTTCAACAATGATCCGTTTCAGAAATTCAGCATAATTTATAACTGGATCTAAATTATTTATTTTTGTCATAATAATTGACTAAATGTCTAATAAAGTCACACTTTCATTAAGGGGTGAAAGGTGTAGATCGACTGGTTATATAAATTTCTTGAAAAAATTATACCACAGAAGTAAATTATTATTTAGCATGTGTTCCGTGTTTTATATCATTTTTATAAGTTTAAAAAAATATATAAAATACTCTCCAATATAACACGTCAACAATTTCACCGATAGACCCTACCCTAAGTCTACCTTAAATGACACGTATGAGCGTCATAGAGACCAAAGAAAACTCTGTCCTGATGTATTTTTATGAAAACTACGACGATCTGAAATGAGTTGGTTTAAATGGTTGTTCGGGAGATTGGGCAGGCCCTGTGTCACTACTATCGACTAGATCGGTCATGACAGCTGTCAGCGACGGTCGCCGGGCTATCAGCTGTCGGGCTGTCAAACTGTCAAAGTGACAGCTGCGTCAGCTGACGCGAGGCGCCGAGGAGGGCAATTAAAGCTGACCAATGGGTGCGGCGACGGCGATTACGTGGATAAACATTTCAATATCTTGTAAAAATGTTAAAGGTGCCACAGGTCATCAAGAAATTAAAAAAAAATGTCGTAATCCAATATAAGTACGCTGGAACCTCTTTCAATTTTTCTTTTCAATCCTTAACTTGCGTCATTTACGGTTACATTTTCTTAAAATAGTTTATAATCCACTGACGATACAAATATTCAACATACAAATTCACATAATCTTGACATTTTGTCATCAATAAGCATTACAAACACTTATTTAATACACAACCATTAATATCTATCACACAAGTAAATTACTGGTTTTAATACCCGTGTAGGATTAAGAAAAAGTTGTTTTCATACATTTCGATTTTTTCGATCGATATTTCTTGGTGGAATTCCATAATATCAGACATAAAATAAAAGATTCTTTAGAATTTATTGCACACATATTTTTTTTGTGAATTGAAAATGGCCATCCGACCTGGCTGAAACATGTCGTCAAAAAAAATATATGTGAAATAAATTCTAAAGAATCTTTTATATTATATCTGTTTTCATACAGTTTATGGTTTACTTAGAGGGAACACAAAATATATAGATTGTCGGTAAATAATAATACTCGTGATTAAATTATTTGATTACACCTTGTAAAATAAATAGGTATGCAGTTTACGTCAAGCGACATGGTGTACAAGTATATTGATTCAAATCACCACGTCCGACGTTTATTTTTCTCCAAATTAGTGATAAGACAAATGTCATGTAAGAATGGTTTTCTTATTTATTAATTTCTTAATTATTTATATGTGTATTATCAGTTATTGACTAAATCAATTGATACTATTTTATGCTATTGCATGCATGTGAGCACAATCGGTAGAGATCAGTGTACTCTATGACGCTCAGCCAGACTGGACGACTGGAGGCTGCATGTGAGAAACGTGTGTTGTATTAGTGTTTTTTAGGTGTTTCTTAAAGAGATCCAGACTGTATGAACTGGAAGAAACTATTCCTATCTACTGGAATAGCATTGCAGAGATCCCAGTGGCATTCAGGAAGGAATTATGAAAACTGCAAGCTATTGGTCAACATATATTAAGCGTGTATAGATGTTTGGCAAGTGTAAGACAAAGTTTGTCGACTGTAGGTAAGCATAAACAAGAGTATAATGAGTGTTTATCTGTATTAATTTCAAGATGATCGATCATGTTTAATTCGACTATCACTGATGCGTGATCCATCATATTTGCCGAGAGGCTGGCTTAAGCCGTCTCATTGCTCTTATCTCGGAATGGCGAGATGCGAGGGTCGAGACAAGGAGATCATTGTTAGCTGATGGAGGAGACGAACAATTCCTTCTCAATGGAAGACCAGCGACAAAGCAGCCACTTGTGCAGCAGAGATGCAGATCCAGTCATGTCAGAGGAATGATTAGCCAACCAAGAATAATGCGCCCTTGTTGTTTAGAATGCGAGACAGACCAATCACAGAGATTAGAGATGAGTGAAAAATATTTGTAAAAATGCGAATATTTGTAATCGCTTTATAAACAATGTTTATATAAATAATGTACTAGGGACTGACAAACGCCATCGAAATAAAATAATATATACTCGTATTTTATGCTTTCCTTGATATTTGTTTATGAGTATTGACATCCTCCTCTCTAATTTAGTTATTTAATTGCGTGGTGGAAGGATGAGGAGCAGATTAACAACACATAGACTTTTTCTGAAGCACATTGACATATATATTTCGATAACTTTACAAACTTCTGGCCCGGACCTAGTCACAGCATTCAACAGACCGGGCCCACGACAATATGACCTCGCCACCGTCGGCACACAATTGACTGGGGGCCAGCCGCCGTAGTCAGTGGCACCCAGCGCCGCAAGTGGCGATCTATAAAACTAACGTCACACCCGTGACCGGACTTGTACAAAATGCCAATATGGCAACACATACATGTACGACAAGCGAACAGAAATAAGAGACGAAAGATTGTATATCGAGGTTTTCGGTACCAGTCAGCAAGGACTATATCATGCCGATGTCAACATGTGTGTGGTACTTAACGTTTGTGGAACCATGGACTTCTTTCAAGTAAAATGACAGAAAAAATAATTACATTATTAAAATCAAATTTTTTATATGAAGCCACGATGATAAAAGCACCCGGGAACATTTTTCCCGAGGTTCCCGGTGACCTCCATGGCAGGAGCCTGGAAAAAACTATGAAACGACTGTTGTAGTATCCGAATCATACTTTAAGAGATTTGTTGATCATATTTTTTAAGAAGATCGGACGTTTAGCTCTATGCTTTTGAGGCTTGAACCATTTTAATGGGTGGCTCAACCCAAAATTATATACACTGTATAATCCTAACTCCATACATACATATAAGCAGCGTTTGTTGTAATTATTTTTTACCATTGTCGATGTTTACTTAGAGACAAGAAACTCGTTTAGTGATAAATGTTTTAATTTCTTTAAATATTATTAATGTTCTAATGATGCCATCAAAGATAAATAATGTAAAGTAATAAACATAGCATTTTATGAAATATTACTTATTCAAGTTATATATAAACATAGTGGTAATATTGTGATGGAGTACTTCACTCCAAAGTGTGATATTTAATATGACGAAATTGTGATTTCGGATTTCATCATAATTTTGTTATTTACTCGCATGTAATAAATTACTAGAATTGTCCATACAATTTAATATATATAAATAACACATAATTGATAATACGGAAGAAAGCTGCAGATAACAGATTTGATGGCCGTCATATCAGGCCATGGAACGATTAAATTAAAATAATTTTATTAAAGATCAGCGAAAATTTCAGCACAATATTTACAATGGAACATTCGAGTAATGAAACGTAACGTTATTCAGATTAAAATGAAATTGTGTTATAATTTTAAAAAATACGAGTAATATGATAGGGTCTTCGCAAAATGATTTGCTTTTCAAGTGATCGTGAATATTTGAATTTGATAAATACGAGTAAAATCTTCTAGTTGTTCTTCGGCCAGTTGCATCACTTCAATAGCAAAATTCCTAGATGGAAATTTTCTTATATAAGGAGAGTTGAATATACGAAAAGCGTTTGGTATTTCAATTAGAAAAATGTTTGAAAAAACATCAACAGAAACCAAAGAAACAAAAAAAGAGTAAACTATTTATCCCAATTTAAGCTTAAGAAAACAGCCGTCGTGGTCATATTTTTATATGGCGCTTTCTTTGCCAATTTATAGGTAATCCGAATGCAGAATATCACTAGTTTGCTGCAACAGGAGGTAGATTAGTACTAGATTTAAAATAAACTATGAGGAAATTGCAAATATCTCGATAATACCTCCTTTTATTCTACACACTCGTGTATATGATGGTGGTTTTTAGCAGATTTATCGGTGTTAGTATTTTTTAAATCTTAAAAGCGCGTTACGGAATCGAAGATTTCTAAGTTATTTTGGGACGCAAAACTCACCGGCTGCTTTGTGTCAATAACCGAGAATTGAGGATATCTAAAACTGAATTGTTTTTCAAAGCATTTTCAGGCATTTCAAAATATTCTTTACCGAGAAATTCTCTCAGAAAGTGAGAAATATGATTTCAATGCATAGCGAACTGTTTCACGAATATAAGCAATTGTGAACAAGTTTAATTACCTCGATGTAAGTACTCACTAGTGTTGTTAAAACAATCTCATACGGAAACCAAATTTATTTTTATTCTTATGTAAACACATACAGGAGAAATCCGACAGATGATGATAGTAATTCTGAAGTCTCATCTGTGGACACCATTCTATGACACTTACCATGGTGCATATGGCTAAGTGCTGCATGTGGAGTGTTGATCCGCCAACGTCATAGACTACAGCCCGAGATTCACGCATCATCCTTATTATTACAGGAATTTACTACGAATGGGTGGTCTTCACGGGACGACTTTCGTCTCCCACCAATTTTAATTAATAGGCTATGACTGGCATTTTACGGGTGAGGGATCAAATTCACACCACCTGGTGGTATTTTAGAGCTCAGAAATCGATTAAGAAGCCTTTTATTTAATCGCCATCGGGGATCGAACCCACGACTTTTGGCTTGCAAAGCAAACGCTTTGACCATTGAGCTATACCCGCCAGTGATTTGGTGGATGAAGTGCCTTATGACCTAACAATATCCATAATTAACAAATGTAATTATTAGAGTTATAAAAATATAATTCATTGTACTATACCGACTATAGAGCGCCTCTGTGGCTCATCGTTTCTCCCTCATTATTCTTTATGGTATTGTATTTTTATATTTTACTCTTGGTATCTCGCCAAAAGTCAATGCAGCCGCATGATGGGTTTTTGCAAAAGAAAGTTTTACTTTACTTTGATCGTGTACGCGTGATGTAACGATCAGTTGGTACGCCTCATGACCCCTGTTATGAGACGGTGGCATGTGTCGGACGTCACTCGGAAGATAATATCGACGATTCATTCAATTGTCGGGTTCAACGCACGATTAGGGAGCGGCCGGCGTGACCCAATAAAAAGTAAATGGCGACGCCCGTGTCTGTGACAGCATGCTGCACGGGCATGGACAGCACATCGGGAGACAGTGGACAGCGCGCTTTGTTGCGAAGCGAAAATAACAGGGTTCGAAATGAAAAAGCTCTTTGTAAAACATTCACTATTATTAACTCTAGAATGGTTTCTTCCTATTCTTCAAAAACGAGTATACATAAATTACATACTCGTATATAATATATAACCTTTTAAACTGATATTGAATATTTAAATACAATAAATTATTACTCGAAATAACTTTTGTTGACTGACACAATTAATTATTTCTTACAATGGTACGGTTTGTATTACGCTTAGTAGCGTTTCTCTAATCTCTTATTTAGTGTAATTCTACAGGCGCATGGACCGTTTGGATACGTAGACCTCATCTCTACGGTGTAGGCTCTTTAGCGTAATCCAACAGAAGCCTGCACCGGTTGGATATGTCGATCTCATCGCTACGGAGTCCAACTACCATGCCTTTTCTGTATACGCGGCGACCTTTGGCGAAAAAGTCAAAAAGTATAAATTTTAACGTCTGAACTACTATCTTTTAGACCCACGTTTGGTGTTGCTCACCAAATCCCGCTACTTGTATATATAACGAGAAAATACTCTAAAAACAATGCCTTGGTACGTGTTCTAAAGGAGCGCAGGTACAAGGCGATCGGCCTGAGGGCTTTAGGCCCCAAACAAAAAATAAATAGATTTTAGACCCACGTTTGGTGTTGCTAACCGATTACAATTTAGTTTAACATGAAAGCGCTGAAAACAATGCCGTGTTAATTGCTCCCAAGGAGAGCAAGGCGAAAAAAATACGGTTTGTGTCTATGGTTGGACTCTGGCCGATTTCTGAATGCATTGATACAATGGAATCTTTGAGAACTATATTTCCTATACATAGTTTCAGCCGACGATTAGATTTTCCCTAACTTTCGAAATGTGTCACATTAATATCATTATAATATTTCTATCTGCTTTGAGCTCATACTTGTATTACAACACCTCGATACACGCCATTATATTTGCCTTTTTGATAACATTTTCTAAATCTTCAAAGATCTAGTATTTATAGCTACTTATTGTACGCCACAATGGAATGAGATTTTTTCTGATTCTGACGTTATTCTCATGCATGTGTTTATTTATATAAAAAAACGTGTAGTTACATGCAAGATGTACTCAACATGTGGTGGCGCCTGTGGTCGCAACATGTTGCCGGGAGCGGTTAGCGATGATAAAAAACTTATCTCATTTCTTTTTAAATAAGAATTGAATTGGTCGCCGCCTTCTTATGTGATAACAATTGTCTTGAGATGAATTGAATGGCGGCGCGAACAAAAAAAAACAAATTATTACTTCACCAGCATACTCTGTGCAAAACATCGATTTTTATACAGTAGGCACCTAATACTCGTATAACGCGGTGTTTCTACGACACGTTTTTTTATTCAACGCGATCTGAAGTATAAATTAGATTCAATTTCAATATCCACTCTCCTAAATGGAATATGTATATGGTCGTCGCGAACTGTTGCCACGATCCTTGCCTCATTCCATTATACTCGTAGCTCTGCCTTTCAGAGCTCCGCTGAGTACATTCGGTGGAGCTTTCTAGCAAGAGATCGCGCTAAAATCTAATATAATAAATAAAGAACACTAATACATATATAAAATAATATAATTTAAAGTAAATTTTTTCATTTGTGTATATTTTTTATAGTTATAAAATATTGTATATTATCCTTCTACGCAGGAATCTGACTTCAAAACTCATTATTCGGGAATGAGAATTTGAATTTCTGAGAAATGACAAGGTGAAACAATCGGACAAAGCAGCTTTCCAAGCTGTAGTCAGACAAGATACAATGTTGGACCTGATTGGGATATGTACATCGGATGCGACAGGAATGGTTAAGCTATTGCAAAAAAAATCTAGTTCCGGGCTCGCGCAGAAAAAACTACATATAATGTATTAGGTGGACCTTTGGAAGGCAAAGCTGACATAGGAAGAGGCGAGGGCCATAGCGGCAGTTCGTGACAAACACATGCTCCTTTTAGGGAAGCAGATTTGGAAATGATGATGATGATGACAGTAAAATTATTATTCTTAAACATTTTTCTCCGCAGTAGCCATACACCTGTGTTCACTTTGCATACAATATAGGTGCTGGTAATAACTTGCTACTTTGGCGGGAATGTGATTCGTCGGTACTCTCAGAAGTCCGCGTACAAAGTCAATTAAATTATTTCTGGCCGAAGTATTCCCTCTCGGCCGGATAAGAATCTATCATCCATTAGTATGCCGCTCACTCTCCATACCTCGGCCACAGTCAGCAGAGCCTGGAGTACCAGCAATAATGATTAGAAACCATGTACAATGTACACAGTCTCCTACATATTCTTGTATAACTGGAATGTAATAACCAGAAGAAATGCATGTGCTTAGTTACAATATACACGAATAATCAATGTCAATACTGGTGAAAATAATAATAATTATTTAATCGTACTCGTAGTCAGTAGTATCAACATAAGATTTCCACCGGTTCCGGAAACCAGATGATGAATATTTATTTGTATCGAAAGCCTGTTGTTTAGCATCGTACTGAACAATACGAGTATCTAATTACACTCATACTACTACATTTTTAATTCTAGTTTCTGGTTATGATACCACTTACACTTTGTAAATCTGCAGGTTTTACTGAAAGCGTAAACATTTTTACAACATACACATTTTATCAGGATTCAATATAAAGTATAAAGGAAATAAATGTTGAAATTTGAATGACACCACAGCTCATAATCATTTATGTTTTTCATTCCATTTGGTGCAAGTGGAGTTTCAAGTAATCATATCGGTTCAACATCCTGTTTTGAAATCCTTTTTCACTTTTGATAATGGCATTGGTTTCATGGATCTCTGTGATCCTCGGCATGTGATTGTTGAACAGTTTTCATTATTATATTATTTTTTTATTTTTTTTATTTTAAATTAATATAATAATGTCTCCTTGAGACAATATCAAGAAGGTAAAATTATCCATCAGTAACACAGGTAAATGATTGGTTATAAAGTCCGAGTCGGAACTATAAGTAGTCGTTTCTCATCCATTCAGTCTATAGTTTGGTTCGAGACCCGAGTGGTACTTACTAAAATAAATAGACTGCCCAAAAGTAATAATATTAAGCTTGTGAATAAATGAAGACTGATAGAATAATAATAAAAATATACATACTTTGAATATATACTATGGCGACATCTGTCGTACGATGATAACAATGATATAAATACTAGTTTCACCGCAAGTCAGTCTGGGCATAGTAATGGCGCAGTTCGCCGAGCGGTATGAATACCTGGGCATAGTTGGTTTCCAAGGTCCGCGGTTCGCATCCCGCTTCTGCCGTTATTTTTGTGCTTGGATTGACGCGTTGAAAAAAGAATTTTATGTATAGTATATTTAAGTAATAGTTTTCATTATATTTTCTTCACTTATTTTGTGTTTAATTGTATATTTTATGCTAGTTTTATCATACAAATTTCACAGTATCACATTTAAAACATATTTCTGTGAATAAATAAAAATAAGCTGAGTAAAAAATATATGCTGTCTTATAGTAACCACTAATGAATCAAAAAATGTGCGTAAATTGGGTTGATTTACTAGTTTTTTCCATTCTTTTCCATGGGCGATTTTCAGAATTTTTCAGTAAATAAACTATCTCACCTAGTAAATACTTTTTTATTGCGATTGTAAAAGTAACAATACTAGCATTAAAAAAAAACGCAAAAATAATGGCTTTTTTAGATAAAAATAAAGCAGTACTCAAATAGAGCTTCTATAACAATGATAGACAAAATTATTGAAGAGTTATACTACTATAATATTGATAATAGGTTTGAGGCAAAGCGTTCGCCTATCAAGCAGTTTGATTTATAAATATTGATACTTAATGGATAGATGAATAGAAAGAAATCAATTTGAAAATCAAAGAAATCAGAATTGGAGAATACTGCATCGCACTTGACAATCAATTGTTGATTTTATCACGTTATACAGCTGCTGTAAAATATGTATGTGTCAGAATTAGCGCGGTCGCAACACGTAATTAACATCCTCCTGTCACATCGCATTCTGAGACTGTTAAAACGTAACGACGGGAGCCGCAGAGATTTAACAACCGCCGACTTTGACATTGTTAAAATTGATAAGTTATTGTAGCAATTTGTGGCTTGTTAACCCACTGTGACCCAACTGGAACAAACAATACTATTTTATTGGATATTTGCGCATAGGCGAATAGCTCCAGTTGATAAGATTGATCACGTCAGTGGATTATATGCCTCTTGTCAGTTTTAAGAACATACTGCTTACAGTCGATATATTGTGTTGAAGTCTGACAAAATTACTATGAAAACAAAATGATTTTGATGAAAATGTCAGAAAGTAATTGGTGAACTGTAAATATATCTCCAAGCAAGATGGTTTTGTGGCAGCTTTAATTTTTTCGCTTTTGGTAGAAAATAAGTTCACCAAAAGCCCGAGAACAAATTGCAGGTGATTTTTTAAATAATCTCTTCAACCAACCAAATAATTTGGCAATTATTTTTTATGAATAATGTACAAAAATACTCATAATTCTAACGGATATTAAAAAATTAAAATATGGGTCTTAATGGGTTAAATATGTATGAAATAAGAGTGTTCGTAGATTTACACCTTTTATATGAAAAGTAAGATTTCGACATGGTTTTGTTTGTTTAGTATTTTAATTATTACTTGTGTGTCAATATCCCCGAGATATACAGTTAATTTATCGAGTAATAAAAAAGCAATAAAAATGCCTTTCATACAAACATTCAACTATAATGAATTACTACAACTAAGGTGTGGTTGCTGCAAGAGAGCATAAACAACGGCTGTATTTTTTTTCTTCAGAAATCTCATCAACCTCGTATTTGTTAGCTGATGGCTGATTTAATGGCTGTTACTATATATTAGGCCAAGCTTTAGCAAATGGAGAAGATTCGCAAATAAGCAAAGGATGAATACATATATATCTTAAAATGTATTTCTCCCTTTTTTATCCTCTGTAGAACATAAGTATCTCCATGGGTAGCTTTCTACATTTACTTTGTTCTACCCTTGATTTTATACAACCAACTTGTTGGTCGACAACCTGTAGGTCTGGAGGTCTGGTTTTGCCACTTTGGCGCTTTTCTCCAACAAGTCTAGTATATCGATCTAGTGACATTCTAGTAATATAACCTGTCCATCTCTTATAAATATTGACATCAGCATGATATAGCCTTTGCTGACTGGTACCGAAAACCTCGATATACAATCTTTCGTCTCTTATTTCTGTTCGCTTGTCGTACATGTATGTGTCGCCATATTGGCATTTTGGACTAGTTACGTAGATCGCCACTGTGGTGCTGTGCGACAGCCCATCACGAGAGCACTCAGTTGTGTACAGACGGCCTAGGCCCTAGAAGGACGCATTATGGCCGGCCCGGCATGTTATTCCGCTTGGGCCGGAAATTTGTAAAGTTATCGGAATATATATGTGCTTCTGAAAAACGTCTTTGTGTTATTAATCTACTCCTCATCCTGCCACCACACGACTGAATAACTACCTGTTAAGTAATGACAGAAATGAGGCATTGGTTTAATAATCTTTAACAGGTTGTAGAACGTAATACACATAACATATTCAGGCTACGGAAAATCATCGCTGCACTTCAAAAATCTCTCCTAATAACTCACAATTAGATATAAAGTAGCTTTCATATTCACCTAGAGGTTGGATCTTCTTTTCAATATTTGTGTTTTTCATCATTATGATTATACTAATTGTATAATTTTAAGTTCTATCATTTTTTTATCCTTGATTTTATCTAGATCTCTTTCATCAAAAGTACACATCAAATATTTACACTTTTAATCTGCGACTCTTATGCAAATATATAATACATCCTTACAAATACAGCATCATAGGGTCAACTAGTTTTGACGATTGTAACCTCCAGTGCATTTACTTAAAAAGCATATTGGCCATATAGTGTAATTAGAGATATAATAATATATAATTTAAAGCGAAAAGAAACGTACTTAAACGTAAAAGACAGTAAATTTTTATTTTAAAATTTATAGACCAATAAAAATTGTGTTTTGACATAAACATTCAAGTATTTAATGTAGTGAATTGTGGCCGTTATTAAGCTTTTCCAGTTTTTTGTTGCGTATGTTTTTATGAAGTCCGATATAATATGACAGCATAATTAAAATCATATTCAAAACCTTTTAATGTCATGGATTCAAGAGGTCGGTTTCAAGAGAACAAATGTGATGTCATGAATTATGACATAAATAATCAATTATTTATTGACGTACAAAAATTTCACATTTATTGTGTCAAGATTACTTAGATTTAGATCAAAAGGTCAAATATCATACTTTTTTGACGAGTTTCGATAAATTGACGCATTATGTATTGTATACAAACAAATTTTACATTTTTTTTAAAACTCACTTGAATTGTCAAACTAATAATACCAGGAAGTCAACAGACGCATACACCAAACAAGGCTAGCGTTCAATAAAAAAACGAAAATTCTTGAGTCAAACTATATTAATTTAAAACTCTGCAAGAAACTTGCCAAAACATTTGATTGGAGCATCTTGATATACGGCTGTGAGACATGGTGTTTATCTGAAAGTGATAAAAAAGACTAGAGGCCTTTGAGATATGGTCTTACAGAAGAATTCTCGGAATACCCTGGAGAGAACACCTCGGGAACAACGAGGTTTTCAGCATAATCAGGAAGATAAGCATCTAGTAATAACCATCTCAAAAAAGTGAGCCAGATGGATCGATCACATCATGCACCACGATGGTCTTCTTCTCGACATTGTGGAAGGGATGGTTGAGGGTAGAAACTGCAGAGGGCCCACTAAGCGGGAATATTTTCAGCAAGTGTTCAAGGACATGAGTTGTAGCTCTTATGCTGAGCTAAAGAGGGTTGCAGAGGATCGAGAAGAGTGGAGATCGAGATGCAAGATTTTGCTGCTGCAAACCAATCCACCGGATTGATACTACGAAGAAGAATACCAGGAAAACTGAGACTGCAAAAACATGCTGAAAAAAGTCCTGACTTTCATGAGAATACGAAGCCACTGTTTTTGTGCTATTCAATATGTTCAATATTAAAACATTGAAATATTGAAAGAATCGTTTTGCAAACAGGTTAATTAGTTAACGTATGTATGTTCGTATTTTATTATTACTGATTTCCTTAGGCAAAACTTCGCGGATGATGCTTGAATGCTGGAAGAATTATTTGCCTTTTCCAATTCAACTGAAAAATTAAAAAATCTATGGAATGTATCTTTAGTTGACGGTCTTCGTTGATGAATGAGAAGACATAAACAGTCACGAAGATAGGACAGCTTTTGATATGAAGACAGGTCACATTTAATTAGGACAGCTTTGTCACTGATCTCCTGCATCAACCGCTCTGTAGGTAGGTACGTGTTGCGTCATTATGTTATTGTGGTAAAAGGGCTCCAGGCAGGCCCTGAACCCGGGCTTGCGAGTTGCATGATTGCGGCGATAGTGATGCCGCTCATCCACTGGGCAGCGGCTCTATTGAAGCAGGCAATAATACAAACCACCGTTAAAAATATGAGGCAACAAGTGAATGGCGGCCCGCTGTTTGGCAATCTGTGAAGACGCCATTTTTATGAAAACAAGAATAATATTTAAATGAAATACACCTATATTTAAATTATACACCAATGTAACTTCTGAACAAGACGAAATGTTCACAGAAATGAGTCTACTTGCGTGAGTTTGTTGTATTTTTTGAATTATCGTCTTTCTTCATCATTCAAGTCATAATCAATCGTACATATTTCCAGTAAATTTCAGCTCAAGTAACGATAAGGCCCCCTAAAAGTACTGGAGGACTCTGCGAAATGCCTTATGGTCACATGATCGATGAAATGAAAATCCTGATCTATCTCCTTCTCGTGGTGGAGGGCGAGCGACATCAGTCGGCCAATATAGACAGCGACCGAATGTTGGCCGGAAAAAGCTAACACCCAGCTAACCTCATCAGGTCAAGCTGGTTGAACCTTTACGGTCAACGGCATTAGGATGTGGAAATAAAGGGGAAAATACCACATTAAAGGTCTAAAAGACATACCATGTAGCAGCAAAAAAATATTGCATCTCAAGTAGAGGATCGAGAATAGTGGAGATCGAAATACAAGATTTTGTTGCTGCAAACCAATCCAACGGATTGATACTACGAAGAAGAACGATGAGGGTAGATCAAAATAGTTTGTAACATTTTGACTACTGTCACATTGTCACACACACTGTTCTTATCAACGAATATGAATTATTTCTTAAGTAATAACTTCCACAAATTCTTTACGTCCATGCACTTCGAACCACACAGTTCTTACGATTGCAGATGAATTTCAATTGGAGCAACCTTTTGGGTAGAAAGAACCAACAAAAACATTGTGTTGAACCAACAAAAGCAAATTTCGCGAAGCGCTGCGTGCGCATGAGACCTTATTTTTCATATGCCCGTAGATAAGAGGAAAGTGCAATTATTTATGCATTTTTTCTAAAATTATATATTAGAAGAGGTACAGTTTCGGAAGTGTTTGTGCACGAGCTGCGGTCCCAGGCATTCACCTGGAGCCGCATCGCAGGTGCCGAGGTCGCAGCCATGGAGAAAGCCGCTCACCTGCAGACTATTTGGAAGGCAACCTAACGATTCGCTTCAAGTACATACTACAATGCTACATACACACTTGGACATTCACTCGCTAGTCAACCGTATGAATATTGTAAAGAATGCAGCTTTATTATCGTACATATCAAAATTAAAGTCCAGGCAGTAAAGAAAAAAAAACAGTATTTTCTAGTTATAAATCGTTTACTTTTAATGTACGTGTCACGTACATTACATATAATAAATGATAAATGAAAACATTGATTACGTACATTTAACTATGAAATCGCGTGGCAGTAATATTTCAGTCATTAATTTTTGTATTGAAGCGTTAATAAATTAAATTTAAAAATATATAATACTGTATATGTCAATTGTTGAATAGAGGTCTCCCGCGTGAGTCTTCATTCTTCCAGAAACTTTATGAATTGACAATAAATAAATCTAGATTTCATGGTCAAGAATTTTATCAATTGATAAAAAATAATATTAATTAAATAATCAATAAATTTAAACTATGACAATGACTGACACTTGATACTTGGATAATCATTGAATCTCCTTGGAAAGTTTTAGTAAGTCAGCTGTTTTTTATTGTTATTCTTATTATAGGCAGAATTCCAGGTTATCATCACATAAGACGACTTTTCACTTACTTTTCATAATGCAAATAATTTGAAAATATTGTTATGAATATGTAGAATAGTTAAATAAATAGAATAGATAAAGGAAAGAACAGCAAATGCAATTTTTTAAAGCTAATAACAGTAAGGAATAAAATAAGAGCTTGAAATACTATTCTAGGCGTTGAAGATGATCATGTCTTCCTTCTACAGATCTTTTAAACCACTTATGTTGGTAGCTATTTTGTTATTTTCCAATATTTCCAAAATAACACTAAGACGTTCCAATAATGAGTTGCATATTTCCTTATTCTTTAAATCCAGAAATCCGTCACTTTTCAGATACATATAGGGGACACGAACAATGAGGTTCTCAGGATAATCAAGGAAGATAGGCACCTAGTAAGAACCATCTCAGAGAGGCGAGCCCGATGGATCGGTCACATCATGCGCCACGATGGTCTTCTTCACGACATTGTGGAGGGGATGGTTGAGGGTAGAAACTGTAGAGGGCGCCCTAGACTGTAGTATTTGCAGCAAGTGTTCGAGGACATGAGTTGTAGCTCTTATGCTGAGTTGAAGAAGGTTAAAGTTTACGAGAGGAGTGGAGATCGAGATGCAAGATTATGTTGCTGCAAACCAATCCACCGGATGAATACTATGAGGAAGAAGACAGGGGACAAGGGACAGGCCAATTTGAGAATACAGGAAACATTTTGCGTGTACAGGACAAAGAGCCACAAGAGGCATTACAGCCACACTTTACCGACGCCTCCCCTAAGATATTTTTGGTGGTGTTTTTGATCTGTATCTAGAATTTTGGTAGAAAAATCAATATTCCGAAATGTAAATGGGGGAGTAGGAATCGTTTCAATCGCTCTCTATGCCATGCGAGTGTTTTCCAGTTACATTCACAAAGCTATTCTAAAAATGTAAAGACGAATCTGACTGCAGACAGTTATTGTAATTAGTCATCTCGGCAAGCAAGCGTACACGGTAGATATTCAAGCGAGTGCTTGCATAAGCCGTGTGGGAACATGGCCGCTGATCGTCGAGGAATGCGGGAGGGCATTTCCGACCCGCAATAGTGCGTGGCAAATGCGGCCGCATTATAGACGTGTGCATTAATAACACTAATGGACACGTACCGTCTTCTTCTGTAGTCCAACAAAATATATGTGCTTTCGACGAATGTGGAAGAATGAAAACTACAGTCAGCTAGACTGTCATGCAATCCATACCAGATTCGATATCTCTCAGACTAATAAATAATAGAACACACACTTATATCTTCTTCTAAGTCATATAACGCTGAGTGTTGTTTCCCTTAATATTTTTTATATTAGACATTTTAGATTGATAGTTCTTGGTGGAATTTAATAATTTCGATTAAAAAATAAAAAAAACCCCCCATTTCATTTTTGTCGCGTACACAAATATGACACATTTTTTAGCGTGTAGTGTCCAACAGGTTTCGATTATCTACGCTCCTGAATGCGTTTACATAAAAAAAGGTATTTCATTATAAAGGTAACTCATCAATCATACTAAATGTTCCAGTTCAGTGATGTTAAAATCTTAGGATTCTGTGGCTCTGTATGGCTATTTCAATATTTTTGGTCGTCAAAGTTTTCGACGGCGAAAACCTTTTTTTTTCATATTTTAACAAGGCGCTTTTTACTCTTCTGCAAAGGCACTTTCGAAAGGTAACTCAAACAAATATGACTCATTCTATAATAAAAATTGTGACTACTTAATTTTTTTTTTTTATAAAAAACCTACTTTGATTTTCATGTCTAACCAAAAATTGGTACATTTTCTGCTACAAAAATCGCTTACGAGATTTCTTCTCAATGATCTATAAAAATCATTGGCTTGCCATATGAAAAAAAATAATATGACTTCCCGACAATGTAATAAATATAAATGTGCAGAGGCGTACTAACAATAATTGATTATACAGATTGGAATTCTAATGCGGCTCAAATTAGGATGCTTAAAAATAAATTGGCGCCACTTTTGTGACGACTGCTGCGCTATTCAAATACAGCGGCGTTCAAGCTTAATTATGTGTATTATATTATATACTTATAATTATATAAAATGTATTTAATTATATTTTTTAAAAGCTGTAAATCAACATTCCTAGCTTAACTCGCTCACAAAACAATAGATAGAGTCTGCCGTAAAATATATCTCCTTTTAAGAATGCATTCTTCATCGTTATGGTATTCACAAACTTGGAATTCTTGAATGTTTAAAGTTTTACGTTCCGGATAGGTATATCCGTGCTCGTAGTCAGTCATTATCTTCCATTTCAGTTGGTACCTGCGTAGTTCAACTGCAATAGCACTTTTAAGCGAGTACGAATATATCTCGATTTTTTTCACACTCTTGTCGATGGCATTGATACCCATCTAACTTTATACGGGGTATGTTGCGATACAATGAGTTGAGTACTTGAAGAGATGTGTGCTTGAGTATGCATTTCTTTTGGCTAGTGCGCGGCATGTTCAGAAATCCTGATATTTTGTTGGAAATCGGTTTGTTTGTCCCTGACAATTATTTAAGGCTAAGGGAGGCACAAATTGTTTGTTCTTCCTAGAAGTAATACTAACCTGCCAGAAACTATGCCTATTGGGAGAGTGATCAGACTGTTCAACCATATCGCCACGAATATTGATATATTCCACTTAAGAGAAGCCCAGCTTAGGCAATTTATTTATCAAAGTAATTTCGTGGAGTCATCTGTTTAACGAGCTTCGGGAATTTTTAATAATTGTTGTCAATAATCATAAATACCTTTATTTATAAATTGTTTCTCTTGTATTGTAGCTTATTTCAGGATCGTATTCAATAAAATTTGTAATGTTTCTGAAAAAAAAAAATGAAAAAAAAAATAGTTGACGAATACAATTGTAAGCTCAATCGGATGACGAAAGAAGTGTATTAATTTTTACTTTGATGATTTGTCCACTTTGAAACAAGAACTGCGACAAAATTAATATTACAATTTAAATTAAAAAAAACTTTAAATACGTATTGAGCATTGCTTTAAGAACATATCGTATTGATTTCGTGTACACATCTAAGTGAACACTTAATATTTATAATAGTAAGCCATCGCTTACCTACCGATGGGCTATCGAGTTTCCTTTAGCGATTGGCTGCTGCTTGGAAGTAACGAGTAGTCTGAAGGTATTTATAGCTCCGTGAAGTGTGCGATGGGATACTTGATCTGGACCAGGTCTGGTACCAAGAGAGAAAGATCCGCAGAACGCGGAAATTGAAGTAAGGGCGCTGAGTATAAGGTTACATTTGGTGATATCGATCAAATGTTGGACATTTATTTGAAGCAGTAGTCAGCTTGAAGGAATTACGTCAACGGCTTATGATGTATAAGTTAGACCTTATGGCGATATCAATTAGGCGAAGATAACTTTTTTCAATGTTCCCATGTGTACCTCCTGGATACAGGTGTTCTGGGGTGTCACGACCTATCGTTTGCAGACAATTCGTTCAGCGACTCATCAAGAACAACGTAGGGCGCACTGCATGTCTGGTGGACGGGACTCTTATTGCACTGGATGTCTCGCTAAACTAACCTAATATAATCTATAGATTTGTCCAGTGATCGTAGAGTCCAGAGATATGTCTCGTTAACGAAATAACTTAGGTTAAGTTAGGTTAGCGAGACATCCAGTGCACTAGACGTCCAGTGCGACCTACGTCGTACCGATGAGTCGCTGAACGAATTGTACGTGAACGAAATGCGGCGGAACTGTTCTGGGACAAGGCATAGACAATATGAATTTACAGAACTGTGAATCGGCAGTTTGCGGTGTCCATATGCTTCAAATATGGTAAAAAATGTCAAAATAAAAATACATTCTTGTTGTTTTTTATGACACAATGATTTTTAAATTTATTAATTATTGGTAATAAATATATTTTGATGGTTTAATAGATCTATTATTTTAAGACTGTATAATACAGACTTAATACAGACATAAAAAAAGAATAAAGTTAAAAAATGTAAACGTAATGGTTTTATAATGGCTAAATGTTGCCACACTTAAAAATGACATTCCAAGTTCAAATATAACGAGCAGTGTGGCATACATACATATAGTATAATAAAAAAACAGAAAGGAGAATACTGACAAACCGAATAACGACGAAATCTTATAAGCAGATTCTATTAATTTATTATTTTTCTTCTTCCACATAGTTGCCTTATTTGGAAGATATGATCATTACAAATTATCCACTTAATAAACAAGGTAGCCATTTAGCTCAACCATGTGGCAATGAATTCAAAATTATACAGAATTTTATACCCAATTTCGCGAAGCAGCTTTCTGAGATCCTCACAATCTTTCACATCCGGCCTTGAAAATGAGAGACTGGAGTCTCTGGCAACAAATCGCATCAGAAGATTTCAATACCCCGAAGGAAAGCCTCCCAACTGACAAGAACCTTGACTGCGGACCTGGAAATCTCTGAACAGATTAAGAACCGGAGTTGGTAGAACAAAGGACAACCTCGAGCGGTGAGGAATGCGTTGGCAGGGAGAGTCACTGTTGTGCGACTGTAGAAATTTGCAGACCGCCTCACACCTAAGATCCTGACCCATGTGCCCAACTAGCGGTACATACCAAGATCTATTGCTGGGCAACACACGGGCGGTCTTGGGCGGAAATAATTTGACGTCGCTGACACGAAGAAGAAAAAGCAAACTCATTTCCGTTCTACGCTTTGATAGTAAAAAATTGGTCCAGATGATCATCGTCATTATTTTCATATCAGTTCCCTTAACTGAAGCATATAGTCATCACTATCTTCCACCATAAATTTCTTTCAGTCGCTCTTGTTGTTCACGTTGTTCCGTGGCAGCTTTGCTTCTTGGAATTCCACCGAATGCATTCAATGCATACTTCTCTGATGGTTTTTCAATATGACCCCGGAGAGTCCTCGGGGGGGTGAAGAAAAGACAGCTATCGTTTTATGTTCTCCTGCGGCATCCGAAAAATATGTCCCAACCAGGTACACCTTTGTTTCTTGACCAAATGTAGGGCAGAAGACTATCGTGTCCGATCCCTTTCCACGTAATTCCTAAGAAAATTAAACAATAAGTATTTAATGCAGGCACCTGATCTCAGAACGGCTGTATCGGATTTTGATTTTTTTATAAATTGACGAATCAATTAATATTTTTAAGCTTCATGTGAAAATAAACTTGGAATCGCTTGCATAACAGTGAAGCCTACTACAACTTCACTATCATTCGTGACAAGCATATCGATATAATATGACATTAGATATAGACATTTACCAGTGAAGTAATAAAAAAATAACGTGGTCGCTAATGTCAAAGAGCTCGGAGCCATAAAAACAATTAAAAACAAACAAAAGATGGAGGTGGCGCCAAAAGAATAAATTATAGAATCAAATAAGCATTTTTGTTGATTTTTAAAGTAATATGTTTGTATTGATTTTGGACGATGCGTTATTTAACACTATTCCTTATAAGGAAAACATCTCGAAACATGTAAATCATTACACCATCGTCTAGCGCAGTGTTTCCAAACTGTTATTGTTTTGGGAAAATTTAGCGAAATGGTGAATTATTGTATGATTTGGTAGATATGTATTTTGGTCCAAAGATTTGATAGAGAAATTTTACCGACTATTTCAGATAAATCTTAGATAATTTATTAAGATATATACGGAGATAGCGAAGCCAAGTTACGAGTATTATTGTTTCGAATATTTTTGACGCATTCGTTCAGTAAACAAATATAATGCAAAATGTACACTGAAGATTAGTAAAGAGCGATTTTTTTTTTCTTTCCATATCCTTTCTATAATTGGAACACATTGTCGCTACTCAGTTCTGTCGGGAGTATTTGCAGCAAGTGTTCGAGGACATGAGTTGTAGCTCTTATGCTGAGCTGAAGAGGACTGCAGAGGAATGGAGATCGAGATGCAAGATTTTGTTGCTGCAAACCAATTCACCGGATTGATACTACGAAGAAGAAGTTCTGTCAGTAGCTATCGTGCATGCCTTGTCCTATGGCATCTCTACACTCGAAGTCTATTTGGAAATATACATGATTCGAGATGATTTTATTTCTTAGGTGGTTGCCCGATTGATATTGATTTGCCCGACGCTCCAAAGCCCTGAAATATAAAGTCCTAACGGGCGGCTCAACTCAAGAAAAACGTTACAATCTACAAGATACACCCATATGTATTCTTAGCCAGGGACTTGAAAGAGCGGGAGCTGTAGTACCCGATGTTTCATTTGGGTAGTTTGTTAATTTGAATATTTAAAGAGATCGGTTAAATAGACTGACGCTCCAGATATCTGGGCTACACGGCTCAACCCAAGAGCTTACCAGGACATCGTTGCTAACAAACGGAATTACGCTGCTTTTGAGCGCTTCTGCGCGTCCGTCTGCAAGAGTGCAGACGCAAGTAATGACTCCTAACTGATGTCTGCCATTCTGCAGAATCCATTTCCCAACCTTAAATTTTCTTATCCATTCCCACGTATTTCGTGATTAGAAACGTTTTACTAAAGAAGGCAATTCGAGACTCGCTGTAGTATACTAACTTCGCAGCCTTAGACTGAGGTCTATTTGACATATAACTGATGCACCTAGAATTACGGGAAGGCCTTCAGCCACTCTAGCTTTTTGCGTGCGTCTAGTATCTGGGTCTTCAAAATCAGGATGGGACAGAGAGGGTTTTTGCCAAGTGAGAACCTAAAAGCCACAATTCAAAGAATATATAATTATTGTAATTCAACATCAAAACTTTTGTTAAATAAAAATAATTTTATCAGAATTTCATTGTCTCAAATAATACTGTTTTGAATATGCAGCTTAATGAAAGTACATTTTACGAGTATCGAGCTTGCTATAAAGCTATCAAAAGTAAAAACAGTACGTAACCGCTAATGTTAGGCATTCAGCCATAAAAAGATTTTAAAAAAAAACAAAAAGCCAATGTGGCGCCAAGAATATTTAAATTCAAATGTGGCAACTTTATTCGTCATATGGAGACAAATCTTTTTGCTGTATGGAGCGACGAGTTATGATAAAAAGTCTCGTCCGCAAATTGCTCGCAATTACGAAAACACCTCGGGGCAAAACTTTTGCGGCGGCAGAACAAAAAGAGTTAACGAGAGACCCCAAGGAAGAATTTTATTATTATGTTATAATGATAACAATTCAAGCTATTTTTTGTTATTTAATTTTTAGTTTTTTATATTTTAATTTAAATACACAATATTGCTTTGTGGAATGCATATTTTTTTCAATTGCTTATCTGCTTTTTTAATGGAAATTACATTTTAATTTGATTGTTAAATTAGTTTCTCACATAAAGAGTTGAAAACGCAAAAAAGGGTCATAATACTCGTATATAATGGAAAGATGGAAAAAAATAATTAGTCAGTATTTATATAATATATTTTATCGGTAAGTATGTAAAACATATTTTTTGGTATATACTCGTAAGACCGATTATAAGTTGACTGTACTATACCTATGACATAAACAAAGTTTTATCACAATCGGACGAATGGTATGCCAGTGCATAAAATACGAAACAATAAATAAATATAAGAAGTATATATGATCAGTATACAAATACTAAACGGTCAATATTATTAATAGTATCATATTGGTTAAATAACTTCATAGGTTTTCACGGCCAGATTTGATAATGTGGATTTTGGGTTTAGCCGTGTGTGGCGAATTATTTTCTTCCAATATTTCGACCGCCATTTCAGGGGTCTTCTTCAAGGTTGATGACTTCACAAAGTTCATGAAAAAGACCCCTGCAACGGAGGTTGAAATATTGGAAGAAAATAATTCGCCACACACGGCTTAACCCAAAAGCTACAATACCATCATATTGGTTAGTTTAAGTTAAGTAAAATTAGGTAAGGTTAGGTAAGGTTAGATATACTCTGAAAAGATAACTGCTTTATTGTAACGAAGTACTCGTAAATTAGCTATCAGAAGCGTTAGGTTATTCACCCGGTATCTAGCTATAAAAATATTAATACGGCAAATTATTTAAACATATTTTAAATTAATTTTTAATTAAATATATTATCATTAAGAACAAGCTGCAAATTCCAAACGTAAATTAATGTATTTTGAATTTCTCGATTGTTTTTTAACTGTCATACAGATCCTGTTCACAGATTGCGCGGTATATAAAAATTAACATGACATGAAGTCGCGACTGCACATATTTAATACTCACTCTCACACATATTGATCCTCACTCTCTCACACACATTATGGTGTGGAGCCTCGGCTTACGAACGACTCTGCTTACGACTAATGCGGCTTCCAAACAAAAAAAAACATGTTTTTTGCTTAAATAACCTGTCATTGTTGCAAACAAATTACCATCACACAATTCTAAGCGACTATCATTTAAATACATTGTCTTTACCCAAATCTTTTTAGCACATGAAGCTCCGCCGACCACATATTCTAATATATGCATAGTTCTCAACAGCTTCCAGGTATACAGGCCGAGGCATTTCACCTAACCAGAGATGCTCAGAGCCTGGCAACAACGCTGGAGTGCCACACCAAAAAGGAAGTGGACTCTACGCATCGTCAACGAGATCGAGCCGTGGATCAAGCGGGCGCATGGAACGATGACATTCCATGTCGCCCAGGCCATGACGGGTCACGGCTGTTTCGGGGCGTACCTTCATAGAATTGGAAAGGAGACGACACCCGCCTGCCATCATTGCGATGCGGACATCGACGACGCGGAGCACACGATCTTTCGTTGCACCGCGTGGAACAACGAGAGAGAACAGCTCTTGGGCCGGTATGATGATCTTGACACACTGTCCCCGAACAGGATGGCGGCCAGCATGCTGAGCTCACCAACCAACTGGGACGCCTGGTCGACATTCTTCGGAACAGTGTTACGGCAAAAAGAAGACGCCGAACGATTAAGGAGGCGCGTTGAACCCTCGCACGACGACACTAACGGCTAAGCGATACACCAACATTACAGATAGGCCAATGAAGCCGACCCTGAAGCTAATGCCTGACGGCGATACACCGGAGTCGGTGGAGGCACTGGGAGGCAATTTTTAGCGGGTATAGTCCTCCTCATGACGAGGAATGAGTCCCGCCCAAGCCCATCGGGCGCCTTTCTCAAGGCGCGACGCGTACAGACAAGGTACGGGCGTCCTTTTCAGGGCGTTGTTGGGTGCAGTGAATAAATCATTTATAGCGTTCCAGCATAATCAAAAAAAAAAGTTATACAGGCCGAGGACTAGAAATAAGAGATTTGAGATTTTTTTAGTGATTTGATGACTAGCCTGACGTTCCCAAAGCCAGATCCATTATTAGTCCTAAACGTGGCTCAATCCAATAATCGGGTGCTTGTCGATGGTTGGATACGCAGGATTCAAGTAAGTCACGTGATCGAACAAGAACTGATATTTCATTAAGCTACTCGTTGCTATAGTTGGAGATAGAATTTCGGTTTAAATAGAAACAGACATACTATATACATACTAGACATGATATGTACTTCTATGTCATACAATAAATAGACTGAGATCTCATTGTAGTTGTCAAAAAGTATTCACATTGTAGATGCTATTTTCCAAGTTGAGAAGACGTTGTTCTATGACCATAGCAATAAATTCGATTTTACTAACTGGTACTCTATAATAGCAGCAAACGAAGATGTCCAGAGACTGACGTGTGAACAAAATATTATTTTTAGATCATTGATCCACGAAATTGAGTAACGGTTTTGTATAAAAAATACAAAAAACAACAAAAATATTATTTTATCACGTTTATGGATATTGGAGCATTGTTTGGTAATTGACATTCCCACTCGACAAAATTATTTTTCTCTTATGGCATGATTCCTGACTAAAGTAAAAATACTTGCAACAGGTACAAACTATTAATTATTTGGAGCGTTTGTGTGAAGCATTAAAACATCAGTTATCACAGCAATATTTTCTTAAGTATAGTTTCTTTCGACAGTAAAAATAGCAATTCTGAGAACTCGTGAAAAACAGAAATGCGTCTCCTGAAATTAAAATTAAATCACAAAAAATAAATTCAAGTTATCGTATATTATTATTAATGTACATTATCCTTTAAGCGCCCAGTGGTCCCATACGGGACCGCAAATTTGCGTCGTTCAATGCCCTAGCAGGCCAATGTTTGTAATGTTTCGTCGCACAATAGATTCTTCCATTAACTAACTTTAATACTAATATTACAAACTTATGTAATCCGATTGTGAAAGGAACCATAAGCACTCCTGTATGGGACCGTAGGGCATTGAACGACGCAAATCTGCGGTCCCGTAAGGAAACCACTGGGCGTTTAAATGTTATAGTACAACATAATGTTTTTACATTTAAGAGTCAAACAAATTTTTAACTTAAACGAGCATTCGCTTGTTATGTTTGAACTGCCTTTTACAAGAATAGCGAATATTTAGTTATGATGGAACGAATTATGTTCGTAAGCCAAGGTTCCGCTTTGTTCTGACTTTCGCACATCGGCGCACACTCTCTCGCTTGATATTTATTTTTTATTTAATATGCATTAAGTGGCGCCACGGAGGTAATCGCTCCAAACGAGTTTATTAATAAATAATGCTCAGCTCTATCTGCAATCTGCATGTTCCAGCAACATGGAGGAGCCGACCTAGCTTATGATGGCAAGTGGAGTTTGCCAATATGAGCCAGGTCGGCAACTTCACTTGCTAACATGACCAGTGCCGGTTTTAGGGGGTGGCGAAGTGGGACGGTGCCCCGGGGCGTCGAATAAGCTAGGGGTGCTGAGGGCAACCTTTCCTGCTCAGATTCTTGAAAAATATAAACAATATTGGGCGCTATGAAAAATATGCTCTAAGGCGCCACAGGGTCTAAAGCCGGCACTGAACATAACCACCGGTGTTTATCCACCGATGACTCCAATTAGCAGAGATCAGCTGCAGGACAACTGGCGTCAGGTAAACTTGACCAGACTAATACTAGACGACGTTTATCTGAGCATAAACATAATATTTACTAGCGACCATCATGTTGAAAGCACCGGTTCTTGATAGCTCTTTTTTTATGTAAACACATACAGGAGAATACCGACAGATGGTGATAGTAATTCTGAAGTCTCATCTGTGGAATTCTATGACGCTTACCATGGTGTATATGGCTTAACGCTGTATGTGGAGTGTTGATCCGCCAACGTCATAGACTACAGCCCGAGATTCACGCATCATCCTTTATTATTACAGGAATTTACTATGAATGGGTGGGCTTCACGGAACGACTTTCGTCTACCACCAATTTTAATTAATAGGCTATGACTGGCATTTTACGGGTGATGGATCAAATTCACACCAACCGGGGGTATTTTAGAGCTCATAAATCGATTGAAAATCTTAATGATTTATTATATATACATTTTTAACTGAAGGTATAGAAGGATATTATTTGATTGGATTGATATTTGTAAGCGCGGTTCGTGTTAGTTAAGAAAAACAACATTGGGCGCGGAACAATATTTGATGGTTCAATGTCTGTTGCTAACCGCGTGATGCTGATAAGGTTGAGCTGCTCCTTATGACCAAATGGCCTCAGGAACATCGAGCTAATGATTTGATAGCTTTAAAAAATCTGACTAACAAATCACCTCAAAATATGCATCATATACTATCGTTGTTGTCTCTTCAAGTTCCTCTGCACGCCTCAAGAATCATATACGTTTCCAGGTATGATTTCGAGATACAATGACAACTGATTAAACTGAGTGTCTGCATTTTGTGGTAACAATATGTTCCAGATATGGAACGGATGTGGATAACAATAAAAACTGAAAGAACTTTAAACGTAGCAGAAATCTAAATCGACTATACTAGTATACTATGGAGTGGATATCTTAGAATAAGGAATACAACTAATTAATATATTTTGCTTGCAACTTATCAAACCTATTATTTCTTACTCAATTGGTAAATTTTTGAAATATTTAAATAACTAAGGATTTTGAAATATAGATTTAATTAACCCGTTCGCATCGGTACCCGATATATGCCGTGTAATATTTCCTTACCGTTGACAGACATCGGTAGCCGTGATATATCGTTTTGCTACTTTTAGTACTCATTGTGACATATATGGTAGTAAATTGGATCTGCAGTCATTCCCTGTATCAACCTACATATATTCTTTACACGAATCTGTAAAGCATGTAAATAAATATCGTAAAGTTTCGTCACAGGAGCAATTTTTCTGTAAACCACATGTGTCAATGATACCACGTGCTTGAAGTTATATAATAAATGTTTGTTAAATAGAATAGTTTTTTCAGCATCATCTGATAGCTAAAGGATACAAAAACTAATGTGATATATGAAAATTTACCAGATAAGTACATTTATGATTCAAATACTAGTTTTAAGCAACAAAAAAGTGGTTTGAAAAACGCCGTATTGACAGTATAATTTGTATTCCACCGAGTCGTAATGAAAGGGTTAAAAACGATGATTTTATGGTGGTATCCATGAATTCAATATTTCTCTGCAGTAGGTCTTGATTCCCCGAATTGAACCCAAAGCAAACGCCGACACAGTACAGCACATAACTAGCATTGCCATTACTAACTGATAATTATGATTTTTATGGTCTTTGTTTTGCATTTGCATCCATGATACAATTTTAATTATATCCATCTACAATTACATTAATGTATCCGAGGTCTATAGTAAAAAAAACAGAAACTAAACAAATGTTATTCTAAATTATTAATTTGAAAATCAAAAAGATATAAATCAATATGCAGTACTGAAACTTTTTTTAAATTGTACTCGAATTTAAACTTGTTTAGATATTATCTGAATCTGATAAGAAAGCATCACGTAGGCGTATTTGCATGAGCAATTAGAAACTAGTAAAAGACAAGTATAGCAGAACCACTTATAATCCATAGTTACGTGCAATAAATATTAATTTGCAGCCGTTGACGGTAACTTAAATAAATGGCGCGGAATAATCCAGTATGCAGAATTTATTTATTTTACAGTATGTTGCAGGCAATATTCATAAATCATCGACTATTTGTATTAATTAAATAAAAATCGGGTGATGAAAGACGGACAATATAAGCATGCATACAAGACTATAAAATGATAAACCAGTGTTATTAAAACATAATGGCATGATAATTTATTATTGAAATTAAATATTTTATTATTTAATTAAAATTTTGTTACTTTTCAATTTTGGCACACTTTATTATTAGTTTTATCTTGTTGTCATTTAATAATATAAATTTATTTATTTATTTAACAGAACTAAAATACAAAACAAGCGATAGTTACAAGATAAGTTATTATTAACATAAAATCAATATATAGAAAGCGATACAAAGATGACACGTGTCAAAGATCACAGAGATTTGGGAACAATCGGGGAGGAAAACAATGCTATCGAAAAAAGAGGAAAATGATACGAGAAAAAACTCTACGTGTGCTGGTAACCCATTTAATAGGGCCTTTGCATTTAGTACTAAATAGAGTGATCGAAGCACTACAAGTACAAACAAGAAAGGAAAACAATGGCTACATTTAAAATACAGGTATATAATTATTTTTTTTGGGAAAATTTAATATTATCTCATTATACCGGCGGGTATAGCTTAATGGTCAATGCGTTTGCTTTGCAAGCCAAAGATCATGGGTTCGATCCTCGACGAAGATTAAAAAAAAAGGATTTTTAGTTGAATTCTGATCTCTAAAACACCCCGGTTGGTGTGAATTTGATCCGTCACCCGTAAAGTGCCAGTCATAGCCTATTAATTAAAATTGGTGATAGACGAAAGTCGTCCCGTGAAGACCACCCATTCATAGTAAATTCCTTTAATAATAAAAGATGATGCGTGAATCTCGGGCTGTAGTCTATGACGTTGGCGGAACAACACTCCACATGCAGCGCTTAGTCATATATACACCATGGTTAATCGTCATAGAATTCCATAGATGAGACTTCAGCATTACTATCACCATCTGTCGGTATTCTCCTGCATATGATTACATATTTTTTTTATAGTTTATAGTAATCTCCGGTGACGGATTGTGAGTTGTGTGATACACTTTACTTACACAAATTTAGAGTGAATATGGCATACAAATGGTGTTCCATTACGTAGTACGTACTCGTGGTATTTTACTGTTGGCCGCGACACCGTTTTGATCAGCTGTTTGGGCCGTTATTTTATAACGCCACTGGCGCCGGCGCCCGGACCGCTCATGCGGAGCCCACGCACACACTGCCGTCTTGCCGTAGTCTATCAATTGAAGGCAGTGCCGGTTTTAGGGGGTGGCGAAGTGGGTCGGTGCCCCAGGGCGTCGAATAAGCTAGAGGCGCCGAGTGCAACCAATCATGCTTAGATTTTTTTAAATGTATACAATATGGGGCGCCAGAAAAAAATGCTCTAGGGCGCCGCAGGGTCTAAAACCGGTACTGATTGAAGGGTTTCACTTCTGGCTGCTACGCCGCCTAAATAATAATCAGGGTTATCTAGGCTATAGACGCCTTCAGGAACCATGTATACAACCAGGTGGAGCTCTGGGTGGAAAGATGACTTGAGACAAGGCATATTTTGCCGGCGTGTGCAGTTCAATGGTCAAAGTGTTTGCTTTGCAAGCCAAAGGTCGATTTTTTTTATGTAAACGCATGCAGTAGAGCACACCCGGTCAAGACCAGTGCACTCTATGACGCTCAGCCAGGGAGGCTGGACGCTGCATGCGGGAAACGTGTGTTGTGTTCGTGTTTGTGTGTGGGTTGGGGAGATTGAAAGTGTATATTTATCTGTTTCTTGAAGAGATCCAGATTGTAGGAAGGAGGAAACACAGACGCTGGACGAGCATTCCATAGCTTACCGGTGGCATTAAGGAAGCAGCTTTGGAAGCTGCCAGTTCTTGGTCGACATATATTTACCGTGTATGGATGTTCGGCAAGTGTAAGACGAGTTTGTCGGTTGTGGGTGGGTGCAGGAGGAATTAGTTCTTTAGCTATGGTTATATGGATGGTGGCGATGTGGTGGCGAAATGCTCCGAATGTGAGTATGGCAAATATGTATAATTTTTCGCGCCATTTCCCGCGCGCTTTTCCGTCGCTTTCTCAGCTTCTCCTGCTCCGTCACGCTCTCTAGATTTTAACGGCCGTTTCGCGTAACGTAACGGATGAACGGATCTAACGACCAAATAACGGACATTTGTTGCGTTTGTTTGCCGTAATAATGAAGTCGAGGTGAGCTTAACAAAGTACAACAACGTTGTAACTCAAATATATCATATTTTTTCTATGCAATGCGTTCTAAGTTGATATAAGCATAAAATAAATGGTAGACATAAAACTAAATACTTTGCACATTAAAATGTCTGTCAAAGCCTATTCAATAATAATTTAATGTTTTGTTTCTTGACTTTAGAATGCTAAATTAAAATTTGTGTTACCTAACATATTCAATTTGTATATTTTTAAAAGGCCAATTAGTAAATACTTTCGATCTCCTCAACCCTACAAGGACACAACCACTTCAAAAAATTCCCGTCTAGTCGACCAGAATGAGTTTTATAGAGTTTACTGGAGGACCAAAACGCTCTAATGGTGCTTTTCTGTGTATTAATATAATAAAGAATATTTTTTTGTCCATTATCTACCATTAAAAATGACAAGGAATTTTACATCTATTTTCATACATGCTGCAAGGAATCGTTTCGAATGATCATCGTTTCCATATCCGCTGCCCTAATTAGAGCATCTTGTCGTCACAAGTCGCCACAATGGTCTTCACGTCATTTCACATCAGCTCCGTCTTCCAAAGCTCCACCGATCATATTATATCTTCTGGTGTTTACCAGCGCAAAAATAGCACGTGGTATCGCCTAAATAGTTTTTTTTGTGTAGCCATAATCCAAGCATTTGATACACTGTATGATATTTGGCGATTCGCAAATATGAACTTATTGAAAAACTACGTGAACCAAGCCTTATTGCTTCTCGCCAGAAATTTTGATCGAGTAAGCGTTTATCATGCCTGGTCGTCAAGTCTTTGTCGTAAAGACACACCTAGCAGATTTTCCCAGTCCTACGAGTGTAGGATTTTGTTGTTCGATTGTTCGGGTGATGTTGTGGACTTCGATATCATCAGATATACCCTTCGCCCTTGGAGCTTAAGTAAAGCTAACTGTGGCTTATGAACTCCTACAGCATCAAAAGTACAAATCTTACCCAATTCCATATTTGTCTCTTTAGTATGGAAGCAGTGCCGGTTTTAGGGGGTGCCGCAGTGGGTCGGCTGCCCAGGGCGCCGAATGAACTAAGGGCGATAAGGGCGGCCTTAGCTCCTACAGAGTGTGGTTTGTCAAGATTTACCCTACCACCAAAAAAAAACAGGGGGCACCAGATTTTTTTTTGTCTAGGGCGCCGCAAGATCTAAAGCTGGTACTATATGGAAGGATGCCTTGTCCGCTCCCTTATCCCGTCATTATTATTTTACGGAAACATCTGTTTACGGTCGATCTAATCAATCAATAATGTAAGTTATCGTGAATTATCAATGTTTTAAATTAAAATCATAAAAACGTATTTATTTTTGCTTTTAACAACTTTTTTTCCAACCGGTGTGATAAATTTACAAAATCTCTCACAGGAAAATATTTTGAAGTGTCGTTTTTTTTTCACCTGTTTTTTTCGCCGCCACCTGTTGCTAATTAACAGCTTTATCTTGGCCCGCAGACGTGTGTCATATAAAGACATTAGGAACATCAATTCTGAGGAATATTTGCATTTCGTTGGCTCGCCAATATACAAGACGCTCTAGCACCAAAACACTGAGCGCGTCGATAAAATTTCGAATGTCGAAAGAAAACAAAAATTAAAAACATCTCATTCTCCTCTGTTAGGTGACGATTATGATTATCGAAACACCAATAGTGCCAAACGTCTCTCATTTAGTTATCTCTTAAGCCAGCAACAGTGGAAGACATTGCTTATTTAAGCAGATCTGTACAACTCATTTGATTTCTCTAATTTGAATCTTTAATCAATTTTTCATCTGCCTTCTTTCCACGTCGCTGGTGATTATAAGTGTTAATCAATCATTATATTAAGCTAATAGTGACGAAGGTGGATAGGGAATAAAGCAATTTATATTCCTTGGCGCTCCAGAATTGGCAAAAGGAGTGTTCTCAGACTACTGCAGGATGGAGTGACAGAAAAATAGCGGAAGTAGCCTGGATGCGTATGGCAGAAGATGGAGAAGAATGAAGACCCCATGTCATATTGTAAATTGAGAAAAACGTACACCACAAACGCCTCAACCTAAAAACCATGATTCCAAATCTGGCCGTAAATACCTACGAAATTATGTTGAGCAAAAAGTATATTTTGGATCATGTCATGTGTCGAGTTTCCGGCTGATGCTGTCAACCTGCGCTTGACAGGAATGCAGCAACGCTGGCGCCACAACATATATAGTATGTAGATAACATATACAGGACGTTTTGGACTTATGGTTAGTAAAGCTAAACTAAAAATAAATTGTAATATTTGTACATTTAAATAAAGGGTTAAGTTTATGTAAAATACAAACTCACAAAAAAATATCCGAGTAAAAAAATACAAACACACAAAAAAATTGTCGCAATTTCGTTGATGCATTGTTGAAAATGTCACATTGGGACAAAGAAAGAGGCAGACATTACAATTTGTTTATTGTTTTTTTCTTTATTTCAACATTCACTTTACATAATTGTCTTCTTCTTTTTTCTAACTCAAACTGCATACAGTTTATCAGTGCTGGGGGAATTATTAGAGTTTGACTTGCTTGTCAATGTGGTGGAGTAAGATTGTTGGTTTTTAAAGAAGCTTTAAGAATATGGTTAAGGAATCTTCTTTTATGCTAAAAAAACGGAAAAAACATCTAAAAATTAATCTTATTTAAAAACGTTATCATATCGGGATGTTAGCTTGGAAGAACAACCAAATTGATGTACTCGTAGCATAAGTAGTGTCATCCCCCGGCTTTAAAAAGAACGGCGTCACGGGTTCGTCACGTGACCGAGTGGAGGAAGGATGCAGGAGAAGATAAACAACACAAAGAACTTGTTTTTGAAGCACAATTCGCCTTTATTTTTAATAAAGACTTGATTTCCTCGTCTGACCGGCATGGCATTTCGCCGGCCAGACAAGAGTTAACTGACAACTGTCGGAACACTGTCACATGCAGCGCCGCCAATGATCGCGGCAAAAAAGCAAATTAAATATGACAGTTGCACCAACATTAAATGGAGAAACTGTCATAACAAATAAAATGGCGTATGCATACGCCGTGTAATATAATATTATTTAAACTTACATTATTGGTTTGCATGCCAGGCGAGCGCACAAAAATAAGAGACAAAAGATCGATTTTCGAGGCTTTATGGCATTAGCCTAAATGAGCTATATCAAGCTGATATCAGTAAGAATTTTGGAATAAAGAGCCATCTGCGCATGATGCAAAAGGACCAGGAACTATGTCTTTTTCCTGGTCCAATTAAGCACTATGCGGAGAAAAAAAAGATAACGTGATATTTGTTCAATCATTTAAATAAAATATATATAATATTCACCGGGATCGTTATATCCGCGATGTGACCTGGGCGATGGACTTGACCACAGCCATCAGCTATCGACCACGACAGAAGCCGGATCAGCTCAACTTAGCTCCTCGACAGATGCATACCTAAGACCACTTCGTTTGTTTAACGAGCAGAATAAATGGCATTTAAAGCAGGTTCCACACACGATATGTCGCTTTGAACTATCCGCTTTTAATATACATATTATGACAGTGGCGCGTCTTAGGGTGCATTCAAAACTAAACGAGCATTTGCACATTCTATTCACAATCTTTCAAATTTGCTTGGTGTAAGGAGAAATTCAGTATGTTGCTAAATCGACATTTGTTGCATACTTTATAGGATTTAGAGGATATGCCGCAGGTTAGAATTTTTTTTTTTTATTAAATTAACATACTTTCTCAACGCGCTTTAATTAATCTGTCGTTCGCTCAAAATGCACCCTTAAAAGAATGCAAGGTGGCAATCCTTTCACAAATCTAAGGTTTAAAAAAATACATAAATAGTAAAAAAAAGTGTTTGTCAATTTAATTCTCGAAATTGAAAAACTGTACTTGGCTTAAAGAATAGTTTGTAGCCCCCCAATTAATCCAAAATATAACTGCCATTAGGTTATTTAATAAGCTTTATAAATCAATAACTTTATTAAATTCAGTATCTATTGTTTCTTAAACGAAAACTTAACGGATTAAATGCTAGGGGCAAAGGTTTTTCTAAATTATTCATATAAGTGAGGGATGTTATGGATAACTCCACGATCAGCCACAATTTTAAAAAACGTACTCGTATATATAAAATGAATGTTATCCATTGATGACATTTCCCTGTGAAATATAATCTATCAAAATGGTGAAAAATATTTAAAGGACGATCCAAGACGTATTAGTGACCTTTAACCGATTCTGTGATCGCCATTTTTTCCACACTCCCATTTCCTCTACAGGAAACATGACCAAAGTATGTTTTTTTTTTGTGTACGATGTTGAGAGTCGTTTTGTAATTCACATATTTTCCAGGACATAAATGTTTTAGCTCCTTGCTCGGTGAAATAAGTGAACTATAAGTATATAAAACGGAATATATTAAATATGGACTTCTTAATAAAACTATACACAACATTTTTTTATTTTTATGTAAGCACATACAGGAGAATACCGACAGATGGTGATAGTAATTCTGAAGACTCATCTGTGGAAATTCTATGACGCTTACCATGCTGCATATGGCTAAGCTCTGCATGTGGAGTATTGATCCGCCAACGTCATAGACTACAGACCAAGATTCATGCATCATCCTTAATTATTAAAGGAATTTTACTATGAATGGGTGGTTTTCAAGGGAAGACTTTTGTATACCATCAATTTTGATTAATAGGCTATGACTGGCTTTTTACGGGTGAGGGATCAAATTCACACGAACCGGGGATAATTTTAGAGCAAAAAATACGATTAAATCCTTTTTTTTATCTCCGTCGGGAATCGAACCCACGACCTTTGGCTTGCAAAGCAAACGCTTTGACCATTGAGCTATACCCACCGGACAACTGGTTGTACTGCAGTAATATGTCAAAAAATAAAATCTAAAATATATTAATGCCTTAGTAGTCATTCATGAATTCAATATTTGATGAAAATATTTAGGTGCTATAAGATCCTGGGTCAACTGCTTAGGTTTTAGAGTCTAGTATGAAAAAAAATCTCCGTCTGACGATCGATTTGCCTCTGTGTTTTGTGGCGCCAATTCCCAATACTATTTGACTTATATAGTATGTTATCTTTCAGGATTAATGTCAGTCATGTATGGAAAGAAATGCATAATCACTTGCTTCTATATCGTCTGTTAACGAACCAGAATATATGGCATTTAAAGCAAGGTCCACTAAACACAAGCCACGTAGCCGCAAAAACAAATATGCTAAATAATTGATAAGGAGACAACTGGATGGACGGCATTTTTAGAAACTAAATTAATGCAGGGAACGGCGATAAAGTGATAAATGAACCTCAACGACGGCTTAATGGTAGATGTTGATTAATATGGAGCCACAAGAAAGATGGTCTCTTTAATAGTCGAAAGAGATGTAAAGGAAGATAAATATAATTCCTCATTTTTAATATGCATACTTTAGGTGTCATTAACAAGACGAGATAACCTAAGATTCATGCATAATATGTATACTGTATTACTATTATAAATAAGACTCTGAGGAATACACTCTAGCCTAACCTAACCTCGAATAATATAGTCTTACTCGACCCAGGAAAAGTGTTTCAATTAGAAATATATATATAATCGTGTCGGAAATAACAGGGTCAGATCCTGTTTGCCCAGAAGTGAGCGACGTCGATGGCGTTACTCCCGGCCATCATCAGATCTTCCTGGGTGCAACTACTCGGACACAACGCACACTCCAGAAGGTGTGACAGGGTCTGCTCCACGCCGCAGTCACATTCAGTCAGTCCGCTGTAAAACTGCCAGGCTTTCATTTCTGTCCTCGTCTTGCATACTCCGGTACGAAGTCTATTAAGGGACCTCTATATATTCCACCCCTGGTTGTGTCCAGGGGATAGGTCCTCTTTTGGGACAATCCGGAAACAATTAGTAAAAAATGTTTGGCATTGGAAAAACTTAAAGTAAATTTTATTTTTAATTTTTCAGGCTATTGACTTATGCAAATTTACAGTATTAACTCATGGCGCATATTCGTAAAATTAGCAGGTCTTACCCATAAGATAAAGGTCACCCAATGTTCTTTGGAGAGTTTCATGCTCCGAGTATCTCTAAAATATATTATTATTATGATCCGAAACGATGACGTCTGGAGAAGAACTCGAGTATATAGTGGATGCTACAGAAGGCATAGGCATACTCAAGTGGCAATGAGCAGGACATGTCTGTCGAAAAGACGATGCTCGATGAAGAAAAGTTGTTGAAATGACGCCTAAAAACTAACAAACGGAGTATTAGCCGACAATCATTTTTTTATGTAAGCACATACAAGAGAATACCGATGGTGATAGTAATTCTGAAGTCTCATATGTGGAATTCGATTACGCTAACCATGGTACATATGACTAATGGCAGCATGTGGAGTGTTTATCCGCCAACGTCATAGACTACAGAGCTCGAGATTCACGCATCATCCTTTATTTTTACAAGAATTTACTATAAATTGGTGGTCTTTACGGGACGACTTTCGTCTACCACCAATTTTAATCAATAAGCTTTGACTGGTATTTTACGGGTGAGGAATCAAATTCACACCAACCGGGGGTATTTTAGAGCTCAGAAATCGATTAAAAATCCGTTTTCATAGGGCATTTCAACATTGAGCTATACCCGCCGGCAATCTGTAAGATAGACTGATGACATCAGAAGAATAGCATCATTATAGATTTAAACTCATGCGGGAGGCCTACATTCATCCTGACAGTGTAGTACACAAAAAGAGAAGGAACTTACAAATGTCTTTTTTCTTTAGAGAAAAGACGTCGGTAGTTAAAAAAATAAGGTTTTTGAACTGTGCCCAAAACTTAATCCTATAGAATCAGGTTACTACTTGTAAAGTCCATGCAGCTTAACAATGGTTTCTTTATATTAATATAACCTAAGGAAGCAAACACAAGTCCATTTAAAATCCAACTCAATGATTATAACTTCAACAGACCGCTGTAAGAATGGCCGCCACGTGCCATTCAATTTCATAATAACATCGTTATTGTTATAAGGAAATAACAAAGCATGTTTAAGCCTGTAAATGTTAAAATACTTTGCTACAACGTTTGTATGTAGTTCTTTCAGCATTTTATCATAACATATTGTTTGAAATACGTTGTCTGTTTAGTATGTAGATGATTTTTTGCATCCATTTTTCTAGATTTTCAAATAATCGAATTTTATGTTCGCATATGTTTTTTAAAATGTAATTTAAGCTTAACTCTTTCGTTACGGCTCGGTGGAATACAAATTATACTGTCAATACGTCGTGAATTTTTCAAACCATTTTTGTTGCTTAAAACAAGTATTTGAAGCATAAATGTAATTATCTGACCTATTTTCATATTTCACATTGATTCTTCTTTCCTTTAGGTATCAGATGATGCTTAAAAACTATATTATTTAACAAAAGTTCATTATGTAACTCCATACATGTGATGGCATTGACACATGTGGTGTACTGAAAAATCGCTCCTGTGACGAAACCTTACGATATTTATTTACATGCTTTACAGATTCCTGTAAAGAATACATGTAGGTTCATAAAGGGGATGACTGAACTTCCAATTTCCTACCGTAGATGTAACAATGAGTACTGAAAGTAGCAAAACGATATATCACGTCAACCTATGTCAACGGTCGGGGAATCTTTGACGGCATATATCGACAACCGATACGAAAGGTTAAATAAGCTGATTGTAATTAAATTAAAATCGAGTATTGAAAATAAAATAATAATTTACGAGAAATAAGTTATATTCCTTTTTTTTTGTTAATCGTAATAGAGGCACATATAAGATCTCTCTTTAAACTATCTGACAGTGTTCTTCTATAAATAAAGTGTTTTTTAAAAAAAATAACGCTTGGTGAAAGAATGCCAACATAACCTCAAAGTCATTTGTTACATGTTCAAGGATGTAAAAGAAAAATGTGAATTTATTCAATTATAAAACCGATAAATCTTATTTATTGCCGGCTTAATTAATAAAAATAAAACTGGTCTTATACAATATTTATGTCGACCAATATTTTGTAATGAATTATTACGTTTTTTCAGCATTTCCTTTTAATAAATATCGTTGATGAAGCATTCAAATAATATACCTAGCTTAACCGAAAGATTATTTATAAGGATAATTAAATATAGATATCATAATTAAAACACTCTCTTTTAGTGGATATTTATGTACTTATTTGTCGAAATCATTTCAAACAAACGGAGTAATAGAAAATGCAGCTTTTGTTAAATTATACTCGTAGTTATCTGAAAGTGATAAAAAAAGACTAGAGGCCTTTGAGATGTGGTCATACAGAAGAAATCTCGGAATTTGTCACGAACAATGAGGTTCTCAGCATAATCAAGGAGGATAGGCACCTAATAAGAACCATCTCAGAGAGGCGAGCCCGATGGATCGGTCACATCATGCGCCACGATGGTCTTCTTCACGACATTGTGGAGGGGATGGTTGAGGGGTAGAAACTGTAGAGGGCGCCATAGACGGGCTATTTGCAGCAAGTGTTCGAGGACATGAATTGTAGCTCTTATGCTGAGCTGAAGAGGGTTGCGGAGGATCGAGAGGAATGGAGATCGAGATGCAAGATTCTGTTGCTGCAAACCAATCCACCGGATTGATAATACGAAGAAGAACTTAAAATTATTTCTAAATGTTCAATTTAAAAGTGAATGTTGAAAATGCAAATGTCATTTTCAAGAAGGTTTATGTCAGAATTTGATTATGTCATAATGCCGTGACACTTACGTACTTGTTAGTATGTGCATCGTGTACTCTGTGGAACATAACGCCGGCGCCGCACGACGTACATAGTTTTGGCGCCACGTAAATCGCTGTAAAATATGCTAATCGCTGTATTATTCCGATCTTTTATTAGCTTTTATTCAGGTTGTCCAATACACTAGCCTCGATACATTCTATAAAGTTGTAAATAATTGACAACAGAACAAATGCATTTATTACTCCACGTACATAAAATTAAATTGACACAATATGTCGGCAGATATAAAGTGGTTAAATATATAGTGAGTAAAAAATATTTCTCCTACAAATATTTTTAAGTTACTACTGCAATAAATACATCTACCTTCATATGTAAAAATAGATTCAGGTAAGTTTTATTTTTTTAAATTTTGTTTTTTAGTTTATTTCTACTCGCTTGCTAACAGGATTTGACATTAAAAGACTACAGAATGGATCAAGGAGTCGGTAAATTAGAGCGGGAGATAAGCCGGAGAGTGGGTTAGAGAGTGGGAAAGAAAGTGGGATAGGACGTGTGCTAGGGATATAGTGGAAAGCAGGTGAAAGAATAGGCTGGATATGAGATAGCATAGTAGTTTATAAGGATGGATTCGGTAGAAAAAAGAGTTTCAAATACTTACAGCATTTTCAGACGCGTAGCAACGCGCGCCGAAAAACACTAATAGTATTGTAAATCATGATTACTGAATCAGAACATAAATATTAATGATGTAACCATATTATGTGATTTTTTAAATTAGTGTATTCAGTTATATGACGTTCAAATAGTAATGTTGACATGTTAGTTGTGACATACCTTGGTTTGAAGATGCAGATTCTTGATGCCAAGACCCAGAAACCTTGGGCCTATTCAGCGGGGATCCCTGCCCCTGATGGGACTCCACGGCAGCAGCGTCACACGGTAAAACCCCCACCAACAACAACAGAACTACATATGCCAGAAGACAACTCTTCGTTTCCATTATAATTATTCACACAAAAAAGAAGAGGGAATCACCAATCACGAAATCATTTTTTCGTCTACATAACTTGTGGTTTACATAATGTTATTTTACATTAAAACCTTACAAACACTTGTGACAATAATAATTATTAATTAAGTCTAATCAAGAACAGCTTGTAATCAATTTTGATTGGATGTTTCAAATGGCAAAATGCCAAAGCGGAATAAAAATTAAACGATTTTAAAAAAACTACAAAACACTGATAATAAAATAAAAACAGTGTGATAATTTTAAAATTAAATATAAAGAAATACACCTAGGTATTTATTATACAATTATAATACCAAAAAATATACACAAATTAAAGGGCCGTCTTATTTCATTTACATCTAAAACAAATGAGATCAAAGAATTTATTCTAAAATTCAAATATCGTTTAAAATGTAAACAGATTTCTTTTATTTTAAAAATGGAATTTTACATTGTGAGTTTTGAATTTTTTTGTTTAACTGCTGTCATTGCATTATAAATTATTGATAACTTTGCGTTAATGTTTACGTTAAAGGTATTTTAGGTTATGTTGTGATATTTAAGTTGGATTAAATGTCAGTTTGCGCAATTGTTTAGAATCAATTAAGTTTTCGGTTTTGATTATTAGTTAACGTAACTTTTAGGTTTTGTATATATTGTGTTAGGTTAGTGTTTTAAATGTCATTTTACGTGAATTTAAGGTTACTAGTTTTTCGCTGACGGCAGACGATAGACCGACGCGAAGTTCGGTCGGATACTGGCTGTAAAGTGAACACAACACTGACGTTTGGCTCGACTGCGAGTGTACATTATGTGTAATTTTGTATTCTTGTCTCAATGGCGCCAGTTTAAAGATAATTATAATGTTGTGTCATTAATCTAATGAATAAATAATTAAATAACATTTAAGTATGATGATAATGGGGTAATCATTTGGAACGAAATCCTGCGTACTGAAATACATATGTATGAAACCTATTGTCATGACAAAATATTTTTATAATTATTATAACTATGAACGTATATTCTATCAATTTGCTGGGGGTACGACTTAGTGGTAAAAGTGTTTGCTTAACAACATATGATATTTATATAAGAAAATAAACATGTTTTTTTTATCGATTTTTAAGCCCTCTGAAGATCCTTGTGTGAATTTGATTCCTCGCCCGTAAAATGTCAGTCATAATATATTAGTCACAATTGGTGGTAGACAAACGTTGTGGCGTGTACACCACCCGTTCACATTACGTCCTCATTAAAATGGATGATGCTTGAATGCCAGGCTGTAGACGACTAACGTGCGGCGCTTTACCATATCAAAAATGGCAAGCATTGTATAATCCACTGATGAGATTTCTCTATTACCGTCTCTCGGTATTCTCTTGTATGTGTTTACGTAAAAAAAACGTATTAGGGACATCAAGGACGACATTGAAGCATTGGGCACCTTATGCAAATTTTAATAGAAAAACTACGAGATATATATTTTTTAATCAATTCATATTCCATTAATTCCATAATCCTAACTCCATTAAAATAAATTTTTGAAAAAAAGAATTAAAAGGTTGTGTTGCCGATAGAATATGAAGTTTGTTAAATAATAAAATAATTCTAACTTAACCTAACCTAATCTAACCTAAGTTATTTCGTTAACGAGACCTATAGATCTACGATCACTGGACAAATATTTAGGTTAGGTTAGCGAGAAATCCAGTGCACCAGTTGTCCTTTAGACCAAATGTCCCGTGCACCAGACGTCCAGTGCGCCCAACGTCGTTACCGATGAGTCGTTGAAGAACAAATTGTCTGGAAACGATAGGTCGTGACACCAGTTTAGTCATCTCTTTTATAGTAGTTTAATAGTTGATATCGTGACTGTATTCATAATACATGGAACTGAATATATCTCTTTAATAAACATGTTGTATATCCCACGAATAAAGCTGTTAAAATGAAGCTAGTTAATTTAAAATGAAAAAAGAATACGCCATATCCACTGATTAAGTATGTAGCATACACTTTAGGTATTTAAGGGGTTGGGTATAAATATGCAAACGTTTATTTTTATCCAGTTTCTTCGGCATGCTCAATTACACGCCTTGCAACACTGTACAAATAACAAAAATATAATTCCCTCTTAACGTGAGCACTCCATTACTTGGACGGTAGGTATTTACAAAATGATGCATTTTTAAAATTACCACATGGCTAGAGAAAAAAACACAAACCAGCCAGACGCATTCAACAAATAATTACTAGACGGAGATGGCTCTGTACATAAAAAAGCGATGTATGGCAAAGACACCCAATGCTGTACAGCCGGGCATATTTTTTTAATGGGCCGGATATTTTTTTTTAATAAGGGAATGTAAAATATTCTCGTTGGAATATTACAAGAAAATAATAAATACATCTTCGTGATGCAGATCGATCACTCAACAGCGCGGGTCAGACTATTGAGAGGGTCGAGAGTTTCAGATATCTCGGCGTATGAATCATTTGAGAGCGGAGGTTTGCAGAAAGAGCTTGCTTCCCGCCTTGGAATAACTGATGCACCTTTTAACTGCCGGCAAGTACATGTATGGCGGTACCCAGCACGCCGCGAATTTTACGACAGAAATAAAACCTTCTAAACATATCGTTATTGAAAGCCTAATAAAGTTTATTTATAAAACTTACCAAATAAATGAAGAGCGCGCCAGTCGTGCAGTCATTTATCTATGATCATAAAATTAATTGTTCATTGTGCATTGTTTGTTCATTTAAAAAGGCGAGTCAACGTAATTTTTGTATGAGCGGCGCTCCGTTCACAGAAAATTATGCGTCTTAAGACGCTTTTGGCAGTTAAAGATCAAAATAAAGTGCTTATTATACAGCGACTGTATCGTCTCCATTTGTATTGCGGATGCGAATCTTGTCGTATCACCAAAAGCAAATTTAGTTTTTTATTATTTTTATTTAAACAAATATAAATATAATGATAGTTACAATTTTAGTGATAATAAATACATTTTTATTTTTATTTTTAGTTTCCTTTACCACGCCACTTTAAGATGAATCTTGTGTGTGGCGAGGGCTTCATCTATGATATTACAATTACAATTTTACACAATACAGTTTGGTTTATATCATAACATAAACATTTAATAACCTCGACCCATCTCAATTTGACAATATATGAGGTACTTTATATTTAAAATTATATAAATTATACATATATGCATATACATTCCCTCCATGTCAAAATAAGAGAAAAAAAAAAGACAAAGATATTTGGCGAATCGGTATTAAAGTATCAACTTATTACTAGTAATATAATTTATTTTTCAAATAGATGCCTGAGCGTACCATGTTTTGACTTTGTGAAGAATTATGAGGGGAAAAAGCTGATAAGGCAAACTTCCATACTAAGTCAGTGAAGGTACGAAATTGGACTTGATTGGAATATATACGAGTACTTCGGATAACGCAGGAGAGAATAAACTAAAACATAAGAGTATACAAAATAGTTGAATTGAGCAGACTTTTCTTTAAGCTCCCGGTCTTGAAACGTTCTGAAAGACTATCAGAAAGTATACATAGAATGTACTCGGTAGAGCTTCGGGAGGCAGAGTTTTCAGCTTCAGTATTTTTTTACATCAAATATTATCGAATTAAATAAATTATTGAAGAATTTAAGTGGATATGTGATTTACTAAATTTCCTTAATTAAATTTTATTATAAATTTAATTTACAAAAATAATTACAATTATATATATATGAAGTTAATAATAATTAAGGTAAAGATATACTTTTTATTTCACTGTCATCGCCAGTAAAGTACTACTCGTACATTCTTGTGTGTAACACATATTTATAATAAGAAACTCCAAACAATAATTACATAAAAAAATGATTTGCAAATATAATTATTGATTTTTAATAATACTTACAAGGTACCGAGTACAAAAAGTCAAGCATTGTACAAAATTTCAATGGCCTGTATTTCTTTGTTCAGTAACTATTTAAGGTTTTGACAGTAAGTCAAATCAATCGGTAGTAGACTAAATAAATTAGAAGTATCTACTGTGTAAATATGAAAGTGTTCAGTTATAAAATTAAAGTGGCAGTAATATATTCAATAATGGGAAATATGAATGTAAAATGAATGAATAATTAACTAATAAAATGAAAACCTAACCTAACCTAACCAATTATTAATTACCATTCATTAATTATTTACTGCCTGTTTATTATTTTTCTACTGCCGATTATTATTTTTCAACTTCCAAATGTTTATTTTTACTTACCTTTTTAGGTATTTATAACTGACCGTTTGCTAAATAAGTATAGGCCATCGGATGAATTAAATACTTTAAAAATAAAATTCGCCGATATCAATTACTTAAGTAAATCCTCAAGATCACGATACATTGTCTTGAGTATAGAATGAAGATATTCCTGAGTAAATAGAAGCACCCTGCAGCTGACGGGAGGTAGTCCTAGCACGGTCTTTGACAATCGTGCTTTCAGCTACGCGACACCAATGGCCTGGAACTCGCTAGCGGAAAGCGTAAGAGAACTTAAAGCGGAGGCATCCTTCAGAAGCAGACTGAAGACCCACCTTTTTATTAGAAGAGGCAAAGAAGCGCTTTTGGAATGACCATTCGGTCATAAAAATACTAATATAATAATGTACTCGTATTTTTAAAAAATAAATAGACGTATGTATTCTTACTTTATTATATTGGTAATATTGAGGTCGAACTGTCAGTTTATATTGACATTTATTTAGTATTGACGATATTTGAATATAACAAGATCTTTATAATCTTCGTTGGACTTCAAAGCGGCCAGGGACGAAGCCCGTAGTAATTTTATAATATATTTAGGCAAAACTCGTTCTAGCACATTTAATATAAAAAGCATCTAAGAGTTGACCATGTGCTTTCAACCCTGCCGCTGACGTTATCGAATTCAATCAATCTTCTCAGTATTATTTTTTATCACTAGTCACATTATGTCTACCGTGGACCACCGGTGAACCGTGCGCACTGACATTAATGTGAGTTGCCGCATCGTCAAGGAGACCTCTCTGTCATAAGTCTTGAGTCGAACATTACGTGAAAAAATGCAGAGTAATCCATGTTACAATATAAATTAGATCCTAATTAATTTTTTTCAAAAGACGCTAATTCTAACCAACAACGACAATCTACCGCATACTAAATTGATGTTCGTGGAGGTACACTAATTGACAGGTAAGCTACTCATTTCACATTACGTAGCTCGATAAGCTTCAATTAGCAAATATCTAAGCTACACGAAGACGCCAATTCATCATTCCTTAAGATGACCCCTGCCTTTTTTAAAGATGACCCCACCGCAGTCGAAATATCGGAAAGAAGGAGAAATTTGTCGTACATGGCTCAACCCAAAATCGGAAATTCTTAATGGCAATTCATGGCCGACTTTTGTAATACGCTTCGTTGCACCAATTAAATTCGCTCGCTGGATTAGATTTCTTTGTTTGATCTATTTTTTCCACATCTGGAAAATATGGTCACTACAAATTGGCTCCACTCAGTTCAGTCGGTTGTTATTATGCCTTGTCTCAAGACATCTTTGAACCCGAAGGTACGCATATGGTTCCCAACGACCTCCGGTATAGAATCCCGAAGAGACGATAGCTGCAATATTCGAAGCGTGTTTTTAGATGATATATTGATAAGATTTTTCTATTAAGTATATCGGGTGATTAGACGGTCCCGAGGCCTGGACCATTTGGTTCAAATGAGCGGCTCATCCCGATCAGCGATTAGCAATAGGGAATAACGCATCCAAGATTCAGCGCCCAATGTTTTTATTAACTTCGGTGGCTTAACAAGAACCTCGTTTAAGTTGTGCTTTAGTCCTTGATATGGTCTAAATATAACTTATTATTAATGCAACCTACTTGTGTCCAGTGTGTTCTGGGTTCGATTCCTCGTTCTCCCACCGTCCGTCTTGGGCGCTGTCCATCCCGGCGGGATTCGAACTCCAGGTATTCAATTTGGGTTTTGGTCCTGGTAGTCTCTTTGTAATCATGGCCGGCATAAACAAATAAAGATTACAACTCGATACATCTCCACACACAACGCTTTAGAAACCGGTGCGATCGGACCATTTGAGAATATCTAAGTATAACATACAACGTAACCTCCCATACTACAATCAGTTAAAGATGATGGCGGGTAAAGCGTTTGGTTATCATAGCGAATGTCTTGGGTTCGATCCCCGATGGAAAATAAAATAAAAATATATTTTAATCGATAAGCTATAAAAAATTGTTGGTGTGAATTTGATCCCTTACACGTAAAATATAGGCCATAGCTATTAATATATATTAAGAGACACTCTTTATGGAGTGCATCATCCATGAGAATAGAAGACGTATTCTGTGTTGTCGCCTGAGAGTCTCTACCATTTTTTGGGAGGATTTTCCTGAACTGCTGCTTAGTTCTGATGGTCCCTTACTGTTAAGCTTCATCAAGGAAATCGTCGGGGCTACACGCGCAGTTAACGAGGCTGACATGGAATAGGTTCCTACATTCTTACTATTTGTCAGACGTATAATCAAACCTTGTGTGTAACTTGCAGGGTACCACAAGCATCTATACATTTTTTAAGATAAAAAATAAAAATAACAAAAAAGTTATATTAAAAGAAAATTGGTGTTAGACGAAAATCGTTCCATGAACACCGTAAAAATTAATTATGCCTGTACTACGGGCTGGATTCTATTCGGTTGGTGTATCATCAAACCACATGTAGTGCTTTAAAGCCACGTACTCGTTAAAATGGCAAGCGATATAGAATCCACATATGAGGTTCTTCATTACCATCTGCCGGTAAAAGAGACGAATCTGGATGGAATATGTACTTTGGTTGACTCAGGAAAGTATAAAAACTTTATTTTCTTCACTTTCCTTCATTCTTTTTTATTTTATAAACTATACAATAGTTGTTTTCTTTTCAAGCCACCGGGATGTCGTAATTTGGTAACATATAAACTTACTCGTAGAACATCTCTACTCGGTAGAGTTTCAGGTTCATGGAAGACTTTGAACGAGGCACAAAAAGTGGCAGGAATTTGCGTAGATTATATGCCTCACTTAGAATCTGGAAGGAAAAAAAATATGACGGGAAAATAGTAACCAGAAGTTCGTTTTTTTAAGAAGAAAAAACTGTCCTGTGTGGAACACTTTAATTATCAATTTTTAAAATATTAAATAATTTAATTTTTTAGTGAACTGGTATCAAATGAGTAAGTCAGACTAATAAAAAATAATGAAGCACTAAGAACAAGGGGATATTATAAATGGAGAGGGCCCCAGTAGGGACATGATTTATTGCCTTTTGTTTGTTTTGGGAAGATCTACCCTAGAGACTAACAAACTGTGTGACCTCTTTAATGAATGAATTAGTTTTTAAAAGTAAATTGAAACATGATTTATAAAAGCTAACACTTACAGAAGAACGTTACTTATAAAACAATAAAATTATGTGTTACATATGGAATAAATAAATAAAAGAAGTGATATTGGCAAAAGAAGGAGATAAAACATGTTTGTTTGCTATCTCATAAAAAAATGTATGCACACTTTATACTTCTATTTTAATATCAAAAAGTAACATAGTGATTCTCTTATTATTATTGTTTCTCTTTGTGATAGTTAATGTTTTAAGGTAGTTTTCCGTTTTAATTTTCCCATGGGCTCATATTTATAAATCGTTTATAAAAACATGTATTTTGAAGCTTTTATGCAAATAATAACTGCAATTAAATAATAAGTATTTAGCTAATGAATCCAGTAATGCAAAAAAGACCATATATTTCTTTCAGTTTGATTTTGTATTAACGTATATATATTTGACATATCATTAGGAGTTAAACAGGAAAGAACAGAAGATGACTTTTTTAAATTATATTTGAAATACTATTCCAGGTATTGAAGGTCTTGCAGATCATATTTGAGCTCCATATTTCATTATTTTTAAATTCGAGCAATTGTGCTAGAGCCACACGTGAAGGGCTAAAGAGCCGCAGTTTGCCGACCTCTGCCTTAAGGTGATGAAACGCGTTCAGTCATTTAAAATAATTTCATTTTTTACGTCATTTGCGTATTAACAATTAAATAAATATGATATGCAGTTTCGCCAAGAATTGTCAGGTAATAACCTCAATTAAACCGCTTATTAGGCTGCACAGTTTGAGGGCAGGTGTTGCAGGAGGCGGGCCGAGAGCCACGGGCGGCCCGCGTCCAGTGCGCCTCTATCAGGCGGCTATCCAGAGATAGTCAAGCGAATTCTGAATATAATATTTAGATTTATTTAATGTATTTATTTTTATTATTTCAGTGATGCTCTCTGTCGAGCAGAATTCTTAAATATTGTTACCGGTTTTTGAAATATTTTAAGAACAATTTTCTAGTTTGTTAAACATCTAATTATGTATAAAAAATGTCAGCATCGATTCGAATATGGACAAGGTTAAAAAATGTTATCCGGAAGATAGAGGAGAAATAGCTTATAAAGTGATGCAGCTTAAGTCACAGCTTTACAACGTACAAGCCCCTGGGCTCTCGTTTAGCCTGAGAACCTCAATTAATACAATATAATCAAATTAGATTTTTTCGATAGAATTTGAAACTGAAAATAAAATGAGAAGATTGAGATATTTACGTCAATATTTTAAACTTCCCATATCCGTTCCATATTTAAAACCTGCGGTGAACATACAAATGCGCCTACTCAGCTCTGTCAGATGCCATTGTACGCGGATTTTCTAAAGGCATGTCTGTGCAAATATGGTTCCCGTCGACCTCGTAGTACCTGTGACATATTTTTAAATATTTTTTAATCAAATGTTTTAAGAAGGTCGGATAATTATTTTCGATACTCTCGTTGCCTGGACCAGTTGGTTCTAAAAGGCAGCTCAACCGATATAATTAATTAATTGAAAAAAAAATGTTTTCTATCACTACAACATGTACTCTTACGCCGGTGTATTAGTAGGCATATTGTTTTAGGCCGGTTTTACATTTTTTATTTTATAAAAAGGACTTATTACTAACAATCATAAAACGATCATAAAACTACACGAATGCCTGATAACGTAAGGGCGTAACTTGCTCTGAACTCGAAGCTAGATAAGCTCTTATATTGTAAAGCATGCGAACGCATACATGCCTGAAGAATAATTGATATGGCCCTTGAAACGATATCGTTAAAAATACCCTTAAATTAAATTTAGTCTTAAAATAACTTATGTCTCTAATTATATATTATGCTTCTTATTTACTCTATCACCTCGAGACTTATGACTAGATTAAGATGAAGAGTTTTATGAGACAAGTCATCATCAGTCTTATGTTAACGTGACTTTCTACTATTTATCACGTACAAATATATGACATAGAATCAGTAAGCTCTAGTTTATTAATTCAAGCAGTTCCTGGTTTGAAAGATTAATCTTCATTGGAGAATATGGCCACCGCAAACAGGTGCTGTGGTGAGAATTTAACCTGTTTTGTTAAATGGTACACATATTTATTAATCTAATGCTCCAGAATGTGCTTTATAAAATAATTAAATAAATTACGGAATTACATTTTGTTTCCTAAACATTAAAATTTGATAACCATATTAATAATGCAGGCGGGTATAGCTCGATGGTCAAAGCGTTTGCTTTGCAAGCCAAAGGTCGTGGGTTCGATACCCGACGAAGATTAAAAAAATAAATATTTTGAATCGATTTCTGAGCTCTACAATACTACGCTTGGTGTGAATTTGATCACTCACACGTAAAATGCCAGTCATAGCCTATTAATTAAAATTGGTGGTAGGGGAAAGTCGTCCCGTAAAGACCACCCATTCATAGTAAATTCCTGGAATAATAAGTATGATGCGTGATTCTCGGGCTGTAGTCTATGACGTTGGTGGATCATCACTCCACGTGCAGCGCTGTGCAGCAGCATGGTAAGCGTCATAGAATTCCACAGATGAGACTTCAGAAGTATCACCATCTGTTGGTAAATAAATAATTTATTTAATAATAATAACTTCTAAGATTTTATATTCTCTTGATAGTTTTCTCTTGTTCTAATTTGTAATATTTATATAGTAGGCTCTTAATGAAACTGTCAATAATGCCCCATAATAATTTGTAGAATAATATTGTACTACATAATAATTTTCTCCTCTAAGATTCCAATCAAGTCACGTAAGGGAGGCCCAATTCAGACATGAACTCCTCGAGTTTCTTTGGAGGAATGATTTGTTGGCGTCGTCTGTTTGATGAGCATTAGGACCTTCTGTAGCTTCTCTTTATTACTTTTTTCTTGGTACTTAATCATAAGTACCTATATTTGTAGATATTGTATTTTTTTATTTTAGGATTAATTCTTATTGTACTTCAGAAATGAATTGAGTTGTTCAAATTTGTAATGTTTCTAAATAAATAATAATAAAAAAATAACTAGGTTCAAAGGTAGTCTGCCATTGCATTATTACATAAAATATTTTTTAATATAAAAATGTAACAATTACATATTTGACTAGTAAATAAATAAAAAAATACTGCAAGCTATCACCAGGATCAGGTGTTTCATCCTAAGTTTTATATATATCCCGAAGTTTCTTCGAATACATAGCTTATTTGTATTAAAAACATCGTTATCATCATTCCATATCCGCTTCTAAAACTGGACCATATCCTCACCACGAACTGCTGCCACAAATCTGAATTGGCCACCACAGTCCTTGCTGTATCCTATACCAGCTCTGCCTCTTAAAGTACATTATATGTATAATTCTCAACTGAGATTTCTGAGACTGTGAGACCCCGGGGGCTTGAATAAGCTACTGTATCTTATACTCTCGTACGGCAACCGAAGTAAAGGGTCCGCCAAATAACTTTTTTTTTTAAAACAGGGCGCAAAACATCGAGTGTAGCTTCAGCTGTGTGGCACGTAGTGCCGTCCTGTTGAAACCAAATGTTGCCAATATCCTCCTCTTCAATTTTTGTGAACAAAAATTCGTTCAACATGGCCGCGCCGCATGGAAGCGCCATTGATGGCGCTTCACGCACACTTTCTGCCACAGCAGCAATATTCTCGGGTGTACGCACTGTTTTTGGCTTTTCACGCTTTGGTTTATCGATGAGGATGCCAGTTTCTTTCACTTTTTTCACAAGATAACGAACATACGGAGCTGACGGTGATTCTCTTCTTCCAAAATCCGTACGCAATTTTCGCACACATTCTGCAACATTACCATGATTTTCAAGTAATGTCGCAATATTTCCCAGCGTTGTTCAAGCGTATACACAACCATATTCGTGGCCAGTATGAAGTCAGTTTCTTATTTGTTTCTTAACCGACTGTCACCAACGTCGTCATTCCTTTAAGAGTTAAGTCATCGTACCCCTTCATATTGACATTATGTACACCATGAAATTTTTCAAAATCAGTTGAACAACTGACCCCTTCCTACTTTTGTTAACATAATAAATCCCCTTGTTGTCATGCATCATTAACAGTATCTTCAATGTTAACAAGCCGATGTTTATAATAACTAAATTGCTTAATGTTTGGATGGATTCAAAAATAAGAAAAAAATCTCGATCCCAGGTATTATGTTGGATCGATTATCAGGATTTAAGCATCATCTTAGTGTGAGTGAAATCCAGGGATCGAAATGGTTAGATTAAATTTAAGCAGAAGCACGTGAATACTGACAGGGGTAGAAGAAATGAATCTCATAATTTAATAACTATAACGTATTTCATATTATTCCTAAAGGAAAAACTAATAATAATCTGTCAGAATATTCAGTAACATTTAAACAGCCATAAATAAATGATATAAACTTTTTCTGAAAACGATACATTTTGGTATCCATAAAAAATATTTCAGGACTTGAATTTTTATTAACAAAGATCTCGCTTACTCCTTTTTCACACTCTTGTTGTCGAATAAACTACAGCTTCCTTTTTTTTCAAACCTCCGTCTCTCGATATCCTGGACGGCCGTCGAAAACAATAAATATAATGTACTCGGCGGTCCTCTGGGAAGTAGAGTTGATATGGGATAAGGAAAACATGGCGGCAGATAGAGCTTTATTGTAATCAAGAAAATATAGCAAGATCACTGAGTTACCTATATAATTTATACATATATTTTTTTATGTTACACATGCTTATAAAAAATAACAACAGCTTGTATGTAATTTCAGTCATTTTAGGTAAGTATTTTCACTTTTATATAAGTCTAGATTCTTGTAAATACAATTTTTCTAGTGAAGTAGTCAGTTTTAATGATAAATTCTCATGATTATATAAATATATTTTACCCTGCAAACGTCATAAATTATAAATATTATTAAAACATTCCGGTTCCGAATTTGATCGCAGATGCGGTCGTATTTTATAAGAAATGAAAAACGTTGTTTGTTTTTGATTCGGAGGACCGCGGCTATACATCAACTGGCCCCTGACAGGGTTATTACTGGGCAGGCTTATTGTTTATAGGCAGAGTGGTGTGGTCAAGTGGACAGCGTGCTGTACTGTGATCTGAGGAGTAACACTTTCAAATCCCAGAGAAATCCCTTTAAATTAAGGACAAAACGAGATAGTGAGAATTGATTAATGAATTAGCTATCGTCACAGTAGGGATACGATTTGCTTGATTGTCTATCTATTGAAATAACACAGGTCATAATTATCTGTACAATTGAGTCTCTGTACAAACACATGTAATGTGGCGAGTTAACTTAAAATGTATATTTAAAAAGGAGATGACTTGCTACGCGGCATACGGTGAAACCCAACACTTTCACTATTAACTAACAGAGCATTATGTCTATATGGCTGTGTCTTTTTTCAATAGTTGAGCGAATCCATTATGTTCGATTATGGTTTTAGATGGCTCGTTATACTGAAATTAATATTTGATCTGTAATACAATATTTTTCAAATATGTGTTTTCGACACCAACTGCCATCTGTGAATAAGCAAATTTATTATTACGTTGTGGTTGTACACTTCTCTAATAATACTTTTAAAAATTACTCAAAGATGGCAGTAACTTAATTTTATGTATGTAAATTTAATTAAATACATAATTGAAAATTATTGTAATTTTATGTCAATGCGCCACTTAAAATTATTCCCCTACCATGTTTGCAACAGATTGCTATCTGTTGCATCTTTTTATTTTCAATTTTATTTTTATTTTCAATACTTCTATAATGCAATAAAAAACAGCTTTAATAAATTGAAATTTATTTATAAAAGAAACTCAATCACAATTATTTTAATAATGAAAATTATATTACACTGAATTGAAAATATTATTGTAACAGTGTTTTAAGATCTGCCAAAACAGTAAATTTATGTGCATAAAATATCATTCACATATTTATTACGCTATTCAAATTATTGATAAAGTACTTTATACAGTAAATAACATTTTAGAAAAACAATTTAATTTAAGGAATATGATGAATGAATATGTAAACACGTAAAAATATGAAATTATGTTATTTTATTCATATAACACTATGTCTCATTTCCATTTGAATTTATGTACTGTTTCTCCTAATCCTGCAAACAGTAAACTGAAAATAAGCATTCATATAAACAAATTTACAAAGGTGTATAACTTAAGAAGAATATTGTTCTTATAAAAATTCAAAACAATAAAAATAAAGGTTTGCTTAATTCTATAAGTGTGATACTAATTTCATGTTATATGATATTAAATACAAATTAAAGGATAATACTTTATCTACACTGCGATATCGTATATGGAAAGAGACACACCTGTAAAGGCAATTAGCAAGCAACATGAAATTACAATTGACCCTTCTTTTTTTTATTTACAATTTTTATTTTGTTATCACGATCTGATTATTAAAAAACTTTGTTATAAAATGTATAAGCAGATAATTATAAAATGTAATCACATGTATTATGTATTTATTATAAATGATTTTTACAAAAATAAGTAAAGGGACATTTTATTTTATATTTTTCTGCAATAGACGAATTTTAGGAAAATATTTATCAACAAGTATAAATTAATATGCATACAATATTTACATAATTTGTATTATTTGTATAATATATAATTTAAATATAAAAGAAATTGGTCAATTAGGCATTCTTTGTACAAAGTAACAATTATTTAAAAAGAATTTGTCATTATTTTTCCTCTTCTTCCATATTAGAGCTCACTAGCTGGAGCATATGATCACCGCAAATCGCCAATATACATTTTTGTCTGAACCAAGCCATCAATGGACTTTAAGCTCCATTAAGTACATACTATGTAAAAGCTCCACAGGATGGGAGCTAGTGTGTTTTAAGGAAAGAAAGCTATGGTATTCAGTTGTTTCTTATTAAATTATTATACAATGTGCTTTTTTAATACTAAAAAAAACTTAAGGCACCTAAAATAGGTCAGATTCAGTAATTTCATATTTTTTGCATTAAGTTTATGATGTATGAATATAAAAAAATATGAAATCAACGAGTTATTAAACTTGTTTTGAAGAGTAATATTCAAATATAAAATTTATATTTTTATTGGTAGTTAATACTGACCGTTCTGATATGTAATATTTGCATAAATAATGTTACTTTATATCACAAAACCAATTCTTGTCATTGAAAAAATTATGTTATGAATTAATTGTTACTTTCATTTGATGTTTACAGATGTCGTAGATATAATTAAAAATAAATATATGATAATCATGAAGTCAGTTATAAATATTCAATTCAATAGTTATTTTAATACTATACAACAATTATTCAATGGACATTAACAGTCAAATTTATTGACAATAATGTTTATTATAAGAAACAGCTGATTTAATCTATTAATAAAAATTCGGTTACTTTAATTTCCTCATTTTCTTAATTTAAAAAACTATGATTTTGGTATTCCATGGCCAGGCATTATTATGAAAAAGTTTTTTTTAATGGTTCCACCGCATTTCGTTCCCAGACAATTCGTGCAGCGACTCTTCGGTAACGACGTGGGGTGCACTGGACTTCTGGTTCATGGGAAATTTGGTGTGCGGGGCAACTGGTGCACTGGATATCTCGCTTACCTAACCTAACCTAACCTAAGTTATTTCGTTAACGAGATCTATGCATCACTGAACAAATCTTTAGGTTAGGTGAGGCTAGGTTAGTGAGACATCTAGTGCACCAGTTGTCCCATGCACTGAAAGTCCCGGACGTCCAATACGCCTCACATCGTTACCGATGAGTCGTTGAACTAATTGTCTGGGAACGATAGGTCGTGACACAGTTCACGTGACAATTATTTAGTAGTTACTAACTATTAAGTAAAATTATATAATTTCACCAAGCTTCAATTAACAATCTTTATGTGTCATATTCCAACAAAAAAGTCTATTTCCAAATTTTATATAAGCTCATTGGACAACAATTTATAAACATAAACATTCTCTTATATATTTTGCACAATAGAAAAATTACGATACATTTTATATATAATTTGTTTGCCTATCTATAAAAATACAATACGATACTAAATTAATATAAAGTGTTATTGTAATTCTTAAATTTCTTAAAACGAATAGAATAAGTTTATAATTTATGTACATACATAATAAGTGTTTTGGCCAATATCATTATTATGTAAGATATAGTAAGGAGGTATAAGAAACATATATTTTGGCCAATATCATTGTTATGTAAGATATAGTAAGGAGGTATAAGAAACATATATTTTGGCCAATATCATTGTTATGTAAGATATAGTAAGGAGGTATAAGAAACATATATTTTGGACAATATCATTGTTATGTAAGATATAGTAAGGAGGTATAAGAAACATATATTTAATTATCTCTGATTGAACCAATTTGTACACGAATTATAAATTTTTAAACATTTATTTAAAGCATGCTTCATTTTTAAACATGACATTGTTGAAGCCCAGTACACAATTTAAAAAAAAAAGTCATTAACTACTTTTTATATAATTTTTAATGTGTATATACAATAAATTAAAAACACTAGTGGATTAGTAGATGCATTGTAATTTCGTAATAATTTTTCATGGTCCATATGGCTTAAATATTGTTTATTTATCAGAATTAAAACATTAATTTCTTATCACATATAGTACTTAGGTCTTGACTCACAAACTACGACGATACATCTCTTCCATCGAAGATTAGTTAGCAGAATTAACAATATTATAGATGAGAACATAGTAGATATTGTCCTTAGGCAAGATTCTTCTAGTCTTTTACATAAAAAAACTAATTTATTTTCTTGTTTCTGAGAGTAATTAATAGATGAAACGTTTTCCAATAAATATAATTGTTTTACGTAAAGCTCTTCATTTTATTATTTATTCAGTCTCAAGAAAGTATAATTGTTTAACAGTCTTGGGAAGGGTATTTATAAAATTGATTAACAAAGGAGGTCTATTTTTAAAAATAAATTTAAAAGTTAACGATTAAAAAAAACTTGTTTTAAAACTTGGCAGTAAATATTTTTAATCGACAGTGTTAGTATGAATGTGGTCAGTTATAAACTTGATAAAAAATATGTTAGAATGAATAAATATTTTTTTCATAAATATAAACCTAACCTAACCTTATATTAATTATATTCATTAATTGTTTTCTGCCAATTTGTTATATTTCTACTGCCGATTGATATTTTTCTAATGCCAAACGATTATTTTTTACTTACCTTTTTAGGTATTTATTACTGTCCGTTTGGTAAAAATAACTGCTTAATAATTTGATTAAATACTACCAAAAAAATTAGTTGCCATACATAAAATGGTCCAATATTGGCGAATAATAACCGCTTAAAACGAGGGCAAAATCAATGGTAATCAGGACTTGTACTGAGAATATATTTTACTCTATTTGGGATCTCACACAGATGAACTTATTTCATAAAATAGGATCTAATATGTATGACATATTATACTAATATTTCAACATATATATAATTTTTATCACTTTATTACTACTATTAGATTCACTTAACAACAACAAGAACTTACTTTGCGAATTGAAAAGTGTTTTGAGATGTAGATAATTATTCATTATAATGTTGGTTGCAATTGTAAAGAAGCATTCAAAGTACTTTGTGAATATTTGTTACTTCAAAAGTACCTGAAAATGACCAATTGACCAAATGAAATTTGTCCAAGCCGCATGTGTGTGCATTTTGGGCAAATCTGCTAGCAGTGAAAAATGCTAATCGCATAAAAAAAATAAGTATTAAAATTATCAATAATTAAATGTTTGGCGTAACTTTATATAAAAAATATTTATATATTTATAGTATTCTTTTTTTGTGCCCGCAATTATTGGAAATACTAAAATTTAACATTAATACTGAAATAAATAAAAAACTTTATTTGTATTGATTGTAGTCAATGATGGGATTAAAACAATGTATAATATAAACTTATTAAATATGAAAAAATAATGAAAAAAATTACTGAAAATATTTGTACGTTATAAAAGATAAAATTATATTTCTACTTATAGTTAAATAACACACATTAATTGATATTTAGTTTCGATATTTTTGAGGCATTCTTTTGTTTGTGTTTAATATTAAGAAAAATACTTAGACTAATTATATAAACATTAAATAGTCTATCACAACTATTTGAATTTTTTTTTGAATAATTAGTAGGTACCTACCTAACACATTTCACGGTCCACGATTTCATTCGTATAAAAAATATCTCTTTCATCACTTGCACTTCATTTTCTCTTGCATGTCTTCCCTTAAATATTATATTTTATGTCAGCAATACCAAACAGGTTATACCCAGTATCCACCGAGCAACACCACTCTCTGTTTACGGTGTCTTGAGAAGATCCCTTATTGTGATACATGAAGCAGCAGCATTTTCGATGTGTCTGTATTGTGTAAGTCATCACATTCAAAAATTCTCTTTTACAGCACTCTCTTTCTACAACCAGTAACATTCAGAAGCAAACAGCTGTTTCCTGTGTTTTTAGCTCATTGGAGTTGTTCCATTTATCTGTAATGATATAGGTCTTGTAGGCTGATGCCGAAAAGCCTCGAAAAACGATCTTTTGTCTCTTATTTTTGTTCGCTCGCCTGACATGCACATCTAATAATGTTATATAGTTTTAATTTTATATAAAAAATACACGGCGTTTGCTTACGGCAGTTTATTTGCTTTGACAGTTGCTCCTTTTCACGTTGGTTCAACTGTCAACTTTAGTTTCTGACTTAGCTGCGATTATCTTTGGTACGGTAAATGTTACACTGCCCATCTGGCAACTTGTGCCCGCTCAGTTCCCGTCCGACCGAGGCCGACGATACATCATGTTACGGTCAGGCAGGCAAACTGAAGTCTTTTATTGAAAATAAACTCGATCTGTGCTTCGGAATAATTTCTTTGCTTTGCGACCTGCTCCTGCAGCCTTCCTCCACGCGCCCCCCTCCCCTTTTTAAAGATGGAGGATGTTAAACTCTTACAGCTATTTTAAAACAATTCCTATTTCCAATGTGTATTTTCATCGGTGCGATATGTGGCCATATTATTAGATGACTCTTAAAAACATTGCACTTAGTGTTTTCGCGATCTTTAATTTATCCAAAAAGATGTGGGCGTTAATTGCCCGTCTACTGGACCCGCATTACTGAAGTATATATTAATACTATAACTTCATTAAAATTTGCTAATATGATATGATAACCATTATGTCACATAAACAATATGTTTTCACACAATTTTGTTTACATGCAGGATTTGTCCTGTTTCCACGTTCAGTGGAGAAGCGCCGTTGTTCGCGACGACACCGCTTTTGAAGAATCTTGAATCAGGTATGATGGTGCTCTCAGTCGGTGGAAAGGTAAAGTCTTTCTGGAGTTCTGATATATCAACGTAGGCGCGACACCCGAGGCCTTCGTCCGCAGAGAGGAGCGCCACCAGCTCGCTGAAGGTCGGGCGAAGGTCAGGACGCTCCGTCCAACATCTGAGCATCGTGGAGTACAGCTCACAAGAGATAATGTCGGGCTTGCAGAGGCGTTGGCCTGATACCAAGTAACTGATGATACGGCTGTCCGGAATAGAAGGATATGGGAAGCCACCTGAAATTGAGAAACAATATATTTTTCAAGACAAAAATGATGTGAAAGTGGATCAATTATTGAACGGTAAGTAGTCAATTGAATAGTGGTTTTTGATGACTCGCATATTTGGGCATTCTAGCATTTTTTTATGTAAGCACATGTTGTGTTGATTGAGTGTTCATCCGCCAACGTCATAGACCGAGATTCACACATCATCCTTTATTATTACAGGAATTTACTATGAATGGGTGGTCTTAACGGGATGACTTTCGTCTACCACCAATTTTGATTAAAGACTATGACTGTCATTTTACGGGTGAGGGATCAAATTCACACCAACAGGGGGCTTATAGAGCTCAGAAATCAATTAAAAATCCTTTTTTTTATCTCCTTAGAGGATCGAACCCATGACCTTTGGGTTGCAAAGCATACGCTTTGACCATTGAGCTATATCTGCCGGCTTGAGCTATACCTGCCGGCATGTCCCTTATTCGATCTCTCATGTATTTTTCAAATATTAATGATCGGTTTTCAGTATAAAATAAATTAAAACATTATTATCATTATTAATTACAGTAATTTCAAAGTGAATTCAGCTCGCGAAACTTTCTTCGCAGCCCTGTGTGGAATGCTAAGCAGGCCGGGTGATCTCCAAGTGATGCTATAATTGTAACACAGGGTTCCTTGGCATTGCTCCAGCGGTGCCGAATAATAATAATTGATTCCGAGTAAAAGTGATCGAGTTTCGGCGGAAGGGCGTTTTTGGACTCTAGAAAGGTAAGAGAGTTTCTCTTTGCGTAACTAAATTTATAGCAAAACCACTAAACGTTGACAATTATATTATTAATTGACAAAAAAAGATTAGTATTCTCTGATATATCGTTCTAAGAATGGCTTTATGTTTCATATGAATAAGATAGTCATCTACTTTACTATGTTTACTTTCTGCCAAACATAGGAATTCGTTTCTCTTCTAAATTGTAACAAGCACATTTGTTGATTTAAAAATGTCGGGGTCCATTACAGTATCCAGGGCGAATGCTTTCTTAAAATAAATACCATTTAATAAATAAAATAAGTGTGCGGGAGCTTTATCAAAATAAACGAAATCAAATTAATTCCGTAAAATAAAAAGACGCCAGTCTTAAAGTATGTTAATTTACTGAAAAATCTAATTAATTAGTGAGTAAAAGATACTCGAAGAGCTTGCTTGCAGCATTGAATTATTCGTTTTTTCTGGTTACTTGAACAATATAATTAAAGAATCCGAAACGAGGAAATACGCAGAAGAACTCATGTAGTGGATGCTACCCAACGAATAGGCACACTCAAGTGGTAATGGGCAGGACATATCTGTCGAAGAGACGACGGTCAATGGGGAAGAAAAGTATTGGAATGGCGCCCAAGAACTGGCAAACGAAGCATTGGCCGACCCCCTACAAGATGGACTGACGATATAAGAAGAATAGCGGGAGTGACCTGGATGCGAAAGGCGGAGGATCGAAGAAGATGGAGACTCATGCGGGAGGCCTACGTTCAACAGTGGACGGACACAGGCTGATGATGATGATGATAGTTAAAGATTTAGCAAACATGTACTAGTAATTATTACTACATTCAAGTAAATGTAGCATGATCCATGTAGAGTTTATTTACCTAAATACTTGATTTTTATAATGTTACTCACGTTTTCCCGAAATAATATAAAATACCTTGGTACCCATTTCAGGGATTAGCAATATTTTATCTTTAATATAAGCAGGGATTCTAGTAAATATATATTATTGAGTTAAATAATTAGGGATTATTAAAAGTGCTTTCAAGTGCACAATAACATTTGAAAGAGAAAAAAATATTTTCGAAAAATCATAAATACTTAAAATACATACAGGCTTATAACATTTATTTAAGTTGAAACTTTTCCAGAAATTAAGGTACGAGTATTTCAAGAACAATTAAGAAGGCAGTAAATGAACGCCTTTTTATAGATGTATTATTGTTGTTGGTAAGAATAGTTGGCAAAGAAATGTGGTCGATGTGTTCAGAAACCACGTAAGATAACGAGTTTTCTCAATTGTTTGACAAAACAAAAAGTATATTGAAAAATAAGTTGTTGCTAGTTTTGCTCACGATAAAGAAATATTCTACACCGTTGTAAAAGATTTGTAATTTTTACTCTGGAACTGCTACACAACTTTGGTCTTTTGAGGTATTGTATCTTTGTATCCTACTCACCCAGGGTTCCTATCTCCCAGAGCAGGACGGCGTACGCCCAGACGTCGCTCTTGCTGGTGTAGCAGCCTCCCTGCATGGCCTCTAGCGCTAGCCACCGCAGGGGAACCTTCCTCAGCCTCGTGGGAACATACACTCCAGCACGTGACAAGCCCAGGTCCGACACCTTCAGCCGACCGTTGGCGTCTATCAGCACGTTGCGCGCAGCAAGATCTCTGGAACAGTCCACAACAGCTCATGAACACTACTAAACGATTACAACAAAGCACCTTTCATGACTTGCTCTTCATCTTCTCTTGCATGATTATTTCTTCAAACCTTGATTTTCGTGTCAGAAATTTATAATAGATTATGTGCAGTAACTACGGAGCAACACCACTCCCTGTTTATGATGCCCTGGGAAAATTACTTATTCCGATATGTGCAGCAGCAGCGTATTCTATTTGATGTGTACTGTATTGTGTAAGTCTTCATATTAGCAAATATTTACTTTTGGGTCTAGTAAGGAAAAGTGTAATAAAGCTTGAATCGAATTTGAACATTGGATAATAAATTTGGATTATATTATCGAATTTTTAAACATGCGGAAACTAATGTGCTTCACGATCCGCATATTGGATGAATGACTTCGGAATACTTCGTTTTGCATTAACAAAACCATTGGGTATACTTTACCTGTGTGTGATTCCCTTCATCTCTAGATGTTTCATGCCTTTGGCTATTTGTAGGGCGTAGCTCAACATCTCTTTGGGTGACAATGGGGCGGGCGTCTCTTCCATGGGAGCCTTCATCATCAGGCTGAGGTGGAACGGAGTCCCCGGAGCAGAGCTGCCGCCTGTGAAGGCTCCGCTGCCCAGGGAGAACGTCGAATCGTTAGACCCCGGAATGCCGGCCATTGCTTTTGCTTCGGCTTCGGTGCCAGCTCTGGCCACGTACTGGCCTGATCCACCAACGTCGCTCTCCAGAAATGTGTAGTCAGCTAAACGAAAAATATAATATTTCAATTAACCAACATGCCAAGACATTGCCATTATTTTTTTTTTCAATCGGAACAGCTTATGGCATTGGAAAGTAAACTAATGGATCTTCAGTATACACATACTCGTAATTCCAAACTAATTTTTGATAATAGAAAAAAAGACAAATGTTTTGACATAAGAAGATTGAAACAAGGTGAACTTTTTCATATAAACGTCAATCTCAAACAAAGGTGGAGGAATTATTCCCGTTTTTTTTTGTAGCTTGTGTCCCTATTTTTTTTTTTCATTTAAATCTAGAGATGGCCTTGGTTCGTCCTTGACGGCCATGCTTACTGTCATAGTTAAATGAAGATGCGGAAATTATAAAAATAAAGCTTGTCACCAAATTACATTTTTGATAAATTCATATTTCATATTATAATGAGAGACTTACTGTCAGCTACAGAAGGCCTCGCAGTGGGTGGTTGAGCTCCCGGAGTCTGGATATAGGAAGAGTTCATGGAACTTAAAAAAAATAAAAAAAATAAAGTACCAGTAAATGTGTATTTAAATTTTATCCACAAATTTACAAATGTCTGTGTGTTTTATTTTAATTTGGATATCAATTTTTCATATTTTAATGGATGTGTAAACGTCGTTTATATTTAGATTATTAAAATAATTTTATATAAATTTTTCAATATTCATTGCATTTTTATTTAATATTTTTATTTTATGTTTTTTGATATTGTACTTATTTAGATATTAAATTTTCTGATCAGTTTATCTCCATGTTGTCATGATACACGATTCAATAATGAATTACCTTAAGGATAGTGCGCTGAGGTATGCTGGTCTCAATGACTTGAGGTGCCTCAGCAGGTCTCCCCTGGGCGCATACTCCAGCAGAGCGCAATAAGGCTGACGAAGAGTGCAGCAGCCAACCAGCGCCACGACATGAGGATGTGTTCCCACAAGCTTCAGCATGGCAATCTCTCCCAAGAACTCGTCCACTTCATCAGGAGCAGCACGGCCTGATGAAAAATATAAATTTTAAAGATCAATCGTTGTCTAAACAACGGCTTTGAGATGGGGTCCTAGGTAAACATATTGATGATTTTATAGACCGCGAGACGTACCATATTATCAATAAATGTTTTAACTGTAATCATTCAGTAAATTTTCAATGAATTAATATACGTATTCAATTATTGGTGGTAGACGAAAGTCACTGTAAAAATGGACGATACTCGAGTGATAAGTTGAAGTTTAATGACGTTAGCAGGTCAACGCTCTTAGCTATTTTACCTTAAAATGCAATTCAATACGCGCTGTAGCATACTTATTTCGAACTCTTTAGACTGAGGTATATTTGATATCTGACTGATGCACCTAGAATTACAGGAAGGTCTTCAACCACTCTCCAACAAGAAGCGTTTTGAATGCATCCAGTAACGGGTCTCCAAAAAGAGGACGGGACAGGGAGGGTTTTGACGAAGGTGGTCGTATCCTTAAAATGGTAAGCCATATATAATCAATATATAAAATTTCTGCAGCATTGGCAGTAATTATTTGTACTCGTATGTGCTTACATGAAAAAAACGAAACTTCAAGTTTGATGTAATGCGCATTTATGGAGGTAAAATGATACTTTTTCATCTTTATTTTAACGACGGAAGAGAATTGAAATCTGCTTTCAATCTAATGGAATAGCCTTCGTTCTCGAGCATGTTCTACGGCTTATTCCAATCTCCAGTTGTGGTGATTTAAGTAATGTAGTAAAGCTAAAAAATAAGCAAAACCCTCCAAGTGGTCATACTTTTGAGTTTTTTGAGAGCGACGATGGGATGTCCCGGTAGGTCTGCCTTTGCCATGTAAACCCTTCCAAAGGCTCCTTCTCCAACCTTCTTCCCTAGATGCAGCCGCGAGGGGCTGACCTCCCAGGCATCAACTTCTCCACGCACCCTCGCCTCCTAAAAATAATGATCAAAAATCAATATCAAACGATAAAATGTTACCGAAATTGTGCATAAATAGTGGAAAAAATAGTGGAATTAGCGAAACAAACCGGTTCAGATGAGGTAAATGTTGAAGACGTCGAAAAAATAGTTCAAGAAACAGCAGCTAGTCTTTCTAATGATGAGCTCAAGGAATTAACTGAGCAAGAAGAAAACAAAAATATTGATATTAGTTATTTCGAAGAAGAGCAAAAAGAACTTTCGATGGCGTTTGTAAAAAAGAGTTTGACCACTATAACTTAAATTATAGACCAATTTGTTGAAAATGATCCAAATTTTTCCAGGAGTTCAAAAGCAAGACGGGTGTTATAGATGCTTTATCCACTTATCAACAACTTCTAACAGAACGCAAAAGGAAAACGCATACTACATTAGATGCCTTCTTGACAAAAAGGAAAAAAATTGGAAACAGAATAGACTGAATGATCTAACTGACTTAGAATTTAATTTGTTTTTAATAAGTATATTCGTTTAATATTATTTTTGTAAGAAATAAATGTTTTGATTTTATTTTTATTAAAAAAAACATAACTATTAAATTTAATACCTAACCCCATTATTTACACGTTAAGATAGCCTCGTTTAGCGCTGTTTCGTATTACGCTCTACTTTGATGGAACGCGGGGGGCGTTAAGCGGGGTCTTACTGTATGTGTATGTACTATATACAAAGATGTATATCACTTTGCATATAAATCAGGCGCAATGCATAATTTATATAATACAATTATGTACGAGTTTAATAAAAATATTAATAATTCTACAATATTCTGTAAGCATATTATTTTTGTAATATACGTATGCTTGCTAACAATTTGTTTGCCGCAATTAATCTAGGTCGTTTATAAATATCAAAAATGAAATAATTCATATGACCTCATTTTTGGCTTAATGTTCTTCAGAAAATATTGAATAGCTATTTGCGTTCCAACGTAAAGCCTTAAACAAATAACATTCCTGAGTGACGTAATATTTTCTTTTATATTATAAGACATTTCGGTTTAGGGTTTTTCTTTGCCATCGTAATTTGAAACGTCATGCTAGTTTTAGAAGGTACCTACGTGATTCATTTTAACGTAACGTAGTTAGGTACGTCAATTTTAAATGAGCAGACATTGTTACAACTTATATAAGTTTGCTTGAATACTTCAGTCATAGAGTCAGACCTTAAAAATAACAACTTATTTTGTTTGTCATGATACCAAATCCTTATATATTTTTGTTTAACGTTTCAGAATAAATTATACACGTGTTTGTAGTCGTCTATTTCATTAAAGGATGTATTGTCCTTGGATATACGTAAAAATAAACATTCCATTTTTAGAGAGTGTCTTCTAATTTTGTTGAAAAAATATTTTTTCGTTTTACATTACGCTTGCCATTGTAAGAATGACTGTGTTATTAAATAATGTCTAATGTGGACGACATCAATCGATACATTGTGAATGAGTGATATTTACGGGATGATTTTAGCCTAAGACCAAATAATAAACTCGTATTATGACATTTAAATCTGTGAGACCAATTATTAAAATTTTAATTTAATTAAAAATATTAAGTTTTAAATCAAATTTATTTATAAAATAAATGTGAATCATTTTTTTTAATTAAAATTAATTTTATGAAAATTAACAATGATTTTATTTTTAAGATTTACTGGATATCAATCCCACGACCACTATCACCAAAGTATGAAACGTTTAAGTGTCAACGTATTGGTTGAAGATAGCGTAATGAAATAAGATAATTTGGCTTTAAAGTCGAGGTTGTACTGCTAAGAGTTATAATACGTAGTCGTAACTGTCATAAGTCAAGTTTAGTTAGTCACCAAAGAGACGTCTTGAGTAGCGGGGGGGTGGGGCAGGTCCTTTGTTTTCCAGCCCCAAATTTCCATTATGGTAATGGATCAGGTAAAAGTGAAACCACGCAGACCACGGACCTCCATTTTACGTATTTTTTGGAGTCGAAAGATAAAATTATCCGAAATAGATAAATCACAAAAACAGCTATGTAGTATTAACATTAATTATTACGTATAACGCCAACTCCTGGCAATAAATAATTTTGAGTGTCCTGGAATATAGCAGCTTAGTGTGGTATCCCACAATTAAAAAATCATTCTTCTTCGTAGTAGTATCAATCCGGTGGATTGGTTTGCAGTAATAAACTCTTGCATCTCGATCTCCACTCCTCTCGATCGACTGCAGTCCTCTTCAGCTCATCATAAGAGCTACAACTCATGTCCTCGAACACTTGCTGCAAATACTCCCATTATAATGCTCGAATATTTTTAAAAAATTGTTTCTTCGATGTTTGTATTTTTATATGTATTGAAATTAACCTTTCAATTTTGTAATTTTCTTATATTATTCTACTCTCTTCTAGATAATCTTTATTTTATTGGCTTAAGTCCCGTAGAAAATAAGCTGCTTTAAAAATGCGTTCCTTCTCTTGCGATTGTTGAATGAATTTATGTTCCAGATAAGTATACCCGTAGTCGTAGTCATCCATTATTTTCTATTTCAGTTTGGTACCTGTTAATCTTGATATTAGGTTGAGCTTTAGCAAGTAGCCAAGAATCAGATTTTCAAATTAACATCGTAATAACAAGTAAAGAAAAGAAGACGACGATTTCTCTATTTAACTCTTGTCGTTACTAAGTAATTTGGTTAGGTACAACTTGTTAATAAAACGTAAAGGGAATCGTAAAAAGTCACTCAAGACTGTGATTTTTACGTAAAGATAGCACTTGAATGGGAAAAGACACAGCACACCAGTATGTAGGTACCAAATAAACCGTATGTATACATTTATGTGTTTTATGCTATGCTTGCACTTACCTATATCTGTCATGTTTTTTTTGTTTGGCCAGACAGTTTTTTTTTTATCGAAAACTTACATGGATAGACGAGGTAGATAAAAATAGCATGTAGCAGAAACGTTAAAAAAAAGGATTGGGAAGAAGTGTCTTGGAATTGCGTTCAAGAACTATCAAATTAAGTGTAGCCGAATCTCTGCAAAATGAAGGCAGACAAAACAAGTATTTATGTGATCCATGGAAACTATATCAAAAGCTTTTAGAATCACCACACATTTTTATTGGGGGACAACATGTTTCGGCTACGTTGGGTAGTTCTTGTCGATTCAATTCAGAAAGTACGAGTTTATATATATAATCCATGTTGTAATGTTATTTTAGAGAAGTACTAATTCAATAAAATAAAAGCATTAACTTTAATATTTTTTTAACAAATGGTGCTATATATATAATAGTGTCGGAAACAACAGGGTCACATCCTGTCTCCCTAGAAGTGGGCGACGTCGATGGCGTTACTCCCGGCCATCATCAGGTCGTCCTGGGTGCAGCTACTCGGAAACAACGCACACTTTAGAAGGTGTGACAGGGTCTGCTCCACGCCGCAGTCACATTCAGTCGGTCCGCTGTAAAACTGCCAGCTTTTAATTTGTGTCCTCGTCTTACATACTCCGGTCCGAAGTCTGTCCATATACTCCACCCCTGGTCGTGTCCCGGGGCGAGGTCCTCTTCCGGGGCAATCCAAGTATTCCCTCAGTTGAGGCCGCCCTGCGGCTGAAATGTTGCTTTCGAGCTCCAACGCCACATTTAATAACTGATCCAGTTCGATTATTCTTACTTCCGCTGATCATGTAGTTTAAATAAAACGAATATCATAATATAAGTAGACAAACGTATGTATAGTATAATGCTATCATGATAGAAGTAGACAAATGTATGCGCAACATAATAATTCCCACTACAAGTAGATTCACCTAGTAACAGCTACCTTTACGAACTTGTACACGAGAGAAGTGTGTTTAGTTATGTTCCATAGGCGGGTCAAGAAAATAACATTTTGACGTGATCCGAGAATTATGCACTTCAACTTCCTATTCTTCATACATAAATAAGCATCGCCACTGTAATCTTGTACGAGTATACGAGTGTCAGTAATTTTGGAAAATAGTGTGTTTGTTTGTAATGTTTATTTAACGAGAAAACTGATTTTTATTTTTATTATATTGCAATAATTAAAAATAAGCCTAATAAATATATCCATATTAGTATATTTATCAATAAATATAAAAAAGAGAATATCACTATACGATGAAAAATGTATAATATGATGACGGCTGCACGCTATATGTAGGAAACGTTATGAGTTTGCGTACAGGTTGGATAGATTGAAAGTGTGCATTGATGTTTCTCGAAGAGAACTAGATTGTAAGAAGGAGGATGCATATACCGGAAACGTATTCAGAGATTTCTGGTGGTATTTAGGAAGAAATTTTGTAAACTGCCAGTACATTATCCGTGTATGGATGCTCAGCAAGTGTAAGACGAGTCTGTCGGTTGTGGGTGGGTGAAGGAAGAGTTGATTATTTTTAGTTTGTTAAATATTTAAATCAAAAACGAAACAAACAAATCATGAAATACCTTCAATACAGTAAATATTTTTGCAAATGATCTACATTCTCGGTTAGTACAAGTATGATAAAACAGTTATATATGTAAATTTTTAATAGTTTAAGGTACGCCATTGTCTTATTATCACCAGGGTACCAATTTCACTTAAAATGTCAATGATATACTATCCAGTGACGTAACCAATGTTACGCATCTAATATTTATAAAAGATTTATGTTCCTCTATCGCCATAAGATGACGCGACACGCCTAATCCAAATTTACGACCGACGGAATCTCAGTCGATTTGGAGACATTAACAAGTGGCTTCTAAAATTTCTAAAAATTTCGAAATAACAACACCTGTTTTAGAATATTACTTGTGAGTTAATATATACATATAAACAAGTCATTGATGAAATTGCAAGCAATACTGTAGTTATAATTTAGGAAAGAAAATATTTCATAATAAATTAAAAACATAATGATTAGAAGGGTTTTATTTACACATTTTTTATGCGATTCCATGCAGGAGAATAAAACTGGTCGAGACCTGTGCAATTTATGACGTTCATCCAGGGTGGCTGGATTCTGCATACGGGAAACATGTGTTGTGTTTGTGTGTGAGTTGGGGAAATTGCTAGTCTCCTCTAAGTTTCGAGGCTTATAATGTTCCCAGAGGCAGAGATGTCTTGAGATAAAGCATTGGTAATGGTAATTGACCAAACATAGTGGTGGTAATTTGTAGTGATCATATTTTTAACAAATATATGGAAGAAACTATTTTAATTTCAGATTGAATTTTTAAAATAAGTTTTCAAGCATTTACCAGTTATAAAAAGATAATGATTTTCAATGAAAGTAGACAGCTCTGATGGTTAGAAGTTTATAGTAAGTATCGTAGAATAGTAGTATAATCTACTAGTATTTATATTATACCTACTTACTTACGAAATTGGAGCTCAAGATCACGACAAATCACCAGAAGATATTTCTACCAGCAGTTAACTTTATATCCCAGTCAAGTCTGAGTACAAAAAGTTCCACCAAATATATTCTGAATGATGGTCCTCAAAGGTGACTAAAGCTTGAAATAATGTCATATTTTTATGTTCTCCTCCACAAAACGATTTCCTGGAGCAGCATATTCCACAAACACGTAAACATATACCAACAAGCTCTACAGTAGAAACGCTAAGATAGGACCATTTTTAGTATACATGGCAATGAACCCAACGTAATACAACATAAAAGTCGTAGGCTGTGTTTTAAAAATAATAGTTACAGGACGGTATGTTTTTAATCTCTCCAAGAAAATTGTCTGGCGGTCTGTCTGTCCTATTATGTTATTATCCTAATATACATTGTAATGTAGTAAAAAGCAAAAGCATTCCATTGCGCGGCTATTCTCTCTTTGTATAGTGATGTGGTCGGCAAACTTATTAGCCAAAGAGACGAATTGTATATTACAAAAAACCTGTATATTACAAAAACTAGAAACAATGTAAACAAAGCAGTATCATAATTTTAACAGTTCACTAAAGTGCGGGTACACTGAATAATACATGATTTCACATTGAATAAACATTTTATTCATTGATATGTATTTAAGTATGAAAGGTTATTAAGGAATCAATAAATTTAAATCATGATAATGACTGATATATTACGAACAATGTCCTTGCATCGCTATGGAATATTAGATTACATCGTGTAAGTACGCTATTCTTAATTTTAGGCACGATTCCAGATTCTCATCAAAATAGTGACTACTGAGTTTTAACTATTGATAAAGTTCATGTTTGAAAAATAGATGTAGAACTAAAAAGGGGAAAGAACAGCAAAGGTAAGTTCTTCAACCAATAATAAGAGTCAAGAATTAGTATTCTAGGCGCTAAAGATAATCGTGTTTTTTTTCTCTAGGTTTTTCCGACAGATATCATTGCCTATCGACAGGCGCATACAACTGGGATGGGCAGCATTTGGAAAACTAAAGTACATTTATAAAGCAAAAATTCCGCAATGTCTTAAAACTAAGGCGTTTAACCAATGCATCCTCCCTGTATTAACTTATGGCGCAGAGACGTGGAATCTAACAGCAAGTCTTACCATAAAATAAAGGTCACCCAGCGTGCTATGGAGAGATCCATGCTCGGCGTGTCGCTAAAAGATAGAATCCGAAACGAGGAAATACGCAGAAGAACCCAAGTAGTGGATGCTACCCAACGAATAAGCACACTCAAGTAGCAATGGGCAGGACATATCTTTTGAAGAGACGACGGTCGATGGGGAAGACAACAATTGGAATGGCGCTTAAGAACTGGCAAACGAAGCAATTGCCGACCCTCTGCAAGATGGACTGATGACATAAGAAGAATAGCGGGAGTGACCTGGATGCGGAAGGCGGAGGATCGAAGAGGATGGAGACTCATGCGGAAGGCTTACGTTCAACATTGGACGTATACAGACTGATGATGATCATTGCGTTGCGCACCTGGCCATGGATATTTATGTCAGAGCCGCATTTAAGGGTCGGATAGCTGCGTGCGGCTCCGGAGCCGCAGCTTACGGGCCTCTGGTGTGGTGCATTAAAACAATCTGGCAAATATTTACCCGAGTTGCGGAACTCGATTTCTCTCTGTCCGGGGAATTCGCGCTGTTTGGCCCGGGAGCTCACGCAGCATCTGTTTGTTTAATTAATTTCAAAATTCCGGCCGCCAATAATTTTGGCACACATTATGAAACGCTCGAGGAATTTTTAAACTTTCAACAAATACATGACATTTTGAGAAGGCCTTGTATGTTTGTTGAGTTTTCAACAAGAGTATTGAATTTCTAACTCGATCTCAGTAATCCCATATAACCTATTTATAATCATCCCAAGAACTATTTTCTTCCGATTTATAACAAATGCGGTTTAAAACGTAAACATAAATTAGACTCATGCAACAAGAAGAATTAAGTGTATTAGGCTAAATCAAGATGAAATGAGGGTACTTTGGAGTCAACCATAAGGAGAACCATGGTAGCTTATGTAAAATCTAATTGTCATATTTTTGTAGGAAAAGAAATGAAGATTATTTACTCGGAACTTGCAATTGAACATTTGTGTTATCTACAGTTGAAGGTAAGTTTCCTACTCGATTCTCATCGTTTCGCATCCAGCTTCTTCTTGTCATATTTTGATCTCGTCAGTCCACCAGTTCACCTTCAGTCCACCTACGCGACTGTTCCAACACCTTTTTTTCCGCATGGACCGTTGTCTCATTAGTAGATCTGATATTTAGTTTAGTAACACTCGCGTGTGTCGATTCATTCGACTGCACTCACAAATTTAGTTTTTCTCAGATATCCTCAAGTATAACACGGTGGACAAATTGGTTCAACGCTTTGGGTTTTAATTACTGTAGAATTTTCGCTACAAAAATGTACTCAAGTTTTTCATATTTTCATAATGCCTATCTCAGTTGCACGTGCATTTTTTAAGGTATTGTATTATGTTAGAAGGATTTATTATCCACGAAAAATGAATTCATTTAGAATCTCTATTTCCGTACCAATGCAGATCAATTCAAGGACCTGAGAAATGTAATAATCAATGTACGAGAGTACTCATATTACGATTTGGTTATATCACCAATTATGTTATTTTATTATGTTTTTATTAATAAAAATGTGTGGGAGTTGATTGGGATTGAATAAAATAAGCTTCCGCGTTCTTTCGATATTGAACAATGGGTTTTCTATTCTATGTATCATCGTAACAGTTTGGATTATGTGGAATCGAAGTTAGTGAGAAGCTTGTCATGATTTACGCCGCTATGACAATGTGCTATTGAGTTAGCTGTAGCACATGAAAAAAATACGCAAACAAATGGAAATAAATATAATTTATACATGCCATAAAATAGTCGCTCGAAAATTAAAACATCGCACTTATATCATTGATGATTTGATTTGTTTAAATTGTCATATCTAGTCATATGATACATGATACTCGATACATAACGCATGAAACAAATTATACTAAACATAATCCAGTGGAATTTTTACTGTAAAACTAAGCGGAATATTGCTCCATTCTATCTGCTTTATTCGCAAGATACACATTTGAAAATCGGTTCCCAACCGATTTTCAATTCTAATACGAAAAGTAAAATTACCTCGTGGGGTTGTTTTTAGACCGGTTTATCACATCAAACGACGGGAAGGAAAAAAGGGGTGTTTTTCTTTTGATACTATGTTGTAAGAAGACCAGGATGAGTTTATTTTATGTAATGAAATAATTAAATGAAGCAAATGGAAATAGTTGCTCTATATTTCTAGGACGATTGAAAAAAAATCTGCATTTTTTCAAATCCCAAGAATCTCTATAGTATACATCCAGAATGTAAAGAAGGAATTAAGAAAAATCCCCGGTCATTATTCGATTAATATTTTTAAACCAAGATAACTATAAGTTTTTTGACATTGGCGGGTTTTCATGGAACGTTTAGTTATGGATGAGAAGCGTTATAATCTTAAGATGATATGTCTTCATCGCAAGCTAGCGCAGTTCACTGTAAATGCTAAAATAAAAAAAATACTGATGCTTACGATGTTTTTGTGTGCTAGTGTCCAGAATCGCTAATCAGATCTTTATACTATTTACTAGTATGTCATTCCCGACGCATCGTGTGCATTTTCTCTATGCAAATCCTACCATTTCGCAACCTTTGATTTCGCAATCAGCTCAGTCAATAAAGTGAACTGAGGATCCCCGGCGTCATCTTGGCAGAAGAAAAAACACATTCAGGGTTGGAATGATTAGTGCGTGTATTTGTTTGAATACAGTTAGAAGGCCCCATTAAACAAATATTTAAGTATTAAATAAAATAAAGTGCATTATAAGAAACGTTATGCAGTACATTTTATATATATTTAATAAATAAATATAGTATGACATGATATTGTGACTTTTGGGTTTAGCCGTGTGTGGCTAAACCCAAAAGCCAAAATATCAAATTTGGCCTTAAAAACCTAAGAAGTTACTTATAGTATGACATATAGATGTTGTCAAAGTGAATTTCAAAGTTCTTTCTTAAACACTGCTGAGTTATATATATTGTTTGTGTCGTAACCACACAGCTTTTAATATATTAAATCTAATCGGTATTTATTTTTAAAGTGTGGTAGATAAACGATACAACTTAAGAGAAGTTGATGCAGCAGAATATAAGAAGATGCATAACCTGATTTAAATTTGAGTGCTTACTTCGGAAGTTATCGTCATCACGTAGGACCCTTGTGTATATTTTTACGCTGTGTCATCATCGCTGTGTCATCAATCATTAGGATAGGTAGTAAATTAAAGTTCATATATGCAGCATAAAAACGTTTCAGGCAGATAGAGGTGGCCATAGTTAACATATTAAGATGAGAACTGGTTGAAAATAGTGCATTGTTGTATTAAAATATACTCTTTGGAGTAGTAAATCATTGTACACGTTTAACCTCTCAAACCCTTAACTAGGTCACTGAAAATAGTTCTTGGAAAAATTGAATGGAAATTTATATTTTTAACACGGTATCAATAATCTTGTGTAATAAAGTAATAGTATTCTTAATAGCTTGAAAACGTATAATAAAAATACGAGTCTATATACAACAACGCTTCTATTGTTGTTAAGAGTTCTCACATCCTTTTTAATTCTTCTCTTTGCTGACAGAGGAGAGAACAAAAGGATCCCTTTTAGGATCCCTGATTACAATACTCGAGGCACAGTGACAAAGAATATGAAGAATAGAGATTTCAAATATGTCTAACCTTTTGATGTTTTTCATCCACAATTCTTCGCGAGATTCCACACTCTTATCCTGACCTTTATCCTAAGAGTGCTTAAGTTTCACTCTTTAGAGTCTTTACAATATCACCGGTACTCCAAATATCTTCAAGGTTTCATGCTTAGATAAAATATAATACGTTTTATGACTTTATGTATGGTCATTATTTTTTTTCAACTATTTAAATAAATAAAATCATTTTCCTTATTATTTTACGGAATTCAAAGTGATTATTTATATCGTGGCTGACATTTAATGTATAATTGAGCTCTGCTAAAGAAAATTGTCTACATCTCGGGTAAAGCCGCCTAAAAGTAAGTTAGAATTGAATAATAAATTATTATTGTATCGATAATAAATTTAACCTTCGTAACGGGACAGCCCTGATATTTCATGACAGGCACAAAAGTAATGTTTTGGCAGAAATGCGAAAATGCCAGCAATCCGCCGCTTTCCAAATCTGAGGAAGAGAAGAAAATAAAGCGAGCAACTTGGTAGTACAGCGAGTGGGCGCAAACAGGGACTTACAACCTTAATCCGGTAATAATAACTATTTTACTCTTAAATTATATTCAAGTATTGTATTCTCTGTTTATTGAATCTGTGACGAAATTTTCATCAGCTAATGAGATGTACACATGTATACCTGCATGTTAAAAAATATGGACTATTTTCAAGTCAAACAAAATATCATGAGTAAATATAAAGTTTCTACTCTTAGCTTATCTGGAAACCCTCTGATTTGTTCAATTTAGAACTTCTCTGTATCTGCTCTCTGCCTATTGAAGATAAAAAAATACATTTTGAACTTCAATTATCTTCTGATCGTAAAAGTGTTTGACTACTAGTGAAGCCTAACCTTTTTACACATCTAAAAGGATACATCAAGTATAATTTTATGATAAAACTATCACCTTTTTCCTGTTCCAATGATCAATTGTAAAAGATTACAAATACTGATCGCATTTGACCCATAAAAACTGATATTGGCAATTTTTTTCGCATTGAATTCATTAGAGTTAGCTGATATTAAAATATATATATTTTTATGATTCAACAATCACATACCACTAACTTATGAGAATACTTAATGTATTTATTACATGTTTTATAACTGAAACAGCTCATTTAAACATTCTTCTAGAAAAATACCTTCACATCAATATTATAGCAAACTAGTACACTTATGTAATGAGCATTCTATGATAAATTTCAGGAAGTGATAATGTATGTTTATATTTTAAATTGACAAATATATGTTTATATCCTATTGATATTGTGTTTCTACTAGCTCATCGCGTGAGTGCTTGAATATCTAGTATATTTCTAGACCAACATATTAGAATTTATCAATATTTCGATACAAAGGCTGGTTGATTACCCCAACGCTTCAATGGATAATCTTTTATATTATCAACTTGTATCAATTAAATTTAATGACTGTATCAATCAATTGATTCACCATTTATAAAGTGAACAATATGTACAAAATAATTGCACATTAAGTGTATCAAAATTTTCACATGAAAATTGAAAGTGATAGCACTAAAATATTGCTTGTGGAGAGCTTGGAAAGTGACTCGAAGAGATGCTAACATACGAGTACCTGATAATTTATTCGAAAATAACGAATCACAAGCGTCAAAGAAACTGACATGTAGGAACGTATCTCGACATTGAAATAAGTGACGCAAAGACAATGAAAAAATACATCAATCTTTTCAAAGATTCCCACAAAAATCAAGTACGGTAGCACTTAAATATTGAGTGATACACCTCTGCAAATCTCAGCCATTCGCTAATTAATACCCCGTCCCACAGCTCACATGACACTTTGCAAATAGTCTAAAGCCGGCCATTGTCAAGTCACCATTTTTGGCATTTTCACTTTCACGCGGACCAACAAACTGCGCATTGAACTATCGGCGTTTTTTTTGCACAGGTTAATTAGCAATGAAACAAAAAAAACTAAAATAAAACATGTACGACTATGTACATATGTAAACGAATATTTGAAGAATACAGACATACATTGTTGAAGATATTAAAAAAGTAAAATTTACGATGCTTGCCATTGTTAGTACGTCAGTACACTTTAGTACAGAATGAGTGGTGTTCACAGGATAACATTCGTCTATCGCCATTTTGAATTGTATAATATGATGAGATTTTTCGAGACTAATAAATGCGTATAGTATTTACTAACCGGCAAATTGATATAAATGTATGTATTTGGAAGCTATATTAAGCACTAAAAGAATAAGCTCAATCAAGTTTTTTTAATCATGGTGGCTGTATTCTTAATGAAGATTGGTGTATAGTGGTCATTATTTTTATATATTTTTGTCCATCCAATTAGTTATTGCTAATTAGACATAATGCAAATATAATCACCAAAAAAGTTGTCATGAATATAAAATATTATAGATAAAAATAACTAGAGCTACCTTTTTTGATTATTAAATGTGTTACTTTTTTATTGTTTTTTTAGTTAAAAATTAATATATTTCCTATCACAATTCTTTATTACAAAGAATCTTGGGGGCGTGAGATTTAAACATTTACTTGGTATACTCGTACTTCGATTCTGCAAATTGTACTTTTAGACTTCTCCCGACATTTGCCTGATATCAGTAACATAGAGACGTAAAATGACATTTTTTATTTCACCCATAGAAGTTGTTCCACTTGTATGTATTCAATTATTAATATTATTAAACGTAATTCGTTCGATACATTCCCACGAACCGCATGATATGGAACGATGCACATGAAAGTGAAAAAAGAATGCACATTTTAAGAAAAAGTTAAACTATCAATTAATATACTGGGAAGTGCGTGAGAGACTGTAATCATGACGTAAATTCAAACAAATAGGAAACTAATACACAATACGGTCATAACATTGAAAATAAATGGTGATAAGAATTCTAGCTAGTGCAAGTAGGAATTAAAAGTCAATTAATAAATCACTAACAAGGAAACTTCGAAATCCTCCAGTGTTTCGATAAATTATAACAGCAGTTATAACTTGACCTGACAATTCTCATTTTCCACAACCTTAATATGTAATTGTTACAATAGGTAAATAAAGTCATTAACAATGTTATCAATATCTGCACTTACGAATATATAATAAACGAGAATACCTTTTATTCTACTTTAGAAATTGAGTTAAACAGTCGCTTCATGAGTATTCACAGCTGGATTGTCTTTTTTTCGAGACGTCAAAATTCGCAGCCTTAAAGAATAATGAAGACGAAACAGGTACTGTTCAGTAGGCATTTTTTTTGATCGTGTAACTGCGAGTCTCAAATATTGCGCACTGGGCTAAAAAAGGCTTAAGCTTTCTCAAAGCGGGATGTGAGCTCATCCTGCAGACCATCGCTCTCAGTGACGTATATTCCAAGATATCTGAAATATATCTTATATTTATATTCACATTTTTATAAGGCCGATGATTGCATCTCAAGTAAAATTTTCCGGAGATAAAATAGTCCCCCAATCGGATCTCCGGGTGGGGACTGCTCGAGACAAAACAACCAAGACAAATAAGAAAAACCTTCAGCCAACAAGATATGCCCTCTGGAATGTTCGAACATTACTGCAGAACGGCGCCCTAGACGGGAGTATTTGCAGCAAGTATTCGAGGACATGAACTGTAGCGCTTATGCTGAGCTGAAAAGGGTTGCGGAGGACCGAGAGGAATGGAGATCGAGATGCAAGATTCTGTTGCTGCAAACCAATCCTCCGGATTGATACTACGAAGAAGATAAGGCCGAAATGATTTGATATTTTTGAATGCGTACGTATGCAGCTAATAGGAAGACTGCCTGTAATAAGTTTGGTTTTGGAAATGTAATGAAACTCCATCTCTTTCTTTCACTTTCTCTCGCTTATCGCAAGCTCATTTATTTATTTTTTATTTATTATTATTTGCACACCAAATTATATGATAATTCAGCACCGTTTGAATTATAATATATATTCTGGTGAATATTTTTTCCTTTGACCGCCTTTTGAATATCAGCTATAGCCATCTTGTGTTTGTTTATCAGATAAATTAATTGTTTTTTCATGTTTTGTCTGCGCCATTAATCACATAAAAAGTATACTCAATACCTCTGATAGATTCGATACACAGTACTTATATGTTCTATAAATGAGAGTTTCTTAGCCATTTTTAAATGAATATTATAAATTTAAAATAAATCTCCGATCTCTTTTTCGGCAGGAGTCTGGTATCGTTTTTTGTTCAAGGATTTGATTAAATAGTCTTGTGAGCCATTTGATTTTAGAATTTTAGATGTTCCCAGCTGTTTCCAAAGATCCGATGGTATCTGGTCCGGTCCGGTAGCCTTTTCATTTTTCATCTTTCCTAGAGCCAATTTTACCTTCGCCATGCTAACTGCCTGTACAGGTCCCGCAACTATTGGCTGACTTGTTAGATCTTCTCTAGGAAACTCCTCAATCAGGAGTTCGCTTTAGTATTGAAACCACCTCTCATTAATGTCACCATCTAATGCAACAATTGGCCCTGTTTATTTTTGATAAATTTTTCCCATTTAACCTGTTCGCATCTGTACCTGATATATACCGTGTAATTTGTATGTGTATTCCACCGAGCCGTTATGAAGGGGTTAAATTTTTGGATAACAAGTTTCGGTTTTCAAATCCCGGGCTCCTGCACCGGAGGTCTTCTGGAACAATATATGTTACTGGGTGAACCTTAGGATGCAGATACGTCTTGGGACAACGCATGGAAAATGGCAACTGACAGAACTGAGTGGCGGAAATTTGTGGAGGGATATGAAAAAAAATAAATTATTATTGTCGTCCTTAACTCACCTCTATTTCCTTTTCTACATACAGCGGACTCCACTCGCCAGAGTTACGGTTGTCTGTGGTTGTGGACTGCCTGCTGGAAAAATACACATAAATCATTAGTAGGAAGAAAAGGAAAGTTTGTGTGTATTTTAGAAATCTGGTCGTTTTGTATGTTAAGGTCACAGTCATACGGTATGCTTCTTTTTATTTATTTTTAAAAAACGTTCGATTTTCGTTTGTTTGCAAGAGAGGTGATATAGTTGTGGGTTACTAAAGAAAAAATACATTTTTATTCAATTTTTACACAAATACCTAACATTTTAAATTATTTCAATATAGTTGTCATCTTTTCAATATTAGACAAAATAATAAGTAACTAAATATATCACTTTATACTATTGATTATTGATATTTAATTTGATAAGAACTATAATTAAGACCACTAATTTTTCATATTCAGGTACCTTATTTAAATGTAATAATAAAGCTGAATTTCAACGTCATCATCATCATTATCACTCTACATCTGCTTCACTAACTGGAGCATATAGTCGTTACAAACTATCACCGCAAATCTCTGCCAATCGCTATGGTTCTCCCCTCATGTTTTGATAGCTCCGCCGAGTATATACTATTCCAGAACAGTGACAGCCTGAGAGATTAATAGACATATACAGTTCAAAAAGTAATATTTTTTACTTGAGGTTTCCTAAGCTGAGTTTTCCTTTTAAAAAAACGAGGAGGAACACATATGCTATAAAAGTATCTGAATTGTGTTTCATTTATGTGGAATATATCGATAAATGCTAAAAATATAAATAATTACTTAAATTTTATAATAATTATTTCATAAAAAGCCCTTGACCGAAGTGTTAACCCTATAATTGAATATTTTCTTATCCAATGCCATCTATGGGACATTATCCGTAATATTTATTATCGCATTGACAAATTGAATATTTGAAAATGGAATGGAGTGATTGATCGATTTGAATTATCATTATTGTTCATGAAAAGGTTTTTTTTGTCAATGGCGTGCGAAGTATTATCAATCATTTATCTCACAATGAGAACGAAAATTGTTTAGGAGACACAGTAAATAAGTTTGTCTTTTCAATTACGAAGTAAAGCCACGGGTCATAAAATAGGATGAGCATTTGATTTAGAAGACACTAAAAGAGAAGATCTTAGAAATAAAGACGTAGAAGATGATTAAGTATTTTAAATAAATTTTATTAAATCTGTGTTATGCAACCTGACGACAATTCGTAAAACGTATAAAATAATATCACGTGTACATTTTTTCAACATGTTCCGTCAGTTCATTGAACACAGACTAATGGGTAATTTAAGAGTTTTATAGCACCCCATAACGAAAAGAGAAGAATGCTAGTTTATGAATGAATGAGATCATATAAATCTTAAAACGCATTAAATATATTATGTCAATCCTCACCACTATATGTAGGTTATATGCCACTTCTAGTTATATTAAAATCACAGAGGCGGCTGAAGGAGTTTCACCATAATGCGAAATAATACTCACTCAAAAAAGCCCCAACTGACTAGACCTTAACTGATATTTGATCCAGTGACATAATAATCGTTGATAATGTTCTAAAATCATAACATAACTCATCATCATCGTCGTGTTTGCTCTCCTATATGGAGCATATGATTGTCACAAACAACCGCCACAAAGCTCTCACGCGCCAAGGTCTTCGCCTCATCTCATGTTAGCTTTATCCTCCCAGGACGGTGAGTATACTCAGATTTGGCAAATCTTTTGGAATGGTGGAACGCTTTGGAAATTCAAAATGATCGGTGAGTCGTAAGTTAATAGACTAAATAATGATGCACGAAAATGCTTGTAAGTGAAAGAAATTATTCCACCTTCACTTTTTTTCTTCAAAAAAAAAACCGTAGTTTTCTCAGGCCTGACCAAACTTTTTTAAAGTGACTCGTTTTTACAGCGCAGAATCTTTTGTCATGACACCAGCAAAATTATAGTCCGCATAAATGAGCGAAAAAAATAGAAAAAGGTAGAGGAATATGTAAATCTCATTAAAAACATAAGTAAGCGTAAGCATTTTTTTCAGAATAAGAGATTCCTTAAAATTAGTAACGTCGATTAAATAAATGGTATATATACCAATCGAGAAGGACCTCTGGTATATACCGAAGATCCTTCTCAATATGACGATTCGATATGACATAAAATTAGTAAAAATTGTGTTCAAAACTAAATACGGCACTGTTTGTACTAATTTTAAAATAAAAACAAATCGCAGAATTTAGCTCTTGGAGGTCGCTAAAAAGCTTCTTTGTAATATATAATAGACTCTATTTATGTAATTTTTCTATAGAACCGCATAGAAAGGCTTATATGAAAAAACAATATTGCACCATCACTTAGAACGGCTGCGCATTTTTTACGAGTAGAGTGCATGAGAATGAAAATAAGGGTCAAATAAATGTCTAAATGCATTTTATCATCTATGAAATATGCCTCATTAGAAAGCAGTCTGGTAGCCAAATATCTACACTTTATTGGTTTATTTGACGATCGCAAGATGCTATAATCATGAATGTATGTATACCACGATCCCTCATACATAATTGATAATTATTAGATTATTAACGTTTCGCTCGTTTGACCAAAATAACTTAAAACTTGTAACTAATTTCAGTTATATAAAGCATTTTAACTTCTATATAAACTCAGATTCAATAAAATATACTTTATTTAATTAAACAGTCAGGGATCTCGGGGATAAACCTACATGGCTAAAATTAAAATATCACAAATTTATGTATACATAGAGTACAAATGCTGAAAGCAAAAGAAACCGTTTATTGATGATAATAAAATGGCCGAATTATTATTAGGTCATTTTACTATAATCAATGAAGGGTTATAAAATAAGGCACAATCTTCAATAATTGCTTTTATTATAGGCGACAGTTTCATACAAAACGAATTGCATAAATAAGCTTTGGTAAAATACAAGTACGATTGCATTTAATTACTTCCTACTTGAAACATAAAATATTATCTGGTGATTAACTTGATGCTTAAACATCGTTTAAAGAAGCTAATATTATGCATATTTGTGAGTGTGTAAGAGTGGAAATGATCCTCTGGTTAAAATAAATGGAAAGAAACCGCACCTCTTTAGTTAAGAAATTTTAATTTTAATGTCAGTCGGTGATCAAACAATAACTGGTTTTAGTCATCTCGTTGATGGGCTTCACCGGTAATGTTCACATAACACCCGCATGATATCTTACTTCACTTTCGTACGGAAGAAATTCTTAAGAGAGATTTCATTCATAAATTTTCGTCTTAGTAACAGAATCAACAAATTAATATTTAAACCTTTTAACATCGATGGCATGGGAATAATGTAGTAAATTAAATCTCTCCGTGATGCCACAATACTTTATGTATTTAGGGGCATAGCCAATTATTTACTAGTACGAGTATAAAAGATATGTTTACAAAATATAATATTAATGCAATGTTTACAAGCTTCACGGGATGCTTTTTTGATTATTATTTTTGATACGAGACTCCGAATTTTATATGCATATGATAAAAGGAATGATACAAAGAGTGAGCTGACTCAATCAATTTTTATCCTACATTCAGCAAAGACAGGAGACCATTAAGTCGGAAAACGTTATAAAAGGCAATGTTTTGGAATGCGCAAGTAACCTAAAACAGTTGATTGAACATAATGACATTTTAAAACTTAATATAAACAAAATATATATTATATAAGATAAGCTATGGTATGGTATAACATTAGAGAATGTTACTGTTGTGGTATACTCCTTTTGAAAATTAAAGCTTAGATCAATTATTTGACGATACCTTTCTATTAAAGGTGACTCTTACAATTTACATATTATAAGTGTCATTGGAAAAGAAAATACTATTTCTTCTGTATAGAATGTCGACGCCTACAATATCTCAGAATACATGTTGGTATAATAACGTTATTATACACACAATTATTGTTATTGGACGTGATGTGTCGCACAACATATGGGTGTATCTAATAATGATATTATTATTGTATGCAAATTTAATAGTTTCTATATTTTTTTGGACTCTTCATCTGATAGTCATTCGTATGACTATGACAAAGTTTCAGTGAATACTCTGCGTTGTAGTAGATTAAAAGTAATATATTAAAAATCCTACCAAACGAAATTAAAAGGATTTGCCTTATGTTTTCCAGTAATTACCAATCCAAATATAATATAAATCCATTTAATGTGCTTATCATTTAAATTACAATGCATTTTATTAAGTGGCTTACTGTAGTTCGTGGAAGGTTAAAATGAAAAGCAATCGTTTGATAATATGAGTTGATTAACATTATACTATTGTTCAATGTGCAAATTTTAGATTAAAAATCGATGTAAACATTCACAAACGAAGACATATCTGCACCCTAAAGTCGACATGGGAAGATACGAGTATATGGTGCCCAACCATCAGGGCAAGAGCCCGAGAACTTGAATAGACGGTCGCTGTATCAGAGGCTTATTTTGGATGATTAATTAATTCTCCTCAGGTGAAATTCCCACAGTACATTTCATATAAATTAAAGTCTCAGAGTCCTCCACTTGTAATCAGAGAATAATAATGTCAAAGGTCTCCAAGAGATGTTTCCAGACTGTTTGGCGTTGGACCTCAAAACCGCAATATCTAAACATGATTTTTCGACCTAATGAAACAAAGAGCGTTCTTCGTGTTATGAAATAACATAATTTCATATTTTTATTTCTTAAGAGTAGCAAGATATTTTACGGAATTGCTTTATTTAAGCACAATAAATTCTAAGTTATGTATAATAAAATGACTTATTGATATATCTTACGTTGTTCGATTTAAATTGAGATTTTTTATTGTCTTTCATCATCACTATCAACCTGTGCTCATCCAATGTTCAACGTATCCCGCACAAGTCTTCATCTCTCTCACTCTTCCGCCTTCCGCATTCAGAAACCTTAACAGACCATCTCAACTACCCCGCTATTCTTTTGATGTCGTCAGTCCATCATCTTAAACGTTTTTCTTCTCCATCGACCTTCGAGAGATAGGTCGTGCCCATTTCCACTTGCGTGTGTCTATTTTTTCGTGCGTAAGTATCCACGACTTAAGTGCTTTTTCGGATATTTTCATATAGGATTCTATCTTTTAGACAGACGCAAGGTTGGTTTATTTAGTATTTTCTTCAGTTACTACCATGGCTGCTGTCTGTTGCATCCACCTTAGGCTGAAAAATTTGTTTCACTCTTGCTGAAGATCCATACACGATTAATGTATGTCGACAAATCAGTTTCGAAAATTGCTCCCTAAATGCTACCGGTAAGCTTTGGAATGTTTTTACAGTACCTATGCTTCCATCACTATACAATCTGGATCTCTTTAACAATGATATCAATCACATGCATCCTTCCAACACGAACACAGCACATGTTACCCTTATTCATTCGGAACGTCATTCTGTTTACTGGTTTTAACCCGTTGTGCTCTCTTGCACGCGTTGTAGTAAAAACATAATCCAATTGAGATAGAGAATGGTAGATGATTGAATTTTATGGCAACGAGTTGTAGTGAGCATATGCTCAAATAAATAAAAAATCTGTTAGATAGGCAAAGAGTTCGGTCAAGTATCCGACAGTTTGACGGTTCCTGGGCGCGGCAGAGATGTGTGGACGTGTAGTGGTCGGCACAATGGGCTGCGGAGGTTTCTCTTTTTATGCTCGTCGGCGAAAAGAAGCACGCGCGGGCGTGTGCGTTATGATACGAGCCATACATCACAATTCAAAGCACAGCTTCACAATCACGAGTGAGAAAAGTTTATTTAAAATAAACTGATTTTATTATCACATCAAATTTATGAAGTAAGAATGTAGGAGTATTTTTTAAGTATTTAATACTCACTACTCAAAGATCAATGAAGATTTATACACATATTAAACAACTGATACACATACTGGATGAGGCGTCAAAAATTGGCGAGTGGTCAAAGCGTTGGGTGCGAAGAACTGGACATGTTGCAAGGTTTGTGGTTCGAATCTACGCGACCGCCATTTTTTAAATTAACAGTGACTTCATGTTATATATCATAAATCATGTTATACATACAGCATTATATTGGTGTGAATATGATACTGGCGTGCAATTACAAAACCAAGAAATGATAACTCTATATGTCACAGAATTTGGAATTGAATCTTTAAATCCACACGCTTTAAATTTTACGTTCCGGATATTTCTACCCATGCTCGTAGTCATTCATTCTTTTACATTTGTCGCTGGGTTACACATTGTGCGAGTGTGGAGACCTGCAGACCGCCTCACACCTAAGATCCTGCTCCATGTGCCCAACAAGCTGCACATCTCAAGACCTAATGCTGGGCAACACAAGGGCTATCGATGTTGCCAGATACTGGGAAAAATAATTTGACGTCACTGACACGAAGAAGAAGAAGAAGTTTAACATTTCAGTTGGCAATTGTAGAGTTTCTACTACTTAATTCAGTTCAATTGCAATGGCGTTTCTAAATAAGCACTAGAACACCTCGAACCTTTCAACATCCTTTGTTTGCTGGATCTCTATGATCTTCGACGGTTGTTATTCTTTTTATTGCTTTTTTTGTTAAATCTATGACTTTTTCTCTTATTTATTTTTCACGCTTACTCTGTCATATATTTTTTATCTTTTTTTTATATATATTTAACATACTTTTAGCCGTTTTTTATAGGCACATCTGTTCTATGAAATAAATAAAAAAACATAAGAAAAATCGATAAACGACGTTTGTTATTTTTTTAAATACGTATCTCAATGTGCTTAATTAATAAAATGAAACCTTATAGTAAAAAAAATAGTGGGACAAAATAAAATAGAGTTTGAGAAGCTCGGACATTACATCAGCGTGAGCATCTCACATCACATGCGTTGCCGCATGAATCCATAACACTATAGTTGACATAAAGCTGTGCAGCTGACGAACAGTGCCAGGAAGTAAGGTGAAAAATATTGAAACTGCACTTAGACGAACATCTTTCTTGAAACATTAATTTCAATTAGTGTCACCATTAGCAACAACTTAGGCTATGTTTTAATTCCACGTGCAATATCTGGGATTCGTAGATTCAATAAGTAAAAGTAACGTGCTGAATGTTTAGCCTGTAGCGCTTCCATTATCTTACGCATGGTATATTATCAAAAACCAAGAAAGATGTATAATGGATTTTGTAATATATTTGGGTAGAATACTGAAAATACACGACTATGTGACACAGTCAGTTATGTGATGAAGGTAGACTTGGCTGGGTCGTGTAGTTCAGATTCTGTAGAAAAGCAAAAAATAAGTTCTAAAAAAAGAATTCAAGCCCCCGAGCTCGCTCAGTCTTGGAAGGCTCTCGGTAACTATACATTGAATGTACTCGGCGAAGCTCCACGAAGCAGAGCTGACAGAACGTTATGTCGGTAGTGTGTGACGATCCAGTTAGGTGAGCGGACATGGTAATGATGGTATTAAGAGTCCTTAAAAGGTTTTTTTTAAAAACGCTAACCACTGAACTGCGCTGTTTGACGTTTATATAATATCAGTAAAAAATAATCAGCATTGTGAATGAGAAGAGTCGTGATCCTCAGTTACGAGAAAGTGCCAAAAAGAAAAAGAGTACTATTTAGTACATATCATATGCGCAAGGAATTTCGTTCGCAGATGTTTCTAGTTGATAAATCAACATCTATTAATCACGCCCGACGAGGATGGGCGAGAGGTCAAAGCGACCGATAGTCATGCAACTTCTCGAGGTTCAAATCCGATATATTTTTTAAATAATTTTACTCGCTCTGAATAAAATAACAAATATTAATAAACAATATTGTGTATGAGACTGATCCATAGCCGTAAATTGATATTAATTTATATATGCGTTTAATATCAGGAATATAATGGTAACCGAAAAATGCCACCACATAGTTCGGTTGCGATTGTCCATGTATCTGCGCTTGAAGGTTCACATGGTTCTTAATGAGACGGTAACTTTAGTACAGAGGCATATTTTGAGTGATTTATTAATCAGATGTATTAAAGATATCGGATAAGTAGTCCGACATATTTGAGACCTGGATCATTTAGTCGTAATGACAGGCTCAACCCAACAACGACACTCGGTAACTACCCATCCAATTTAATGTCCGTGTCCAATGTTGCTTAAATTCGGTGATCTAATAAAAAACGCGCTTACAAAATGGTATTGTCGTTGATCAAAAAAAGGTCAATTTTATTAGGTTACAGTAAAGTTTCACGAAAGTTGGCGGATCAACACATAACATGCTTTGTTTAGTTATGAGATATAAAATAGAAAAAAATGCCCCCTACCGTTATTCTTCTGAATGTCATAAAATAAAAAAATAACAATTCTACTGTTATCCTTAAACACGGCAATTGTCATACAATTCAAATAACCCGTCAACAATGTTAGGCGGCATTCGCCCGCATGTGTTAACATAAGTAAAAAACATTATATTAGTGTCGACAAACAATGAAGCCTGGTAACCATTAGGTTTATGTTTATATTGAAAGTCTCTGTTGATGACTTTAATAATGATTGTTTGAAGAAATTCTGTACGAATATTAATAAACTTCAAATCACTTTCTCCGCAAAACACACACCTTTCTTATTTCTTCGAAACGGTGACTTATGTTTTATGGTTTTAAACAGCTTTGATGTGTTGACAAACAGAATCACACTTAAGGATAAGATATAAATGTAATATATTTAAATAAATGAAAGAAAAAAAAAACGTTTCAACTTGTATCATTTTTTGGGCTAACAAATGTGAACCTTTTTTAATGATCAAGAGTACAAAAGTTTAAGATGAGCCAAAAGGACTCGTAATTTAAAATATTTTTCAATATGATGGGAAGATAAATTGCCAAATAATTGATATTAGAATTTTATAATGTTTTATATGTTTGCCATAAATAACTAAATGGCTTGTTAATATTATCAGTGATTTTGTATTGAGAATTATATGTAAGCTTAAATTAGAGTAAATTTAATTCATTTAGTTAAATATTCAAGGAAATTTTATTAAGTATAGTACAATGTCATGCTTGACCATAAAAAATGCATTGAATAATAAAACAATAAAACTATTTGTTTACTATGGAAAATTTGCATTTTTGTAAGTATGTTTAAGTGTATTTTAAATATAATATGCTTGACTACCTAACTTTATTAAGCTCACTTAAGTTGTAATGATATGAGGGGCTTGGCAATTTAAAGAATAAAAAGTGATCTATTTGCAATGACCATGTACGTGCTAATAGGAATAAATAAAATATCTAGATATTTTTTGTTTGTTTATAATTCCACATTTGAATTTATATGTTTCGGCTTCTTCGGGAAGTTAGTCTTAAATGCAAATGACACTGAAGAATGGCTTTTCGACAAAGGTAAAATAGCTTTTCGTTAATAAAATCGTGCAATTTAAAAACTAAAAAACTAATTTATCTTGGTATGGAGTATACAAAATTTATTTTTTTGTTCTCCACACTAAAAAATTATTATTTGAAAGCCTCGCGTGTTAATTACTTCATTATATCACATTATACGAGATCGTTGACGATGCATTGATTATAACAAAGATAATATATCTTGAGAATTACTTTTACCACAACATTTCATGTATTATTTTGTGTAAATGAAATGTTTCAATTTCTCCGCATGTATTTTTCTGCCATTACATACATAAAATAATTGTAGCCAATCAAATAGGATAATAATATTAGAAAATAGACACCTTCGACAAATACAACCTACAGTTGTGAAACTTCATATTTTGAAATACAACCAGTTCAATATTCGTATGTTAATAATCAATTTGTTTATACAAATTAAGATGTGATGAGGCTCTCATTACAAAGCGAAACCGCAGTCATTGAGTGTTTGAATAAAAAGTGCTCATATGATCCATCTAAGTAAAAAAGGTAAACAGTATTTATCTGTGGAATTTTTAAAATATAAGACAACTCAAAGTAAAATAATAAATAACGTTATATTTAGAGTTTTAACGTTTCCGTGCTTATGATGCATGAACTACAGATGAGTAAGGTATACAAATTTTCATTTCACGTAAGCTTGGGATGAAAAGTTGATTTAAGATGACGTAAAGTAATTGAAAATTTCAAAAAGTTGCTAATGATGTTTAGTGGCAGAAAGTGTATCCATTTGTAGATAAAATATCCAGTGACTTATTTGTTTTTAGAATCAATTTTATCATATTTTATTTCTTGAATGAAAAGTATAGTGGCTCATTATTACATCTTAAGACGAGAATAACATTTATAGTCAAGAGTTAACGGGCACTGTCGAGAGATGCTGGTCTAACATAGGAGTGCGCGAGTTTTCTTTTCAAAGGAAACTACGTGTACGACAACGTATTTAAACAATAAAGGCAACATATTATATATATAGTTTCGAAGTTTGAATCATTGAAAATATAAACCTTGTATTGCGATAGTATTATGGTGCAGTTATGAAAAATTGTTAAAACATGCCTACCGCATGCTGCATTACATAAGGTAGTATCTTTTTTTTTTTATGTAAACGCATGCAGGAGAGCACAACCGGTCAAGACCAGTGCACTCTATGACGCTCAGCCAGGGAGGCTGGACGCTGCATGCGGGAAACGTGTGTTGTGTTCGTGTTTGTGTGTGGGTTGGGGAGATTGCAAGTGTATATTTATCTGTTTCTTGAAGAGATCCAGATTGTAGGAAGGAGGAAACACAGACGCATTGTATCTTGTTCTGAACTCGGAACTTGATACGCCTTTGAATGACTTAGCAAGTGATACTGTCTGATTGTGTAATCTTGTCATACCTTATTTAATCACTATGCGATATTTCATAAAGCTACTTATTTAATCAAATCATTAAGCCGACGGTTAAGTAAGTAACTAATCATGAAACACGAAAACTTATAATAATGTACTAATATTTAGGAATCAAATGCATAGGTTCAACGATTAGTTATACTTGCAATATCTATAAAATTGCAATTTTTAAATATTTCGAAAACATATTTTTGTAAGTGTCTAATTTAAGATCAATATCTTTACATAGTGGAATTTTCTGTACGTAGGAGCATGAAATTAGTTCTTTCATGCTCCAAGCTTCTAGCTTTTCTTCTTCAGCTTTCCAAAAAAGCTACTGCCTTTGTGTCAGGTGGGAACCGTTGGTAAAAAAAAACCCGCCAAAAAAAACCATGATGCACGATAAAGAAGACCCGGAAAATGGCGAGGCTAAAGAAAGGAGCATGAAATTAGTTTTAAGGAATTCCTTATTTTCCATCACTTAATCAACAAATAGTGCAAATTGAGCTCTCATATTTTCTAGTAGCTTATTGATTTAATTTTTTTACTAATTGTTATTAATAATGAATTAATTTAAAAAGTGTTATTTTTTTGATTTTAAATTTAAATATTCAAGATTTTTTTAGATAGTTTCAAAATTAATATAATTGTAGAACTATCTTGAAATTATTGGACAATTAATTTCTGAGCATTATAAATTATTAATTTATGTTGTTGTAAAATTAATTGGTTTTTGTAATTAATTGTGCCTTTTAATTTCAAATTATTCATCAAATGTAATTATATAAATATTGCAAATATTTTTACATTTAACATTAAAATTTCGATTGCATTCATTTTATAAATAGAATTGTATACTTGTAAGTTCGTTGACCACAAAACAGTGTTTTTTCTTTAGTTTCTACTTCTATAGTTATTAATAATGAATTTCACAATTTAATATGAAATATATTGTAGGGTTACACAACTCTTACATATGTACTCATCATTGTACATAACTTACAAGTTTACGTGTAAGTAATCTTATGTTTCATGAAGTTTCATTATCAGGTGTTTAAAGACCAACTTATTATCCATATACCATTTTTGTCGTGAGAATAATGAATATATTAAAGTGGTTATGAGTCATTCCGATTTTATCCGATTTTATCGGTTTATAAATTTAATTTAATGCTGATCATTATGTTTAGATCACGCATCAAAGCTAACTTTATTCAGTTTTAATATCTATAAATTATGTCACTAGATTTATAACATGTTTGAAATTATTTATATCGATTTTGAATTGTTAGACGAGCTTTTTTTTATTAAACAAAATGAAGGTGACCATTAGGTCGTATTGTCATTATCACGTCGTTTTTTTTTGGTCTAATAGTATTTATTTTAATTTAAAATAAATAAATAATATGGTTAAAGTGATGAAATTTAACTTAACGAGTCCTTAATGGCATGTGCGATATTAGTCAGTATTTCTGGCTTCATAAATTTGTATTGTTGGTGAAAAAAAGTAGAGATAGTAAGATGTTTTTGTGGAATAAAGAAGATGCACCTGTATATTTAGTTTCCATTCAATATGACTGTGAAGTGAAAGACTTAAAGGCCCAATATACTCATAGGTCATCTTAATAAACTATGTATGGTTTTAACAACTTATTAGATATTAAGTTTTATTAAAAAAACATATCAAATTTTAATTATTATTATTAGTATCAAGAATTATTATTTTTCATTGCTTTTTTATAAGGAATATTAACAAAACCTTGTTCGTTTCTTATCATTCTTGAGATCTAATGACTAAGTACAGCGAATCGAACGGAACAACAATGAGCGTTCATTTCTTGTTAACAGATGCTAATTTATGCAAATCGTCCAAGAGAAATCAGTATGCGTGTTGTGTGAGAAGGAAATAGGTGAAATGATGAACGAAAGTATAAAATTTGCTCGTTTATTCACGGGAGCTCAATAAAAAAACATAATATTTACAATAAAGTTATAGTATATACATCGACATACGCTGGCGTGAGTTCCGGCCGGCAGACCGACAAGCGGCCGACAGACTCTTCACTCATCCTCCATGGCATCACGGGTGACCTGCTCATTCTCACATGCACGCTCCTTGATGCTTGGAACTTCAGAGTTCCCTTAGCTCCGAGGGTGCGTAGCACGATGCCTTACTCTTAGTAAGGGCCGGAAGCACCCGGGGCTCCGTACTGCGTGCTGACTGAGCCGTGATCGCTGCCCGAGGATCCTCCGTTGAAGACAGTGCTGGAGCCGCTTCCGCTGCTCACAAAGTTAACGCCCGAAGAACTGCCAGAAGATCCACCGAAGTTTCCTCCCGGAGCGGAACCACCAAAACTGCCACCCGATGAAGATCCTCCGAAGCTCGCTCCGGCGGAAGATTCCTTCTGAGTCTTGTACTTGATGAAGTAAACCTCTGGCTTGGACGGCTTAGTGGGAGCGACTCCTGAGATGGCAAGCGCTTCTTGCTCGTCGGGTTTCTTCACGAGAACGTAGACGATGGTCTTCTCTTGGTTTTGCTGCTGCTGGGCGATTATGGCGGGGGATACGGAAGGAGCGGTCGGGGCCTTGATGAAGATGATCTTGTAGTTTTTGCGGGGAGCTGAGGCGATCGCCTGGAACCTCTGCTGTTCTTCAATGGGCTCTGGTGGGGGAACGTGGACGTAGATGTGTTTCTGGATTATGGGAGCGAGGGGAGCTTGAGCGAAGCTTTGGCCTCCTCCGAAGTTAGCGCTGCCTCCACCGGAGCTGAAGCCGTTGCCGCTGGAAATAAAACCACCGCCGTTGCTCGCTCCGAAGTTTCCTCCGTTTCCTCCACCGAAGCTTCCTCCGAGGCCATTGCCTCCTGAGAATCCGCTACTGAAGGATGAGCTGGATTCGAAGCCACTGCCGTGGCCGCCTCCGAAGCCTCCGCTGCCGCTGGCTCCGAAGTTTCCGCCGCCACCGCCGCTGGAGCCATGGCTGAATGATCCGCCGTTTCCTCCTCCAAAGCTTCCACCGCTGCCTCCTCCAAAGCTTCCACCGCTGCTTCCTCCAAAGCTCCCGCCACTGCTTCCTACAAACCCTCCGCTGCTTCCTCCTCCAAAGCCGCCGCTGGGAGCGCGGTAGCTGTAGCCGGCCTCAGGCCGCGCTAAAGCCACGCCCACGAAACATAACACCTGAAGAAATAAATATAATTATCAAATAAATATTATTTAAACCTAAAACATCCGGATCAAATCCGCGATATAGACGACCCTGTATAGAATCCCCGTGATACGGTTACAGTTACATTTCGTTATCCAAGTCTACTTTATAATGCTTAATATGTATAAATTTAATAAAAAAATACAAAATATCTAGTATATATTCCCTTTCATGTACAGCACAACTTTCAAATTATCCAAATTATCCATTGAATTTCTAAAAAAAATCGCGCTGCAACCTTGGCCTTAGCGACGCTGTCACTTTCTTGTGTGAAATATGAGATGTTTGTGAGCATTTGTAATATTTTAAGTAGAAATTAGAAAAGTCTCTCGATGACTAATCGCGGGTGAGGTGTGACATACACACAACAAATAATTTGCAATGCACGACGTCTCGGCCTCCGCAGCGTTATATGAGAGACTAACGATTCACTATTAACAGACAGGTGGCTTACTTTACCACGAAGTGATAATTAAGCCGGAAAAGTATATAATTAGGTTGAATATATGTTTGTTTTTACTGTTATTTTCACTTTTATTGTATTGCAACTAGTATTCTGTCTATTTTTCATGTCATTTATTACCTGCGTAAAAATTTCTCTCGTTTTGAAAAGTATAATTATTTCCAATAATATTCAACGATGAACATATTTTTTATTATAATGATTAACAATATAATGCTATAAGTAATTTAAAAAATGATCATTCATTTTACGGGGACTTCGTAAGAATGGGAGATACTAACGAGACGACTTTCGTCTACCTGCCACCAATTTTGATTAATAGGATATGACTGACATTTTACGCGTGAGGAATTGAATTCACACCAAGTCAAGGGCGTATGTTAGAGCTTAGAAATTTCTAAAAAACATTTTTGCTTTAATCTTCGTCGGGGATCCCACCCACGACCTTTGGTATTGTAAGCTAATCCGTAACTTCTAAGCCATGCCCGCCAGAAAATAGTAAAGAAATTTAGACAGAACAGTTTTTTTTTTATAATTGTATGTTCGGATGGACAATATCGAAACTGTTGATTAAACACAATGGAAACACCAGATAATGGGTACATATCAGTATTTTCAACAATGGAGTCATAAAAGATGAGAAATAGTTGTAACAAAATATTTGAAAGCGGAGATTGAAATTTTGATTGCAGAGAAGAAAGGAAAATATATTCCATGATAGTGGATATCAAAATAAGGATGAATGCTACGAATATTAAATTGTAAACATTTTCTAGTACTTATGTTGATTTGATAATCTTCTTATCTTTCTTTATCGATGAATTTGGCATCCCACGTAACACGTAGAAGTTTTATTTATTACGATAAGTATAAAAGGTTACAAAGAGAAAGTTGAAAATAATCTTAGAGCCTCCGATATCAATCTAATTTTCTACATGTTTGTGTAGTTTCGTCGATTAAGGATGCTATTTATAAATATTGTAAAATTTTGAAAGAAATCTAATTAATTTGATGAAATATAGGAATTTAAATGTTTATTTATTACTATTTTAACATTTACTTAATTCCTCGAAATAAATTATTTAATTTATATAACTAAATACAGAATAATATTACGTTAGCATTTCGTTTATAAAACAAAAATAAATTTGAAATTTGTCTATAGAAATACCAAAAATATTTATTTTACAAAATAATTTTATTAAAATGTTTAATAAATAGTGAATAAATGTATTTTAAAAAGGTTGTTTCAAAATGCTTTAACTAGTTTAGGTAGTTTATGTAATATTTTAAATTAATAATAAAATGGATAGGAATAATCAAGAATCTAAATAAACATTAAACCATTTGCAAGAAATGTCATACGTAAATATGTATAAAAAAGTGATATTATTTTATTAACATATATAAAATAAATATTCTTTCGTAAGCTTTTCAGTATTTTCACTAGATTTTGACGAAATATAATTTTCGCCAATGAAGGAACGTTTCGAACGAATACTGAATGTTTTAAAATATAATTATACCATTGTAAATTAATGGTACATTTGAGCTCTAATGGGTAGCCAAACGTATATGATATTATGACACATAACCGACTGATAATTATGTAATATATTTAATGACAAATAAGTACCATGAATAAAGATATTTTTATACGTATTTATTGTAAGAGAATAAGTTTCAATGCTTCAATGCTTTAAGCTTTTAAGCAACATATTTATAAGTCGCTTTATTAATTAAATAAACATTAATACACTAAGCTATATAATCATAATGTTTTTTCAACTCCATTTTATAGTAAAACACATTATTACCATGACAATGACGGTGCTGTAAAAAAAGTCATATAAAAATAGATGTATTAAGAGAATATTAAGTTTGAATATCTCTGTTTCTGAAAAATATCAAAGGTCAATCAACCGTGTGAGAAATCTTTGGAGTTAAGCCATGAAAGGTTTTATTAAATAACATTTTTTAGAATTACAAAAAACTCTTTTTAGAAGACTTTAGACTTAAAAACATAGATGAAAACTAACTGTAGATACTGATTTTTAAGAAATAAATTAATAATAATATTTCAATGAAATATTCTTTTTTAGTCTTGTTGTTATTACAAAACTATTACTTTACACAAAAAATAAATAAGTAGCCAAAACAAAATAAATAAAAAAATAACAGATAAAACAATTCATTTAAATGGATACTATCATATTATTTCAATTGGGATGATTATTCTTTGTTTGTGAAACGTAAAACCAATTCATTATTTCTACAAATAAAAAATCAAAAGAAAATATGACAAGATCTCTCAAGAGATGAAAAATAATGAGAAATACATTAAAAAAAAACAAAAAATAAAAATGTGAAATATACGCATTACTTAAGCATTTTTAAAAATTTTAAGCATAATATCTCAGGCACTATCGTAATGTAGTAGTTAACCCAAAGTGCAACATAAACAGTTAAGTATCAAATATTAACATAAAATATAGCATGATACATGAGTATTTAGCTGAATAATTGTCATTTATTAGATTTTTTAGTAATTCACATGTTTACCCCAAATAACTGATACAACCTTGTACCTTATTTCAGTGTTTTTAAGTATTTCAACATTTATATATGTCCGAAATCTGCTAAATATAATTTATTTAGTTAAATGGTCATGAATCATTCTAAATATTCTAAAGTATTGAGTTTAATTAAAGATGTCGTAACCCGCCAGTAAAAGTTTGTTTACATTGCAGCAAACGCTATATATTACTACTATACTCCTATTTTAACTGTGAGACCGTTAGTCTCGCGGCAAGCAGATGGTTTTAATACGAAAAATCAAGAATAATAAGTATGTAAATGTACAATATTTTTAAAAACAACTCTGTTTCTATAAAAAAACGATTTTCACTTTGTTACTTTGACCGAAAAAATAAGAAAATAAATTATGTTTTCACTTTGACAAGCCGCCCAAACACACACTAGATACATAAAATGTCACTATTGTAAGTATTTTAAAAAATAAAACTGATTACATACATATTTGAAAACATTAACTTTGAATATATCGTATCCATATTTTCAGATAGATATATTATTTATCACATATACTTTAAAATATATTTTCTGGTGATTTTACTTGCAAAGGATGCTGCGTAATACTATCCAAATCACTTGAATTATAAATGACAATTTATTATTTGGATAGGCATCACACCAGAGTACTGTTAAGTTTCCTTTAAGATTAAATGACATGTGATTGTTATGTTCACCTATACAAAACTGATAAATGCAAAATTATCTATAATTTTTGCAATAAATATAGAATAAATCACTCGTCGAAAATAAACTTAAGTACACGGGCATTTTTGATGTGAATTTGTTGTTTTCAAAATTGTATGTTATTTAGTTTTTCAGTCGATTTTTTTTGGTAGTGTATCCTTACCATAAAGAACTTCATGGTCAGGACTTGTTAGACTATGCTGGCCGACGATGGATCGCGGACTGATGCCGTGACTGAAGAGCTGACTGCCTTTATACCGTCCGTGAGCCTCCCCTTTCTCCAGCAGCAGTCTCCCAGGCTCAAAGAGAGCCGAGAACACTGAGAAGATGGTCAAAGCAACATCTTCGAAAATCTACTTCCATACAATGTAACGTTTAACTAAATTTAAAAAAAAACTATTGGCTGTTGGGTTTATTATTCAGCATCCTTAAAAACTTAATAATTTTATTTTCACACAACTTGATTGGTATACATTCTTTAAATAACAAAATAAAATAATCTCAGGATCAGCTTATAAAAAAACCCACAATTGCATAATATCATTTTTATTCTTAATTTTACAAACTTCTCCTTCTCATTATCATAGAGAACAGTTGAATACAAAAGGTGTTATGGGAAGCTTTTGATGCAGAGAATTAACAGGAACAAAGAGGTTGGATATATTGTTACTTTACTATGGCAGTTTGTGAAGGCTATATGTTCCAAATGGAGAGTGGATATTTTTATATATAAAAATTTAATAAAGAAATATTAAGCTGCCGTAACCAAATCTTTATGGTCCTGACAGCCAACGGCAAAGTATGTAACTGCCCATCATCTATAAAATGTATACATAAATGTATTATATTTTAGTATATTCATGCTATTTGAGATGTTTATATTTCTGAATCAACGTATATTTGCAAAGTTAAGCCACCTTTAGATTAGTTAAGTTTCTGTACTTTAATCGGATGGCTTAATCTGATCAACACTCACATAAAACCAATCAATAATAATGATTTAAATTTTTCTCGCCACACACAATATTCTTTTGCTTAATTGGCGAGGATAGCGAAGTAGAAGAAAATACTCATACTCTATACTATAAATACTATAATATCGGTAAATATGAACTGTTAAATATCTTAAAAGTTAGTATATTTGTCAATAAATAAAAAAATATACATAAAATGTCATAAACCCAAGTCTATCCAAGCGTATATGAAGGTCTCCCCGTATATTTGATATATGTAAAACTTAAATATAAAAGCAACTCAAGAGTGTACTCAATAACTTAAGAACCCTTCAGTTTTGGGTCTTTGCAATCTTAGAAAAGCGAAATTATCTTAGAATTGACGGTTAAACTCTAGCTCCAGCTAAAGTGTGGGCGTGTTTCTTAATATTTATTATGCTCAAAGTATTTTGCTATTTTAACAAGTAGCACATTTATGTACATATTAAACAAAAATTTTGAAGTGAAATCGTTCATATTATTCATTGATTCCGTCCAAAAAGGGCATATTACTTTTTAAATGAAATTCAATTAATATCATTTAATAATTGCTACTTTGCGACAGATTTTTTGAGAAAACGAACAAAGAACCTCGCATACTTTAGGCATGTTGCGGGATGCGATGATGCGATGATGATCATAGTTGAAGGGACAAGAGCAAGAGGATGGACTTCAAGAAGAAATGTCCAAAAATACATGACAGATCTAGAACTACATTTCGTTTGTTATTCGATTTCTTATTTTTTATTATGCGTCTAAATATCTTCGAAAGGTAAAAACACTAATTTTATCAAAAAATTCTTGCAAAAGCTCCTTGCTATTATCGAGTTAATAATCGATTCGCCTTAGAAAACTGCTTAGATAACTAAGTGTGGAAAGGACACTCATTTAAATTTGAAATTTGAGCTCGTCGTCGTCCTAGAAAACCTCTTTGAACTATACTTACATTTACTGTAGTCGGAGTTTTTGAGATGTACATTTTATGACTTGGTACCAGGTGAGGATAAATGACGTTGACATAACTTTAAGCCGGATATTTGTGGCGGCTATGTGCTCCGGAAAATAAACGGATAGGAAAGAAAACCTTCTCTACCTCATTATGTTTTGAATACTTATCTTAACAAAATTTACTTTATAATGTAATAAATAATATTATTAAATGAAATAATAACGTAACCATGTTAAACATAAATATTCATTATTTGTTTTTATAGGACAAGAATTTTCGCTTTCAATTAAATTCACAATTTCGCTGAAGATGGAAGCGTTGGTTGGCTTGGAATTCTCTTTTAGCATATCTGTTTGTTTCTGAAATAATCTAAAAATTTCTTTTAAAAAGCCATGTTAGTAAAGCGAGGAAAGGTAAATGAGGTGTGAAAATTTGATCAGAAAACCATCGAACAATATCGAAATAAATTATATAACTGATGATAACCGAATTTAATATTATTATGTTCTCGTAAAGTTAGTCACACATTTACTTGTGTAACTAATTTTGCGAGTGCATCGATTTGACCATTTACTCAAATGGTCATATCGATGCACTTAGTATTTTATTTACATAATGTGGTCGTAACTATGTGATGAGTGTAAAAGGTAACACGTTGGTATCGTGTCCAGTTTACCCGCCAGACTTCCTTAAAGAAAGACATGTTGTATTACTGCTTGGTTACTTTTTTATTCAAGTTAAAATTGATATTATCTGACATTAAATTGTCTCCAATATTACCTTGTTATTTCTAATGTCTCGACGCAAACACACCACTCGCATATGCGTTATATTACGACATAAATATTTAATATTAATTCAGAATGCTAAATCACATATTATGAACATTATGAAACATAACACTCAGATCGGCTAGAGCAAATAGAAGCACCCTGCAGCTGACGGGAGGTAGTCCTAGCACGGTCTTTGGCAATCGGGCTTTCAGCTACGCTGCACCAATGGCCTGGAACTCACTACCAGAAAGCATAAGAGAGCTTAAGGCGGAAGCATCCTTCAGAAGCAGACTCAAGACCCACCTTTTTACTCAGAGAGGCAAAGAAGCGCTTTTGGAATGATCATTCGGTCATAAAAGAGCGCTATACAAATACTAATATAATAATAATAACAGATTTACAAAAACATTGACAGAACTAGTAAAAAGAATTAAATCGATATAAAGTTTCATTACCTCATATTAAATGTAGCAAGGTTTCTTGTTTTATTCCAGAAGCTGCTACGATTATCCTTCTATCAGCTTAACACGCGATACAAATTCTACTCAGTTAAAAAATAATGCTTTATTCTTTGGTATTAACATGTTTATCATACTGGCTTAAATCATATATTAATTAGACAAGTTTATGTAAGTGTAAATTAACACATGTAATATAATAATTCATCAAGAATCATCAAAAGATCATGTTAATTATTGATGATACGAGATACTTTTTAATATTTACCAAAAACACAATACATTTGTAAAAAATTATAACGTTGAGAAACACAAAAAAAAATACTTAAAAACATAAAAATGGTTTTAAAAAAAATGTAAAAACCTACGGAAATCGGCTTAAATGTTTAAGGCTGGAACAGAGATTTGAATGATCATCCCAATATTACTCAAGATTGAAATAAAAATAAATTATTTAAAATATATTCCAGAGTAGATTTGATGCACTTCCGATTTTCCGCAGCGATTTACGGTGTAATAAACACGTCAAATTTCACGAATAAACAGACTTCATGAATGGAAGTAATATCTAATATAAAAAACGTATCTAAAGCCTCGCACTACTTAAACATTTTGGCAAACATCCTATCGTATAAATTTATACATACAAAGCCTTATTTTTCGTTTGGTGTTATTTTATGTGTGTTTACATAAATAATAGTATTTTGTAAAAAATGCTCTCTCTTGATCAATTAGTAAAATACGACTCCAGGTACTTTCACATCTTAGAATCATTTCTTATTCTATATTGTATCCGTCAAATTATTTCAAATGTCTACAAGTATTCCTGGTTATGTATTTAATAATATACAACAACGTTAAGCCTCAGGTAAATCACTTTTCAAATGATTCACTTATTGATTAATTCAATCAAGAGAATTGATCACTTATTGATGAATTCTTGCTGCGCCTATGACATTTTAAATATTTTACTTGTTATCATGGTCATGAAATAATGAAAAGTGTTAACGTAAGAATCATAAAGTATATTTTATAAATAAAAAACCTGCAGCAAAAAATATAAGAATTCAATTAAACATGACCCAAAAAATTATTCAAATCGCCAAATATAAGTCATGATTAAAAATGTCGTCACCAAAAAGAAAGATCACTTTTTTCATCAGCCTATTGTTAGTTTCATCGGCTGTTTGAGGACTACGCATGAATTCCATATCTGTAAATTAAACACAGTATTTATCTCAGTTTGAAAGTGACTTAGAAATGTGATGAATATTTTTTCCTACTTATAAAGGAGTTGGTCGGTTCAAATCATTTCGTTATTGAACACAATCAAAAATTTTAATGATTATATTCTCAACATACAGCCTTAACAACTGTTTTGGCTCATCTTAAATTAAACGCTTTACTCAAGAAAATTTATCATGATCCCTGATTATTTAACAAAATAAATTATATTTACAGTTATTAGAACCCACGCTTATATAAAAGTAGGTATAATCAGGGAGTTATTTGAAGAAAACATGGAAAACATTGAATATTCTAATAGACACATATTATTTTGGTTTATACTCAGGAATCATGATATGTTTTCATGAGTATAAAAAAATTGCAGAAAAGTTGAAAACTATGTAAGCTTCCTTAATACTTCTAGCCCTATTCTTCGTACAGGAATGTCAATATAAAATGCAATTTGATGAGACATTATGATTTATAACTTAAGTATTGCGATGGTTATCTTATGGAAAATGTTTCTAGAACATTTCTGTGTTAGGCTTATACGCTACATTTAAAAATGAGAAAATGAAATAAATAAAGAAGCATTGAATTGGGACGGAAGACATTAAAAATGAACTTTTGAAATTTCATACACTCCTTTAAAGAATTCGGCTTAGCTCAATAATGTGTAGACTTCTAATACGCTATCGTCGTAGTGAGAACAATGGCTTCACACAAAAAATGCGTGTCACAGTCTGCAAATCACGTCAGACGTTGTCTGGAGCCATTTTCGAAAATCAGTCGCGAAAATCAAATATATTTTAGTTTCGAGAACGCTGAATTTATTTCTAAGCTGATGACGAAGTTGCAGAAACATATTTGTCTAGAGATAATCCGGATGTAACGTCAAAGAAATCTATTATAGTTGTATTATATCTTTTTTCCCAAAAATATTGCAACTGTAAAAATATTTGAAAATATATATTATTTTGAATAATTAAATATTATTATTTATACGCATTCTGTGGAACAAACTTTTCTCAAGACTATTATTAAGAATATACAATATAACATTAAGGTTATCAACTGAAAATACTGAAACTGCATAATTATAATTTTAAATTAATTTAAATTAAAAAATTAACAAATAAAATATTTAGTTTTGATTCACATTTATTGTAAACGATAACATGTTTCGGCCTCCCTGGAGACCATAAATGTGAATCAAAACTAAATATTTTTAGTTTGTTATTTTTAAAATTAAAATTAATTATAAATTATGAATATACGCTATACTTAATCGTAATTTAAGGGTTTATGAAATTATATTGAAATTTTAAGATATTGTCACATATGTATATTGTAAGATTAATATATTTTTGTTAAGATTATTATACTAAGTCTTTAGTTTAATTTTTGGTACTGTCTTTAATAACTATTTTGAAGTAATTAAATATGTTGTGAAAACTAGAGTGGTTGGGCTAGTTTGGTACACATATTATATATGTAGTACAGTATTAAAGCCTCTGCATTCGTAAAGCAGTGACGTTGCTTTAGCAGCCTTTCTCAAACGATGAATATCTTGTATTATATTGGGTCGTTCAGGTCACCGTTCATTAGTTGATACTGCATTAAACGACATATAAAGGTCCGTCACAGGATGCCTAAAGTCAACAATACATCTCAAATCTGCACCTTTGAGTGATTCTTCACCTATTATCAAAATACTGAATATAAGATGCAAAATCATGTGCAGAGAGGAAATGTGATATGCTTTCAACCAACCGTCCTTTTGCCTTCATAATCAACATATCCCTAGATCTAGGTTGAAGTCACGAATAAGTTCCTAAAATCAACACTAGCTTTCACATCCAATATTTAAGACAGTTACATGTAAGGTCAATTGAGGTTATATTAAATTTTGTATATTTTTGTAATTTTGTCATATTAATAACTAATATTCAAAGATGTGAAACAAATCGTGTTTAAAAGTAGCGATGCATTAAAAATACTTTCATAATAGCGTCTTTTCTCTTACAAAATAAATGGCTTCAATATATTGTATATACACAAGCTGTCACTGAATAAGTAATAGATAAGATTATATTAACAAAATAAACAGCGAAAAATCTAAGTGAGAAAAGATTTTGCTATGAAACTACATAACCGAGGAGCTGACCTAAAAATAATCTAATGTAATGGTGTCGTTTGACAACAACAAAGAAAAACAAAACATCTTGGTTAAATTTTGCTATATTACGAGGGAAGATAGATAGATCAATCAAGTATTATTTGATATTATTTCAACACTTTTTTTATTCTTCTGTATGCCGATCTCATTTCATCTGTCACTCCTTTTTGAATGATAATATATGGGACATCTCTTCTGTTCCAATGTCGCTAATCTTATCATCACGATTAAATAGAGTGACTATAGATTATAGTTGTATTGGATCTGATTTAAATTCTAATATATTTTTTTAATCTAAGTATTCAGTACACGATAGTGTGAGGAGCTATATTTAACTGTTTCCTCAGAAGCAGGCTGTTAGCTACTGACGTTTTCTGAATGTTGAAAAATTCATGCATACATATGACATATACATTTTTGCACCAAAAAGATAATATTTTCTAGATAACTATATTTAATTTAAAAAAAACAGAGAAATTGAAATGATTTAATTAATTAATCTGGACCTAATTTATTTACTTATTGTTAATCATGTGAAAAACTTTTCCTGAGCACCAATATCCATATAGCTACTGACAGGTATGTATTTCTTATATAATTAATGGCATCTACTAATTACGTACTCTAATTCGTTATATGTATATATTTGAGTTATGTCTATTAAATAGTATAAAATTATGAAATAAACAAAAAAAAAATGAAATAAAATACAATTATGTAAGCATAAAATGCTATTTTTCTCAAACGATTATTGTTACAAAATTATTTTAAATATTACCTCCTATACCTACTATACATTTTACTAAGGTCTATTGTTTTAAACCCCGTATGTTGGCAATACTGTTTCAGCCTCAGTCAAAACTTAACCTTGAAAGCAAGTCCCACTATAGACTCCTAATCATCACATCATACCATGAACCAACATTATCATCATTAAGTCTATCGTGGGCCTCCATCTAAGACTATGGCAGAAACCAGGTGTTAATAAAAACTAAGTTTAAATACATAATAAACATTGACATTGCCAATAGTGAAGTGTCAAACAATGGATTGTCGTGCTTAAAGCCCAACGTCTGCCGTGAGTCCAAATTCTCTTATCTACCATATAAATACTTGTGTCTCAATATCATCCAACATCTAACATTAAGAATTTTTTTTAAGGAAGCTTTTTAAAAATGGAAAAAAAATAGAAGCTTTATTTCAGCAATGATCTGTAATAATTTTAAATGATGAGTACACCATGAAAAATATACACAATGTCTTTAGTTTCAAAATTAAGAGAGTATTTGTTTTAAATTATGTGTGCAATGTGCATTACGACAAAATGTGTTATGAAATCTTTAACAAGTACGTTTTTTAGGATAATGTTTCTCTAAGATAACGAAATCAATCCGTTCTTATTAACACCTATTACTGTTTGATTATTTATTCTTCTTGTTTTTCTAGTTTCTCAAACATATTCAATGAAAAATCGTTCGCTACCGCCTTCATACCTCGAAGATGTACTGATTGAATAATACTCTGCTCTTTTTTATTTAATTTTAATTTTATTTTAATAACTAACCGTTTCTATTATGATTAATTTTTAATACACGTGAGATAAATTTTCAAAATTCTATTACATTCAAGTTTTTTTATGTTTAGTTTTTGTCCCAGTTTGTTTCGATCTATTGAAGGCTATCCTACAAAATCAGTTCGCGCGACAATTTGTAAAGCGATCAGATGCTTAATATAAGTACAGCGATAATCATTCATATTAATTATACTAAACTGTTGTATCGTAAATAATACAGATGGGCCGTTCCATATAAAGCCTTCTTCATAATAAGCAATGGCGAAATTTTCTTATATTCAAATATGCCCAGGTGTGCGCCTTTTCTTTCTTCACTTAATTTCTTACTTTTCGCAGCGGATCAAACGAAAAAATAATTTAAAACATAGATATTGTGAAATACTTCGTTATCAATGAAGAAATAATAATATTAAACATATTTAGTAATGATGTAAATGATTATAGTTGCATTAATTACCATTCTTAAATATTTGTAAATATTTTATAACCAGGAAGTAGACAAAGTCGTCCCGAGAATAACAAACATTTAAAATACCTTAATGATCAAAAATTTGTGGTCTTTGTGTGAATCCGCAGAAATATCTCCATCGTGTGTATATTTTCCACAAAAATAAACCATATTTTCCAGGAATATATATTGAAACTCATACTCCTTATGTTACTCCGTTATAATTGCAAATTGCGAGATATCCAAAGTCTAAAAATAAACTGAATAGGTATGACTGTAGCTCTTTTAAGATCACTTGATCTATAAATGGTAGTCTTTTGAAAATTTTATATAATTTTTTACTACCGTTAGGAAAATGCTTCTGAGGCAAAGAAATATTTGTGTTTTTAACTGAATTTTTGGTGTAAATACTGATTCCTTAAAAACAAAAAACTTTGAGGTGTGGACACAAAAGACTAATATTGTACACTTAAGCCTAGATGCCAGCGGTCATAGCTCAATGGTAAAGCGTTTGCTTTGCAATCCAAAGGTCGTGCGTTCGATCCCCGACGGAGATTAAATAAAAAAGGATTTTTAATCGATTTCTGACCTCTAAAATACCCCGGTTGGTGTGAAAAAATGTCAGTCATAGCCTATCAATTAAAATTGGTGGTAGACAAAATTCGTCCCGTGAAGACGAGAATTCATAGTAGATTCCTGTAATAATAAAGGATGATGCGTGAATCTCGGGCTGTAGTCTATGACGTTGGCGAATCAACACTCCATATGCAGCGTTTAGCCATATACACCATGGTAAGCGTAATAGAATTCCACAGATGAGACAAAAAATTACTATCACCATCTGTTGGTATTCTCTTGTATGTGTTTACATAAAAAAAAAGATACGATAGTTACGATGGGGTTATCTGGAGCAAAAATGCCATTGAGGGTTTCTTCTACATAATATATAATTATCGGAAATTTGAAATCTAAAATTATTCATTATTTTATAAATATGATTCAAGAGAACAAGTTATGGATGGTAATTTTTTTCTATAAGTATTCTTGAAAAATATATTCTAAAAACAAATATTAGACAAAATACTTAATTATGCAGTGGATAAGCAGCAGTTGATAAAGATTGTTATTTTGATTTTAATTTTCTAATATTAAATCTTTGTTTAAACAGTGAATTGAGTTTTGAGATATTCAACAATAAATAACTAGTGACATTCATTACTACTGGCAATATTTTATACAGCAATAAATAATTCTTCGATCGTAAAAATTATAGCGTAATCCGGTGAAGAGCGCGGTTGAATTTAAAAAGACAACCTTTGACTTTGACAAGACTTTTCCCACCACAGAGTGAATAATATTTAAACCTTCTTGATGATGCGCTCTCACAGATTATTCACAGTTTTGAACTGCTTATACCAAAGCATGTGTATTAAACTATGCCGAAGGTACTTTGCCGTCGGATTTCAAAGTTGGCTAGCCAAAAATTCAATAACTTCAAAATTCATTCATAAATGCCACCGGTAAGCTTTGGAATGGTCCTTCAATATCAGTTTTTACGCATTTGAAAACTGGTCTGAATTTGCTTAAATAACATATCGATATAAACTTTAAATCTTTCCAACCCGAAGGGTATAATTCAATGGTCAAAGCATTTGCTTAGCAAGCCAAAGGTCGTGGGTTCGAAAAAAGTGTTTTAATCGATTTCTGAACTCTAAAAATACCCCTGGTTGGTTTGAATTTAATCCCTCACCTGTAAAGCGCCAATCATAGCCTTTTAATTAAAATTGGTGGTAGATGAAAGTTGTCCCGTAAAGACCACCCATTTATAGTATAAATTCCTGTAATAATAAGGATGATGCGTGAATCTCGGGCTGTATTCGTAAGCGTCATAGAATTCCACAGATAAGACTTCAGCATGACTATCACCATCTGTCGGTATTCTCATGTATGTATTTACATTAAAAAAACCCACACATAAACACAAACAAAACACACGTTTCCCGCACGCAGCATCCAGTCGTTCTGACTGAGCGTCATAGAGCGCACATTGGTCTCAACCGGATGTTCTCTTCTACATGCGCTTGAATTAAAAAGATGTATTGACACATAATCAGTTAAACCAGATAGCTAATAAAAGTAATAACGTAAGTGGATCAAAATCTAAAGCCATCGTGATTTCAAAAAAATTAACCTGACTTTTCCTACCGCTGTTGTCATTGTAGTGCTTGTGCTTACATAAGCAGTGAGAGAATTTCAAAATAGTTCATAATTTCTAGTTTTTCTATAATTTTTTTTATTATTATTGCTATTTTAAACGATTATTTTATGTACATTTCTTTTTTGATTTGACATTATGAATTATTTTACGACGTATTGAATAAATTTAAATCCTATTGATTAAATATTCTTCTCATACTATGAATATATATATATATTTTATATTTATAATTAATTACTTTGATATATCTTATACATTAAATACAATAACGGAAACGAAATTTAATGCAATATTAAATAAAATGAAGTATATATATAATCGTGTCGGAAACAACAGGGTCAGATCCTGTCTGCCCAGAAGTGGGCGACGTCGATGGCGTTACTTCTGGCCATCATCAGGTCTTCCTGGGTGCAGCCACTCGGGCACAGCGCACACTCCAAAAGGTGTGACAGGGTCTGCTCCACGCCGCAGTCACATTCAGTCGGTCCGCTGTAAAACTGCCAGGCCCTCATTTGTGTCCTCGTCTTGCATACTCCGGTCCGAAGTCTGTTAAGGGACCTCCATATATTCCACCCTTGGTCATGTCCAGGGGCTAGGTCCTCTTTCGGGGCAATCCAAGTATTAATAAAATGAAGTAATATTATATTATATAGAAGTTTTAATTTAGTTATAAATTACTATAAAAAATTTAAGGTATGATTGAGTGAGGTTCTAATTAAGGATAAATATGCACTAAGTACGTTATTATGTAAATGATAAGTCATGTCTAAATTGAAAGGTTATCTGTGTACATTTAAAAATATCTGTTTTTCATTTTAATTATTATAAAAAATAAAGAAATATTATACATTGATTTTGCTGATTGAAAAAATAACGAAACTGAATAAATTCATAGTTTTATAGTCAATCCCTATTTTAACTGAATACCAAATTTTTGATATTTGCAGCTATATTCGATGACCATATATGCATTCCAGTTAGAGAACAGAATATGGAATAATTGTGTATTTCACAGAATGAAGAAGTAAATCATCTACAACTTAATACTAGTAAATGGAATATTGTTTAAAACTTTTCATATTTTACGACTAAAAATGTAGTATTTTCATAAGGAATTGTAAAAAAAAATAAAAAAATAAAATAAGGTTTTTACTAAAATCACTGAAATTCATTGCAATTCTTTGCAAATCATTGACGAACTATAGCTCTTGAACAACCAGAAATAATACTTAATTCGTATGTCCATAAAAAATCATATTAAAGAAGAAAAGGTTTATATATTCTTCGATAAGGGAAGTTACAGGTATGGACGCTCTCTATTTCATTGTGCATCACTGTGTATTAAGTAATTGTCCGGGTTTCTGGGTTCAATTGATAGAGAAGTTAAAAAAAATTACGGCATTAATTATACACAAATATTCATATAAATCTCTACTGATACTGACTATGTGTTAAAATAACTGTCATTGACGAAAGATATCACGAGTTTGACTTTTTAAAAATGATTTTACATAAAATATCAGGACGATTGGCGTTTTCGGATCAACATTTCATATGTAACGCTCAGCTATTCTTTTTTACAATAGGCTACTGTCGTCTGTCAAACAATTCATACTTTTTAATCCATTCATTACTCTCTTAAGGATTTTTCCTGTATTTGTAAGCATATTTGTTTCTCACCAGAAAACTGTTATACTACAGGTATAGGATTACTACTGTAGGAATTCCAATCTTTTTATTTCTCTCCATCGCGCATATCCTAAGATGGGAAAATGTCAACTCTTTTTATAACATAAACATGGTTTTAATCTATACAAAATATAAATACATTTCTTTTAACGCTTTAACCTCTCTTCTGATGACGATTTATATTTTTAATTAGGTATTTAACTAAAAAATATATTTTCAGATCTCGAAATTTCAGCAGACATCGTTGTTGTATAAATGTCAAACATGAAACATGAAATTATGCATTGTTTTTCTATACTTAATTAATTTCTTCACTCATTTCTGGCCATAAAAATATAAAAAAAAATTCAATACAATTTATTTTTTAATTTAATTAACACCGCAAAACGTACAATTAGTAAGTTCAAGGCGCATAAACAGGATTCTTTCAATATTTCTATTTTTGGAGAAAATTATATTTTATAAGCCATATTTAATATTGACAACTGAAGTATTGTTTGTTAAATAAAAAAAAAAAAAAAAGATAATGATTACTATGAATTAAAATATCAATCATCATTCACGGAATCTAAAACACTGTACTTCGTAGACAAGTACATGTTTTGTTGAGTTGGTAAAACTCGGGAATGACAGTTACGGATAAGTTTTATTTCAAAATATAGTTTTGTGAATTGAAAAACATCAGGATATTTCGCTGCCCTTTTATATTAAATGTATACATGATTGTATATTATGTTCAGAATTTCAACTTTTATTATTTCTTGATATATAATTTAAAGGTTCCGTCGTCGAGGTCTGAAAGGTCAAATCGAGGTCTTTCTACGGAGGGCGTGACATTTTTTGCGTATCGAATTTCGCATACGGCGCAACGAATTGATACCAAGGAACTTTCATAAAAATATAATTTATAATTATTACAATAAACCTTACGATGCATGATGAAATATAAATTGAAATTTCAGTCGAATAATACAAAAAAAAAACAACAATTTTTCTGTTATTATTGAGTTTTTAAATATTCTGTGCTTTATTATTTTCGTTTTTAAATAAAAAAAATTGTGATGAAAATTGTCGTTTTCTTTTATTATGTATTTATGCAATTTTTCATTCATGTGTGAAATGCATCACAAGCACACTCTGTTGACTGATAAAAGAACTATCTCAGTACGGTTTACGTCTTGGCTTAAAACTCATGGATTAGTATTTTACAAATCTGATCTATAAATATTGATTCACATCTATCGATTTTGAATAAGTAACATAGTAGCGGAATTGGTTGATGAATCAATTCAACAAAACTGCTTAATTTTAATTTAGTTTAAAGACAAATTCAATGGATGTCGCATGCAATGATCAACAAAACCAGGAAGGTATAATAGATCCTTGGAAAACATGTTTTCATCGATAAATACACTTTAAATAAAATGATACTTGTATTATTTTTAAGAATTTTTTAATTGCATATGTAAATTTCTTGGCGCTCATTTGGACACTTTAAAAATTTCGAAAGACAAAATAAACATAAATTGTATTAGCGGTAAACAAAAATCGTCTTCTTATAAATAAAGGATACTTAAATTCCGGGTTAAAATCAACGCTACACACATCGCTTCTTTTTCATCCATATCCGCTCTCTGAGTTATGCTACATACTGTTGTCACTAATTGCCGACATACACTTTTGCTAGCTGCCAGAGTTTTTGTGTTGAAATCCTCAACAATTGCCCAATTCCTGGATGATTTTTCTTAAATTTGATGAAAATTTCTGTAATACATATTGGATACATTTTGTCTACCAGTATTATCCTTAATATTTATATATTTATTATTTATATAAACAGTCTGATACTAAAAAAACTATCGATTAAAGAGGGATATTTACATGCTTGACTGTAGCAAGAACTTTCATGTTTTGGTAACGCTAGAACGTCTTTTAATTATATGCGAAATATCTGGAACTCTCAGTTTTACTCAATCAAAGTAAAATGCTGACTATTCAGCGTCTGTATAATAAACATTTTGCTGCATTGTTTCCGGTTGTGATTCTTGGCATTTCATCAAAAGCCAGTACAGCCGTATGAAGGTGTTTTGAAAGCAGATGCTTGTGTAGAATACTGGTTGTACGAATGAATGACTTTATAAGACATGAGGTGACGAGATGAGACAGCGGACAAGGAAGCCACCCATGCTACTGGTATCTGGTAGGTACAAGTGTTTGTCGATATGCCGCTGGAGAGCATACTCTACAGCATTTAACATAGCCGGTGGGTATAGCTCAATGGTCAAAGCGTTTGCTTTTCAACCCAAAGGTCGTTGGTTCGATCCCCGACGGAAATAAAATAAATGAGTTTTAATCGATTTCTGAGCTCTAAAACACCCGGTTGGTGTGAATTTGATCCCTCACCCGTTAAAATGCCAGTTATAGCCTATTAATTAAAATTGGTGGTAGACGAAAGTCGTCCCGTGAAGAACATCCATTCATAGTAAATTCCTGTAATAATAAGGATGATGCGTGAATCTCGGGCTGTAGTCTATGACGTTGGCGGATCAACAGTCCACGTGCAGCGCTTACCCATGTGCACCATGGTAAACGTCATTGAACTCTATAGATCAGACTTCAGAATTACTATCACCATCTGTCGGTATTCTCCTGTACGTGCTTACATAAAAAAGAAACATGCCACCGGACTCGCGCCACCCTGGAAGTTCGTCAGTAACTATACATATAATATATACGGTGGAACTCCAGGAGGTAGAGTTTAAATGGGATGAGGCTCCGACCATGGCTGCTGACAGAGTTGAAGGCAGAAATCCATGATGACCATAAACTTTAGTTAGAGGAGCAGTAATGGAATGATGGAAGTGAATTCACTAAAAAAAATATGGACCGTTACTTTGAAATTACATTAGTACAAATATTTTGATAAATAACATTATTTACATCGATTATAGTACACATTTTATATTTCATTATTAAAAAAAGAAAAATAAAATATATAAAGCTTTACTCTTAATAAAATTATTGCAAATAACGAATTTAGCAATTCCAATGAAAGCAAAAACCTTACAGATAATTTGAATATTTTACAAATGCATGCAATTTATTTTGGGCAAAATTTCTTGCAACATTAAAAATGCATCAAAAACAACATCTCCAAATGGAAACAGCAAAGATAACATAAATTGTCATTGACACATATAAACGCTTATGATTATTGCAAGATATGTGAATACATCACGAAATTAAATAATCAATTAGCATAAATTATCATAGGGAAATCTTCCATATGATTTTGTGTATTAAAAAAAAAACATTTGTCAGATGATTTAATTTGTGGGTCAATACGAAATGAATTGATTTTGTGAAGATTAGATTTTTGGAATTCTTTGTGAATTTCTTGTAGTTTAGTTGTTATTGTCATGGTTATGAAACATTATATTTTTTTATCAAGCATTTAATGGCCATTAAGAAGATATTAACAAACGAAAACAGGTCGTTAAATTAATTGATGAAAGTGATAAGTAATTGTCCGATATTCACTATGATTGTTATCTATGTTTATATGGATATAAAAAATATACTTTTAATTCTAGGAGAATATCTCCAGCTAGGAACATAAAAAACATGATTATTTAAAATATATCTATATTTAATTTCGTCAAAGTATATAATTCAATGGTATTATTTAGTGAAACTAAATAATATTTATATTCTGTGCTTCTAATCCAGTTAAATTTCAAGAAGCACTACAAAGAAAGATATGTCCTGGAGTTATATGGGACCATCATGCAAGAGGTCGCAGATTCAATTCACGACAGTGTTCAAAATATTTTATTTTTTAAAATAAATTTACAACCTCCATATAAGTGTTATAAGTACTGCATTCAAAGTGAATCTGATCTATATATATTTCATTTTAATTTTTGTCGACGAAAGTAGTTTCGTGAACACCACCTTTATAATTGTATATATAAGTCGCTTTAAAATTGATGATGCGTTTATGCGATTTAGTCCAATGGCTTTCGCGGAAATACGCTCCACATACAGTGCTTAGTCAACCGTGAAAAATGGCAAGCTTTATAGATCCAACAATATGACACTGCTTCTTAATCGTTTGTTGATAAAAAATGAAGACTGAAAGGTGAAGATCTGTCTATATTCTCAAATCCCGGACTTCGAACACAATACAAGGTGCTTGGTATGGCCAAGGGAATGAGCGATTTCCTAAATAAACCAGGATTATAAATAGAATAACTATTGTGCATTATATTTGAATTAATAAAAGTGTGGTAATACGAGACTACAACAACTACATGTGACAAGTCAACTTTTTTTATATAAATTTTATCATAAATGTGTTATGTGCGATTTCAAAACATTGGTGAAGATTCTGATGCGAAGAATCGGAATAAATTGAATGTGTTAAATGATTAAGTGGTCGAATATAATCATGATTTTAATTGGTACCTCTCTTTAAGAAATATAAGGATTGCATATTAACAGCTTAATATACTTTTATTACCACATACTTGTATATATATTTTATAAAACCCATTGAAAGCTATTTCCAAAAATTAACATAATTTAAAACTTTGAAAGATAGTTTATAAAACATATGCAAGTTTGCACAATAAGTCAAACAAATGAAGGTGGTTTAATAAGAAGGCCGAATAATTTTATTAATTTATTTAAAATTTCGTTATTTTACACTTTGTACATTGCAAGCGCTTTATCAGGTACTAAAATAAGCTGTGAGCAATGATTGCTCCACAACTCATTAGTTCTGGCGTCACGCTCACTAACAACTCAGAGGGTTGCCATTGAACCTTCCAGTTGTGCCTCTCCAGACTCTTAGTAAGGTCCAGACTTTCCAGGGGTTCCGTAGCTGGTGCTTACTCCCGAGCTGCTGGATCCGGCACCTCCCAGGCCACCAAATCCACCGGAACTAAATCCTCCTGAGCTGCTTCCGGATCCGCTTCCGAATCCTCCTGAGCTGCTTCCGGAACCAACTCCAAATCCTCCTGAACCGCCTCCAGATGCACCTCCAAATCCTCCTGAACCGCCTCCAGATGCACCTCCAAATCCTCCTGAGCCGCTTCCGGAACCTCCAACGAATCCTCCTGAGCTGATGGCGGATCCACCTCCGGCATTGTCCTTCTGAGTCTTGTACTTGATGAAGAATACTTCGGGCTTGGACGGTGCTTGGGCGGCCGCTGCTTGAGAAATGACAGGGGCAGCGAGCTCCTCAGGTTTCTTCACCAGGACGTAAACGAGGGTCTTCTCTTCGTTTTGTGGCTGTTGAGCGGCGATCAGAGCAGCCTGGGATACGGCGGGTGCGGAAGGTGCCTTAATGAAGATGATCTTGTAGTTGACGCGCTTCTGGGCGGGGGCCTGCTGGAAGCTGGCGGCTTCTTGGGGCTCTTCGGGAGCAACGTGGACGTAGATGTGCTTCTGAACGATCGGAGCTAAGGAAGCACCACCGAAGCCAGCTCCAGAACCTCCAGAGAAACCGCCTCCGGAACCTCCAGAGAAACCGCCTCCGGAACCTCCAGAGAAGCCGCCTCCGGAACCTCCAGAGAAGCCGCCTCCGGAACCTCCAGAGAAGCCGCCTCCGGAACCTCCAGAAAAGCCACCTCCAGAAGAACCTCCAGAGAATCCGCCTCCGGAACTTCCAGAGAATCCGCCTCCGGAACCTCCAGAGAATCCGCCTCCGGAACCTCCAGAGAATCCACCTCCAGAACCTCCAGAAAAGCCGCCTCCGGAACCTCCTGAGAAGCCACCTCCTCCTGAGCCTCCAGAGAATCCGCCGCCAGATCCTCCCGAGAAGCCACCTCCTCCTGAGCCTCCAAAGCTGACCTGCTGTTGTTTGGGTGCCTGGTAGCTGTACCCAGCCTCAGGGCGGGCTGCTACAGCCACGGTAAAAGCCAAAACCTGACAAGGATAACAAAATAAGTCACCGGCTTACCAAAACAAAACAATTCTCTGGATAATGAATCGTCGTGAGGTGAATCGTGTGAAGCGTTAATTAATATATATAATTGAATATATTATTTTCCATTTTAAAGCCAAAGATATGAAGGTGTTATTGTTTAAGTTCGACAATTATAAATGTCGATACAAAACCATTCGTAAAAGGAGCGCATCGAAATGATTAGGATTTATTAATATTCTACAATAGGTAGGCGCTCTCTCTTTTTTTCGTTTACAGTATTCAATCGATTAATACATATTTTATTTAAATTGTTTTCTGTTACGTTATACGCCTGTTACATAAAATATGTCATTTTGTGTAAATCAATATACAGAAAAAATGACCCTAAAGGTAAAGAAAAAATGACATCGATGAGTCATTTAAGCACAATTAAATTTTGTATGCAATGAATCGGTTTTAAAAAGATACGAGTTCGGTTGATGATTTTAAAAATACAAAAACCTGAAGCTTAACCATAAGTCGTCCTCCCATAAGGCTTCGAAGTTTGTATTACAATGAATACAATGATTTTTCGCAGGCATAACACTATTGATTTATAATGTAGCTCTTTTACAAGATTATTCATAAAAATGCATGTATGCAAAAAGGGGTATCACTGTATATATTATGTATGCATCAAAGCGAATTTATTGAAATGTCACTATGTCAAGATTACGAACGAAAAAATGTTTTACCACATTAAATATCCACAGACGCCGCCAGCGATATCGCTCTCTTCACACGGCTTGCGTAACCATTTCTCAACTCTGAACTAATGCGAGGAAAAGTATTATTAAAAAATGTTATAGGTACTTTACGTTTATGAAACAGGCTGAGACAATCTTAAATAACACAAAGTAACATTACAAATTTCAAGAAACTGCAGATATTGAAGCAAAAAGAATATAAATTATGGTGATTTCTTTTGTTAAGCACGTCCTACCTTATGACACGTTTTTGTCAATATATTTTTCATATAAGAAGTACTACATTTATACATTTTAAAATTGTTATTTTATAAAAAAAAGTTTTTGTATGTAATTAGCTAAAATTATTATGCACAAAAATTGCAACAATTTTATATGATGTGTTTTTAAATCTTTACTGCATTTTTATAGTAGCAATTTAGCCGCATAATACAGGAATATGAGGTCTCCTTGATAATGCGCTCATTATAATTATTGTCAGCTTACAAGTGAGAATACCCTCCCGACATATGTAACTACAGCTCAAAATTGCTAACGAGGATAATGTACCTGTATTTAGTAAAATCAGAAAAGAAGGCTTTTAAAATTCCATGATAGAGATTAAAGACGGATTTATTCGATCAAACTAAGTAAAGGTTTTGAAAATATTTTATGATGAGAAGATCCATGATAATACCGAGGAAGTTAAATTTTCAAACTGTTTTTTGGTGTACCCTGTATATGCTACTAGAGATTCAACTCTTGAAGACTTTCATTATGCAACAGGTCAGTCGACAACCGGATGGTCCGACCAACTTGTTCGGGCTTACAATGTAAGCAAAACGACATTTAACGAGACGTCATATAATATGTTTGATGATTGAGAAAAAAAGAATGAAGCTAATTGGAAATATCACTGATTAACGAGATAAATAATTTACCTGTTCTTAACGAGCATACGCATTACATGCTTGTGAATTTGAAATGTAAGTAGATGCAGGAGGATTCTGACACAAGTATTATAGTACCTTGGATATGTATTGTATGATGCTTACGTTAATTTAATAGCTCAGCCATGCAGTCAGGTAAAGTGACAAGTGCACTCTATAGAATTATATTAATTTTATTTTAAACATGAAATCATTGAAGACGATTGTAGACAACTTGAATGCAATATGACTATTAGGTAATTAGATCTTATAAATTGTGCACATCATTATTTTATAAGAAAGCTTATTTAAATGATATAAACAATTTATGAAAATAGTAACGAAGTACTAAGAAATAAATATTAAAAAACATTATTTTTTCTTATGATAATATTAAACTTTATATTATCAATCGCTCGCATCATTTGCAAAAGGAATAATCGTAATAGTTTACATTGCTATTAATGATTCACCTTACATTATGAACGAGGAAACATTTGTAATAATATTTCAAGAAGAAAGCTCTGCTAAGTCGTAAAATGAACTTCATACGTAACGGACTTGTCTAGTTAATAACCATAGCTAGATTTAATTTAACATTAAAAAGCAGTTTCATTTCATTCAAACAGAAAATATTCAAAATTATTCAGCTATAAAAATGAAGTATAAATATTTAGTAGTTTTCTATTTTAAATTAAAAATCATCTCCTTTCTCTAGGATGTGTCCTATTTTTTAAAAAATATATTTAATTTTGTTTACGACCTTACAATAACAGAGTTGTGATAAATATTAATAACGTTATACTTAAATAATTAAATTATGAAAATTACGAAAGATGTATTTTTTACTTTACAAAAAAAATAATGAAATATTTTACCTTTTTTAATAAAATATCATTTTCAAAAATTACGTAGAATGTAAGCATGTTGTGTCTTAACAATTAATGAAAAAAACGATTAATCATTAAATCAAACAGTGGAAAATATTGATAAATATAAAATTCGTTAAATGATTGATTGTTTTTCATTAATTATCGCTCTAAAAATGAGACCAAAATTGTTATTAATCTAATTAGCATTAACGTTTCAATACAAATGATCATGAAAAATATAATTTATTTTCGTTGTTTACATTATCGATTTTAAAAATACGATAATTTAAAAATGAAGCTAATTCTATTAAATGGCTTAAAAAACACAATATTTTTATCATACACATAATACTTAAATATATCGTCTTTTTTTCTGAAAAAATATTGAAGTATTTAAGAAAACAGTTACCGATTATCATTAATACAAAAAATGTTGTATTGGTACCACTAATTAATTGAAAAATGATTTAAATTACTTTTTAAAGTCATTACATTTTAACTTTTTTTATTTAGTAAATATTTTTAAATTTGATTTTTCCGTTTGATAACGGGTATTGTATATTGCTTTGTATCCTTACCAAGAAAAACTTCATCTTATGTTACACCACTTGATCTGCAGACACAACTGATACCTGGATGGTCCAGCGCCAGGCATTTATACCGTGAGTTGGTCACCTGCCCTCATCATCCCCCTCCCTGGTGGAGTTCACGAGGATGCAACTCAAAGTCGATGGCGCCTTCACTTTTTTGGGACATCTCATCAATATATTGTTACAGACGAGAAGACACAAGCTAGGCTACGACCTCAAGCCAGAGGCTACCAACAAACCGACATCTCTAGGCTAGAAATACTTTCAAAATAATCTAATTCATTGAGATCATGTAGAATGATACCAAACATACACATACTGAAGAGACAAGACACACTTAGCATACTCAGATCGGTATTTAAAATCACGTCCAGAAATCTTTTCAGTTGTTTTTTCAGGACGGATATAAAAAATAAATAAAAACACGTAAAAGGCTATTTACAAAAAAAAAACAATACAAATGATGTTTTTTTTTTACTATATCCGCTCTATATTTGGAGCATATAGACACCACAAATTATTGTAGAGACATATTTGGCTGTTCAATTATCAGGGTGTTTTTAATGAGATCGGATGATAAGCCCGACGCTCCCTAGGCCTAGACAATTTTTCTTTTGTCCTTAAGGGGTGGCTCAACCCTACCGGCTTGGTCGGAATTAGAACCGACGGCGTCTGAGTGAGAAACAAACGCTTTAACTACTGGACTATGCCGCCCGACTGTGTAAATTTTTTATGAATATTTATATTGGTGAAAATCGTTTTTTTTTCCACGGAACAATACAAAAAACCGTACAAATAATCAAAATTAAAAGACAATAAACGTGGAAAATTAGATAAAGATATAAAAATAATGAAAAAATAACACTTTTGGTACTCTATGATTGACATATACGGAACTTATGCCATCAACAAGAAAGAAAAAGGACTTGACTCTAAAAAAATATGTAGAGGTGATGAAGCTTTTTACAGAGATACGCAAAAGATGACAATGATTTGATTTGGGCTGTAATCCCAATATCTTTCACGTAATAAGTCACTGCGTCGCTACATAATCCAGATTTATTAAATAATAATAAAAACAATCACACCCTTTTTATTGATAAGATGACAGCACCTGGCTTACGCAACTTAACGATCGATCTATTGATCAGATCCACTGTGGTCAACAACTTGGTAGCCGGTTGCCAATGTTGATCGTAAAATTAGTATGGAGAATGTATGAAAGCATGCAGCTTCAGACAAGAAACAATGGAATATTAATGAACACTGAACAGTTATTAGTGATAATAAAACTTTGTTGAGGACACCGTTGTCACTGCACAATTCATACAAATTTTAATAATGTATACATACGTATAATAACACATAGAGGACTAATCCGACTGATGACAAAGGATAAATAGTCTCTAGGAGTTTATGGGAAAAGCAAGTGCAATTGTTTTCGTTATTATCTCATAATCTACGACCCGTGAAATACGTGATAAAAAAGTTAAATGAACACTACACATCCATGTATTATATTATATAATAGATGATTACATGACCTGTATGTGGTATATTGATCCGTTAATTTTGTCGTTTACTTTTACTGGGGTTCACTGTGAATGGGTGATATTCTGAGAAATTGTTGGATTAAATTTGATTATCAATGATCAACTTTGTAATTCATCATACAGTCACACATAAATATAAATATTTTTTTATTGACTATTTAATATTTCATAAAATCAGATTTTTATTAATTCACCCTCATTCAAATCATTATCGTTTATCAATAAACATGTAATATTAAGTTTGTAATAAGGGAATATTTTTTTTATAAATAATATATACATTTTTCTCCTAACTTCAATGTAGTTTATTTCAAGTAATATAATAAGTATTTGATAGTATTAAGCATACATATATGAGATATTAAAGCTATTTATAAAGTTTGGTCAAGTTTCAAAAACATTGTTCTACAAAATCATTAAAGCAGATCTGAAGAACGCAACTCTTATAATATAATCAACAATACCATTTATCATCATATGATAAACCCCTACCAGGAAAACCTATTGAACAATTTTGTTACTTCAAAGTAATATAAAAATATATTCTTACAAAGACAATAATATATTATTTATTAACATTAAGGTTATCAACTGACAATACTTGGTGAAACTGCATAATTATAATTTTAAATTCATTTTAATCAAAAAATAATAAATTAAAAATATTTAGTTTTGATTCACATTTATTTTAACTGATTACATGTTTTTAAGAAGTGGGGAAGCCGAAACATGTAATCAGTTAAAATAAATGTGAATCAAAACTCAATATTTCAAATTTATATTTGTTTTAATTAAAAATAATTTAAAATTAAATATATTACATATAATTTTAAATTACTAAGTGTATATTAAATTATATATAAACTTCTATGTCAACATAGAAGTGAATAATTAACTCACTCAATATTAAGGTTTCTGCGATGTTATTTTTAGCACATTCGATTAAAGACAATAACATTACCTTAAAATCAGATTTTTTATTCTCACTGATCACTAATAAATAATATATTTTTGTCTTCTAGGATAAATTTATATTTCGTATCATCATAATATAAAAAGTAAGGTGAAATTATCATTTTAATATTGAATGTGGGGTTTTTTTGGCGATAACTTTTATTTTCATTGTTAAAACATTCACTTATACCTGAGTGGACCAATAGGATATTAGCATTTAGTCAATAATTAATTTAATCGGTATATTTCAGTTCATTAGAAATGCAAATTAATATTTTAAACGAAATTAATGGTTAAGAAACTTTTAGTGGAGGTATAAATAAAGAAGTATTTTGAGCCTTGCTTCACAGATAGATTCCGAAATTTCATCTAGATGGCCGTCTGCTTAATTAACGAAGAAGAGTAATCTGTACTCTGGTTATTTTAAATAAAAAACTTTAGTAACATTAAGGTTATAAACTGACAATACTTGGTGCAACTGCATAATAATAATTTTATATAAATTTTAATTAGAAAATTAACAGATTAAAAATATTAAGTTTTGATTTCACATTCAGTGTACATAAATGTACAATCAATACTTAATATTTTTAATTTGTTAATTAAAATTAATGTAAGATTACAAAACTCTAGCTTAACACATTTAAATACATTTATTTAATTTATAAATTCGAAAACCTAAAGTAAATGTAAAAGAGAAAAATTGCAATATATATGCTATTTAGTAATTCAGATATTGATATTGAATAACATATAAAATAATAACTAAAGTTTTTTTAATAGATCCATTATAGATTTTTATGATGTTTTTTTAAATGTTAAGTCGATAAATATAAATAATACTCGTAATTTTTAAGAAAAAAAACTTTATTGCTACGATTGAGCAATGCAACTGATGATCTAATAATATTTTCTTATGGAAACACTAACAGAAAAGTATCATTGGTGATGAGAAATCTCCTTAGGCTTTTATGACGCTTGCCATTTTAAGGGTGGCCAAGCACTATATATTACCAACGTCATAGTAGACTATGGGAATTAATGTAATGTAGGCACTTAAAGTGGCGAATGGGTAGTATTTACGTGCCGATTTTCGTTTACTACCACTTAAAAACATAAAATAAAATATTTCAAATTTTCCGTACATCTTCAAATAGTTTATAATTGCTTGTGAGCCTTAAATGATAATTTGGGTACCGAACAATATATTCATCAAATGGTTTGAGAATGCATATTTTCGCGAAATTATCGTTGTCATCTGGAAAAAAGTACAGA